>OX381713.1:21903598-23103598 GCA_947462335.1 Harmothoe impar | reverse complement strand
GGGCTGCTGCTCCTCGTGCACGGTGGGTGTCCTGGTCCTCCCACTCACCTACCTACCTGCCTGCCTGCCTGCTACTACTGCCATACAGCCCCCCCCCCCCCCCCCACACACACATCAATGAGCTGCTCCCTCTGCCTCACGTGTCCCCGGCGCCAGACGATACCCGTGCGTGGCTGTGGGTGGACCCTGTAGTAGGGAGGGAGATGCAGCAGGGCTGGTGTGGGAAGCATTGTAGGAGCCATGAGGGTGGGAGAAGTGGCTGACTGGGAAAATAGTCTGCTGATTTCCCACCAATAATTTCAGCAGTGCTATATAGCAGAGAAGTATGTATTGTGTATACATAGGGGAACACTGATCTACTGTATGACAGGGCGCCGGGTAAGAGAGTGGCTCCTTTGTTCCTATCAGTAACCTGAGTCAAGTGGGACTAGTAGCAGGTGGTAGTACCATGTAGGACCTTCAGGGAGGACCGTATAAGGTCCAGCGAAAGGCCGGCTACTGTATATGTAAGAGGTAAGGCATGTATGGGATCGGGGGAAGTGGGAAGAGCTCAATCTGCTGTGATGCATCAATACAACCTGCTCGGTAGCAGGTGGTAGAATGATGCAGGCTGTAGAAGGGTTGGGGGAGGAGATGCAGAGCTGCTCTATGGGGGGGGGGGGGGGGGGGTGTACCTGTTAGGGGGTATGCCCCGGGGGAAGCGCGCTATGGATCAGAGCATGAGGGAAGTCGGGGAAAGAGTGTCCTGAGTTCCCACCACCAACCTGAGCAAACAGGTTACAGAAGCATGCAGGCTCTAGGTCGGGGGCAATGGTACCATGAGTCGGACACATACTCTCAGCCGGACAGTTCAATATGAAATACGCTATACACTGTTAATAGTTGGTTGCCTTTCTTGTTGATGTAAAGCAGAATCTGCTGTAGGCGTGCAGTTCACCAGGTAGCAAGGGTATATTGGGCCAATGTCGGCAATGATTGACTCAAATCTCAATCGTAATACCAACCATGGCCCATTGTAGGTGATACATACATTATTTCAACATACGACTTATAATGATGGCCCAGCCTTGCCAAGTACACATTTGAAATCTAACGTTGGTCAGACATTGGAATTCTGATAATGGGCCATTGCTGGGTTGACTGCTGGCCCAAAGCTGGTCCATGCTTGATAGTGCTGATATTGACCTAGTGTTGGCCCAGTGTAGGAACATTTCAAGGCTATTATATTATTCCTGATGTTGGCCCAACATCAATTCTGACTACATTGGTCCAATATTGGCTGCAATCTCCACCAGGGGGATTTAATGTTGCCTGAAGAGTTTCTGATAGATTGGCTCCAACTTTGCAATCACATTCGGTAATAAATGTGACCCCCAGTGTGATCTACATCTTTAAAGGTCAGAGGAAGTTCATGGATGAAATGCAATATCTAAAAGTGCCATTTACTGCATGACACCACTGAGAATTTGTCAAAAGTAACTTAAAGACATGTCATCTGTGGGTAATGAAGTTGGACAAGTCCTAAATGGTAGTAATACAGTTTGTATGATATCTAACCATTTTGGGATTGAGATTAAGATGGATTGAAAAGACAGAAATGTCTTTTTCTAAACTAATGATGCTTGACAGCCATGGACTTTCAAGTATACAAATAAAAATAGTACTGTTCAATTATAAGTGATTGTTATAGTGGTCCCATATTCAAAATTACATGTTGGGTCAACATGTGCATTACAAGGTTGCCCTGATGTTCAGTTTCTAATCTTGGAATAATGTTAAAATATTGAAGTATTGGCCTACCATTGGGCCAACATGAAATCAATATAACTTTTTCCAAGCATGGGCCATTACTGGGACAGCGGTCAAACCAGCGTTTGGTCAATATCAAAATGCCAATATTAGCCCATTTTCTAGTGGTATATTGGCCTAATCATGGCCCAATGTACTTATGTTACTTGGGTTATTGGAGGTATTAAACAGTAGAATCTACTGTAAAGTTACAGTAGGTGCTTTAAAACTGCAGTAGATGTTGCTGTATACCCACACTTACTATTCTACAGTGTACATGGCAAGATCAAGTGCTTCTAACTTTAGTAACTGTTGTACTTTTATTGACAAATGGACGAGCTGCATGGATAAACACAAGTGTCCGATTCAAGACATGTGTCCAACTCATGGTGAATCTATATATTCTAAGGCGAGAATGTAGAATACGGTTTCTGTCCGTCCTGTTTCTTGGGTAGTAGATAGAGAGATGCGAAGTGGTATTTGCTGTGTTTGGAATGAGGAGGGGGAGTAGAGTGCAAAATTATCATCTGCTTGAAACGTCTTCAACCTTACGCGTGGAAACCAAGAGATATAAATAAGGGTAGACGTGAGTGAGTCAGTGAGGTCGCCCAGTGTTTTGGCATGGTATGTCTCTCTGCAGATGTCTATAGTGTGTGAGGGGCACAGAAGGAGGAACCATCCCAGTGGGCACAAAATTCAGTTCAACCTTGAATCAATGTTGAATCAACGATACCAACTAATAGTCAATGTTGATTCAACATTATATGCCCACTGGAATTGCGATGTGCGTTTAAGCATGACAACGCTGACTGTAGTCTCATTCCAATCCCGACGGTCACAGCGTTGTAACAGGTTGTACCGCATTCCATCACTGTTCTCAACAAGCTGGCCACACCTGGCAGAGTCTTAGATAGTGTGAATTAGAGACCGCCGCTCAGAGCGTCGATCGAGGGCAGATCTAGTGCAAAGCCAAACCTTCAGATCCCGCCAATAACCTGACCTAGCAAGCAGGTGGTAAGTTCTGTAAATAGAACCCAGGGACGAAGTGGGTGTGGTTAGACCTAAGGGCGTTTTTCAATTTACACTACCCTACTTTATAGGCGACCCTAGACAGTTTCATCTAATTTTGAAACGGTGCCTCAGTTCGGCAATGAAATTCTTGTTGTTTTCGAGGCACAAGTGGAAATACTGAAATAAAACTAGTCTAGATTTTCTTAGCATGCAACATGAAATTTATGCACCCTCGATTCCTGGGCACTGCATGAGTGGCGCGAAATATAGGGAGGGCTGAAGCTGTATGAGTATGATTTCACCTGAGTACCTGGATTTCAGGTGAGAGTGTTTTCGGCGACACTGACTCTCACTTTTCTGAGGGTGCAGGTGACTCTTTTATCATATAGATCAACATGGAGAACTGTCTGTCTTTTTGTGACCCCTCCCTCCAATGTCCATTACATCTATCAGGCTTTCTCATTTCCTCGCTGTCTGCCTCCCACTCTCTGTCTTAAATTGTTAAAAACAAGAATAAGTTACAAGCACTGGGGATACCCAAGCCAATACTATTTGCATTGGTTTGGGTATGCCCAAGGCCAGCATAACCTTGCACCAATTTACTGGGTTTGCCCCCTCGTATTTACACTGCCTATTCTCTCATACATGCATGCATACCAGCACAGGCTAGAACCTGTTGTATTATAAATAAGACTAAATTCGTGGAGTGAGTAATGCTTTATAGTGTGAACAAGGGGAAGGATGCTCATGCCTTGTGCAGTAAATGCGAGGTGATGGGGCAGGGAGGGGGAGATGGGCGGCAGCACTGTGTGCCACCCTTCTACACTGTGTAGCGCCATCCCCAATTCGTGCACGCAGAGTCTCAGCTGTGGTGCTGCTGAGCTGTTGCTGCAAGCTGCAATTAGGAAAATGCATGCTCATATTGGAAACGAGATATGGTTGGCCTGGTGTCAAGTCATTTTAATAATCCTTCCGAGGTAAATCCCCGGTGATACTTCCGTCATGACTCGTTTCGGGAGTAGCTGTTCCGACAAGCGCTGTCAGTGGATATACGTGCTCGTTGTACAGGTGTATTGAAATAAGGGAGTTATCATTTTTTAACAAGAGGGGGGGGGGGTTGCAGGGAGTGCACAAATTGTTTTACACCCCCCCACCTGGTCAACAGGTTGACATTTTTTGCTCCCCCCTTACATGTCAAAAATTGGCGCATGCGCAGGCCCTTTGAAGCATTGTAATGCGCTTTCTTGCCCAAAACGGGTTAAATTTTTTGGTCGAAATTTTCTGCACCCCCCAGTCACTAAATTGATAATAATGAATTATCTAAAGCTTGTTAAAAACCCACCCTGTACCAACAGGGTTCTGGCAAGCAGCCTCAAAGTGGTAGGACAATTTTAGTTGTTTTTTTGGCCAATTCAGTGCTACACATAACAGCTAATGGACCTATCCTGAGTCAGGATGATAGGACCTGACACCAGAGCGTCTGTGGTGACCAGGACACTGAGAAAAGAAGAGGTCCAGGAGCCCAGTGTAGGTTATATAAGAGGGTGGTGTAAGAGATGTTAAGATAACGGTGCCGTCATAGTCTGTATTGAATTCGTACCTTTTTTAGCAAGACATCTTAGGCTTGACCTTTGGGTTGGGCTTGGTCGATAGCCACACCTTTCGCGAGGATGGCCACACTACCTACACAGGCAGGTTCATTAATTAATCGCAGACTGATGTAGTAAAGTTTGCATATTTGGCCTACGTCTACAGATTTGCCAATACCAGGGCCTAGAAGGACCAATACGGAACTTTATGATAAACTGAGGTGGTGATGCAACTTGTTCCGGCAGTCTGGGAGAGTCCAGGAGGTTCGGTATATGTAGTACCAGCATCATAAAAAGTTAGGCGCCTTAACCTGGATTAGTTCTTTGAGAACCTGCTTTCATGTCTGGCATTTATGTGATTATAGGGTGGATCAGATACAACCGGCAATCCGGGGAGGGGGCGACCGGTGTCTCATTCTCGGGAGCGGAAAGTTCTGTGGTAACCAAGGAGAGTGCAAAGGGTCTAGATACATAGGCTATATGCACTAGGGAAAAAAACTTTTGTGCTATAATACTATTGTCCCGGAATAATAGTGTTAGAACATAGTACCGGTACATCTAATTTCTAAAGCATATTTTGACGATCTTTCATATTTTGGATTGCTTTTTGTTGTAGGTAGAGTAGATCTCTGGTGATATTAGGATTCTAACACCTTTTTTCTATAGTACATTGCCTATCCAGTTAGCCCCCTTTTGGGGGCGGGGGGGGGGGTGTTATCTTTGGGGAGATAAGCCTGATAAGGGCCACGCTGTCATGTGTGACGTACGTTCTGCTCCCAAGAATCACATGATAATTGTGTGGGTGAGCGGATTGGTGGGGGTCTGGATGGGGGGTCCCAATTTCCCATGTCGATTTTAAGAAATGACCATGTTGCCCTGTCGATTTTAAGAAATACCCATGTCACCATGTCGAGTTTAAGAAATGTCCATCTCCCATGTCGCTATCTCTAAAATTCCTCATGTCGCATCACACTAGGCCCAAAAACGGCCATGTCGCCATGTCGAATTTAGTGGTCCACACCCGTATTGGGTAGGTGTGTAGTAGGTGTTATTGTTACCCTGATAATCCTTGTTTATTACATCACCTGGGTGCACCTACCCCAAGCATCATCTATTTTATAACAATACCATAGGCCACATGATGGGTGTGTGTTCACATTGACTGAGAGGCATTGGTAATGACGCCATTCAGCACCTCATGTGGGTGAGACACTGCAGGTATTGCTGTCTACATGAAGTAGGTGCCAGTGCTTGTGTGGGGTGCGTGGGGGGTGTGGGGTGTGTGGGTGTGTGTGTGGGGGGGGGGGGTAGTGCGTCAGAGCGTGGGGTGTGTGGGTAACTGGATGAGGAGGTGAGTGGGTGAATGAGTTAGTGACTGCGTGAGTCAGTCATCAGGTCAGACTGGGTGAGTGGGTGAGTGGGTGACTAAAATGAAAACAAGTGGAGAATGTCACCCCCTTCACCCACCTTGAATGTTCTCAAAAACTGGAAGGGGGTACCCTTAAGTTAAAACGTGTGCTTTCACGTTTATTTATCTTATCTATTGCAATACTATAAATAGCTGATCCTTTATGCGAAAAGGTGAAAGGAATCACGTCCAATATTGACAGGTCGAGGGCTTTTATTGTCACACAGCATCCCACATAAAGTCACGAGTTACATACAATTCTGTATGGGCAAAAGTTCTTGGTAATCTATACCCGATGTAGTCTAGGACAATGGAAAATTATAAAATGTGTAGACCTCAACCCGCCCAACCCACCCGACTATCCTTGTACGCTGAACTAGCGCTATGACTCCCAGTGTTATTGTCTTCCCTCCATCTCTGTACATCGCTTGCCCAACTACCCGTCTCATTGCCTCACGCCCCAATATGATAAAATAGGTCTCGGAAGAAACAGACGTAAACATCACAGAGTTAGATAAATCTCAACTGAGGGATCCTGGGGAAAATAATTCTTGTGTGGTAACATGAAAATAGCCATGGATTCTCAGAAGTATCATCGGATCACTTCTAATATCAAATATAGGCTACATAGCGTGGTAACATGGCATAAATAGAGTGGTTACATTGCTTTAGTAAACAGTCATGTTAGCAACCGATATCACCGATTTTCATGTTTTAAAAATTGCAAGTAAATGTTAAGTTATAATAGCTGTCCGTACCTTTACTGCTGCTTGGGTTACATACTTCTTAATTATGGGATTCTTATGCTAGTGGAGTTTATCATAATTGTATTCTCTGTGCTAGAAAATGTCTGTTTAAACTGCTTGATTATCGGAGATTGAAAATCTTCCAGTAATGACAGCGGGGACAAAGCGGGAACATACACTAGCGCCGCCACCGGGACGCTCATGAACTATACTCCCTCGCTGGTACCAGCGCACTCATCCACTTCCGCCCACTACAAGATCAACGCGGGTCATATTATTTTATCTTCTCGTCATTAAGTTGTCTTTAAGCCGTAATTCACGGCCCAACCTACAATCATGGGTAAACCAACTGCGTCTAAGAAGTCCGTGCCTAAGAGTAAGTGGACAACAGCAGAACTTTCTGATAAAGTAGTGGACATAACCGGAAAAATGGAGGGACTCGCCTCGTCCGTCACACAGGTCCAGTCGACAGCAGCCCTAATCCTGAGCCGCCTCGATGCCCTTGGCCCTCAGGCAACTGTCACGACGACTCCTGCACCTACTGTGCAGGCTCCATTGCTCCCCACTGGAGGAGGTAAGGTTACAACTAGGTCTGGCGGTAGAAGTGCTACACCTTACGCCCGACCCACTCCTCCTACGCCTCCTGTTACTTCGAGCCCGGTCGTCGTTGTCCCTGTCACAAGGGCAACTCCGGCTGTCAGTGTCGCTGCCCCCACGACAACCCCGGCTGTCAACCCGTTACCCGCTGCGTCTCATGTGACAGCGGTCAATACTGCCGCCCAGCCGGCACCGCCTACGGTCACCCACAGTGTACCGTTACCTCAGCCTACAGTCTCCCACAGCTATGTGAACTTCAACCCAGCTACCCAGACACTCCCACTTCTACCAGTGTCTCACAGCGCTTCACACCAGTCTGTACAGTCTGTCCTTCAGTCTATGCCGACTCTCAACGTTCCGGCTGACCTTCGACCCACAGCGATGCCTGTCAATCCTGACCCCGCGGTCACAATGCGTGTCCAGGCTCTGCTTGACACAGCCCAACATATTTCAGGTGTAAAAGGTAGGAAAACACATCCTAGTGATTACATAACCCGTGGTCCTACCCGTAGCAAGACTACTCTTGCCTCCCTACATCTGGCAGAATATCTTGTTGGTCTTGGCAGATTAGCTGTCGATGACAAAACCCCCCTCTCTGACCGCCCCATCATCCTTGAGCATTATAACCATGTAGTCAGTGACGCCAAGGATTTTGAATGGGAGCAGGTCAGAGAGTGGTCTGAGGAGATCCTCTCCGGTATAGCTGACGGCGTCTACCGGTGGTCTGACCCCTATAACCCCAACTGGAGGGATTCTGCGATTGCCGCCCTCCGATCAGAGCTGTCTCACTTTAGACCGGGTCGCCTATACCCGACTATAGCCTCCGTCATGCTGGAGGATGAAAGGACCACGTCCAGGGCCGCGGCGAGGGCCGGTAGGTCTACTGCTACCGCCCCCACTTATGCTCCAGCCCCTGCATCTACCCCTGCTGTACAACAACAAGCCTCCGTCAGGGCTCCACAGCTACAAAACAACACTAGGGTAAAACGCCGAGCCCCCTCCTCAGTCGGCAGACAGGACGTGGTGTGCGAAGCATACAATTCTACTACAGGGTGTACTAAGGAGGATGGCCACCTAGTTGGTAATGTCCAATATGGCCACCACTGTAGCTGGTGTCGTACTACCATCCAACTGATACACACACATCCCTTCACATCCTGCAACATAAAGGGAAACTACAGGGGTCCAGCCTCCTTTCGTGCTTAAGCCGGTACCCACCGGCTCACCTGAGGCCCTTGTCTACAATGCTGACCAGGCTCTTCCCCGGACATTCCACTCTGATTATGGACCTATGATCGAGTCTCCTGTCGTCACCCCTAGTGTGTTACACAGGAGCTCAGTCTGTGCCAGCTTGGATAGGCCTACCACCTTACCGGCTGATGTTACTACTGTGAAGCAGGGACCATGTGATCCCCCTCCACAGCCTACAGGGTACCCTACAAATACCCTGTTACCTACTGCAGACGCAACCTTGACTGTGCCTGTCCAGTTACCAAACATTCATTACACTGTGACAGATAGAGCTCACCTCGAGCCTATGTCACCTTCACATGGAGACGATATGGCATTTCTACACTGTAACCCAGACTTGCCAGACCCACCTCCTCCTGGGCCTACACCATACGAGTTTGCCCCCATCAGGGACTCGTACTGGCCTCATATTGATCCAGCACAGTGGACACAGTTCCCTGAGTATGCTTATCTATATACTACTATCAGAAACTCAAAGCTGCCCAACCACCTTGGAGCTAAGCTCACAGTGCCTACAGCACTACATCTAGACAGGTGGGATGTTCTACTCAAAGACTACCATGACAAAGAACTCCTCCAGTACCTCCGGTATGGCTGGCCAGTCGGATATACTGCTACTACACCACCTGTCTCTAGTACTAAAAATCACAAGACAGCATTAGACTATGAACACCAGGTGCGATCCTACATACAGGAGGAGCTTAAGCTAGGTGGGCTACTAGGCCCTTTCAGCGCTCCCCCTTTTCAACCTTGGACTAATACTGCCCCACTCATGACGACACCCAAAAAGGACTCTAACAACAGACGTATAGTACTAGACCTTTCATTCCCAGACGGTAGCGGGGTGAATGGTGGCATCACCAAGCACTGCCTGGAGGGCAAGTTACGCCCTTATACTCTACCCTCAGTAGAAGACCTTAGTACTAAACTCCGACTCCTGGGCCCAAACTCCTATCTATGGAAAGGCGATTTGTCCCGTGCCTACCACCAGTGGCGGACGGACCCTGGAGATCTACCCCTACTTGGCATGAAGTTCGATGACCAATATTATATAGACCTATGCCCATCATTTGGGGCTCGTTTATCATCTTCAGCTTGCCAACGTACAACTAATGCAGTTGTCCATCTACTCTCCAAGAGAGGTCACTGGTCGTTGGCATATCTTGACGACTACTGTGGTGCAGCCTCTACGTTACAACAGGCAGAAAAAGACTACTCAGCATTTCTAGAACTTTGTGCAGATCTGGGACTGAGTCTCTCCCCCAAAAAGTGCCAACCACCAACACAGCACATGGAGTGGCTTGGGTTTGAATTTGATACCGTCACCATGACATTGACTGTCCCAAACCAGAAACTGGCAGAGATAGAAAAAGAATGCGCCCTTTGGCGAAATACCAAGTTCTCTTCTGTCAAGCCAATACAATCACTAGTCGGCAAGATAGTACATGTGTCTAAATGTATACTCCCAGCCAGAAAATTCATTTGTAGGATTCTACAGACTCTCCGTCAAGCCACAACAAAAGGCTCTGTTCCCATAACAGACGCTTTCAGACTTGATGTGAGATGGTTCTACCAGTTCGCCAGGCTCTCTAATGGCATACACCTGTTAGAACCACCACGCCAAGAATTCAGTCTTGAATGTGACTCTACAATGATCTCTGGAGGTGGCAACTCACTGACTAAATACTACACACACGACTACACCCTGGAGGAGAGGGCCCGGTACACCCTGATAGTCCATCTTGAGGCTGTCAACCTCATCACGGCGTACCGGTCACTACTTCCAGATAACACTCAAGGCTACACCATCATCCTGTACACTGATAACATGGCCTCTAGCCACGCCCTACACACAGGACGCGCCACTGACCCTGTCCTTGCCACTTGCGCGAGACAGCTCTGGTTGGAGGCGGCAAAGCATGACCATCACATAGTCATTCGACACAAGAAGGGTGAGGACATACCACTGGCGGACGCCCTCAGCAGACAGCATGTTCATAGTAAACGTGTTTACGCTGCTGCAGAGGTAAAGAAAAGAGGTCTCCTCAGGGTCACTCCCCTACTCCCACAGCCCATGTTTGATCCCATTTGAATTCTTTGCAGATTGTGCTCTTGGGACTCAAACCCTCATCTCATATGCTGCATCATGTACCGATGCCACAAAACATAACCACCTGAGACAGGCTACATATTATCTTACCTTCGCTGTATATTATGGCGTAGAAGTACTCTTCCCCTCCATTCCTGATGCTGCCCTGTTCCAGCAGTACTTGGCGAATTCCTTGGCTGCCCCAGGATCTCGTCGTAATTACCTCTCAGGTGCTCGTAAATGGATCATAGCCCGAGGAGGTAATGACAGTGCCTTCTCCGCTAGTGAAGTTAAAGATGTGTACAAAGGAGGACTGGTTACACGGCCTCATAAGCCTATACCTGCACCAGCCCTCACTCCTACTGATTTGACAATGTTATGTGAGTACCTGGACCATATCCCGTACTCCCCACCTGTGAAGGCAGCTCTGTGTTTAGGCTTTTTCTCTTTTGTACGAGCCTCTAACCTACTCTCCCCCACGGTCTCATTGTGGGCTGGACCCCACACCCTACTGCGGGGAGATGTCTTCTCCACACCTAGTGGACTCACTGTGGTACTTCATTCTTCCAAAACTATTGGTGTAAACTCGCCACCTGTAGCCTTGTCCCTGCCTAGAATCCCTGGTGCTCCAGCTTGCCCGGCTACAGCCTGGGACAATTACATTTCTATGATGCCTGCCCCACTGGACTCACCTGCATTCCTGTTGTGTAACGGAACTGCCTTAACCCCTACGGTCTTCAACCAGGTGATTAGGGAGGCACTGGTAGCACTGGGCTGCCCCTACGGACACAAATTCTCCGGCCACTCACTAAGACGAGGTGGGAGCCAGGCAGCAGTATATGGTGGTGCTGATAAACTCGATGTGTCGACACATGGCACCTGGTCCAGCGTCTCAGGCATGAGACCATATGTACCCTCCGTCCAGTCATCACGAGTGGCTACCACACTCGCCACTCTATTTGCCCCTTAAGACTGGACTAGATCCCACATGGATCTCATGCATTTACTATATACTCACATTTAACATGTTGTTGGTTGCCATGGTTACACCTGTCACATACATCTATCCATGGTTTCCATGGTTACCGTACTTGGGTCTTATCGTTGTTGTTATCCTGCTATATACTTTATACTACATTCATAAAAGGCTCAATGTGTTACAGCCTCTTAATTTATTAAGGTTCAATATTCCATATCAGAGTATAAACCTTTCAGGATTAAAAACTCCAATTTATTGTACACGCGTGTCTTGTTGTCATTACATAAGAATCCCACAATTACCTTCTGTCTGTCTCTGTCTTTCTTTGTCTGTTTCTGTCTCACCATAGCACTTCTCAATATCGACATCGCACTTTCTAAAACACCCCCGTTCATAAGGTACATAGCGTATAACAGCGTTCAAGATGATCACGAGTAACAGTGGCGCCTCCATCGTGTATCCAGGGAAGCAAAGCTCATCAAGGGACATGGATAAGCCGTGAGGTGCGTGGATATACTGAACAGACAATATACAACAGGTAGCAAGATGAACAGCATTTATATATCAGAAGTCTTTGGGGCACAATCAGCCACAAACAATATATTATATGACACATAGTTGGGTCATCATGCGATTAGGATACCACGACATTATGTTTCACATTTCATTGACATTTTGCACGAATCATGTAAATTACTTATATATTGCTAGTTAGTTTTCACCAACGATGTCAATGTCAAAAGACCATTTATTTCATGGTGAATACGGCCAGTCAAGGTTAAAGCAATGGGTGGGCCGTTCCCCAGGGCAGCGTGCAATAACCCTAGGTCGTATTGCACGCTGGGGTCGTATTGCACGCTCCCGAGGGTCGCCATGGGTCGCCATGGGGTCGCCATGGCGTTTCTAGGCTACCGAAGGTCACGTGACATGTACGGAATTCAAAATGGCGGCCGATGGAGGTAAACAAACGCCGCGGAAGTAAAGAAACATCGTGGAAGTAAAGAAACATACACCACATATCTATTTTACATCTATATACCCTGAAATAAACACAGAGCGTCACTCAAAAGTCACCTCGTCAGTGTTTATTTCACTTGCAGGCCGCAGGCCTAGTGCAATACGACCCAAGCACCACTCGTGAAATAACCACTGACTCGGTCACTTTAGCGTGCAGCTCTGTCTATGTAGCTAGCTATTGCTAATGGTATATATGTGCAAAACTCAACGTATTATACTGTTTGTGTACTACAGTATATCTTATGAGTCTTCCACAATAATACATACTCTGCCCTGTAGACATCCGATCATATCCTACATTGGATTTTAATATGCAGACACCATGTCAAAAGACACCCTTCTCCCCGCCCACCCCTATATACATATGTTGCTGAATGATATAGCGGTACTGAATGAGACGGGGAATGAGATCATTAGAATAATTCAAATTATGTCTGTATCAGCCCTTAATGAATTGGGCATGCTGTCTCAAACGCCATTCCAAGACAGTCAGATCGGGGGAAATCAGCTGGGAATCAAAAGAAGTACTGGATACAGTCCTGTCCTTAGGGGATATTCTACAGACCTGCATGGTGACAGTATATACTGTGTAGGCATAACCTGCCGGTGGCACGGCCTCAGGGATGAGTACCCACCATCAAGCACTAGTCATGTCCTGTGTGAGGTCCAAGCGTTATTACCTGAGCAGAATGTGAGGGGAGCTGTGGAGCGGGGGGGGGGTGAGTATTTCATCGCCTGTACAGCGAAAACATTGATTGCCCTTTTGGAGAATATCCCAGAATACAGAGATCCTTTTGCACTGTTGCACTAAGGGGATAACATCCTAGATGTCTGCCAATATATAGACAAAGGTAAACTAGTCTAAGTCAGGCGGGTGGGTTATATTTCACGAATTAATTGACAATGGCAATTTTATGTAGAATATTTTCTATGGACAAGACTCCAGTTAGTTTCATATTGGAGTTCTTTTATCACTACACGACAAGAAAAATATTAATGCACACATTGATACCCGAAAGTAAAGTGAAGGCCGTAGCTGACATTGATTTAATAGCCATAGAATCACATTTAATTCTTGTATGATATCTAAAAAAACCACTGTGATATTCTGTTGATGCATATCCTGTGCTCTGGGCGGTATTAAATAATTAATGACTAATAATTAATTAATGACCATAGCAGGAAGATATCATGGAACTACTCATGACAATCAACTTTGTTTATTGACCCTCTATGAGGCAATGTATAGTCATAACTACTAATTTAGATACAATAAATCCTAGATGGCCTTTCTGCACACATTTATGTTTATATTTAAATAATCAGTATATATAAAATGCATGGCAATATTGCTGCTATGAAGGAATTTTGATTAAACACAGACGCTATCCAGTTCAATATAAAAAAGGCCCCCAGCGTCACTTCGGCCTTCAAATCAACAGTAGGCAGGCATATGACTAAACCATGCTTAATTAAAACGGGCTTTTTACTCCACTTACAGACGTGATCAGAGTCCTACTGGCAACATACTAACTCACTCTACCCCTGTTGTTCTACTGGTGTTGTCATGTTAAGTCGGGCTAGTACCGGTGCCATCATATTGTACCCACTAGTACTGCGGTGTCGTTGAAATCCAGAGGGGGGGGGGGGGGTAACATGGCTTTAACATAGAGAACCTTCTGGGGCTTTCTAGGTTGAAGAGCAAACACATGCGTAATGGAACAGTGGCATAGGAAAAGGGGGGGGGCAGGGAGCCCGCCCCCCCCCCCCCAATCACTGAGGAGGGAGGGCCTGAATATGTTTTGGCCCCCCAAAATTTGTCAAGACCTGTAATATAATACACAGCATTTTCAATCCTTACCTCTACTGCATAGGGAAAAGTGGGTGCAGAGGGGGCTGGGCCCCCAAATCAGAACTAAAGGGGCCTCAAATACTACTTTTCCATGTTAGATGTGTATATAATGCATCATGCATAGAAACCGATGCTTAAAGCTGGTTCGAGTGGGCCCTCCCCCCAATGAAGATTTGCTTCCTACGCCTCTGTGGAAGCCCTGCAGTGTGATCCCCCTCTAGTCATTTTTATATAGAGAAATAATATAATGATCATAGTTACGGCCATATCCTCATGCCCTTATGTCCTGATATCTTTATACGGACTGGCAGTATCTATATCATTTACATCTTGTTTCGGAAGGCCCAAACTGTAATATAGCTAGCTGGAAATTGATAGAAATACCTCGTGTCATCCCCCAAGTTGAATAATGGTCATGCAGGGTAGCTTCAGGACCTCATCCTCGTTCTGGCTGAGAACAGGACTTGACCTGTCTGCCATCTCTGTGCTGCTTCTGACGCAGCTCCCAGACATGATTCTCATTTTAAGTATTGATCAGCATAAAACGGAATGCAACTGGTTCCCGCGATCCACAAGCTGCAGCCTGACATTTGTGGGTCTAGTGAGATGTTGGTTCTGATCCCGGAACGTAGCTTAGGCTAAAAAAGAAGGTTTGTTTCAGCTAACATGGTAGGACAATGTAGGGTCGGTGGGTCGGATTTTCCTTTTTAATTTTATTTTAACATGAATGTACCAGCCAACTTTTTTGAATACCTGAAAATTGACCAAAAAGGTGTAAAAATTCGGAAATTTCTTCAAAATTGTATAGAAAAACGTAGGGTCGGCCCTGTTTTGATAGGGTCGATCGGGTGACCTGAAACAAACCTTCTTTGTATGAAGCAAACTATAGTATCTGGGAGTGTGTTCTCTGCTTTAAAGATCTCACGAGATAATCATTCCGAGAACAGAACTAGTATTGGAGATGCATACTCGGGAACAGATTTATCCTTATTCCGCTCAGATATATTTGAAATGAGGGAAATAGTGGAATAGAATCAACATTGTAATGCAAGTATGCTTCAATACCTTTTGGATCATTTTGCATAATTTCCTTGAACCTTCGAATATACTCATGGAAAATTCCACAGTTTGTTCATAACTGCACCCATAGTTAACTGGCAGGGTGATGTAGATGATTCAGGGGAGTCATCTCCAGACAGGGCAAGTACTTTTAATATCAATTATTGATATTACATGCAACTCTAACTCTCTCTAGGTCTCTAACTTTGCTATTTCATAAGTGAAACATGGCTCTGTCCCGGTCTCTCTTTTCCACTTTACATGAAATCCATCATTTGGGTTAATGCTCAGGTGATGTTTTCGTCCGAACAACCCTTGTTTGGGTTTGGATTTTAAATTCAATTTAAAGTTTATCAATTATCTTATCTTATATCTTATCTTGAATTTGGAGTTTAGCGAGATCACAATTCATCTATTCATTTCCTTAACATTGCGGTCTTTATTATTTGAGAAAATTGAAAAGAGGAACCTACATCTGTTCTATTCAGGCAATCAATATTAACTACTGGCTCATTTATATGAAGCGATATGCCTTCATAATTACAAATTCGTCGACAGCTCACTACAAGCCCCCCCCCCCTCCCTCCCCTGCAGAGTGCAAATACGGGATAGCTCTCCCAGGTGCGCGGACAAACGTTAACAGCGCAATCTTAATCTTACATCTTAAAATGTCTTAACCTAAAGCAGAAAGAAAAAAAACGGGGGTTGAGGGGGGCAGAGCCCCCGATTACATACTGGTTGACTAGTCTATCCCACAATGGACCGTGTAGTTTAAGATAGGTTAAGATAAGATTAAGACTAACTTTAAGATGATTAAGACGATCTTAATTCTGTGTATTGTGCTGTTAACGTTTGTCCGCGCACCTAGGAGAGCTATCCCCGGCGTGCCTTCAGAGTGTCCCAGGCTGGGACGTGGAACCTGACACCCAGAGCGTCCGTGAGCAGGAGAAAGAGAAAATGAAGAAACAGGGACCCATTGTAGGTTTGTAACAGATTAATATAAGAGATGGGTGAGATAAGCCGGGATGGTGCCTTGGACTGAGCTTCATAATTAATATATTCAGTGCATGTTTGCCTATAGCCGCCGCAAAAAAAGGCGGATCAGACTCGGACGCAAGGCAGACTGGACTGAAAAGGTGTCCGCTTGTTTAGACTTTAGTTCGGGCATAGATGAAAACCGGATGCAGATTTACAGTCCAATCTGAGTCAAGGATGTTGGATATTCAGATTGTTCCCTCCAGCCCCCACTTATAGTCAATGAGTGGATATCCCCACATCACATGATAAACATAATTATTGACGACAAAATGGCTGCCTGTAAATTATGTCAATGATCCCTTCCGAGTGTGGTCAGCCCTGCTTGTGGGCGTGACAGACGGGACTGGTTTGTTCAGGCTAGATGCAGACTATGACCATAGACAGACCCTGAAAATATGTTTTCTGTCACACAAAGAGAAGAAACAGGGTAAAAGGGAATCCAGGTTGCCTCCAGAATGACTCCCCTCTCTAGGGGAGGCCAGGCTGCATAAGGGAGCCTAGGTGACTCCCTTGCTGACCCAAGGGAGTCACCTAGGGAAGTCACACTAAGGAACATGGACTCCCCTTTGACGCTGTTATTTTTTCTCTCTGCGGATCTGCATGTATGTTTGCTGTCGCCTTTACTTATATTGCTACGACAAAGGTATTTTGATTAAACATCATATGAATGTGTCCTCCAATGAACAATTATAGCAAGGCAGCAACGTTTTTTTTATAACGATTAATGTCTTAGTTAATCAATGTATAGGCTAGCTTAGATATGAGTTAATGGCTATCCCACATCAGATATTTTGGGAGATCCACATGTTATACATGTTTAAATGATTCTGGTATCCACTTTGTTTACTACCTATATTGAAAAACTCCCTTTGTATGTAAAAATTTATGTCAACTAAAAAAATCTTATCTAATCTAATCTAATCTATTAGGTGATGGATGGATTATGCACTGGCATTTAATTCCACTTGGTCGCCATTTTAATAAGTGGCTTCAGTCTAGTGGACAGTAGGGTCAGTGGGAGTGACCTGTCCCTCGTCCAATCAGATGAAGGTGATTAATTAGTTCTATAGCACAACCATCGGGAGGTCGGGGATGGTTGGGGTTGTAGGCCTTTTCTTTTCTTTTAGAATATGAGGTTAATATTCTTGTGTGGAAGACAGAATGACTACCTTTAAGAAAAACGTTTTATTTTAAAACGCGTCATCGAATAACCAGGTCAGATCGTTCATCCTATTCTCTTGATTAAATATACATGAAAATCACATTGGGCTGTTTCTTATAATAAGGAATACTGATATCGTTTATAGCCATAAATTCTTTGTTAACGTAGACCTCTTGGTGATGCATTCTTAAATAGGTAGACATACTCTCTAAAGAATATAATCTAATATAATGTCAACTACAGAACATGTAATGAAAATGTTAAAATGATATCGTGGAAAGGCTTTTTAACATAAAAAACGTTGATCAGCCAATTAAAACAACATTTAGAACAACATCAGGGTAAACGACTGTCGTTTATCCAAGGAAAACAGCTTTAAACTTGTCTGTTCCTATAGCTATTCAAAATTGGCCTCAGATTGGGGGGGGGGGGGGGCAGCTGATTAAAGGCATTGACACACATGGGAAGTATTGACTTACTCAATGCATGGCCATCTGCCCCCTCATCCTGATTAAAGTGACCAATAACAGCAAAAAGTGAAACACACTAATTGTAATAGGATTGTAGGCCCAGCTGATGTACCACCTTGTTGCAAAAATAATTTCCTCAGAATCAACTGAAATTATACAACTGACTTGTAATCAGCGTTCACCTAAAACGAATCTGACAGTACTATTAAATTGATTATGCAACATTATTAAAGACATTCACCATCATAAGAAGTTATCCAACACATAAAACCTGATTTTTGATTATATTCAAAATGGCTGGCTCCTCCTATCTCAGATTTCTGGCCTAAGCTTCTTAGCCTTCAAAGTTTGCCATTACTTTAAAAGTTCAGTTGAATGTCAGCACTTGTATTATTTAGTGAGAGATGTAACCGATACTTGTTATTCTCAATACGACCAACACAGGTCACGTTGGGGGTAGCCATTGCTAGGTAAAAAGGCAATTGTGTTAGTCGTTTTATCAAAGGATTAGTCCTTCTGTCTCACTGTACCACAGTGTCTCCTACTTCGGAGGTGTATCAAACCAATATGGCCATAAGCATAGTTAACAGATAGAAGAAACTCTTACTGATGATCACATGTCCATAATATGTCTTGACCGGTATTTTACTTTTTCTAACCGACAAAGCAGTGGCAGTCATGGTTAAAGGAGCAATATCACCAATCGTGCAGCTACCACATAATAGACTAGAACAGTACTAGAATTGTGAATGGGCCACTCTCGGTGATTATGCCGCTTTAACATCAATCTTTCATACACGCATTGCTACTTTATCTAGCAAGGTTTACCAAAGCTATGTACGACATCCCTGTGGTACTATGTTGAAACCCCTATGGCTATAGAGAGTCATCACTGGTGATGAATTTGAACTAATGTTAAGTGTTGTGGATAAATGGTGGCTACTACGTAGACTACCTGGGGTTAGTGTCAGATCACGGTAACATGGATGATCTGATGTTAGGTTTTGTTTATATTTTCATCATTTTGCATCTGTTTCTGGGTCCGCTTTGTGAGAATAGCTCAGATCTGAAGAAGAAAATGGGTAGTGGAGTCCCATCTTTAGTGCCACAGGTAGGCCACACTATTGTCTACTACACTGTTAAAAATTACCATTGATTATACGGAGATCCACCGTTACATTTTCAATAATTACGGTGACTTCCAAAAAACGGTGACCCTAAAATAAACGGTGAAAGCTTGGCATCCACTGTTGCCACTGTTTTCTACGGGAGATTTATAACAGTGTAGCTGCGGGGCAGACATCGGATCAACAGCCTGTCTTGCTGCAGCTATGCCTATAAGTAGATTGGGAAATATACCTTTGGCTTGGTAAATGTGAAGGGGTATCAGGATTTCAAGATCTCTCCACCTCATAGATTGGATCACTATCACTGCCATTGGAAATTAATTATCTGTATTACATAGGAACCTGAAAGCTTGGGGAACCTAGGGAGCATACATGCCGCCAAACTCAAGGCCAAAAAGTGGTGTGTTTCTGGCTGCATGTTCTGAAAATCTAGGTAAGGCAGGTCGGATTTTCTTTTCTATTCTAATCATATATGTTTTACTTTAAAAAACAACAACTCGTGAATAGCGGCGGTAATACGCGGACTGCGACCTCAACTCGAGGACTAGGGAATAAAACCAGAGTCAAAATAGAATCTCTTGGGTGCTTGTAGAATGACTTTCTAACCCTCCTATTGGAGTTATATGTGACTCCCTTATGTGAGGCAGGTGACTCCTTTGTGTGAGCCAGAGCCAGAGTTTCTTTTCTCTGTGTAGGTAGGGTCGGGTAACCCGAATCACTCTATTTTTTTAGCCAACCTCTTGGTCCTGTATATAGACTGTCTGTATGCTATAGTTATACGAGACTGTCCGTAGTGCATCAGACCTTTTGGTCACCATACTTCACATTGTATCATCGCAGTCTCATATTGTACAGTATTAGCAACACAATCTGTTTGCCATTCTCTGCAGACAGTAAGTGATATTATATCTAATCGACGCCACAAGCGAAGATTGAGATAAATTGGTCAACTTCATCCTCACTGAGTGGACAGGGAGGCAACAAAAGCTGGCATGCATAGGATATTTAGTTCATTATATCAAGTTATGTATTATAATCATTATTTATTTTATTTATCATTATTATTATTATTATTATCATCATCATCATCATCATCATCATCATCATCATCATTATTCATATTGTAATATTTCATTCCATTCAAATAATTATATCTTATTGTTCATATCACTATATTTTATCAAATTTCTGTTTAGGAACTGAGTCATCTTTCTTCAGGTAATCTATTGGGTAATATGATCTGATGCTTTTAAGAGGTATTCGAACATTATTAGAACATGGAGTACTGGGAATTTTAAATTTCACCAAACACCAAGTCAAATGTCACCATCACCAGTGTCAAATGTGACTTTAATGTTAAACTGACCATGAAACTGCCGGTACATCTTTGGAACTCATTATGATGAACACGTTGTTATGTTCTAAGATGATATTTCGATTGATATCATCTCAAGTATGTTGTTCTTCCAGAGCAATTAACAAGCTACAACTTTCCCTCTTTAAAGGATGTTGTATTATGTATGATGCCTCACGGTTTCATGTTCATTTGTTTCATCCTCGATTTTGTAGTCATGATACACTAAAGCAGCATTATTTAGAAAGGTGAATTTCAACATTCACCCTTCTACCATTGTACTTGTTATAAACAGAGGATATCGTGGGCTTCTTACTTAATAATAATTATCTGGTTAAAGAGAGCCAGGGCTCTCCATAGACACATTGCCAACCCGCACTCCATTGAGAGAGTCAGACCGACGCTCTGTCCATTATCTGCAGAGATACAATATGTACAAGAGACACAAAACCAATTCAATTTCACTTTTGACCAGTGACAGCCTATATCAGTTTACATTTTATAATCAGTATCAGTACAGTTAGAGATACCTTGTGGCAGTGTTCAGCAATATTGCCTAGAGATGACAATGTTAAATAAACCTGTCTGAATGCACTTTTGTATCTGGCTACAGTAAAATGAACTCCCCTCCAATAACATGTTGTGATCATTATGAATAGAAAAGGTCTCTCCATTCTCTATTCTAAAAATCTTCCCACTGTTGTATAAAGAACTTCAGTTTCAAGATCAGATCCATGCACACTAACAGTCTTTATGCTCGAAACCTTAGTCAGCAGTGACTGACCTAATAAGGCCAAAAAAAAAAGGTGTGCTTCAGGCAACCCGACCCTAAATTCCAAAAAAGGGCCGACCCTAGCATTTTTTTCCCAATTTTAGAGATTTTTTTAATAATCTTTTTAAATTTTTGTTACATTTTTCCTCATTTTTTCCTAATTCTTTCAAGAATAACAAGCTCCCAGTGACCTCAGAGGCCTGAATAATTGATTAACTTCAGGAAATGGCTTTCTAAGAGGTATATCCAACAACTTCTTGATATTCCAAACAAAACATTTTTTTGAATATGTTGTATTTTGAAATTCAATTTATTGTAATAAATACACGTCTACAAATTCAAAATTCCTAGTCAATGGAGGAATTATGGAGTCATTTTGGTGAGTCGCGAGTTGATTTGTCGATTCGCGACTCATTCCTGTTACTCTTTCTACGTAAAAAAAAAAAAAAATCCGACCTACCTACCCTAGAAATTCTGACCATGTTGCCTGAAACACACTTTTTTTTTTTTGGCCTAAGTAACCTTTTGGCTCTCTATATGCCCACCCCAGGTTAGTCAGGTCAATCAAAACCGATCAACCACCTTAGTCTTTTAATTTCTAGGAATGATAGGGTTAGTCATTCTATTTAAACTAACCTTTGTCATTTTGACTAGCCTAGCTAGTCATTTTGACTAACCTAGTAAGTCTATTTTCTTTTGCTATTAAGAATGTAATTGTAATCTTCAATTAGAGCATTTTACCCACATCCAGCAGTCTCTTGAGAAGCACATCAAATGCTTTACATCACATAATATATTTACAACCCATGACGTGAGTATACCTGTAGGATTTTAAAATAGCAGCATTTTATTTTGTAGAAGTGTAGATAAATGCATATTATTTTCGCTTCTCACAGAACAGTGTGTTTATGTTCCGAGAACTACATCCTTTAGAGGATTTCCAATTAGATACCGTATTTAATCTAATGTAAGTTTAAATTGTAAAATCACAAATGTACAAAGTAATTGAAAATTAATTTTTCAATATGACTTGTACAAAACATCTCAACATGAACACTCTCTGGAAAGGACTTTTACAAATCAGGCTGCCATCTAGTGTGTAATTTGTGAGTTCGACAAGTTGTGCTTTCTGAATACCAGTTCGTCATTTTGACCAATGTATGTGTCATCACCAATGCAAATGACCAATATCTCTGTGAATGACTTTAACTAGCCACTACTGACTAACATAGCAAACCTACAGCATATCAGTGTATACATACGACCCAGAATAAAAGTTTACAATCCTCCTGAAGTAATACTAACAGTGAACGACAGAGGGACGTAAAGTAGAAGAATCTAGAACTAGGATTGAACATGAACTTTCCCATGTAGAGTCTGGAAAACTGTGTACATACATGTAGTAACTTGATCAAGCAATATCAGTTGTAATTATATATGTCTGTGCATATCAGATACAATGGTCATTCTATATATCTTTCAGCATGGAAAGTTTGAAAGTTTATGTCGTCAGTTTCCCTAGAAATGGATACGGCTTCAGAGTAGATTTTAAGTATAGAATACTTATTATGTACCGGTACAGCTACCTTTGTCTTGATATTGACTATTAGATCCATCTAATGATTTAAGTATCCACTTCTGTTGCTAAATACCCTGCAGCTGCGATGTACTTATGCCATCAACTGCCATCAATGCCAGCGGATAGCAATATATCAGATTCTATTTAATCTAGCTAGAGAATAGATAGTGTGCATATATATACATATATTATAGATCATATACATTATAGTTATATACATATACACTTATGTAACAACACACTTATTATAGCAGTCAAAGTCAATATTACCACCATGATGTGTAATAACTAAACTAACGCTGGGGTCAGGCTGCATAGTGTTGGATTACAGCAAGGTTCAGAGGAGGCAACGGTAGATGAAGATCAATGGCTGCAGCTAGACACCTGACTCAACCAAGCACAGTCTGCCTACTACCCAGTTAACACAACAACGTTGGTCGGACGTAAATCTACGTTGAATTTTGGTCTGAACTACGTAATTTTAGTAGGTTTATCAACATCAAAACATTAAGGTTCATTTACCAATCTCAAACCTGCAGGTCTGATTTACGTAGCTCCTGAAGACGTAAATCTATGTTTAACACATTACATATAATTCTACATAGTGGGACTCAGACAAAGACTTGTAATATATTGCAGACAAATTTACATTTACAAACAATATTCTTACAAAGTAACTACTTTAATTTTCAATCTCATCTCATTCTACATAGTATATTCGTGTAGTTTAATTGAACAGCCTGGCAGTATAGATCTGTTGAATAGTTTTGGCTGCAGAGAGGCTTTGTATTTCTCCCATTACCACCAATGTGGTGTCCTCACAGTAAAGTGCCTCAAAGCACCTATTCATGCACAATAATTTGATCACCTGTCCTTTATATATAAATGTACTATTGAATACGGTTTATTTGCATGATATTGAATTCATAATTATTGAGAATTTACTGCTTGAATGTGGTAGATTTGTTAAAGAGCTGTAATATTCTCTCCATAATTGATAGTGCTGCCACCTAGTGTGACACGGAAAAGTCATCTACCCAAGTGAAGTTGAAAAGTTACGTCTTTTAACGTAGATCTACGCAGAATTTTTACGTCTGAATGAGGTAGATCAACGTAAATCAGACGTCTACATCTGTTGAACGTAAATGAACCTTAACGTTTTGACGTCTACAAACCTTCCAAAATTACCAATCTCAAACCTTTTGGTTGGACATCTACCTAGAGAAACCTCTGAGCTACGTTGGAACTACGTAGGGTGTTTACTGGGTAGGAACACATACATCTTACACTAAGTCTGTGCTTGGTGAGTGAGGCAGGTGTGCATCTTGATAGACTTATACAAGATATGGACATGGTGAATTATGGGGTTATTTGTATGCTAATGTTGGGGTGCTTTAACAATGTTATATCTTGGGTAATATGGGTGGATAAAACTCAATCCTTTGACACGTAATCACTCTGACCACCAACCTCTTTACATGATTTAAGTTATTTGAGTTAACCAATCTTTCACTGATAATTGCAAATGGACTTGCTTGTTTTATTATAGAACATCATCAAACAACCTTCAAAATTAATACAATTTTAAGGCTGGACATCATGTTCCTGACATTTTCACCGCACGTACATCGCATTACCACATAACCATTCGTTATCAGAACCATTATTGGCTGTAACAGATGAGCACATATCTACCAGGACTGTTGCTTCCTTCATGATTCTACATTACATTGTGACTGGATTTTGCCATGGTGCCACCCTGTTACTTATTATAATAGATGAAATTGTACAAGTACTGGATTGTCAGGAGCAATAAATGTCAGTGAAAAGAAACCAAAAAAACAAATCCTTCTCCTTGTCCAGTGTGATTTTTTCCAATATCATTTTGTTTCCATCTCAATTCGGTGTTTTCACAAAGGCAAACACAACATGGGACATTGTGGTTGAATTTACAGTTATAATGCTGTTCATGCATTGTACTGTTCACCATAAAAGGGAAAAAGCAATAGTGAAATGAAAGTTTCACTATTGTAGATTTAATCATGTCCAACACAATGCTATACAAAAGAGCATCCAATAGGTATCACTCTGTTAGCTTTCTTTTCATTGGTGACTTATTCATATGTTTTCTATTTTTGAGGTAATACAATTCATATTTTGGTACATATTCTTTTTGAAATGGTCAAATGTTTGGTAGTACAAAGGACCCGCCTGCATCAGTCTGTTACCAATTGCATGGAGTCTAAGCATCTAAAAATCTAATAAACATCATGAAGATGATTTGTTAAATTAAAAAAAACGGAAATCAAAAGCTTTCCTTTCTAATGATGCGATTGGAGAAGATTATTCAAAATCAGCTCATTGCGTACGTAACAGACTAATGTGTAATGTAAAAGACTCTCGCCCCATGGCACTGTGTTCCATGTTCCATATTCATAGACCAAAGATCTTTCTGCAACTCAATTTGTATGACCTATGCTGAGCTCTAGCACTTGGTTCCTTCGGATATAATAATCTGATTCTTATTTGGTTTCTTTGGATATAATAATCTTGTTTTTTCCGGATATAATAATCTCAACGGATGTAATTTCCCCTTGTCATGCACTCTGTCTGATGATGACCATTAGATATACATGTAGGGAAATAATTGTTATTTGCAATGTCTTCGATGTCATTGCTTCACATTGAAATGAATGTTCACATACAGACAGCAGCGCAATGTCCAGTAAATTGATATTCATACCAGGTAAATGTCAATTCAGTGGGGTGTTTCACAAGGGGACAATGGATATAATTAACTTTTCATGTTTTCTAAGACAACCAACTTATTATCACCCATTGTTAATCTTATCTTGGTGTTTCACAAGATTCAATTGTATCTATGGTTGTATACTTGGTACAATTTTATATACTAATACGTCTTGTGAAACACCAACTTAAGACTAACATTTGGTAAAAGTAAGTCAATCTTGATAACCATGTAGCATTAATCTTAAATACTCTCCCCTTGTATGATGATTGCATAGGATCAGCATAAATGTTGTTTAAATGTGTATAACCACAAATATGGCTGTTGCTGGTCCCAGTGTTTGAATGCTAACTGGGTCACAGGGGTGGGTTGTTAGAAGTGCCACCCAGGTGACCCCTAGTTGGAAGACCAGGAACGGACTGCAGCGTCTGAGTAGCAGACCACTGCAGGAGTATTAGTAGTAGTACACTTGATAGTTATACCGTTATAATAATAACATAATTATAACCCCCATAACCAGCTTATAATGCATTGTGCTAATATGCATTGTGAAACACTTATATATATATTGATTGTAGGCCAAAGGCTCGACTTAACATCTTGGTTGTGGACCTTTTTGAAACACTTTTTATAAGCAGTATATGATTGATACAATCAAATGTTGGTCTTACTAGTTATATACAGTTAAGTCCTCCTTTAGAAACACTTATTCTACAATTAATTGTATATCGCCCTTGTGAAACACCCAACAGAGCTGACTTTCTGATAGGAATGTTGTAACAGTAATGTAAGATATGGCTTTACGTTCACAATACGTGCTGAATCATTTTTCTCAGTGTATCCATCATAATTATCTTTACACGTATGGTGCAGTTTCCATCAGATAGTCAGATGCGGTGAACTTTCAAATAGATGGATATCTTATAAATGTGTGAATAGTTACAAGGGTAATACCATCAATGATTTTGGTATTAAAAATGCAATTCTGTAGGGTGTTTCACAAGGGGGACATACAATTAATTGTAGAATAAGTGTTTCTATAGAAGGTGTTAATTGTAAATAACCACTAAGACCGACATTTGGTTGTATCAATTGTATACTGCTTATAAAAAGTGTTTCACAAAGGTCTACAACCATGATGTTAAGTCAGGGTGTTTGGTCTACAATCTAGATACAACTAATGTATAAGTGTTTCACAATGCATATTAGCGTGGAGCTCATACCATGCCCGCTAATATTTTCCTTACATATTTTTTCACGTTTTTTTCATGCAATATATGTTTCATACTACACACAGGAATCCCTGCAAATATATGTTTATTCAGGATGAAAATAAACTGGTTATACACATTTAAACAACACTTATGTTGATCCTATGTGATCATCATACAAGGGGAGCGTATTTAAAATTAATGCTACATAGTTATTAAGGTTGACTTACTTTTACGAAATGTTAGACTTAAGTTGGTGTTTCACAAGGCGCATTATTATCTTCAATTGTATCTAAGTATATGATCATAGATACAATTGAAATTTGTGAAACACCAAGATAAGATTAACATTGGATGATATTAAGTTGGTCTTAGAAACCATGTAAAATGAATTGTATCTATTATCCCGTTGTGAAAAACCCCACTTGTACATGTACTTTCTTACCGCTTACCTGCTAAATTCCTAATTAATTTGGTCTAGTCCTACTATTCCCCTTCTAGACAACTGATGTCTCCCACCTGTCCGGTTCTTCTCTTTCTTTTGATTTTGCTTGCTAATTTCATCAGTACAGTGATACTTGCATTTTCAATCATATCACTGTTATTGATTTGTTCTCCAAATATCACTTTACCTAATTGTTAGCCGAAACCTGACATCATGTATCTGCTGCTATACCTTACCGATATTGCGTCGCTTTATGGATATCAATTTTCTAAATTAATGACTTATACAATGTCATATTGTTTTGCTTGATATATACTCTCCTAGACTAATGAGTTTCTTATCTTCGGATGAAACTACAGTGTGGTAATACATGAGATATTCATTGCAAGGGGAGTGTGAGGGGGTGTTGTGTATTGCAAAACCTGACAATAACCATTGCTTTTTTCAGATCAATGTAGCTTCTCAGCTTACTAATATGCAATGTGAATAAATGGTGTGTCATTCAAGTTGAAGTGAATTTGTTTTAATGACACTAGGTTTTTGAACTAATAACATCACGATTTGAGTTGCATGGATTTTCTTTATTACTTACGAAACACCCGTAACCCAAGAGGTCATGCACATGGATATCATACTTTTTACAAAGACTTATCATGAAAACGTCGTACCGGATGGATCCATGCTTAAGTCTTTAGCTATATATTCTTATGAACAGATGGAAGGATGGACGTTGGCTCCATCACGGCTTGATATAACAACACAATTATGCTATTATATACTATTTTGATGTTTTTATGCTGGCGATGTTGACTTTAACTGTCAATATCTATATAACTACAGTCAAAATCAACGTCGCCCCTACCCTTGGTGCATGATAACTGAACTAACCCAGTCATCAATCTGCATGGTCTTGGGTTAAAAAAGGGCTCAGCAGTTACCAAGGTAGACAAAGACAAATGCCTGCAGCTATATAGACACCTGCTTTAATTCGCCTAGCACAGTCTACCTATAAGATATGCATACATCTTATACTAAGGCTGTGTTTGGTGCCTGAGGCAGGTGTATATCCCGATGGACTTTTCTCACGGGCATTTTGCATGCTAATTAATGTTTTGTCTTCAGTTATCTTGCAGGGTATCCATCCAAAGGGGTCAACAGAGGGTTCCATTGCCGTACTTTTTATGTTCATGCCTTAGAAGTGGAACATCTCTGTGGATTTCAAATTCCCAATGAATGTGAACGGTGCAACCAAATTCCAGGTACTTTGCCAAAAATTACCTTGAGGCAAAATATTCCACAGTATAACAACAGGATTAAGAAGATATGATCAGCAATTTTCTTTAATCCTTAAAATGGAACAAAGTGCTTTAATAATTTGTGCTTTAGACTTCCAGATCAAGAAAACTATCATAAAACTTCACAGCTAACAGTGACAGAATATGCTATTGTCCTTTAATGTTAGTGCCTTTATGAACACGAATACAACATCGTACACGGCAATGCAATATTCAGCGGCTTTGCATTGAGGAGGATTTCCTTCATGTATTGTCCAGTAAATCATTAAAATGAAATTAAGTCCTCCCCAACATTATGCTACAGAAAACAATTTCCCATATCCATAATCTGAGAAGTTGTTTTTCTGCTGGGAACCCATTGTGTTGTGTATTTTGCTATATAATTGCACATGCTATTGCAGATTAGGGCCTACATTGAGCTTGAACTAATTATTTGGCTAAAGATGCTTTGGCTGGGAGGGGTCACCATCAACCTAACCTACAGTAATACAAATAAGTTCGACAAATTCATTCTCATGTGTACAAAATAAACCGTTCAAATCAAGTGAAATCAAGATCACGTTTCTGCAATCACTGTATTTTGAGCTTGATCTTTCACATTGATAGCTAATATAAATTATAATGACCACACACCATTCAGTTGTATGAAAGAGTGAACTGCATCGTCATGTTACTAATTAAAATACGAATGGAATGCTATGTCAGAATTTTGATATCCGGCTCCTTCATATAAATAGGATCTAATTCCCAGCAATCATGCATTCAGTCTAAGGCCACTTAAAAAAAAAAATTGTTTCTCATCATCAAGCAATGAAAAATATGACGAGGGCGTTTTTTATTAAATTTTTTTTTTTTTTTACTCAGGGCAATTTACATAGGGAAATTTGGACATTTCGCGATCAATTTTCACATTTTAGTAATTTGGAGTTTATTGATCAGCAAAAGTTGTAACAATGCAAGTTACACCTAGCTGATTGCATTGCTGACAGCATAAGCTTTAATTTGATACCGAATTTGCCAATATTTTGGCAATTTTAGCATATTTTTCATCAAAAATGTAAAAAAAAAAAAAAAAAAGTTTTCCCCAAATCATGATTTTTATGATGCGCGCGGTGATGAGAAACAACTCTTTTTTTTGAGTGGCCTAACAAGAGTGACATGGGAACTCACATGAAAGAAAACGGTTCATATCCTCGATTGTATTATTTGATTGGAAATCGAATAGTCCCTTTGTGACTACAGGACAATGATGTGCAGTACATCGATAGAGTTATATTAGTTCAGGGATCTTATGATTTTACCGGGAATTGAAAACAATAAAGCGGAAAATGCTGGAGAGTTTGGCTTTGGTATGAGTTTGAGTTTGAAAAGGATTTTAGCGACAGAATTCCACAAACAGGAGTGCACTGCTCTGATAATGTCAATTTTAAAGTCAAATGGTGACAGGCAAAATGAATATCATAACAGTACAAAATGGATGGCAACAATATGGTAATCCCGAAACACATCATAGCTATCTACACACAGAAAAAACATAGGACAGAACATATACCGTTAAAGAAGTTAGAATCCAGCAATGAAAAAATTATAGATACAGACTTGTACAGGCTTTAGTTATCACTATGATAAAGGTCCTGGACTGTCCTTTGTGTGCTTTCATTAAAAAGACGTGGGCAATCTAATATTGCCGCTAGATAATGAGAATCTCATCCGCCATAACAACAATATTGATTCTTAGAAGGTTTATTCAAATTACTTTGCGAGAAGTGGTTTCTCATTACTAACAAATCGCACCATCGTACACCAATTGTTATGAATTGCACTGTATGTAAACCAAAATAATTATTTGCTTTATTTCCTTGCGGAGTACATAATGTTGAGGTATAATATACCACTGTTTACCTACATGTAGGCCTATAATAGTCCATTTATCGAACAAGGCATCGGTGCATGTTAGAACTTAAAATTTAAGAGCTTATTCCATAATGTGAATAAGTAGTGTTTGAATAAGACCTTATCGTTCATCTATTTCAAAGTGAAATAAACGACTGTAGAACGTAAAAGTTGAAATACGTCCAGACTATGTCAAATTAAAATAAAGTTTATGGACCCCGCCCCAGCTGAGCACTGAAGGATACAAGTGACATGTAAATGGTTCAGGTGGCATTGTATTATCATTGGAACATGCACCTGGCATAATAAAAAGAAAGCTGCTGATTCATCATCATGTCCAATCTCGTATTTGACCAGTTTCAGCTTTCCAATATTCCTTGCACTTTGGATCAACTTCTTTTTCACAAATACACAAATACAAAAGTGAACAAAGACATTTTCCTTTCAGCAATAATCCCAGTAGATGCATTATTTAATACTCCCTTACTTCGGAGTACGGATTATGTTACACTTTTAAACACTGCCACAGTAAAAGGAACTCCGCCCCAACACAATGTTGTTTGTTCAGACCTTAAAGAAACATCACCTTCTCCAATTCTATGTACAGCAAGGTGTCCTTCCATTGTGAAGATGTCAGAAGTAATTAATAATACAGAGGCTGTTTTGTCATCCCAATGGATGGTTATATTCCGGGGCGGGTTACTTTTCTATGTATTGGATAGATACATAGAATACGATAAGGCCAAAAATAAAAGGTTTGTTTCCGATCACCCGACCGACCCTATCAAAACAGGGCCGACCCTATACGCTTTTTAATGCAATTTTGAAGAAATTTTCATATTTTAACCCATTTTTGGTCATTTCTAGGGTCTTCGGAGAGGCTGGACAGTACTTTCATGTTAAAATTATTTTTTTAATCGCATCTACGGACCCTACATTTTTATCCCATGTTACCTGAAACATACATTCTTTTGCCTAATAATGATGAACAAACGTATTAACCTCCGTCCCTCTTTCTTTCTCCCTCTGTCCGTCTGTCTCTGTCTCTCTGCTGTCTCTCTGTTTCTCTGTCGCTCTGTCTTACTGTCTCTCCTCTCTCTCTCTCTTTCTCTCTCTCTCTCTCTCTCTCTCTCTCTCTCTCTCTCTCTCTCTCTCTCTCTCTCTCTCTCTCTCTCCCTCTCTCTAACTAACCACAATTTACCATTAGCAAAACTCTCAATTAATATCCTCAAGTAGATAGAAGTCATTCTCATTGAGATGGGAGAGGTATGCTAAATTCAAAGATCACATCACACCTTAGATTAGCCTTAGGAAGCTGCTCTCTCACCACTTCTGGACATTTGAGTCATAATGCACGATGATTTTATCTTGTGTTTCTATTTGAAAATTGACAATAAGCTACTTTTCTCACACCCTTTCTAGAATAGCGCTTTTATTGGCTACAACTGGCACAAGCATGGTGCGGCTATTGCACGTGACTAGTAATACAACAACCTTTAGAACTTACTAGTATTGCTCACCAGAAAGATCATGCTCATTCGTATTTTTTAAATAGTTTCCTATTCGGACACCACTTAAGTGTTTTGGCTCTTCTCAATTTAGAACGTGTTCTAGTTAAAGGAAGGCTTCAGACGATTCAGCAATATAGTGTGTGCGAGCTCATGAAATACTGTAATATTTAGATCAAACATGATTACTTTTAAATAGAATGGCACACTTTGCATTTAGGCTAATTACCGGCTACTAATTACCATTGATGTCTGTAAGGGAAAAGAGATTTCTCACTTTAGCTCAAATATTTTGGGAAGTAAGCTTCAGGTCTTATGCGGCATGTCCTACGCCTAATTTATATTTTGATGATCACAAGGTGTTTCTCTGGCAATTATGTGTATTTTTGTCCATTTCTGGAGCCCCAATTCTAGGCAAATATGTGGTAGCTCTCCTGGGTGCGAGGACAAACGTTCGCAATCTTAATGTATAATCTTAAATCCTAATATTATGATCTTAATGTATGTGTAGAGACAAGGGAAAAGGGTACTCTGAAGAAAAAGACAACTTTAGAATTGATGTCATAAGCTTTCCAATGATATGTCACACTAGAAGATATCAATTCTAGTTTTTGAGAACCAGCTTCATGAATATGACTTTTGTGTGGGCATTGCCCTAGCCAAAGTCCCAATAAGCTCTAAGTCTCATACTTACCAAGATACCCCTATCTAATTAGCATAATAAGCATAATGAGAAATTTATCATACATTTTCATTCATTAGGTCATAAAACTTGAGCCAGGAATGATAATTTTATTCTGTTTTGACCATAGTAACCCTCATGAATCATTCTATCACTGGGTATCTTTATTTCTTCTATTTGGAATAAAAATCATGTTTCCATGGCAACACATCTCAACAATGACACCAATTTCGGCCTAAAAACGTTCTTTTTACATTCCAAATGTGGAAGCTTTTCGCCAGAAATGGAATGTTTTGTGTACTCCTATTGTTTTCTACAGAAAAAAGTACCCTAGACATTTTTTTAGCATTATTTTCCATTTAGGGCCCTAGTGGAGCCCCCCTAGTGGCAAAAATCGGAACTACATACTAGTTAACAAGGCTATCCTACGATGTACTGTGTAGGCTTACCAGCACTGTTGGCACCATCTTCATTTGGTGGGTAGGCATACTGTTAAGCCTGTTTGTTGTGAGTACTGTTAAAATTATGTATTTTTAAAGATTATTGATGGAAGATTAAGATTGCGCTCAGAACGTTTGTCTGCGCAACCTGGAGAGCCATCACTGATGTGCCAATTCTAGGATAGGATTATAAAGTTCTACCTATCCATTGATATGCCTGAAGCAGTCTCTATTATCATGATGCACCAACACAGTGCTGGTGGGTTACTCATCAGCACTGTATTAACGCATCATACCACGGTCATATATTCAGCCAAACTAAGGTTGTCACGAACTCCATATAATTATATACAGAATGTCTGAATAAGGTGATAATGAACTTAGTTTGATACATGAATGCTATCCTGGGCATGAATGCTAGACACCATAACTGTATCCATATATCATGGCGACAAAGTGCATAGCACAATTAAGCATGCACTATGCCGTCCTTCCTTTAAAGGGCTATTTACAGCGTTGACTATAAAATAGGTTAGTATCTGATTCTAAAAGTTTAAATTATATTAGGTCGTGACTGCATGAACACCGAACAGAAGAGTAATAACAGTTGAGATATCTAAAACGACCACTGTCTGGGTGTGTCCATGGTCGTGATAGACATTTGAACTAAATGTTTTGAATATTTTTCCTAACATTCCAAACAGCATGCACGACTTACCTACAGGTCTACAGCGAGATGAAGCCCATTCTCAGGAGCATGCCCAGTTCTGCAGCAACAGATCCTCTAATAACCTGTTGTCATTTGGGACATTTCTGCTGATAGGCCAATGCCAATTGCACCTGGTAAAGTACAATACTATATGAAGGTACTATACCTGGCTGCAAAAGTTTTTTTAGATTCAAATTCTAAGTTCTGGATTATTGATTGCAAACAAGTTGTTCAACTGACCAGATGCATGCGGTATGTGTTGGTTTGGGGGGATGGGGGTCAACAAGGGAAGCAATGTCAGTGTAATACACTTAAATAGTAAACTTGTCTCCAGACTCTTCCAAGTGACGGTCATAAAATAAACGAGTCAAAAACTTGTCTAAGTGACAAGCAAGCGGGTCTTCTAGCTGGAGATAGAAGACCCACTTGGCATGTGCCAGCCCAAAACCCGACATTTGCCAGCTCCAAATTCTATTTGTGGGATGGTAACCTGATAGGTTAGACAACTTTTGATTCGTTTATTTTATGATAGTCACTTTGATGAGTCTGGAGACAAGTTTACTTTTTCAGTGTACAATACATGATATTGATAGATTCAAAATTTGATAGTATTTCAAAAGATGATTCATATTTATTCCGGAATCCACACAATTCCTAAAGTGTTACACACTACACAATGTTCACACCCAGAGGACACATGTATCAGTTCAACGTTGAATCAACCTGAGACCATTGATGCACATGACCCTTCCAACGCATTCAGTAGTACTCAGTGTCACTACGATAGCTGCAATATGTGTACATAGCTGTGCCAGTGTTTACTTCTCTGTGCCAATATTGTATTTATATAGATGAAAGTCCTAAAGAGGACAGAGGGGAACATTAGGGGGACCCTTTGAACATTAAGTATGTCCTTGATCATTTGCCAGTAGCACTGTCCCAGTAACCTTGCAAACACCGTTACAAAAATTAGTTCTCAAAGAGGTGCACTTTGTGTTACTTTGATAAGCTATATTCTTATGTGGATTTACTTAATATATTAATGCAAACTAGACCTGTAGAAAATATAAGAACGCAAGGCTAAGCACAGAATTAAAGCTAAGGCAACTACACATGTTTCCCCCTCTGAATTTGGTAAATACGTGCCCTTCATGGGAGTGCTTTCTGCAAGGCAAGGATCTGTGGTGTAACAGTTAGTATATTCAAACGTTATGTGAACAATCCTGGTTTGATTCCTGGTAGATCTAAAGATGCTCTCACCGACTACTTCGTGTAAGTTGGTGGATTTTGGCTGAGTTGCTTTGACCTGAACATGATTATAAAAGCTGCAAAGATAAAAGTGGACCACTAGTGACACTTACGCAATAGCCCATACTGTATCATGTTGCAATTCTAAGATATTTCACATAAGTATTTGGGAGGCCATCGCTAAGGGACACATTCTTTCTGCTCATTTATAGTATACCAAGATTGATGTGATCCCCAGTAAGTGTCGCTTGTGTCAGTCATGGGCCTCAAAAGAGTGCCGGTATAATTTTAGCATGGGATGGGATCCCTCGAAACCTAAAATCATTTAAAAAAAGATCTCAATGAAGCACAGGTTATGCTGATATATATAGCCCGGGTATCTAGCGGGACCCGTACCCACAACCTCAGAACATTGAGCCCAACTGCTAACCAACTGCTCAATTGGGACACATGCAATGATACTAATCACCAAATAGTATAATGTTATGTACTGCTTCTGCCTTTTTAACCCATTGAGTAATGCTATTTAAAGACTTCGAGGGGTTTGGACCCCATTTCTTTGGATGCCAACTAGAAGTAACCTAGTGGTACTCTAGCAGCACGACCAGGCAGCCAGATGGGTTAGAGCCTGTTAACTAGGGCTTTTTTTGGTGAGGCATTGTCTCATTAGACAAAGTTAAGAGTGCTGTTTAATTGGTGCTGCTGTTGTATAACAGGGTTTATGAATGATAGATAATGGAAATGAACGTATCTTTTCTACCACCTTGTTCTGGTGTGTGGTAAGAGTTGGTATAGGGACAATGTCCTACAATATCATTGTTAAGTGTGCCTTTGTTCTTCTATGTAACAAGCCGAATAAGGTTCAGAGCTGAAGGTAAAAAACATTAATGAATCAAAAGCACCGGCAGACATATTTGGAGAACTACAGCTCACAACGATATATTATAACATACTAAGAAAATAAGATGTATTCGGAAATTTCCATTAATAAGCACATCATAATTATGACATTTTGAACAGATTACTGTCAAGCATATACTATTCAAATATAGCTAGTCTTCCGATAACCTTGAGGAAAATACTGCTCATTTAATCATTTTCAAAATTACAAATTATCAATATAGTCAAAAGGTCAGGTAAAGTGAAATATAAACCCTTTAAGGGCCGCATACTACAGCAACCCAAGATAAGAGACTTGTGCATCAGCAAACAAGCATGTGTTGTTCACGGGGATCTGTTGCATTCTACAACATCCTTATAATGCTGGACATCATCGGATACACCCACTGGGCCTTCTGTAGTTTTTACCTGTTCTTCTCCTCATGTCCAACCTTTTATCCAAACGCTAGACACTTCTCACTTGAATCCCAATAAATCACTTCACAACAAAAGAGTAAGAAATATATAAGCAGGCATTCTGCAGCATTCGTCTAGTGACACCTACCCCTCCCATGCCCCCTTGGCCCCCTGTTGACCCCTGCCTCTTACCTTGTGATTTCCCATGACGCTAGTTGCCATGGTTACCACGTGTAGATGGGCCCCCTGAGACCTCCAGAACAAGGGCTGGGTGACGCTCTGGTGCTTCACAATGTGTTTGGAAGCCCTGCAAGCAACCGCTGACAAATCCAATCAAAAATCTGCTTTCGTCTCAAATAGCGGCCATTTTGTTTTCTTGATTTGCATGGAGGCCCACAGTGTATGCATACCTGGGTTCATATGTGCATCTTGTATTCATAGATTGGTCGATATCGTGTTACATGGATGACTTTTTTTATGTGAATGACATATTGTTGTGTGGTTTATGGTAAAGGAAATATGACAACTCCTTAACATGGCAGTCCCATCTATGATGACATTTCAATATATACGTGTAGAACATTTTTCGTTTTGCCTATTTCTCTGCCAGCGTGTTCAGCCGTTGTCAATGCGGCAAATCAAATCAGCTGCAAATGTTACACAAGCAGCGACATTTGAGCAGTTGAGTTGTTTTTCTTTATTGTCTAAGGGTAGCATCATATTAATAAACTCAATTTGTCTATTTCAAATGAACAAAACTATAATTAGGATTCAGGAAGCAAGTGTTATAAGTTAGTTTTTTCTTAGATTCAGAATCATTTCTAACGTCCATAGAGATCTGATATTCATTCATGTGTTCTGATCACAGGAAGTGAAAATGTTGCTAGTTTAGGTAAATAACCATTTAGCCGGGCAATAATTCTTCTGAATGTGTCGAGAATAGACATGTGGATTGATTTTGAAATGATTGATTATAAACTGATATCATATTCTGGGTCTGTCAAAACAGGAAAGTGCTTCCATCAAGCTCAGATGGGGTGTTTTATTAAAGCATGCCTTGGTCTCGAACATGTTAATTAACTTTGCAAGATTTAAGAATTGGAAATTAAAATCCCAACTGAATTGTGTAATGAAAGAGATCGTGTCAATACAATAGTAATTAGGCAGGTCTGGTTATTATTGTGATATGTGAAGTTAAAATAAAAGGACACAGGTCCTCAAAAGCTTAAATTGGATTTAAAGTTCTCCATTTCCCTCTTACCGTTGCAAAAACTACCACTTTCTATTGGTAAATCATCATTGGGCTGCTAGCTGAGTGAGTTCTGATGACTTCATCTGAGTTAATAAAAACATTACTAGATCCTTATGTGACATGAAATGCACGGTTTTCTCTATATATATACCTATGTCACTGTCTCTCTGATTCTCCTTTATATACTAATTATGATTTTGAACTGTTCATGGACACTAGTAATGTGCAACGAACTCTTTATGTTACTAGCTATATATAATTATTAGTAATCAAACACAATGCCTCACAACACTCTCTATCTCCTAAAAAGATAAAACAATAGTTATGCTAAGACATACATGACCTGATTATGATTATTTGGCTATTTCCCTGTGTAAACCCTATCCCCCAACCCCCACCTCACACCACCATTGGTGTCCCGGTGACTGCCAAGCCCTTAGTAAACACGATAATGGTGGACGGAGGGTGGACTCAGCCCTGACAAACCCTGTCCCTGCCAGACAGCCTGGCCACGACCTCAGTAATGGACCCCATGTTTGGGCAGCGGCAACTGGAACCTACCGGATGTGACCGCCATTTTGTCGAGAGCATTTCCGGTCTGAGTGTCCAGGCACTTTAGCTCTGCAAGTGTGATTGTAGCAGTAGACGGCTTTAGCTGTCCGTCAACCAGGTGGCCGACTACCTGTCTGTAGGAAGATGGACAGCGTTATCCACCTGATAGCTCTAGACCCATGAATTCGATATGGTCACATGGGTATTTCTTAAAATCGACATGTAACATGAGGCCTAGTGAGGCTTAAACAGAAAGTGACATGGGATATGGACATTTCTTAAAGTCCACATGGGACATGAGCATTATTAAGCAACATAGACATGCGACATTCATTTCTTAAAATATACATGCGACATGGGGACCCCACCATCAAGGGCCCCCACCTGTGGATAAGGTATGCCAGCTTATGAAGCTGAATTGGAGTTTAGAGCGAGAATCTGCTTGCAGCTATCTGTGACTTCTAAGGGGAGATAGCAGCTTACTTACATGATAAGTACAGTGCAATATAAGTATTCCTTCTTAGGCTGGAACGGGCTTCAGACATTGGGTAAGTCACATGCCAACACGGCACAATGCAACGCAGATGCTCTCTCAGAGAACTCTTCTGAGGAGGACTTCTTCGAACCTAGGCAGTGCTGGAAGTTCAGAGCTCTTCCCCTTTTCAGTCTGTTAATGTAGGGTATCTTCTTTTTCGTGGTATTTCATTTCATGGTAAGAACATTAGTCCCTATGTTAAAGCATGGGAAATGAAGGCAGCCATGCAGTAACTCTTGGCCATACTCATGATACTGCACGGGCCATATTGCATGGCCCATGAGTCACATAACCTTCAGTCTGGAATGTAAGGTGCCATCCGGATGTTAAAGGTAAGCCTACTTAACACAATCTAACTGACTGTAGATCGACCAACAATTTTCTTATTGACTCTTTTGGATATTATAATGCCGGATGCTTTTGGAACACAAAGAAAATGAAAAAGTTCTATGTAACAGGATTTATTTGCCTTTTGCAGGGTATACTAATTTGGGTGCATTACATTATAATTATAGGCCCTCATGAGAAAATCATTTTTTTCCCTACATTTTTCCACACAGAACAAAATCCCCCAACAATATCTAAATGAAGATGCAGCCAGTTAGTTATTAGGTGTTCATGATGATGTTTTATTGTCCAGATTCAATGAGAAGCGTGCCCCTGCCGGGTGAAATGTTATCCCTTATCCAGGATGGCATAGGTCGATTTCCATTTCGCAATCTCACTTTGTAACAATTATCCACTGATATTTGCAGCTGATAGATGATAATATATAAGGGCTCGCTCAAATGATGATCTATCTCCATGATTATTATGAAACTCTCTTTGATTAAGCATTGCTTCCATCAAATTCAATGTGTAAATATGGGGGTTATCGGGTATCGTAAAGTGTAGATCCTTTTATCACACATGTTTTTACTATCTTTGTGCCGTTTTGAGTGCACTAGTTCTCAAGAAGAATGTTCATTTTGGGCATATTCAAATTCTATTTTGCTCACATCTGTTTCCCATTTTTATTTTCGGGTGAGGCCAAATTGGAAAAAAGAAGTGTACCCTAGACAACCCGACCCTAGCTTCAATGCAGGGCCGATCCTAGCCCCCTAGTTCTAAATGAATACTTTATGAATAAAACAATTCTAAACTACAGCAAGCTTCTGGTCAGGAAAGAAAATCCTACACTGGCTTTAGTGGGCTAAATAATTATCTTACTTCAGAAAATGGCTTTTTAACAAGAATATCCAAAATCGGTCCATATATGTGTGAGACACACCGTTATTTTGCTGGCATTAGAGTCACTTTCAGCCGAAATGAGAAGGTCGAAGCTGGGGTTAATTAGTTCATGTTAGATCCACCAGGGGGCGTCAGTGGGCAGAACCTGCTTCTCTTTCAGCCCGCGGTCTTCAGCCCTTGTCAATGAAAGGTGCCATTGAGTATAGCAGTGACTCGGGACACAGCTGCCTTTGTCTGGATGCACTTTCACTCAGACTGCATGAATGTTTGCATTTAAGGAAATCAAATACTTGTATTTAAAGGCACACTTTAAGCATGTTTAGTTTGAGTATATGCCATTTAAGCTATCTTAACTTTGCTTAAAACAAAACATTCCTGCAGCAGACATAATGCTCTGAATCATCCCGACTCTCCCCTGTTTGCATAGACTGAAAATCCATAGGTTGAAAGGATTAGTCAGTACAGACTATCCTTGGTTCGTCATATATGTGTGTTAGTCACAATGGCAAAGTTATATTCAAAAATGTCTGAGGGGGTCAGTCAGTAGTGGCTAACCTAGGTTCATCATTGATGTGTTATTTTTGCATACCACTAGTTGGTGCCACCTGTAAGATACTATGATCACCACTCCGTGGCTCCCCCTGGAAATTAAAAGACTAAGGTGGGTTAGTCAGTACTGACCAATCTGACAATACTAGCTTACCTAGGTTGGTCGTATAGGGAGCCAAAAAATGACTAACTAGGATAGGTTCTAGTGACTGAGAGATTGGGCGTATAGGGAGCCTAGGAATATCAGTGTAGAGATAGACGTGCAGCTTATAATATACAGGTGATGTATTCTACCTTCTGCCTTATTTAGTGTAGTTATTTTAACTCCAGCATGCATGTATACATTGTATACATGCATGCTGCAGTTAAAATAACAATGTCAAACTAGGGATTTATTGTTTTATTGTATCATTAATTTCTTAAAATCACATTTCACCTAAATGATTTTGAGCCAAATTGAGAAATGGAATTAAGAGATTCTTGATTTTTTTTAAATATGAACATATATAGTTTTGGGCGGAGATTTGTTTGGTGTTGGGTGTCTAGTGGTGGGCGTGTCTTTGTGTAAGGTCTGCTGATCAGTGGCCAACGGGCTAAAAGCCTTGTCCAGATTGCCAATCTGATCTAAGATGGTGTTGGACGGGGACAGGGGCAAGCCTCTCCAAGCAATCACCCCGAGGACACTGATGGCAATAATAGTAAGGGTAAGAGAAAACAGAGTACTACACAGAAGCAATGGAGTCTTTTTTTAAGAGGTGTATTAATCATATTTATTGTCTCGCTTTGGTTCCTTGAGCGGGAAAAGGAATCAGAACTCCAATTGGTGACTGAGCTAATGAACAAATCAGAAACATTTATATGTGGGTGAGTGAGTTGGTCATTGTTGAATGACTACGTGGGTAGGTTAATGGTTGCGACATTCAGTGATTGAGGGATTAAGTCATTGGCTCAGTGAGAGAGCGAGTGATTATCCAAGGGCTTCTCCAGGTGGAAGGATATGTGAGGCAGTGAGTGCATTTATGTGTGAGTGAGCTGCCAATAGAGCTGGTCCGTGGTGAGTCAGAGGCCCGGTCAGAGGTTAGGTAAATGCAGCTGAGTGAGTGAGTTAGTAATGGTAATTGAGTGAGTGAGTGAGCGTGTACTCACGGGTGAGTGAGTTCTTACGAGTGAGTGAGTGAGTGAATGAGTGAGTGAGGGAATTAATGAATGAGTGAGTGAGTGAATGAATGAATGAGTGAGTGAGTGAGTGAGTGAGTGAGTGAGTGAGTGAGTGAGTGAGTGAGTGAGTGAGTGAGTGAGTGAGCGAGAGATCTGCCAGAATATATCCGTTGGGACCATTACCGATACAATGTACACTAACCAAAATATTTTGGTTTGAGCGAATATTGTTGCAGTTGTGTGAAGGGTAAGTGTACATGTGCATGGGGGGAGGGTCTGTATTCCTGTAACTTAAGGCTGGGTGGCCTAGTGGTGTGTGAGTGGGTGTGTGAGTGGGTGTGTGAGTGAGTGAGTGAGTGGGTGGCTGGTTGAATGAGTGGGTGGTCGCTATATATGGACTGCTGACGTGTGTGTATTTATTTACTGGAGGTTCCCCAAATGTAGCTAGTAATAACTCTGACGTCAAACGGAGACGGCCACGTGATTATCCTCCGCTAGCCAATGGAAATGCACATAGACAGATTGTCACACATGTATCAATGCAATTCCCTGAATTCTTAATATGAATAAATATTCAGCCCACCCCACATTTCACCACTTCTATTCACTGGTCACAGCCATTGTTGTCCCTATAGAAATATCATATTACCATACAATACGATTTCAATTAGCCTGGCTATGTACGTCCCCATAGTTTCATTCAGATAATGAGGATCGCAACTCCACTATCCCCTTCCTCTAAGTACCCGCTCCAAACACCTGATACAGATCTATATTGAATCTCCAACCGCCAGACGCCACACCCACTCGAACACCCACCTTTCGTAGTTATTGTTCACAATTGAAAGGGCATGTTGTTATTCTTAACACCAGAAAAATATCATATTCTGCTCTTAACCTCATAAATGACTCTTCCACAAACCCTTAGACGACACGAATTCTGCCCGTAAAAACTGATTTTTATACATATTAATTGAACATTGTAACTATTCGAATTTAATCCCACATTATAGATATGATTTGATAAAAATTCATTAATGAAAGGAATCGATCCCAGCTAGGCCCCCATCTCCACCATCCCTATGGCTCTTATCTGTGGAAGATATTTTTTGGAAAAGTATGGATTCAATCAGTCCAGTAGACGGTATCGTATACACACATGTTTATTTTCGAAACCTCACATTTACACATTATTTTCCGATTGAAAAGCAGTAACCTGATAAATCTTAATCCATTTGATTATATATGTCTGATAGCACATTGCGCCAGGGGCTGACACAGTATCACCCAGACTGACCTCAGTTTGCTGGGATTTGCCATATGTCCTATGTTAAGATGTTTTCGTGCTGCTTTAACTATAGGTAAATGCATGTTCATTAAAGCCATGTAAGCATTATAATGTATATAAGAGTATCCTTGTTCTCTTAAGGTAGCTGTCTAGGATAAAAAACGGACCTACTGCGCATCTCATTGCACATACCAGAGGGCAGGGCAGCATATGTTCCTCTAGCCGGATAACATTATGGTCTCATAGAGGGTAATCCCGCAGAAAACTGAGAGTCATATACGATTCTGGCCAGAAGTGAATACTGCAGGAGCACTGAATGGTCCATAAATACTTTGGAAATGACGCCAATCTTATGAAAACCTACACACATGCTGCTGAATGTCTGCCAATTTCAATCAAATAATAGGAGAGGGATTCTCAGCGAGTTTCCATTTTTTTCAAAGGCTAGATTGGGAATCAGTGAAAATGCAATTTATTCAGTGCAAATCCAGGCGAAATTCAGGTGGTTTTACGATACAGACCAGTGTTCTGATTTTCCGTGGTCGGTAGCTAATTTTGGTGGGACATGTTTTGACGAAAGGATGTATCTTTTAGGTCAAGCGTGATTTTCAGAAATTGTAAATGTCCTGGTTGCAGTTATCGGGTTTTCCGCTATATTAAAGTATATAGTAGAAGCATTTCCTTCTCTGAGACCTAAAGTGCATAGCCTCATGTACTTATAAAGGCATTTCTCTGTCAATACACAAGGGGGCAGTAGTGAGCCAGTGATTAGAAATGCACTCTCCCAGCATAGGGCTCTTTCACTAAAACACTTTAAGTATAGGCCTCATGGCAAAATGATAAAAAAAACTAAAATAATGCACCGGACCCTATGTTGAAATTACTTTGATTAATTTGGATATGATGGTATGGATGTTTTGTGGGAGTTTAACCCTTTAGGGCCGAGCATCAACTATAGTTGATGCCATGGGGGGCCGAGCATCGACTATAGTCGATGCCATGGGGGGCCAAGCATCGACTATAGTCATCTTAACTCTATGGGATTCAGCAAAGGCTCGGCCCCAGGAAAGTTCCTGTCAAAATATCTCGGCCCCATCACCAGAAACTGTTTTTTTTGGTCGGCCCTAAAGGGTTAAGCATAATTCAAAAACTTTCACTACTATTCCTCATTGATTAAAACTATTTTCCCTCTTTGATCTTAGGGAAATACTTTTAATTGTCAAAATTCTATATTAAAAAAAGTAGCCCGGGACCACCCATATTTCTTTTTCCTATTGAGTTGCGAATTATGCGAAGAACCTGGAGAAATGTTTTGATAGAAATTCAAAAACTTTTGATCTATTCTAGACAGCCACCTTAATCATAGTTCTCTACAGAGAATTATGTACACGACGTATACATCATAATGAATCACTAGTGGATATGGAGGCACCACAGCTATACCCTAATAGGAAGCCCACAATGGGCCAAATCGTTTTTTGGGGGGCAGATCTCTGTACCTGGGTTTTACTTGGCTAGTGGCAGGGTTTCAGGCAGGGTCCCGAACGGGTTGCCTGAATTAGGAAATCAGAACCTGTTTGAGCCCATTGGTTTTGGTTATTGGGTTTCAGTGTGGCCAGATAATATGGGCTGCCCGATGTGGGCGCATATCAGTTTCAAAGTAGGTTACCTGACTTGGACAGGGCAAACTGATGTGGCAGTTCTGAGACTTGACACTAGATGGCCCCTACTGCACAACATGTACATTTTTTATCCAAAACAGGATCTATTTTCATTAACACAATAAAACCAAATTGATTACTAAGTTGCAGAATATGTAATAATGAACAGATTTCTAAAAGTTTGAAAATATTATAAAGGTTGCCATTTGAATGTGTAAAATGAGGTTCTCCAAGCAGCAATAAATTGCAGACCCTATTCCTGTCACTTTCAAAAACCAATGACCAAACCCACTGGGCTCAAGCCGGGCAGTCTACTCGTGATCAGGGCAACATTGGGAGACACACTGTATTCGCTACTTGGGTAGCCCACACAGTATTCCAAGCATACCATCCACAACACAAACAGCGATGCATAAGCCCATTATCTCACAGAAAACGAATGGGCGAAATTGGACATCAATCATCAAAATGGTGTGGGAGGAGAAAACATGTTGTCACACAGGTCTCATCAATGATTGAAGGGCATAATTATGTCATTATGAGTTGGGGGTGGTGTGATAGAATGTTGGATGGTTAAGGCTAGGTCTGATGTATGGATACAGGATTGATGGTAGTTATGAACCAACGCACATGCATGCTCGATTTTGAAAATGAATAGTATTATGAATGTTTCAAAGAAATAAAATCGCAACACAAACCTTTGTGACATTATGTCACTACTTTTGCCACAGGCTAGCGTTCTATCATCCTTGTGACAGAGCAGGGTACTGTTTCCATATAAAGATGGTGTGAGGGACATATTGCTCATGTTATCCCTCACACCATTCTAATATTGATGGATTATATTGATAAAGGTATATTATTTCATAAATGGCACGACACAGATATATCCCCCAGGACCACCTCACCCTATCCCATCATCTTGATCAATACACAACACAATGCTGCCCTGCTGCACTTGTCTTTTTATGGGAGAGCATGTGCAGCGTAGGAATACAAAATAGTGCCAAATGAGAGTGCTCAGAGGGAGGGTCCTCCTAACTACAGCACTAGTGCATTAAATACCTTTTATTGAAGCCGCAAGCAGCCCCCATTGACTCAGTAAGCTGTCTGACAATTTGTCTCCATCTTATGAAAGAGTAAACACTTCTGCCACCAGGGTTTTGTCATTGTTAGGAAAATGAAGGGACTATGCGGGGAGACTTAGGCCTAAATGATAAAGGATGATTTAATCCGATTCATCTTGCTCTGGTTGCGCATAACAGCTGCCAGCAGCAGAGGTAGTCATTGTTCCACTTAGGGGCAATACACTGATGCGTTTGCTCTGAAGTATGTATCAGTGTGTATACTATATACATCTTTTATGTTAGGTTGAAAACATGTGAACTATCCACAGGAGGATTTTCTAACAGTGTTATCTCGTGTTTACCTTTCATTTCTGAAGGTAACTCATGGTAAATTATGTAGCTATCAGTCTAGATGGGAATAGGTCACCACTCATTATGAATTAGGCGTAGGATGAAAGGTAGACAGACAGAGATCAAAAGAGGGAGGCAGGTTAAAACAGCCAAGCAGGCATCCAAAAACACACTGACAGACAGAAAATGACAGAACTCAATCTCTGCCCATTTTCATGAAGGCAGGGTGAGGTTGGCCTGGAATATGAGAGTGCGAATTTGGGCTGCTTTTTCGCTATTTTGCCGATCTTCCGACTCCTGTACGTTTTGGGACCCAAATGCATAGTTTGGACCCGTTCCAGAAGAAGAGCTTTACCACCGCCCTATCTTCAGGATATAAAACCTTTCATTGGTCACATAAGGAGACCTCATTGTCTCCTTAAATATGGTAAGAGGTTCCATATTCCGTCTCCATGTGAAGAACTTATCTCTTTTGATGCTGGGGTTCCATCATCATGAGAGAAAATAAGCATTTAATTACGGGTAGAGTTAGGACTAAATGATGTATTATGTGACTGGGAGAAATTAAGATAAATTCATCTTGATCCACTCCTTTTTCACAACAAAAACCAGCACAAAGAGCAGTCATTAGAGCTATATTACAGGCACTATATAGTCTGCCTCCCCTACTTGATGGTTTAGTTGATATGGTTTGCCCAAACATAATCAACCGCACTTTATTCTAAGGTCAAACGATGTTATCTAACTTATGGCCATGACTATTGACAGCTTGAACTGCCAATAACAGACAAACATACTCCAATTACCAGTTCCAAAAATGCAACCGTCAATAAGAAAAAATCAATCTCTTATTGCCTGTTTGCAACAGAAATCATAAAAAGGGCTGTGACCCCACTTTAATACATTGGTTACAAGCTCTCTTTGTGTCCCCCCAACTGACTACTGATTCAAAGTTCTCTCTCATACCATCTTGATATTGATGGATAAAACCAATAATGGTGGACTCGTTCACGAATGGCACAACACACTGATACCCCCTCATGACATCTGATGGTCTTGGTCAATGTATAAAACAATGCTGCCCTGCTGCACGTGTCTCTTTATGAGGATGTGGGGTGTAGGAATACAAAATAGTGCCAAATGAGAGTGCTCAGATGGAGGGTCCTCTTAACTGCATTAAACACCTTTTATTTATTGAAGCCTTTAGCAGCCCCCATTGATGCAGTAAGCTGGTATTTGCTTAGGCTTTGTCATTGTTGGGGAAATGAAAGGACTGCGTAGGGAGATGAAGGGCTAAATGATATAGGATGATATAATCGGATTTGTCTTGATCTGGTTTCACATAACAGCTGTCAGCATTATATCAGCCTTCATTAGGTAGTCTGATGTAGGGCCGATAAGGTGTATACTTCTTCTAGGTTAGATTTTAGAACATTTACAGTCAGACCTTACCAGTTACCACGTTCAACACTTTACTTGAATTGTCTGACCCTGGTGACCGCAGGGCTCCACCAGTCTGGATAAGAATAGGTCACAACTCAATACGAACTACACTGAGGCAGGCAGAGGGAGATCAAGAGACAGAAGGGGCAGACTAAATAAACAGAGATTCAGCAGCCAGCACCATACAGACACACTAAGAAAGAAGAGAAGAAATATGCAGGCAGAGTGGAAAATACAGGTGCTATTGTCGCTGTAGGTGAGGCTTAGTACAAATGGTCATAGAACGAGGGAGGGTGACAATTTTGGTAAGAATTTAACATGGACATTAATTGTCAAACGATGCCAAATTATATCAATTTAACCACAACAAAGGACTGCATGACAAACACTACATGGACATACACAGACTTCCACACGTATAATGCAGGGCAAGCCAGTGTTCATGTGGATAAGAAGTATTATGTTTTCCCTTTCTGTTCACCACTTCATACATAATTATATGTAACAATCAATGTTGAATTATAGTATGCTGTTATTGTATCAGGGAAAGGTATTAGGTGGACGGTATGATAAGGGTATGGTATCATCATGATAATCCTCATTCAAATTTTACACATAAAAGCACACTTTCAATACATTATATTCTCTAGGTGACGCTATGCTGAGGGAATGATTTTGACAGACCAAAGTCCCAATGTACACAATCATCTACATCATGATGGGAATTGCATGCATTATTGTTTAATGATTGCAAATGAGTGCCAAATGCGTTGGCCCAAAGGGTGAGAGGACTTCTTCAGTACATGAATAGTGCATTAAATACTTTTCATTCATGTCATAAGTAGCTCTCATTGACTGTAAGTAGCTGGTTTCTGGTGCTTTGCGATACAACAGCTGAAGCCAGCGCTGCTGTGCAATGCATTTCAGAAGGAAATGTTGAAATACTTGCAAAATGTTTCATGGATCCCATGGAGAAGTTTCACAGAGAAAAAGGTGAGAGTTAATTCCGCCCAAATGAGCACTTTCAGAGAGGCTTGCCTCACGCTCAGAAGGTGTTCGTGTTTTCTGCATTGACTCTCACATTTTTCTTGGTGTATCTAGATGATGGCTGTGTACACTTACTATGCATATTTCTCGCCTCCCAAGTTCATCTTTAAATCCGAGAAATTTTATTGAGTTCGGTCATATTTATGGGCATTCAAGGGCTTATCACTGAGAATGTCTATCGATTCTGAATACTGACGCAGACAACATACTTAATTTCATTATTTATCTTTTTACTTGTACAAAAACAAACATGCTATGATATATCACTCATGTAATGCAGTATGTGTTTATTTTAAAATAATGTGATCACTAGTTAGTGCACTAATTTGTCATCATGTCGACGACTGAGGTAAATGAAACTTAATCATCTTGCTACATGCATGATTCAATGTGTGATATGTCGCTGACATTCTATAGGCCTACCAATCCCGTTTCCCCTGAGCTCACCGGAAGCAACATTCAGTGTTATTTAAAACCTATCCCTCTGTGCTCCATCTGCATTAGGTCTTTATCTTTTGGAAATACAAGACTTCCTATGCTTTAGCATTGAAGGGCCGTATTCAATGCCCCCGTTGAATACAATGTGGCCGTATTCAATGGGCTAGGGAAAGCTGTTTTTTTCTTCATAAAATGGCTAAAATAAAAAATAAAAACAAATGCCAACTACATTGATACCATCTCTGATGTATTTCACTTGTGGGGGCTGGGGCATATCCCACTCAGCCTGCGGCTTCGTGGGATATGGCCCCAGCCCCCACTCGTGAAATACAACAGAGATGGTATCAATGGGCGTTGGCATTTGTCTATTTATCACACATGTACTGTCACAGATCAATTTATTTTTATCACAGCTACAAGTGTTGCCTCCGTGGCTTTAAAATGGCCTTTTTTCTTATCATTTCAGCTGTTGACTAACACATATGATATCATTTGTTGAATATAGTAGATATAATTTTCTCAATTGAGGTGATGTCCTCGTGTTGTTCCATCAGCCTGAAGCCTGTGTGCATCAGGGTGAGGAGGCCTTGTGCTGTGATGTTAGTGAACATCTCAGTACCACAATACACAGACCTGGAATACAGAGACCCGAAATTATGGGAATATCCTAGTACTGCAATACATACTGGTCTGAAATGTTAACAATGATAGGATTTTGATAACTATTAGGTAACATTTTGTCCGATATATTTGGAATTTTCTCACAGGGACCCTTCATAATTATATAAACAAATCTATTAAATTATATTCATGGCCTGCTAAGAAATTACTAATAGTTTGAAAACAGATAGATCTCTACGAGGATTATACCAGATATACTGCTTTATGGTCATTTGAGAGAAAAGACCTGTAACTGGTATATATACATAACCAATCTATGAAAGGGGAGTGTATGTTGGATATACTCCTGTTTCCTCCAGTCAATATCATTGATATAAGCCTTGATAATATTATCTGCTTATCTTAATGATAGTGCCTGTCGGCTACCAGCTATCAACAGTATATATCCAGTAAATATCCAGCCTGATAAAATATCATAGCATGCTTTATGAATTAACAAAGAAGTATCAATAATTAAATTGATTTAACCATTTGGTTTGTTTGTTCCTAAATAGTATAAAACAGGACAACTTCTTGGAATACTACCCTAAGTTGCTTTAAAAATCCCAATTATGATGAATGATCGATATGACTTACGATGCAAAGGTTGAACCTCCAGTGCACAAAGCTATCTCACTCAGGGTAAGTCGTAGGTGTTCCTCATTGAGGTCCTTCATGTAAGTCTCCACTGCCAAGATGCAAGTACAACCACTATGAAAACCACCAACTCAAACCAGCCAATAAATGAGACATATCTTTCTCTATTTCTTATTCTGACGGCAAGAAAATGGCTTTGATTTAAACTGTCAACAAATGTGCTATATTTTGCTATGTTCCAAATGTGGTAAACTTTAAATGAAAGTGGAGTTATGATAGAGAAATCAAAATCTTCAGAATTTAATTAAGGATCTGCCCAGGGTAGATTTCTCTCTACTATTTACTTTCTTGTTCTATCTTGGGTTTAGTGCACTTATGGCTATTTTCCCATATGTTACCATTTCCCATTGTTTCGATATCACAATTGACTTACACGTCATATCCTATTTAGTTATGATGGGCATTAACTGCTTGTAATGAAATATACTAAGATGTTATAACGCAAATTAAATGTTAGATAACGGATGATATATAGAGACGGAGATATACTAATTATACATCATAGATGGACTCATGAAAATAATAAGAAAATAAAGTGTGGTTTCTATTATGAATTGAGTAAGTGAGGAGCAATAAGGAATAGGGTGAGAAGGGTGAGACTGTAAGCCGGAACAATTATGTGATAATATCTATTGTTCAACATTTCAATTTTGAATTATGCTAGGTCATATTGTGACCTAACATAATTCAAAATTGAGAGGTTGAACAATAGATCCACCATAACATATAGAAATACATACAGAAGAGTGTGATGGCTTCTTCAAACTGAGTCTGTAGAGTGGCTTTAGATGCTGCATCCCTGGTTTGACTCTGAGTGATGATGTGGTACATCATATAGGACTGTACAACAAACCCCACATTTTGTCCTGGATGACTCATGAAGGCAAACTCCCAGTCAAACAGCTGAAAACACATCATAAGACCTTTTTTTGTTATCGTTCGATGTCAGACATTAGCCTTATTTAAATCACACATATACGAAAGAAGCATCAGTAGCACCAAGACGACAGAAATTCATTATATCAATACACTTTTCAATGTAAAATAACTGAAGCACGGTAGATCGATCATGGTGACCACTTATCAAAATTATCCTCACCACAGCCTTCCCACCCTTTGCAAATATTGACTTCCAGTGTAGGTCAGCATGTATGAAGCACAACCTGGTGTAAAACATCTTTGTCAGTTTCTCATGTAGTCCGAGGTCCTTCACAGTTTTGACACACTGTCGGTAGGCCTCCAGGCCCCCAGTAGGTATCTTGGTGTCTCTACCTGTCTCTATGTAGGGCATATCGTAGGTAAAATCATGGCAATCCTTCTGTAGTTCATCATTCCTGTAATGTTATTACATGGCTGCTATTATTGCAAGTTATTGCTTAGATTTCTAGATTTCTAGATTCTAAAATTGACTTCCAACTATTGAAATACCAGGTCAAGCAATAACCCGGTAAACACCTTACTTAATTATGCCACAGGACAGAGTGTTCTTGTCTGAGTCTGAGGAATGTTAATTTACTAATTAGGCCTACAGGGTTTATGGACATTTAAGCATTAATGTTTATTGTCCTGTAACTAGTGTAAGCGATATACTATAGCACCCCCATACCTGAAGTCTCAATGGCTACGTACATGAAAGCTCAACACTAGCGGCTATATACATACCTCAAGTCTGAGCATTAGCAGCTACATGCCTGAAGTCTTAGCACTAGTATTATTATAGCTATGTATTAGATAGCCTACACTTGGACAGGGTTATGCCATATGACCACTGTGGGTTAAAGCTACATACCTGAAGTCCTGGGTGAGTTGTTCCCATCTCTCAGACGTAACCACAGACCTGGATGTGGCTTGGTGTACCTTGGCTAAAAGGTGTCCCAGGTACACTGGTACACCCATATCTACCACACCTGCCTCCAGCTGGTCAGCCAGAACCTCCCACCCTGACATATCGGCCATGGCAACTGAATGGTGTAATAAATCAAGCAATTTCAATTTCAATTTCAAAGTGCCATTATCTTACCCTTTGGTGCCCAGAACTATTTTGACAAAAGTCCGTTTTCACAACATCATTAATTTTGTAGATTGTATAACAGTTCAATATGTTGTGCTGATATATGCTTCATATTATATTTTCTGAAAGCTAATGAAATAAGCTTTCAAATAATGTATGAAAGAACGTTATAGTTTGGGTAACCATGGCAACCAGAAACATTATTTTCCTAATATTAAACAGTATGGTAAAAACGGTTAATACATCCAAAAAGGGGCTTTTTGGTTTGGAATAGACTGATTTGACATGGTAAACATGCTTCTGCTATTTTGAATGATGGTATACATATTGGAATTGAAAGAATTCCGCCAATTTCATTGGAATCTACAGAAAAAAAAAACATTTAAAAAGTTTTTTCCCACATTTTTTCAATATTTCTTTTATTTATCAATATTTCTTTTACTCCCTTTGGCCAATGCGCGCATTTTTGATGATTTTTAAGTCATTTCTAACTCATTATATTTTGTATTTATGCATACCATCAGTATTCTATACATGTCACCATAAAGTATTTAATATCGTTAGAAAGCTTGTGTGATTGCACTTCATTTGCATCTAGAATCTTCCTGATCTGGCAAATATAGCTCCCAGGATGCTCTTTTGAACATATATAGGTGTAAAAGCGCGCACTTTTGGAGTTCTGGGCACGTAAGGGTTAATGTTGTATCTGGAGCATGAGGACTATTATGGCTGTGTCTCATGATATCGATACAATTTGATAGTCTTTGACCGGGTGACGTGTTTGACCAGGTGACGTCTTTGACCAGTAAGCTTTTTAATCACTGAAATCGGGCCTAAATAGAAGGAAATGGGTGGAAACTTGTACTAATTATATAGTGTTATAATATAATTGCTTACTGGTCAAAGACGTCACCTGGTCAAAGACGTCACCCGGTCAAAGACTATCAAATTGTATCGATCTCATGAGACACAGATTTATAGCCTGCAGTAGCACGAGTGTAGTGTACATTCTATACCAACAGCAATATCCCTAGTCTTACTTCTACTCTTATTCTTATAGATACGTATTTGGGTAGACTCCTGCGCTTTGTATATGATTATAACCAATTGCAAGGTACAACTGATGTTGTCTGCTATTGAAAAAGGTACACTCTTGGCTCTTTATAAAACATCATATGTGACATGTACTGGGAAAAGGGACCCTAGTGTACCCTGCACTATTAAAGGTCCCTTTTCGCAGATCGTGCCATATATTACTTAAGTATCAGTAAAGTGCTAACTTATGTTGCGGGTCGAGTCGTAGCAGTAGGGTGTGGGTACACTGCCAGGTTCTATGTCATTCATGAGAACCAAACTCCTGTACTCCAGCTGCTGCCTTGTAAGGCTTATTGGGGTGTCCGGCATGGTCTGTTATAAAAAGAAAAGAAACAGCTATGGTCCAACTTTTCATTTATGCCAATTGTAATGTGCTATAAGCATGTAGAGGTATAATATTTGTCGCTATACCAATAATGCCGATGCCCGCCAATCGGACACTCTTCTGGCCGATAACGCCAAATCCACTAATGAAAGAAATGAGCAAAAATGTTATACTCTATAGCCCTTCTTCTAAAGAAAACAAGTTCCTGCTCGTAGCTTTGCGTAGTGTTGTTTTCTACACAGCATCAATTCAGCTTATTGCATGGATTTCAATAAACATAAGAAGCAAGAGTCACAGTGTATATGTTTTCCCCACAAAGCATTGCCTTTCAATTGCTTTATTCCCTCATAGTTTTTAAGAAATGGCTTTTTGAATAAGCATGGGTGGGCTCTGCCCAGGCTCTAGTATCATATTGCTTTCGAGATGTCTCTGTCTAATTAGCATAGTAATGATAACTATAGAATGACCATACTTTTTCAACCATTTGCGAACAGCTTTTGTCCTTGAAACCGTATTTATTTCTTGGTTTCAGGTAAGACACTTGGGAGACTCTCTATTATTGGCTCTTTTTAATCTTCTATTTAGAATGAATGTATTTTGTCAATGGCTATTTTAACCTCTAAGCATGATTACACCAAGTTTGGCTCTAAAAGATATCTTTTTTGAATTGCATACACGGTACCTTTGTGCCATACATAGACTTTTCTAAAGAGATCTATAGTTTTTTACATCAAAAAGTATTCTACATAAATGTGTGTTATATTTCGACACGTGTTATATTGTAACACCCTGCATGTGGCTAAAATATTACGAAAAGCTGTGTACCCTTAAGATTGTTGATTCATGGGTTCATAGTAGGTTCGAATTCATTTTATATCACTTTGCATGGCATAGACTTAAATCCAATATGATCTAGGATACAACAGTGCTCCTACCCTGATAGTATCCTCCCCGTACTTGAGTATGACGGAGTGGTCCTTATCTCTGGATCTAACCTGGTAGATATAGTTGACCAAACCTCCAGTACCGCTGATATCAGTGATAACTACACAATCTGGGTCTGTGTTGATGAACTGAAAATAATTATGGTCAAAACATCGGTTAGTGAAAATAATTTTACTGATGATTATTGTATTTCTGAATGACATTACAGTGATCAACTTCATAATCGACCATCATTTCACCTCATTCACAAAGTTGGATATGCAATTCCATGAGGCTCACACGTTTTTTGATTGATATATTTTGAAAATCATTCTTTGAAAAAATACACACTGCATTTTAAAAAAAAAAGTTATAACAGTTGAATAATGAGTTTAATGGAGGACAAAAGATTAGTATTGTGATCCAAAACCGGCCCAAAAGAGAGTGCTTAAATAATGGTACATCGTTTTGAAAATCATCTGCTTTGAGTTTATCATAAAATGTTTAGTTTATCATAAAATTAATATACTTTCCTCCATGTACATAATAAACTTGCAATCGATGTGAGCGAGGGTAGGGCACACTATAAAGAGAAAGTGTGGGTTGAGCTAGATTTAGTTCCTTACCCCTAGCTCTGGAATATCCTTGTGGTCTTGGGCAAAGGCAGTGACCAGTGTCCGGGTATCAGGCTTCGTGCCATTGTCCTCTGACATACTGGTAGTTAACAGATGAATCAGTAGTGTACACTGATCTCAAGAATGAGGTAATTGTGGAGAGAAACTAAACGTAGACACAGCCAAACATGCACTATTATGTTTATTATCTATAGTGGATATTCTATATCAGAGAGGTCATATAGATAGAGACATCCCGTGACTTCATCTGCGGAGATAGGCAGAGAGGCAGATCCTCACAGACAGGTTCATGGCCAATATAGTTAATACACAACGATCCTATATAAGAATAAAAAAGACAACCTGTATCAATCGGACACCCAGCCCTTATAAAGTCAAACGCCCTTCAGTTTTACACTGGACGTCCAGGCATCCATCATACAATACTGGCTATGTATGTTGGTCTAACCAGTATGTCCTGGGGTAAGTTTTAGTTTTGGATATTTCCTCCAGGTGGCAGCGCTATATGACAACATGCTCGCGCTAGCATTAACTGGACACATTCAATGTCCAAAGGGGCTCCCCTCACAAAGACCCAGCTTCAGTAAAACTTAGCTGGGTGTTTGTGAGTGGTGGCCTGAGGTAGTAGGCAGGCTGGTAGATCCTTCAATGAAAACCTGATACCGAACTCACCTTCTCTCTCCTTGTGTATGAACTGTGAATAACTAGGTCACGGGTGAGATTCTGTGATTCCATACAAAGATACCACCTATTGAGTGGAGAGAGAACTAAAGCTACAGAGTCTTGGTAGCAGACAAGGGAAGCATACTTTGGGCCCCTTGATACTAGGCCCCTCGTCACTGGGCCCCCAACCATGTCTTTGACGGGGTGACGTTTTTGACCGGCAATATTAAAACAGTTGAAAAGGGGCGTATTTAGAAAGAAATGAGGGGGGGGGGTTAATATATATCATAATACTATATAATACCCGTCATTCCAAATTTCCCGTCATTTCCATGTACATATATAGCCCCCGATTTCAGCTATTTTAGTCTTGCCAGTCAAAGACGTGACCCAGTCAAAGACGTCAACCGGTCAAAGACGTCAACCGGTCAAAGACGTCACCCCGTCAAAGACTATCCAATTGTTACAAAATCGTGAGACTGAGCCTAAAATGGATTAAGTCTGGAGAGGGGTGTGATGTATTTTTGACGTGTTTGTCACGCATACATGACGTATTTGTGGCGTTTTGTGACGTATTTAGGTTGTAATGTGACGTATCTAGGTCGTATTGTGATGCATTTGTGACGTATTTTGGGGCCTAATGACGCAGTGGCCTCCTGACACTGGGGGCCTAACGTTACTGTAACTTCAGGGGCGTGGCAACCGGCGGGGACATGTTGCCCCCCCCCCGCCGCTTTTGAGCAGCCCCAAGAAAGGTCGAACCAAAAGGTCAAGTAAAAAGGGGTCAAAAAGGGTCAAAACACCCCTTAGTCCCCCTTACTTTGAAATTGCTTGCCACGCCCCCGATTAGGGGCCCAGTTAGGGGACCAGGGGCCCAGTGGTCAAGGGCCCTGTAAGAAGGGGCATTTTTTCTAGACAACTGCAGGTGAGTAGTAGAACCGCTGATCGGTGATGTTTATACTCCATAAAACATTTTATGTATCTTTGGATATATGGCGTTACAGAATTCTAGGCAGGCCTGTGATCAGGATATTTTAAATGATATTTTCCCACACTTTCTTTAAAATCTACCCTAGCTTATGGCTCTTTATGTTTTTTTTAGATTTGGGTGATTCTGTTGTTTTGCATCTTAACTCTTAATTTGCTCATCAGAAAAGTGAAACTGTGTACGCTTTCTATGGAGAAATGCACAGAGAGAAGAAACCGAGTCAAAAGGGAGTCCAGGCTTGCCTCCAGAATGACTCCCTTTTCTGACTCTCTTTCTGACTCTCTTGATGAACCTGACTCCCTTAAAAGGGAGTTATGTGACTAGTCCCTTAAGAGAGCCCAGGTTTTGCCTCCAAAATGACTCCCTTTTATGACTCCCCGCTACAGACAGAGTCCAGGTCTATGCTGCAACTCCCTTTAGAAAGGGAGTCTAGGCACAGGATGGCTCCTTTGGAATAGAGAGTCATAATTTATAGGTAATTCCTACCCCCTAACCCTCTATATAACCATTTCAATAGCAGTCTCCCTAGCTGATGTTTCTACATTATGTTGGTGCAATGCCTCACAAGAAAGAGGGATCTCAGAAAGATCCCTCAGAGCACATTAGTTAATATACAAAGGAACATATGAGCTTTTGGGATTTAACTTTCTCATGTTGCTACAAATTGGGTGTCTATACCTTATACATCATGCTTATGCTACAGTTTTAAATTAACTGTAATTATTTCATAAAATGTAATTCTGACATTACATGTTGCTGCTACAATGATATGCATGTATCAGCATAATTATCAATGTCACAAATAACATGGATCTAGAGATCTGAGCATGCAGAATATTACCATTTTAGGTATAGTGCTACCACCTAGCAGGCTTAACTGTAACCAACTGTTTGACTCCCTTGGGGGAAAAGGGAGTAGGGACCCTTGACTCTGATCAGAAACATAGTCAGATGGCTTCTTAACATATATGCTAGATGGCATTACAGTCAATGTACAGTAGTGTCACCTAGTGGGTTTCCTATTTCCGTTTGTATGCTCACCTCTGTGACTCCCTTAGGCAGTCCAGGTAACCATTGACTCACCTCAGCTGACATGGACTCTGTTTGATCTAATTGAAAAGGAGTCAAGGCTGTTAGAAGGGGGAGTCAGACAGTGTGAAATGTGAGCCAAAGGGACCCTGGCTCTCTTTTTATAGCCTGGACTCCCCTTGTGACTTGGTTTCTTCTCTCTGTGTGTTATACCATCGTCGCATGAATGGTATGCTATTAGTATGGTGATTACTAAAGGGAAAGTAGAGGCACAGAAGTCCACCATGCTTTATGTAACGCACACACTATACATAACACGATTAGTAGCGTGATTCATGAAGGGAAAGTAGAGGCACAGGAGTCAACCATACCTTAAGAAACATAATTTTCGATGTAACGATACCAAAGTTCTTGGAATTTGGCAGCTTCGAATAATATTATAATCCAACTGAGACGCTTAATGCTATATCCTCAGTGGGAACGTCCTAGCCCTCTTTCCTCTTAACCTGCTAATCTGGCGTAGTAAATAGCAACGTAGCCAAAGTTGTTGCAGGAAACAGATCAGTAGCAGCTTGACACAGCAGCAGGAGTTGCACGTGCGTCCTAGAGCTCCCATGCACTGACACATATCACTCTAAAACCACTTTGCACAATATAGTGACCAGCCACCGTCATCATGACAGGGGAAGACTCCATGGGTAAGTCACCATAGTGTTCTGAACAAGCACCAGCTTATGGTTGAATACTGCATACCTGTATCTCGTATTATACCAGATTTTCTTCTCATTTTTCTTCATCATTATTGTTACACATAGACAATCATAATACCTTGAAAAGCGGAACGTGTGCCATTCTCGTGTCATAACTCGAGAATGTCAGAACTTTTCTTGAATGTTTTCTGGACATTTTCTTGTGTCATATTCGTGACTATACATGGGTAAAATTCGACATGCGTGACACGGCGACACGGGGGTTTATTAAATTCGACACGTGCAACACAGGGGGTTTAAAAATCGACGGACACAAAAAAATATAGAAGTTTGTATAAGATAAAAATCGACACGGCGACACGGCCCCCTTGCTAAAAATCGACACGGCGACACGGTGTTATTTCTGGCTACCCATGTATAGTCACATATTCCCTGGAATTTCTTGTAGTAAAACACACAAAAAGAAATGCACACCATCATTCTACTTGTGGAATTTCTTGTCACTTAAGAAATACACATCACCATTGTACATGTCCCAAGGAACGATCGCTATTCTTGAGAATCTCTGTGTCCATCTTGTGTATACAGCTTGTATGTGCTTTCCCGAGAAATACACACTTTACTAACTTGTGTCATTCTTCATTTCTGTTTGGAGGGTGGATATCGTTGCAATATGATACAATGGATTACATGTACAGACATACAGACTGCCAAAGTAGAATAATAACAACTTAAAGCTGGACCGTCACGGTTGAAGCGAGGCCAAAAGCACTTTTGGATACAGTTGCTGGACAATGCTCATGATGGTCCCCTGTCCAATCATTGCTGCCATCTGGTGTCAAGAACTGTTATTTTAGACCATGTTTGGAAAATGCTGAACATATTCCCCGATGGCCCAGCTTTAAAGTCATGGACTGGATAGTTTCTAATAAATATGTGAAATACATTGTTATTTTGCATATTCATGATTTATACGATGTATTTGTTGTTAGACTGTGTCGTATGACCACCGTTTTGTCTGGGAAGTTGAGCTATCTACCTAGATGCTGCTTATGTCATGATCCAGCTACTTTGTTACCAGGTTATATCTATTATTTCCTAACAAGAATCTTATTATATATATTATTATATATTTATCTCAACTAAAACCTTAATCTTGTACATGAATGATACACTTTTATGGTTTTCTGCCAATAAAAATATCCAAAAGGCATGATAAATGACTTAAGTGTCTTATGGCATCGCAGCTAGCCAGAAAACAGTTTCGAACGCATTGAGGGATTATACTAATCGCATAGACTTCAAATTGGTTTAATCAGATTTATTTGGAAAACCACATGAACTTACAGTACAGCCTACGCAATGCACCCAGGGTGGTATTTAGGGCTGTCCTTTTATCGCATCATGTTTTTAATGAAGCCTTTATAATCATAATCATGATTATTTGCGAGTTTCATATGATATTTGCAAAAAATAATAAAGGTTTATAATGGGTTGGAAACGTTTGCTGTTGGCTGGGTAGAGCAGTACACTAGCTACCAGTATCATGCATGTGGTCTATTGCTAAGTATGAAATCATTAAATCTATATTTATGTGGTCTGGCAAACATAGCACAGGCATAACCACTGCCATACTGGGCTCCTAGCCTGGTAAAGCACGCTAATGTGCTGGGAGAGTGTATAAGAATAAGTGCACGCTGCATTTGCACTGAATGCAGCCATTGTAAGTCAGTACTCACGAGGGACTACCCTGGTACATACATAGTGACAAAAGATGCTGATTTAAGTCAACATGTAGTGCTTAAAGGGAATTGTGGGGCAATGTGGGTTCCTACACATAGGCCATCTGGTGGCGAAAATCGAAACTCATAAAAATTCTACTATAATAGTACATGTACTTTGTCTTAATCAATCATGTTATTTGCCATCTGGAGAGCCCAAAGTCCACGGCGACAAGAACCTGCGTTAAAACGGTATCGCCCCTCTGCCGCGCCTATTTCGCCGTCATTTCGCCCTGCGGCGCCTTTTTCGCGGCTGTGCCGCCAAAGTCCACGGCGTTACAGGGGCGAAATAGGCGCGGCAGAGGGGCGATACCGTTTTAACAACGCAGGTTCTTGTCGCCGTGGATTTTGGGCTTATGCCTATATGTATGGCATTTATCTGTAATGTTTGTATAGATGCCCGTTACACAATAAGCAATAGAATTTCAGTTATTTCGCAACAAGTAGCATTCCCTTTAAAGGCCTGAGAGTGTTGCTAACTATAACGCCTCAATTCTTTTGGATGTATGGCAAAACTATCACGTACTGCTGTCCATTGCTTACTCCTGGCCTCACCCTCAGACAAATAAAAGTGTGCACTTTGGACACAGAGCTGTCATGGTCTATCAATACCTGGCAACTGAACGGGGGGGCCTGAAAGGCCTAAATAATATATGGATGGGTTTGGTCTATGGGTTGCATACTTAGCTGGTCAAACATTAATAATATGTAATCATTAGTTAGCTCTATCGATAGGACACCGGCATTACACATATTTTATGTAGTCCCACTCAACCATGAAACATTCAAACCAGTAGGGATCCATAATCAATTCACCCAAATGGGCAATTAGTAGGTAGTTCAACGGCAAATGCTTAGGTCAATTAATTCACCCCATATTTGTGACCCACTGGCCTACAATCATGCTATAAAAGTTACATATATGGAAGGTATATTGTGTCTACTGGATTCATGGAAAGCAGGGACCATGTCTGGCCTGTTTTTTGCATGGCCTAGCCCACAATGGCAATATTTTCAGAAGTACCAATTAGTAAAATGTGTGAATTTAACCAAATAAATGCTATTTGACATAAATCTTAACAATGTCTACAATAATCTACAAGAATATCCTTTCTGCCAATGGAATAGGGCTAGGTCTCACCAAACCGATACAAGTCTGTGATATGCAAACGATTAATTTTAAGACCGGCTGACATCTAAAGATGGATGCCCGGTTATCCAGGGGGTGTTCCTATATGTGGATTTGCGAATGCCATCCGAGTTTGTGTTTCAAAAGAAAGTATAACATAACTGCATGTAGGTGTAGAATAATACATGTAAAATATGTAATATGTTTTGTCATCAATTTAGTGAAATATGGAAATAATGTTTGGGCCATAAATGGTATAAATGACATTGTTATATGAACCTTTGCACTCGTAAATCACTAGCTTTAACACATCCATCCGGATACATGATGTATACTTTTGTATGACAACATGCGTACATACACACATACGTATACACACACACATACTTACATACATACATACATACATACATACATACATACATACATACATACATACATACATACATACAAACAACACATTTCAATTGAGCACTATATAACACTTTTGATATTTGATTTATTTGTAACCAGTATTGTTTACGTTTCTTTTTATTTGTAGAATTATTTACTGGTGAATCATCTTAGAATACTTTTGCTTTTATCACTTTGCTTGACATAACCGAGGATCAGTCAAATCTTCTATATCCAACCACAAGGCCTTGAACCCAGGACTTACAACCTAGAATCAAAAGCGGGGTTTTAAAAGGTAGTGCGGGACCCCCTTTATATAAAAAGAAGAGTATACATACATATACTCTTCTTTTCATTTTCCGCCTTCAACTGATCAAAGCTACTCAGGAACATGATTTGGAGATGTTATGTCAATTTTTGATAAGGGGTAGCACCCAAGCCTAAAACTGTGAACCTATAATATTAATGTCTCTTCATCAGGTGTCCAAGTGGAGGAGAATGAGAAGGAGGAGAAGCCCACAGTGAAGTCAGTTGTCACCCGCTTCCAGGAGTCCACAACTGCTCATGGCATCCCGCACGTCCATAATGCAGTGGGTGAGTCTCTAGGCCAAAGATATAAATGGTGTTTTTCAGGTTACATGGTCTAAAAATCTAGGTAGGGTAGGTCAGTTTTCTTCTTTTGACTTGCAAACTTAAGCGCTGATTCGCCCACAAGGGCGTCGACTTGTGGAAAATAAATTGACTCTGAAATAGCCCCTATATTACTTAACATATAACTATTTTTTCAGAATTGGATAAAAATGTCTAGGGTCGGCCCTGTTTTGTTAGGTAGGGTCGGCTGACCTGAAACATACCAGGGATGTTTATTTATTTATTTATTTGTACATTTTCGTTCATTTCTGAGACTATTATTGTCTAGTCCAGTATGTCTCGTATATTTGCATTATCAAAGGATACAGGCGTATTTATTGAATAACTTATTATACTTATATAATTAGGCATATGTTGCTTGGTGTGCACACACTCTGTGTCTCAAAGAGACACAGAGGATCCTGTCTACTGTTCCTAAATAAACACAATTAAAATTTCTTTTCTTAAATCTCGGTGTTGCAGGTCTTGCGAAAACCATTTTCTGGACAATCATTTCCTTGGCCGCAACAGTAGGATTTGGTTACAATTCCTATTTACTGATTGAAGATTATATAGCGTTCAATACTACAACATCGGTGAGTATAGGATACATTGAGATACCCCTTAGTAACGAGTCTGGGCTGCGTACAAGCAATTAATTTATGTATTCACAATAGGTCTGAGGTTGCATAAGTGCAGCATTTACCTCAGGGGGATGTAATGATAATTTAATAATTTGCTTACCTGTAGATTAGTCCAAGTAAGCCTATTACTCATAGTACATGTATAGCCCACAATACCCACGGCCACAGCACCCATCCAGAACCCTATTGTGAGCCATAACTTATCACTCATGGATATTCAAACTTGATTCGGTGCTCAGAGTTTTCTTTTGGTTTCACCTTTGATATAATCCCCAAAGGGGCAATGTAGTGCTCCTGGAATATAATAACACCTGATGAAGGAGGACTTGATCTAAAATGTTGTAACGAATTGAAACTAAGGGCCATAGCCCATTGGCCGATTTAGATGCATTATCAGCCGATACGCCCTCAACAAACAGGCCATAAGTAGTACTTTGTAGTATAAGTTTGTGAATGTACTAGCCGATAATGCATCCAAATCGGCTAATGGGTTATGGCCCTTAGCCCCTCCTCTCTGTCTGTAGGTGTGAGTTGTCATGTTTCATCTTGAAACATTTTAAATAACTTCTGTTGCCAGATAAGCCTTGAGACAAAGGGGACAATGAAACTACCTGCCATCACGTTTTGTAACTACAATCCTGTCGTCAACACTAAACTTTTAAACAACGCCGAACTGTCGGCCATCTTGTCGTCCTTCTCTTCAGGCCGCAAAAAAGAGACACCGAAGGTGATTGTTTTTGGTACAATGTATTAAGGTTAAATTAAACATTAAATTTTATTGATAAACCCAGTATGGACTAGTATTTTCCCCACTCTACATTAAAATCTACCGTTGTTGATCTGAGCGTCTTATTCATGCTCAATAGAATTCACTATTTTTGGAGCCCCCAGCCCCCCCCCCCTTATAATATACCCAGCAAATTAGTGTCAACTTGTGCCCAGCATGCGCCTATCAAAAGCCACCTCACACAGCATAGTTTTCCAATCGTTTGAAGTGGATCTCCCGACCGATAGGACATACTGTACCGTCGCGATAATGTATCTGGTTTTTAATAGAGTACTGGTATTGTATTCCCCCTTAGCAAGATGTGCAGTGTAAGGCACCATGCTGCCTGTACCTATGTTCGGCAGCAACAATCAGATTTGAGACAAGATTAGGGGTCATAATCTTTTGAACGAGTATATAGTTGAATATTCCTCATGTCATCTATGTAGATTACGGCAGTGGATATGACACTGGCCTACTAATCCAGCTGTCCTGACTTCGAATCCTTTTAAAAGCATATGCCCTGACAGGGAACCGAACTCAGCTAACCAGAATTTCAATGCCTACGCTGTATCCATTCGGCCACAGAACTGGCTACATCACAGGGCATTGTGCAGGTCTTATTATTCTATTTGATGTACTCAATCATGCTGTACATAGCAGGTTCGAATCCCAAACGAAACTCGAAACTAGTTTTACAAAATAATCTCGAACTTACCTTTAAAATGACACCTTGCTATTAGGTAGTTGATGTTCGATAGAGTGTAAGCTAGAAAACCTCCTTGCAGGTGTAGTATTTGCAGTAAAACCTCCGAGGCGTAGCCTCAGAGGTTTTCCATCACCTAAACTCCCCGGACTAAACTAGTGGACACCTCACAATCCATAGTAAATCAATGCTGTTTTTTTACCTTAAAGATGTTTCACATACCAGAAGAAAGAGAAGCAGTGGACAGACCAGGGATTCTCAGTTTCTATTCCAGCAGGAAATTGTGGATACAATCGCTGATCTTTCGCTGACCTCCAAATATGCGATGGGCCACCAACTTGAAGACCTGATTGTACAGTGCAAGTACAATGGGTACTCATGTAACTTGACGTGAGTATTCAGTACAAGAGTTTCATTGTAAACTACAATAAATACATGCTATGAGTTTCGATAAAAACTGTAATTTTCTATGTCACTGATGTTTATTGGGCTCTAGATAAAAATACCTAGAGATAGAATTTAGAAATCCCTTCTTTCGAGCCAACATTGCTTAGTGGGACCATAATATTAATATGTGTTTTTGCTTGGGCAAGCTGATTTGGCCATATCTGGGTCATGGTCCTTTGTGTTCAGGGTCATTATAACTGGGAGCCCAGATGGGTCAGCCCAGATTCAAAGTGACTCAAAAAGGTAGAATTTACCCTGTTGATACGTGTATATTTTTACATTAATATCCAGATTAATTGTACTTTATGGTTTTGCAGTGCCGACTTTTACGCGTACTATGATCCCACCTTTGGGAACTGCTACACATACAATTCGGGGAAAGACGGGGCAACTGTTATCCAATCGACCAGATCTGGTGCAACCCACGGTGAGTGTTTACCAGACAGCTTTTGCCCATTTCAGGACCCTATGTGACCTGCTTTTACAAAACAAGTTGGAAGTCGCATGTATTGTAATAAATATCGCCATATTCATGGTCAAATCAAGCACATGATATTCACACAACCTCTAATTTTTGAAGATGTCAAAGTTCTACCCAGAATCTGTCCAGAATGTGTGAAGGTAAAGTCAGTAGTGGATCTGATTCTGAGCGAATGAGTTTCATTGACTTAAATTCCATAACAGTGGCGTTATGTCTCTCCAATAGTAGTCAGAGGACAATACCGAGGAAGTTATGTTTGAATGGGAGCAGAGTCTGTCAAAATATGTGTAATTGCATATAAATGGCCATAATGATTTGAACAAATGATGTAAGTAATAGGGTGGGTACAGTTAACAGCGTACTAGCGTAGTGTTTAAACAAGCTGGGGTGTTTTTTTTTGTTTTTTTTGAACAAATTCGAACTTTTATTTGGTCTAATATTCAAGTACAAATTCAAATGATTATGTCAATATGTTATACGAGTGCGACCAAATAAAGAACATGGACAGCCCATCTGTTTGAACAGTCTGTACACAGGGTAGTCCTCCATCAACACTTACCCAGCCAACAACAAAAAACGTTTTCCCAACGTTTGCAAACGTTTTAATGACGTTTGTTTGAAAACGTGTTCTGTAAGTATGCATGGAAAAGGTTTTCCTCCAAACATCTGCAAACGTTTGGAAAACGTGTTTTGTTAGCTGTTTTTTTTGTTAGCGTCGTTCTATTGTATGTAATTTAGGCATTATGTGAGCAATCAGTTACCATAACTTTACTTTGTATACACATGATATCTCAATGACACATACCAGATGCAATCAACGCTGCTCTTTAACCCTCAGGTCTATCCATAGTGTTTAACACAAACCAAGCAGAGTATGTTGGCTTCCTAACGGAAACAGCTGGAATGCGGATTTCAATCCACCCTCAGCCGGAGATGCCTTTCCCAGTCGACGAGGGAATATCTTGCTCCCCGGGTGAGCTGACTAATATTGGGATAAGGAAGGTAAGTGTGAATCAGTTTATTTCACCAGGTGATTTGAGAGACATCATAGATTACCAGATTTTATTTTTTCGGAATACAAGAATTCCTATGTTTTAGCACTGAAGGGCCGTATTCAATGCCCCCCATTGAATACAGTGTGGCCGTATTCAATGGGCTAGTAAAAGATAGTTTTTTTTTCATAAAATGGCTTCAAATAAAAAATAAAACATTGGCTTCGTGGGATATATAGACAAAGGCCCATGGCCAGAGGATATTTTGGTATCGTTCCCCCCGGGGTGGGGCTGGGGCTGTATCTCACAAAGCCGCAGGCTCAGTGGGATGCAGCCCCAGCCCCACCAAGGGGGGCACGATACCAAAAATCCTCTGGCTATGGGCCTTTGCCTTTATTTCATGGTTTTTACTCTTCAAAATATGTTTAATTGCATATAAATGACCATAATATTTTGAACACATGATGACGTCACAGGCCATGGGATACAGGAACACCGTATCCCATGGGTGGTATGGGATACAGGATTGCTAATGCTTAAGCATAGTGGTCATCGTATTCACCATGAAATAAAGCCCCAGCCCCCACTCGTGAAATACAACACAGATGGTATCAATGGGCGTTGGCATTTGTCTATATACTCTTGCATATAAAAGCATAGCTTATATGTTGATTACAGGGAACTAATTTGGTAGGCTATATACGCTAAATGTTTTTTTTTTCTAAACATGTAAAATGTGTATAACATATTGTTTTTGAACTTATTTTTCACGGTTATCTTTTGGTCGTTCATAGATTATGTTGCAAAACATTTCATAGAAAGATGCGTTCTATGATATTCTAAGTTCCGCAGTTCCGCTTTTAGTCATTTCTACCAGCAACAAAGTGACAACACATTTGCTTTTGGGTTTGAATGCTAAATTAATTTCAAAACACCCCTTACATGCTGCTGTTGATAATGTAACATGTTCTGTATTACCAAGTTTAGGGGCTTCAGGGGGGAGAGTTTAACTCTATATGCTATTTTTTTTAAAGATTTTTCTTTTTACTTTGGCCTGAAAATTACCCAGAAATCAACTCACAGACTTCAATGCCGACTTGCCGAATACCGCCTCGACTCGTAAACTATCAAATCGACCCTTAAATAGCCCCAAAATATTTTCTCAAAATGGCATAAAAATTCCTAGGCATTGGCGGATCCACCTCTTTTTGTATTTGGCCTCATAATTAGCTCTTTAATTAACGGATCGAGCAGAGATCCAAATGCCCTATGTTACTTAAGTAAAGAAAGCCATTGCCCACCTCTGAGCAAAGAAGTTCCCCTGTACTTTCTACACTACGGCACTGATGACCAGTGATGAGGAAGAGTAGTTCTGTAATGAAGTAAATATTATGACCCCATATGGCCCAGCTAACAAAAATACGGTATTTACGTCGAAATAACGTTTTTAACGTTATATAACGTTTTGCCAGAAGAAGGAGCCACAGAGAAACGTTTTATGGCGTTGTATAACCCTTTTTGTTTACCGGGGGCACGTGTATAGCTAAAGAATAATTATATCCCTTGCAAAGAGGCACGTGTTTTGTTATGAATGTCAACATTCAGTGATGAGTGTTTATTTGTAGGTCTCAATAGCCCGTATGGGAGATCCCTATGGTGACTGCCTCCCAAGTTCAACTGTAGACTACTCTACAAACGTGTTTGCAGAAATATATGGAGTGTCATACAATCGAAAGGTAGGTATCAGACTGTCAGACTTTTGTTACCACTCTATAGGCCGGACCTCACTAGACTCCGCAGGTGTGTGGCCCTAAAGCCCAATCTCCACCAGAACAAAATATTGCATGTTTCGCAGGTGACTGTGTTGCCCTAGTGGAGCTAGGGCTTAAGTATCATTAGCTCGGGCTCCAGTAGGGCGGCACTTGTACCTGACACACTTCACTCCATTTCGCTCCATTTCGCTCCATTTCGCTCCATTTCGCTCCATTTTGCTCCATTTCGCCACATTTCGCTACATATCTTATTACATTTTGCGGCAGTGTCGCCCTGAGTATTGCCCTGCTCCTGGTGATACTATAGCCTGGGCTCCACTAGGGCGACACTGGAGTCTGAGAAACGTTGCGATCTTTTTTCTGTTTTGTTTTTCACATTTCGGTTGATTTCGCCCCATTTCGCTTCAGTTCGCCTCAGTGTCGCCCTCATTGTGGCCCTGTTTTGGGTGACACTTGGGGCGACACTGCCGCGAAATGAAGCGAAATGGGGCGAAACGAAGCAAAATGAAGCAAAATGTGCAAACCAAAACATAAAAAAAGATCGCAACGTTTCGCAGACACCAGTGTTGCCCTATTGGAGTCCGGGCTTAAGGGCGACACTGCCCCGAAACGCCCAGCAACAGGGCAACAGATAAGGCCGGACTCCACTAGGGGGACACAGCTACTGGCGAAACACAGCGTTCTCTTAGTTCCTTTGTTCTCCAATTTGTCGCTGTGTTTCGCCCTCAGTGTCGCGCTTTTCCTGGCAACACACAGGGCGACACTGAGGGCAAAACACAGCGAAACACAGCGACAAAGTGGAGAACAAAAGAACTAAAGGAACGCTGTGTTTCGCCGGGAGCTGTGTCGCCCTAGTGGAGTCTGAGCTATTGGGCTCCTACAAAACAGAGCAAAATATGCTGGAATAAAGGACCTAAATGAATGCCATGTTGCGCAGCACCTAGTTTTGTTCTCCACTTAAATCGGATGACTCATGCAGTGAGAGGTGCATGGTATTTACAAACCCCTAACTCTGAGACTAAAGGCTAACATCCACATCCACAACTGAGCTCTAATAATACATCTTCATACCCTACATTCTTTAGAGTAACTAACCTGAAGGTTATTATAGTATTTTGAGTATCCCGCAGATTTGGGACTATATCCGGCCTAAAAATTGACTGCCTGTGCTTACAGTATGATCTACTTTTCTCTATCTTACTTTTGACTGCCTGTGCTAACAGTATGATCTACCTTTATCTATCTTACTTTTCTCCCAGGCCTGCGAATTGACCTGCTACCAGAAGCATGTAACTAAAGAATGCGGATGTGGGGACCCCAAGTATCCTCTCCGGGGACAAGCTTTTGTCGGCAGCGGAACCTATCCATCATGCAAAAGCTCCAACACCACCCAAGGTAAGTTAGGTCACTCAAAACCCATTACGAAGCCATGGAAAATTATGAAGAGGGCACACTTTATTTTCATCTTCTTTTCAGTTTTTTCTTACTGGGGAGCAAAAAGGTAGAAATGTGCTCCAATTTCTATCATGTTTTCTCATCATGTAAGATTGCAACATTCTTCGACAAGGCTTCATCAACGTTGTGTCAAATATGCGCCAGTATTGAATAAGTGCTTGGGTACAATGGTATTGGAACAAAGGTGATTAATGTAGTATTTTCTGGTCCTTTCCCTGTGAAAGGGATGCCCTAGCTTGAGGGGTAAATTTATTCAAGACTATATTCATGCACCACTCTTCGTGGGACAGTACTGCCACCTACCATTATCTGTTATAATAACCTATGTTGTCTCTACTGACGAGGTTCCACTCCCCTGGATTCTATTGCAGGATTATTGTCCTCTTGGCGATTATATATATAGTATATATATATACATATATATATATATATATATATATATATATATATATATATATATATAGAGAGAGAGAGAGAGAGAGAGAGAGAGAGAGAGAGAGAGAGAGAGAGAGAGAGAGAGAGAGAGAGAGAGAGATGTATATATAAATTGTTACTTACCATGTTTGGCTTTTGCAAACATTTTCTTTCTATTATCAGAGACTTGTATGTCGAATGTTGAGACTCAATGGACTACTGGTAATCTGGGCTGCAGTTGCTATGATCCTTGCAAGTAAGTTCGTCTATTTTCTATCTCTTCTTTTATCACACAATATAATTATTGGAAGGGTTCTATGGCCATCATTCACTGGGTTCAAACAGGCTGACGTTGTATGAAGTTGAAGGAAAACGGCGTATTTAGGGAAAAAACAATTATATAAATATATAAATATCAGCGTTGATACTATATCAAGAAACAGCAATTCGCATGTTGTCACTAAATCCACACATGTGTGATCTCCTCATGCTGCCAATTGGCCGCTAGGCCGATTGACCAATATGATAACTATATTTTGGCCATAATAAATAAATGTACAGGGAGGAGTCAACTGCTTAGCTTACACTGATAGTATAGAGTCAATTTGAGTTGACACTGATCGTACAGAGTCAACCAAAGTTGACCCTTAATACATGTATAAGCAGGGCCATCAGCAGTTTGACTCTCTATTTTACCAGAGCCACGTGGGAGACACAGTTGACACCTTTACTTTTCTGTGTGTAGCCAAATGCATCATGTCATGCTTGAAGGGTGGACAATGGGTGTTTTGATGCATGATCCAAGTACATTAATTTTCTTTTATATACGTGTAGTGAGGATATGTATGCAAAGTCAATATCTGCTGGAATGTGGCCATCAGACAACTACAAAGTAAGTCTCTTTTTTAACGGTTTTATCTGACAATGAGCGTGAAAAATTGACCAACAAAATAGTACATTCCAAATTTCTCATTTTTGCTGCTAACATTCTATATTTCTAATGTAAAAAAGAATGTTTAACATAATAAAATATTTATAAAAAAACACATCATCTTTGATCACCATAAATGTACATCCCTATTATTTCATTATAAACATACAACTTTTCGAGACACACTAGAATGCGAATATGGTAAAAGAGACGGACAGTTCAGTATTAAACGGATATTCATTCCAAGCCAAATAATAACATATTCTCCATCTAAACCACCCATATTTTCTACAATCTAGAATGAGCTATTCGGACAACTGGCCAACACAACGCTGCTTCAAGCCCTGTACAATTCCAATGACACGGATGAGTACAAACGGAACCTTGGCAAGATCAATATCTTCTTCGAGGAGTTTAATTTCGAGCTTCTTCAGCAGGATATTGCATATGAGGTGGGTACATTGCAGGTGCCCTGCAGGGGTCTGGTACAGAAAAGCGTGAATGATCTATATTCTGTGGCAGACCTCTAGGGGCTTTTGCACAGCAATTTCTAACGATTTCTCCTTTAGAAATAGTATGATAACGATCCCCTTTTAGTAATCGTTGCAGGTTTAGTTCTCACTAAATGGCATATCTATCTTAGTGTATACTTTAATAACGATTGCATTTAAAGATAGCAGTATGATCTTTAATTTTGTAAAGATTCTTGACGGTATCGTTATAATTTTACTGTGCAACAGCCCATGCACTGGACTATCTAACCAAAGAAAGCTATCAGTATCATGACAATGCTTCCTTCTGTTTTGAAAACATTTTGTGAAAGGAACTTGGGTCCGATCGTTCCCATTCTTAATGTATGATGGAGTTTTTGAGGCATGTGCATGGTTGCTTCGCATGCGGTTTAGGATCCTTTGATTGTGTTAAGGATAGACTCTACCAACGATGTATCAAGTATACTGGTATATTCATCTATATTATCATTCAACCTCATTTTTGAAAAATGAACTAGCATATTCATTGAGACCATACTTCCTTTGCTATCAAATTTTATTCCAACAACAATTATTCCATTTCGTTAAGACAAGCAGGTGCACGTGGCCTAGGAGAGTGTGGTAGCCCCTGTAGCTGCATTCGGTTTTAACTGTAACAGTTACCGCTGAATGCCTCAGGCTGATAGGGCCTGGTTTAGAGTTTAGGCATGATTTTGAGCAGTCAAATATATTGGATGCTTTACACATCTGTGCTCAGAACATCCTTTCTGTGTGGCTGCTTATTATCATTTAGGCCTAAGGCCATGCCCCTTGGCACTCTAAGGCTGGTGACCCCCAATACATCTCCAGTACATCCCTAAAACAAGTGGCAAATAAAATGGCTGATTAAGGGAATACATACGAAATTAACTAAAAGAAAACTTCCATGACTTTCGATTTTTGCCACCAGGTCGCCCATGTGTAGGAACCCGCATTTCCCTTGAAAACTTTATGAATTCTAGATGTCCCAACCTAACTTACTTATCCAATTTCACCTTTACAGCTTTTCAGTCTGATCAGCGACCTGGGTGGCATCCTTGGCTTGTACATTGGATTCTCAGCGATGACCATCCTCGAATTCTTGGAGTTGGCGGTCGACCTCTCAATCGTTGGCTTTATGACATGGCGTAGTAAGAAAGATGGCATGGGTACCTCAACACCAGTGAATACCATATACTAAGCAACTTTGAATTAAACAGGAAATACATGACTATGGACGAGGCCATTTCCATCCACAAACAGGCTTTGGTACCCTGCATGGAATGTGGTGATTTTCTGTTTGACTCCGGATCAGCAGGTAAAGTGATAAAACTCCAAGTACAGCAAAATAAAGCCTGAGAATATGTCCACATCCCAAGGTGGGCGATGTCTACACCGCAAACGTAAAACAAAAAGACTTGAACCTAGAAGAAAATGTCAAAAAGGATTGTGGTGATTGCACAATGTTTACATCCTCTAAAAACACCCTCCACCCCTTGGTCAGGGGAAGTACCTGATATGTGACCGACATGAAGGGTATACTTGGATTATGAACTGAGCTTAAGTGAGTTGGTAATCAAATCAATTTCTGCCTTGAGAGTGTCAGTTATTGGTTAGAAAAATCTTGTAAAATAGATCACCTGATGAAGGCAACTCCAAGCCGAAACGTTGTGATCAATATGATTTAACATGGTAAAATAAAAGCCACCATTAAAATAAAGTTTTGTCGTTCTAGTTGTGTCTATTATATAATTATAATATCTTGTAAAATAATTGATTATATTTACATGTACAAGGAACAACCCATACAGCCTAACAACGAACACTGAACTGCCATCGCTAACTCAAAAGTAGTTTATTGTATGATAAACAGTAAACAAAGTGCATTTTGTAGAAATTGTATGCGATATTCTGTAGTATGTGGACAAATAGGGGAATAACACATTTTTCCCAAAAATGTCAAAAAAGATTTCCCAACAGATTGCGATAATTCGTTGATGTCCAGCATCAAATTAATATGGTCATTATTTTCATTTAGCGTATTAATTCCTAGAATAGTAACCGGAACACAGTCTGTTTATTTATCAACAACGTTAGAAAAAAAGAGTAATGATGTATAAATGACTTATATTTATACGTGTTGACTATACATTATTTTTTATTAGTGCCGTCACATGATTATTATATATATACATCAAACAAGACTTGGTGTTTACCGTGGAATATCCAGAATATTGTATGTGTGTATAATTTATATTCCTGCGTGGCAAGCAGTATCAAAGTAGGGGGGACTGAGAGGTGTTTTGACCATTTTTGACCCCTTTTTACTTGACCTTTTTGGTTTGACCTTTTGTTGGGCTAGTCAACAGTGGGGACATGTCCCCCCCCCCCCGTTGCCACGCCCCTGGCAACTAGCATCTCTGTGATCATTTAGTGTTATACTATGTATTATAAACGCACTGTTTCTAAACACACTGTTTCTAAAAGGAAAGCACCTTAAAAAGGAGTGTCAATCTGTGTATAACGAGTTGCGACCTTGTAACCAATGCACTTTGGAATAAATGTTTACAACTTGTTACAACTCCTATGTTATATCGAGTTAAGCTCAGCAACACTGGTTCTGGATGACGCTACCATAGTAGTAACCAGGCCCCACTTAGGTCTCTCAAAGGGAATCACCCACCGATGGACCTCGTATTGTGTACAACACGTATTTTTGTACCTTCATGACACTTCTTAGAGCAACGGGTTATCTACACTAGTTTATACTGCATATATACCAAGAGTTAAGATGCCACGCCTCAGCTTTGACGAGCTAAGGGGCCGAAAAGGGTTAAAGATGTTAACTCTCAATTCCAGAAGTCTTGAGAAAAGAATCTGAGCAACTCGCAAGGATTGCCTATGACCTAGACTATATATATACTCAGCATGCAAAATACTTGAATACTATACAGCATGACTGAAAATGGACAAAGCCATCCTAGCTGACTTAATACTTGTTCTTCATAAAGCATACAATTAGACAGCTTTCAACTGTTTTAACCGTATTTACCCATAGTGGGTGAGTACTGCCTCCAGGTAGCACCTGAAATACCCTTAAAGAACTGCTGCTGCCCTAGGGCAACACCCAGAGGAGGAAGTAAGCGCCCTGACGGCTGGAGGGAAAACGATGCATAAAGTTCTAGTTCTCTGTGCTGTGTGTCGCAAGGCACAGGGAAACAAATGAAGCCTTCAGTAGCACACTATACTGACCCCTTTTGATAGTTAGAGGGACTAAATTTGCATACAAGTTCTATGGGGCAGGGCCAGCAGGTACTTGAGACTCCTCTGAAATATATGTGTGTCCTCTGAGTCTCTGGTCTGCTTATTGAACATTACACATCTGCCTATTCATTTCCAGCAACATGTTAAATACACCGTCACTAATAAGTCTGTAGGACATGTTCAAAGTTAGCTTACCTTAGGGTTTCAGAAGAGCAAATGTCTTGTGAGATTTCTGCATCTGTATTCATAAGCTTACACATCTTCAAAATTATAACAGAAAGATGGAGGAGTTCCTAAATAGTGTGACTGTACCAACATAATAACTGCTATATGTAATACTGTTGCGGTATGAGGTAATTATGACCTGTTTAGTGTTCTGGTTACGTCCATGGGACCTAGGGACTTTAGTTCCCTTTTTCTCCACACCTTGTCAGGTCGCTTCACACCTCCTCTGCGCAACACCTGCGAAAGTCCGATATTGGCAGGGGCCTCTGCACAAAGAAAAGAAGTAGAATCACTGTGACTCCCGACCTGATCACTGAGGCAACTCTCCCCAGGTCTCTGAAGTGACTCCCTAACATTAGCAGGACTCTATGATAACTCTATAATGACTCCTATTCTAAGACTCCATAATGATTGGGAGTCACTCTAGAGTCCTGGGGAGAGTTACGTCAGTGATCGGGGCTGGACTCCCATTTGAGAGTTACAGTGATTCTACTTCTTCTCTGTGTGTGTCCAAGCAGTCATTGGATTACTGTACTTACCCTTTGTCCACCCTGGGTTAAAGCTGGGCCGTCATGGAATAAGTTCAGCATTTTCCATACATGGACTAAAATAACAGTTCCACCAGAGGGCAGCAGTGTTTGAACAGGGGACCATGAGCATTGTCCAGCTACAAAATATTCACCCTATCTTGTGCCTGTAAGAGCTGAGCTGTCAGCCCTTAAGAGCCCTCTTGTGAATGAAAACTGTACTATATCGCAAAAGTGCTTTTGGCCTCACTTCAACCATGACAGTCAAGCTTTAAGGGCAGAGGGAACAGTGTAGGTGGAAGTCAGGGGCCTGCACTGATGGTTCTCAACTTACCACAAGCGGTGCTGCGATCAACACCTATAGGTGCCCTATAACTTGTAGATTGGCCTGCATCAGTGAAAACTCTCCTCTGCCACGCACTACCCCCCCCCTCCTCCTCCCCTCCCCTGGTTGTTCTAGAATTAGACAGTCGAGAAAAGTATAGTTGAGAAAAGTATTTCTTTGTCTTTATTCAAATTCCAGGACTTGAGCAAGTCTATATAACTTGCTGTGGTCATGTTTACAGTGGAAAGAAATCAGCTGACGTTTAGAATGACAGGAGAAACCTTGGCAAGCTTGCTACATTGAAAAAAAGAGAAACCAGTATAGTGTGCTAAGAAAATAGTTGCATTCACTCTGTCCACTGTCCAAACAAAAATATATCGGATCGCATGCCACACGGGATGAATGCACCACCATCTTAAATATAACTATTTTCATCAGACTCATTAAATCTTATAAAACGTAAATTATTAGCCTCAGCTTATCATATAGTGTTGAATCAACTGAAAACTACTACCGTCAAATAAAGTGCTGAGGCAGTGCTGAACAAACAGGATAGATTATTCATCGGGAGAGTTGTTTTAATGCTGACCAGTAACCATTTAGGGACGATTTGACTTATAGTATTGCCATGTCAACTCAGAGGCAATCTACTACTAGAAAAAAAAGTTAGCGATACGAGATATGCTTCTCGTTATTTTACCGAATATATTTCGTGATCCAGACCCCTGAAAATGTCACAGGTCTAGTTGGTTGTGCGAATAAACAAATATATATGATATAATCTATATGCTTGTACCTATGGTTGCTTTATTTGCATGATACCAAACAAAGGCCTGGTGGTTGAGTCTACTATATCTATTGCTAATCAATATAATGTATACCCCCTCAGAGAGGTTGGGTACATATAACACTACCCTATCGCCAGCCCTCACTGCTAGTCGCGCCTATTAAGAGTCAGGTTGGCTGATGTGTATCTAAGGTGTAGATCTAAGGTTTGCCAACCTGAAGTGAATAGGTCTTTCAGCTTGTATAGCCATGGACTGTACTACAAAGCCTGGTCTGCCCCCCCCCCCCCCCCCACCTCCCGACCCTCTTTTCCGTTTGACCGGTCACCTTAAATTTGTTTCGCCATACTTAATTAATCATAATTCTTTCCTAAATAAGGTGAGAAGCCAAGCAGAGCGGATGGTCCATGCAAACCCACACAGAGTAATGAGTATATCCTTTTTGCCAGGCATCATTACACCTCCCAAATTGAACTGAAAAACTAACTTAGACAAAAAAAGAGTTGCGTTCAGGCAATTCAGATAATGAGAGGAAATCCCTTCATTTTTTACAAATCACAAAAATCAGTCAAAGACATTTCTTTTTGATAGAGCCAAAAAGAATAGCGTCATGCGGTATACCTGAACACAACTTTGTTTTGGCCTAATATGTTTAGGCCTTGCTTAACCTTGCTAAACACACACCTTTTGTTACCTTGTTGACCGTGTCAGCTGGTTCCAGCGCGCTACATCGTGGGATGTTGTAATACTCCTGTACGACTATAAAAGTGTGAAGGCTTAAGCAGTTATAGATTAAACCCGCAGTTTTTACTGCACGTCCAGTAACAGTCAGAGTGCAGGCGGGGCAGGTACTCAGCTCCATATATAGGGGCGCCGGGCCTTTAAGTAATGACTTATCCATACATGATCCATCAAATCCAATTATTATCATGGTAAATCCGATAAATAGAACCACCTAGTACCTATATTGGGAGTTATCTTGATCAGCTGAGCATTCCAAAATGACTGCTATCGGGATAACCCACAGTGACCCTCGGGGACCACGGGGACAGTATTGTGAGTTGATGTCCTGTATCCTTTTATGCCAAAAGGACATTAGTGTAGCCCTACCAGCGCTGTATTCATGCATCATGCCAACCCATGTTGATACACTCAGGACCGACATGATCATGATGTACCAATGCAGTGCAGGAGTACCATTATAATTATAACTTCCGGGTAGAAATATGGTCGGGGTGTTGTTGATTCATTGGATGCATTGATGCACAATTTATCTTTGGCATCGATGAAAACGTCAATTGTATCGTCTTCTCGTCATCTATTCATGTACTACTCAGTAACTGTCTTTTCTAATAATAATAATAATAATAATAATAATAATAATAATAATAATAATAATAATAAAAACATTATTCTAGTTGAAAATGTGTTTTATCAGGGGGAAGGGAGTGTGTTATCCAATAAATATTGGGCCGAGAGGGGTGTTAGGAAATATCTTGGCATATCTTTAGGTATCTGGTATGTAACAACCCATTGCTACATGTATTGATACGTAGTAGCGAAAATCTATAGTGTGTCAGAAATATGAATTGCCTCTGTTTCAACTTGTGGATTTAGTTTTCAATAGAGATACTAATGAAGAAAGCACACAGTACACCAAGGTTAAGATAAACATCTACATCTGTAGACACACCAACATACACGCAATGTTAGGGAGTTTTATACGCTCCTCATTTGTTCATTGAGAAAAGATTATTCCATGGGAAGGGTTCTGTTTCCAACATGTTATAATGTAAGTTTATTTGGTCCTTTTGTAATCACATCGGGAAGTCAGCCTATAAAGAGACAATATCACTACTCACACTAATCATATAGTAGACTAGAACAGTAATAGAAATGTGAATGGGCCAGGTTGTACCAATCACCAAGTGCCACAACACACTCCAGGTGATCCAGGTGACATAACATGTTATGCTTAATTAACTCTTACACTTACACGCTACTTCCAGGTATCAACTAGTATAACGCTAAAGGTTGACTGATACATACTCTTATGTACGGTGGCCGACAAGGGTCAGGCATCGAAAAGTACTATCTGAAAAAAAAAGATTTAAAAAATGTTATCATGTAAAAAAGAAAATCGTTTCTTGTCAACTGTCAACCTTTTCTCTAATTTATTTTGCTAATAACCAAATATCCAAACTTTTTCAAACATTTGCATGGTCACAGTTTTTGATCTTAAGAAGCCAAGATGGTATTTATATTCTGTTTTTAGCAAATAAACATCCTTGTGAGCCCTATTATCAATTGACTTTTCAATTTTAAAAATTCAATTTAAAAGATTGAAATCAAAATGAAAATCATTTAATAGCATGTTTATAACTCAGGACTTTATTAGTTTGATATGATTTTAACCAAACATGAAATGCAAAATAATTGCCATGTCATGGGGCCAACTTTTATGATATTGTATGTGTCTAGAACACAAACATATAACGTGTAACGTATAGTAGTGCTTGGTGCATGGTCTGGTGGTGTCATTAATTTAGTACATGTAGGTATAATCATGACTACAGAGTACCATGCTTAAGGGGTGGTCATTATTTAACTCTTTAACGACGGTATAGTGCTTTGATCCATTATCCTTTTATCAGCATGATGTGCGACTGCACCCCTTGTGAGTAACTCACCAGTGCCGTATTTATGTATTATGCTGACCCTACAGGATTACTACACCTCCGAGGCATGGTCATAGTGCACTGTAAACCACTGTAAGTCAAGGGGATATTAAAGTCAACATGAACATGATCCTTGTGGTATCACTCGGAACAGAATACAGTAAGGACGGCATTGTGATAAATGTCAATATATATGGCCTTTGTTGTCATGATGCATTTATGTAGCCCTGACGAGTATCTAGCCAGTGCTATAATATATTATGTCATGATGCACCAGATTGATTCGTATCCCCTTAATGAACCAAAATGCTTTATTGTATTATGACAACAAGTGTTGCTTTAGGGCAATGTTATCATACAGTCCTTATGATATAGGATTATGGGTTGAATAGGTACATGCATGACTTGATCTAGGTCCTATCCTCTTTACGTGCTGGCATAATCTATATTTCTGCGATGGGAACGCCTGGTACGGATACTTTGTGTACCTGATTAACTATACCTTTACTGCTCCAGGTACCCTTATTAACTACAATCATCTGTCTTGACTATGCACTTGTGTAACTGTATAAATCACATAGGCATTAAACATTTAAATTTATAGCGGTCTCGTATTTATTCTCTTTCAGTGCAATGCGAAGGGGCTTCTGCTGCTCGTGGTTTGAAACCATCACAAAGTGTCCACAGAAAATAACTGATCCAACCGCCATTGCAGATGTTAGGCCCTGTTGATGAGCTGAACCCTAGAAGACTGACTTTAATAACAGTTTACCTGTAAAAAGAGTGATCCAATTCTCCTGAAGTATGCAGAACTATTCATTGGGGCACAATTTAGAATGATATAGACGTAGTCAAAAATAATGATTTCTGTGTAATATGAAGAGTTTCGTTGCAAAACGCAACAAATCCATTTTATGAGTTTTGAGATAACAGTGTATTTTTGATTTTGACGAACTGGTGAATAGAGAGCTTTTTTTTAAAATGACTAATGATTAATGTGCCACAAATAGAATACCTAGTAATCGATTTTTGAAATCCTTGGATTTTTTTTCTGGTAGAAAAAGGATGATTTAATTTCAATGTTCAGGTTTTTTTTCAAAACGCAATAAATCCAAAATCAGTTTTTCTGCATATGTCCATAAAATCATTTATTAAATTAAAATGTATTTAATTTTTTTGGTATAGTGGGGCATACATGAAACACCAACTTGTAAGTAGCTTTTAAAAATCCTTGCATAATTTTTCTCTAATTTAGAAAAAGGATTTAATTTGCTCAATTTAGTTTTTTTGCAAAACGCAATAAATCCAAAAGCAGTTTTTTTGCAAAACGCAATAAATCCACAAAAATCATGAAACGTGGTATGTGTGTCCATATTTCAAATGCCTTCTAAATAAAAAAATAATTTAATTTTCAAATAATGCTATTTACCAATATAGACCAGGATTGTATTTAATAAACCCTTATTTAGACCATACGCATAAAAGAATAAACAGTCATTCATACAAAAACGTTTGATAAGGTGGATTTATTGCATCTTGCCAAAAAAAAAAGAATTTTCGACAGGCCCTGTCTTCTAAATGAATTGTTTAAAACTTTTTTTTCCACATTTTTGTTTCAATTTCCCTTACACAATACCCCTGACTTGTTTTCTCCCGATTTTGTATGTTGGCACTTATTGCGTTTTGGAACCAAACTCTTCATATGTTTTGTGAAATTGTTGATTGCAAAATAGTAGGCTTTGGACACTGAATTGGTACCATGATTGGCCCACTTGTACCTTAAGTGGCCCATTCTAATAAAACACTGTTTATGGATCTTCGCATCTATGCAGTTACAATGTTATGTTCCATTAGAATATAATGCGATATAGCCTCATCCACATTGTTAATTTTAATCACAAGCCTGAGGTCTCCTCTCCTGTCCTGCCTGATTGGGGGATGTCTTCTGTTCTGTTAACCTCTTGACATATTTGCTCTAGATTTCTGCTTCTGGGAGGAGAGTTTATAGGAGACCATCCATTTATTTGGTACACCTTGGTTGGGTTTCTGGGTCACTTTAGGTACTCCCATGATGGTGACAATCGACCAGAAAAAAACTACTTAATTAACATAAGATTTTCAATCAATGATATATGGAATTTTAATGTAAAGATAATATGTGTGGATAACGTTGTAGCAGTTTGGATCTTACTGGAAAATGTAGGCACACTCTTTAGGTAAACAACGTTTTTTTTAAAGCTATCGATGAGAAGAGAAAACACTGTGGCTACTATATGGATAATATAAACTGTGATATTGGTACATAATTGTCTCCTCTTTCAGAGCAGTATCATTACATTTGCTAAAAATAACCATAGAGACTGTTGAATATAGCGATAGATGGGCCACTTTAGGTACTAGTCATGTAGGCGAGGCGGTAAAAGGAAGGAGAGCAAAAAGTCTCTTTATATAGCAAAAGAAAAGGCCAGTGCATTACTGTGCAACAAACGAGCCCATACAAGGGAGGGGGTGGTCACGTGAAATTTCACTGCAGCCCCCCTGTTGTATAAAACGCATCACTCCCAGTGAGGCAGTGACCCCCCCCCCCCCCCCTTCCACCATCGCTATTAAGTGTTGCGGTCCGGTCGGTGTCGGGTTACATACACATGCCTGAGAAACGCTTGAGACTGGACTGTATACTGTATGCACTATACATATTTACCCACTTGTTATTAGATTAGGCTACAGTCAACATGAGGGAAGATCTCCATTATACACAACCCAAACAGAGCCACTCCCCACTATACCCGTCAGCATCGTCTAATATGATTATGATATCAATTTAGAATGAATGAATGGATGAATTAAATCCATCTAGGCAGTACTTGGGGGGCTTCCATAAAGTACCGTATTTCCGCGTTTATTAGCCGGGCCCCGAATATAAGCCTGCCCCGTTTATGAGCCGGGTCAAAGAGGGCATTAGGTTCAATATAAGCCGGGGCCCGAATATAAGCCGGGGCAAGGACTCAAAAGTCATCAGGTAACACTTCTCTGGTCATAACTTTGCATCAAATTGGAGTATTTACACAATTCCTGCGGTTATACAAATTGCATCTTAACTCATAAACTATAGAAATATTATTGAAAAGTACAGAATTAATCAAATAATATGACTGAAATTCCCCTTGCAAAATATTATAAGCCTGCCCCGTTTATACACAGATGCATCTAATGTAGGGTGTATCGTGTGAAATGGCAGTGCTTATACTGGTGATATTCATCCTTTCTTCTCTCTGCTGCGTTGTAAACCCCAGTCTGCATGCTGATTGATAGATCTTTGTTCGCTGATCCGTACCCGTCTGACACATTTGTTATAGAAATGTATACCTGATTGTAAAAATGTTGTATTGTATCGGTTTATTGCTAAATGTAAAAATATACTGGATCTATATTAGGAGGATCAAATCCTGTGTGGAATAGGACATGTATGAAAATACGTTGTATGTACTTATATATTCAGTTTTGGCTGTAGTCGAAAGACATTACTAGTTAATGGATTTATGCCAAATAAAAATATTTTCAAACTCAAAACTAAGCCGGCCCCGTTTATAAGCCGGGTCAATATACCACTTGAAATCAATATAAGCCAGGGCTTATAAACAAGAACTTTAGGGGTGGGGGGTCAATTCTGGAGAAAATGTGCGTGCATACTTTATGGAAGCCCCCTTGTACATCGATACCAAGAGGCTCATATCTTTTTGTTACATTTTTGTAGTCGTTCCTGCAGACAATAGAGCTGGATAGCAGAGAGCTAGGAATAAATTTCATTATATTAAATCAATAAACTCTTAACTACTAAAATGTGAAAAATATGCCCAAAGGTCTTAATTTCCATATATATTGTAGTTCCAAGTTTTTTTTTTAAAAGGAATAAAAATCGCCATCGTCATATTTCTCACTGCCGGTTGATGAGAAACAACTTTTTTCCAATGGCCATAAATAGCTTGTGCTCGCATGTGGGTGCGTGTGCATGGGCGCGAGTAGGCTTTTTTTTGCATTCAGTTAGAGTACCAAATTTGTATTTTATTTTAAATCCAATTTAGCCTGTTGATTGATAAAACAAATGTTGGCACGCACCTGTTCTCTTTATGCTGTCTCGAACCCTCTCTGCCTTTTCTAACCCATGAGTTGTGGAACAGAATGGACTCCCCTGATTGGACAGTCCCCAATAACAAAGTTGTCACCTGGAATAACAATGCTCATGTCCCATGTCGATTATAAGGAATATCTATGTCCCCCGTCTTTAACTTTTTAAGCTTAGCACCAGCTCTATTTGTCTGCAGGAACGTCACCATAATAGGAGGTATAGATGGGGGTCCCGATGTCGCATGTCGATGTTAAGAAATGGCCATGTCGCATGTCTATGCATGTCACATAACAATGCTCAAGTCCCATGTCGATTATAAGGAATATCCATGTCCCCCGTCTCTAACTTTTTAAGCCTGATGTCATATGTGACTAGGCCCCATGTCGCATGTCGATTTTTTTTTAAAGGCCATGTTGCAGTGTCGAATTTAGGGGTCTACCCCCCCCCCCCCATATAATAGCCCCTCCCCTCCCCCCCCCCCCCCCCCCCCACACAGCCCTGCCACAACTCGGCATGCCCAGATGCCAGGCGTGAGGTGAGGCCATAGTACTTACCGTTAAGTCATCAGCAGGAGTAACAAGTGTAAAAGCCGCACAGCTGCCAACACTAAAGGCGTCAATCACACTGATACACACACACATATATAGTAGTGGGTGAAACAGACACCAAACAGTCTGCTTGAGGAAACCATGATACCTAACTGGTAACCTCAGCCGTGAGGTAAGTAACTATAACCTTCCCTTCTTGTTTTCTTTTATTCTAGGACCAGTCTATTTGAAAAAGGAAATACGTGCGTCAGTAATTAGTCAATGCTCCAAATACACAACTTTGGAAATCATCTCAGTATCTAGACTTTTAGGTCTGTCAGGAAGGTCTTTTCATGCAGGGCCTCCCACCTGATTAAATATTAAATGACAACAATCATTGAACAACTTTTTTTTTAAACTTTAAAAAGCTTTAATCAAAGGGAAATGTGAAACATTGAACAGATAAGCGGGAAGGGGTATCCGCATGGCCCTTCGTGGAGCATCCTTGCTGTGTGGCTGCTTATTTAGATATAATATATATGACAAGTGCTGGGAATATGGGCCTTAATACCCTTGAGATAATGTCCCTTTTCGTAGATCATGTCACAAATGATTTTGGCATGTAATACAATGTACCAGTTGGTTTTCCTGGTACAAGACTTGGCCAAGCATAATACTATTATAAACACGACAATGTTAACCAATATGATTACCCTAATAATCAGCCTACCTCATTCATTACATAACCTCAACTACATAAAGCCAGTGTCATACATGATTGATGCTTCTGTATAGGGAGTTTGATTAAGGCCTCGCCAGAGGAAACTTGATATATCCCCTTAATAACATTGACTCATGACTTATCATAAGGGTCACCGTCCACAGAGCATAAATCGGCCGTATACGGTCATTCTATACGTAAATTACATAGGGAATGTAGGGCCATTTTATCCATATGCGGCCGATTTATGCTCTGTGGACGGTGGCCATTAGCTGTATAGATTGCTGGTGTTTGTAAGGGTCCCCGTCCACAGGGCATAAATCGGCCGTCTATGGCCATTCTATACACAATTTACATAGGAAATGTATAGCAATTGTATCCATATACGGCCGATTTATGCTCTGTGGACGGTGGTCATAAGCATGTTATCGTGTTCATGGAACAAATCGTGGACATCATGTAGAAAGCTGAACTGGGTTGGGTCCACAGTTCCCTGTCATGCACCATACAACTACCTTATAATCGGTCTATACAGTATACTTTACAGGCCAGCCTTAGACCGCATTTAAACGCCAAACCTTTATGCATGCATGCACTATTATATGTATAGGTCAATATGTGGTTTGGAAGCTCGTGTTAAGATCCGTAATCGCTGTTTAGCCCGCAGAGATGTTGGCTTATGAATATGATTAGGACTGACCAAGACCTTTGGTGTTTAGGTCCTAGACTTCAGGTGAATGAGGCAACTGAGCACTGAACATGAATGCAATATCCCCTGAGTTTTGTATGTCAATTGATACTAAACCCATTTCAACTCTGTCACAGGTGACCCTTTCTCTCCAGACTAAATCCTGCTTTTACACATTTTCGTTAAAATCTCTTGGGGAAAAAGGTGACCCTTTCCCCATGATTTGATTCACAGGGCTGCATGCTGCTGGTTTTGTTTTGGCACGTATAGGGGTGAGCTACCATCTAGCACACGTTGCAAATGCCTTATTTGTCTTGGCCATTCAAAATATTGTAGTGCTAGAGTGTGTCTACGTTAGCTACCCAAATAAGCATTCTTTCATGCATTAACCGGTCAGTTGTGAAGGCTAGGGTTTGCCAAAGGAATTACGCAATGAACAAATGAAGTAAGAGAACTATCGGACTATGTATACACGAGTGGTGTTTCCTGAAAGTATAACAGCAGATAAATATAATAGAGTGTGTAACATGCATAATAAAACTAAAACGTTGTGACAACATTATGTTGCATGATATGAAACATTCCCATGAACATACCTCACATTGAGATGTAAGCCGTTTAGACAACCTTATGGCCACCGTCCACAGAGCATAAATCGGCCGCATATGGATAGAATTGCCATACATTCCCTATGTAAATTATGTATAGAATGGCCCTATACGGCTGATTTATGCTCTGTGGACGGTGACCCTCAGATTGCGCACCATCATCTAAGCGTTATGAAGTGTGGTTTGCGTTTTAATCCATTTAGATATATCTTTAAAGTTATAATAAATCGTTCAGTTTCAATTCAGTCATGGAAATTGAAATTCAAATCCGAGAATATAAATACCGCAAATACTTTTACAGTTAGTATGTTTGCAGGGGGGGGGGGGGTACACAGGGCAGCCATTGGGGTCTGGGGGCCGGGTCTGTCGATTTAAAGAAAATTTAATGACCATGTCCCATGTCTCTATATAATATATGTTATATTCCTTATGTTTCCTGTCATTAAGCACTGGCATGTTCTGTCATGTAAATTGTGTATAAAATGGCCGCATACGGCCGATTTATGCTCAGTGAACGGTGGCCCTTATGTTGTTGTTTTTGTTTCTTAAATTTGAGTTATAAACCATAGCCCTATAAAAAGTCAAATAATGTTAAATAAGGGGGCACCACCTCCAGGACGTTATCCAGACAGTCCTGTGGTGGTGGCAAATAACAATCTGTCCTTGTAATTTATAGTGCCATAACGCCAGACATTAATGGCTACAATATAGGCTAATTGTTTATTATTTAATACCACTGTAGAAATGCTTCAATGTTATTTTTACAACAATCTGCCTTCCTTAATTGGTTAAATGTTGCCATGCAGGCAAGATCATTTGTCTTGAATGGAAGAAAATATGCAGCGCGACCTAGAAATAAAGCAACCCTCTGTCAATGCTTTAAAAAGAAAATGTGTGTGCCTGGTTATGTTCCAAACTTGGAAGACTGAGGTAATAATTAGACCATGTCGAACGTATGAATATGAATCAGCGACGTCATGGCCACCGCCCACAGAGCATATAGGCGAACTTCCTTGGTATAAAATCGCCGACTCAGCAATACGCGAAGTTCTCACCAACCCACCCTGCTCTGTCGGCACTTCGCCATGCTTTATACACGGCCTTAATACGGCCGTCAGAGCTCTTTATACGGACGTCAGAGATTCTTTATACGGCCGACAGAGATATGCTTCGATTTACATTCACATTGTGTATAAATATACAATGGTATGGCCCACAACTACTACCATCCCCCCACTCCTATCCATGAAAGTTTTATATAGCCATGATTCGGCCGATAATATCAAACAGGTTTGATATTATCAGCCGACTTTCTCTTGCGTCCATTTTAGTACAAGAAACCCTCATCGGCCGAAGAGTAATTTGCAAGGTCCACTGGGTGTACACATCATTTGCACATCATTTGACACATCATAAACGCCGAAGTTTGTATATAAACATTGTACAAAATCAAAATAAACAAAGGTTTATTCCGACGAATTTGCCCAGTCTATACTCTGTGGACGGTGGCCATCAGCGATATTTACCATAATAATCTTACATAATGCACATAGTTTATGAAGGAAATGGTTTGCCAAACTATGCTAAAGTTGGCACAAGTTATACCTTGTGTTAATCTCTACCCTCTACTGCCCGAGCCACTATCAAAAGGTCTCTAATATACCACTCCTCTACACCCATTGAATTATGCATGCATTTTCCACGAATGTACATATCCTGCTACACAGCATGATAATACTATAGCTTTGCCAACTTGTCACCTCCCATAAGGTATGTAGTTGTGGTCCGTAGGGAATACAACCTCCTCGTGAACAAATCTTGTCACCTCCCATTGTCCAAAGCTGCCAATCCAGCAGTGATCAGACCGTAGCAATATAAAGCATGTAGCTTTACTGATAATCCTATTTTACTATATTCAGCTGATATCCTGCTCATACAACCAAGTCATACTACGGCTATGGGGTTGACTCTAGGACATTTATCAACTGGCATGTATAAGCTCTAATGGTATAAAGTGGTGCTCTCTCAATTTGAGTAGATTATAATAGGGACGTGACTGAGTTTATCAAAAATACACTTGATTATAGTCATAATCCGTGTGATAATTAGTTGCGTACTGTTCCATGAAAACAATCGGTACAAACAAATCGTATATGTATATAATATAATATATGATGTATTACTGAAATTTGTGATTAAGCTCTTTACATAATTATTACAGCCAATGATAAATACAAATGATCATGAAAGAATGTTGGTTTATGAATAGATAACTTAAAACATGTCACCCATGAATTCGGTTATAGGAGGAGTGTTCAGGGTTGTTTCCCATGTTAAATTGCTAACGAAATTACAACAGATTAGAAACAATCTGCATACACATCCAACTTAGAATAATGGAATGTTTTCCTTGGCAACTCTCTCCACAATCAGTCTTTTTCATATTTACTCGTCTCAATCCTGCATTTCGCCCTCTTTTCATCTCACCTCAAATCTCGATATTTTAGTCTATTTCCTGTCTTTGCCATCCCCGTTTCTCTCTCCTTCTCATCTTTTCTCCATCACTCCTTTTTCACCCCCTCATCCTTCTGTTCACTATACTATGCTAGATGCCTAGGCTTCTGCAGCTGCGGTTTAAGTAAGACTACCTGCAGCCTAGTGCGAGGGGTCTGAATAGTGCAACATACCACCAACATACCAAACAGGATCTTTACCTCAAATACACGATGAACTGTCAATTTCTAACATTCAAAACTTTCTCTCAACCCCTCCTCTTTTGCAGCAATATGAAGTGTGTTAAATGCCAGCATGAGCTGGCACCCACCGCACCTTTCTGTGGTGACTGTGGAACAAGAAGGATACCAAAGAATTGCTGTGGTCAGACTGTACACACAAAATACTGCGGACAGTGTGGTAAATTCATGGGTAGGTTCACATGAATGGCATCATCAATAACATGATACACAATAGAAAAACAGTATTTTACATACATATCTGATAGCTATAAGGTACAAATGTACATACTTCAGTACATATGCCGCCCCTATCATATCCCAGATACACAAAGGCTCCCCATCTTGATGTTGCAGTGCATTGATTAATACAAAAAGAAATTATGAGCTTCATCCACCTTCACAGTAACTTTACAATCTATTCTGAAATTCTGGAGAGAGAATGTAAAACAATGTTATTTTTGTCAGTATGTAAAGCCCACTAGACCACCTAATGCATGTATATATAAATCAGAGGCATGTCAAATTAACACAAATTCTGACATAAAACATGGACGATTCTCTATTTGCCCATCAGATGGACCGATAGAGCAGCAAAAGAGTATGGATAGTGAGGAGGATGGAGGAGGGCTGGCCAGTGTACATGCCATCACCACCCGCTTCAAGGAAAATACAACTGCACACGGTATCCCCCATGTACACAACGCCCAGGGTTAGTACTTTTTACAATAATTCTATTGATTATTTTGACTGTATTACCCGGAGTGTATATCGTGTTGAGCTAATGGTAAGCTGGGGTAGGGGGTATAAGAAAGTATAACAGCCTTAGAAGGTCATAACTATAGAAATTGCGTGGATTTATTTGTTTGGCACCCATTGCCATCATTGTGCACATTATGTTTGTTTGCAGGCACCATAAAAACCATTTTCTGGATCATTATATCTTTGACCGCAACTGCTGGATTCGGATGGAATGCCACAGTATTAGTTCAGGAGTATATTGCATATAATACTACCACTTCAGTAAGTACAATACACTGATACACCTTTTAGTAGAAATTAGTATATCCGGTGGGTTGATCCTGAAGAAGACTTATAAAATAACTCGAAACATAAAGAAATAGTCTGTATACTATACCTCATACCTTGGCATATCCTGCCCTTCGCTGCAAGAGGCTTAAAATGTACCACCACTACCTTTCAGATAATTATATTTATAGAAATATAGGCCTATGCGTAATGCTCATTTTCCATTAGCCGATTTTGGGGTGCTATCTGTCGGTAGATCCACTACAACCACTGGTCATTCATGAAGCTGTCGGCAGGTCAATCGGTAGATATGGTAGAAAATAAACAGTGGTCAGGCCAAATAAATTAAAAGGTGTGTTTCAGGTTACGTGGTCTAAAAATCTAGGGTAGGTAGGTGGGATTTTTTGGGGTTTTTTTTAGATTTTTTTTTTTACTTTGGCCTGAAAAGTACCCAGAAATTGAGTCACAAACTTCAATGCCAACTCGCCGACGACAGCTTCGACTCGTGAACTATGAGATCGACCCATAGACCCAAAATGACTTAAAATACAATTTTTGTTTTCGAAATTGCATAAAAATGTCTAGGGTCGGCCCTGTTTTGCTAGGTAGGGTCGGGTAACCTGAAACACACCTTTTTAAGATTTGGCCTCAGGCCGTAGTATAGCCTACAGTCGGCAGACCAATCTGCCATGATCGGTTAATGGAAAATGAGCCTAAACCGAGAGAGAGCCAATCAATAGAATTAACAGGCTTTTATTGTATGTCACCAATCGTGTAAATTAACGGGTCTCAATCTCATAAATTAAGATGAATTCCGGCACCGAACATCTCTGATTTTGTAATCAGTTTACATAAAATTCTCTTTTCAGGTGAGCATTTTGTCAGAGACATCAGTCACGTTACCTGCTATCACATTTTGCAACACCAACGCAATCCGCAGCTCTAAGCTTAACACTAATACCGAACTTAAGGCCATCCTATCATCCTTCCAACCGGGAAGGAAGAAGAGAGACACACAAGGTGGTTATTTTGTGACATATCTATCAACCCTATAAGGATAAATGTACTTAGATAATGACCATCACAAATCAAACAGGCATGCACTATACTATTTTATAGTGCATGCCTGTCTGAAACTGGAACTTTTAATTGTGTATGAAAGAGGCTGGTTTAGTTGACATCATCCCTGAATCTGTTTTAGTGTGGGACATAGATATGCTTAGTTTGTTGTGTCTCAGAATCTGTGTTATGGTGCCAGGCGACCCCCCCCCCCCCCGGAATTGTACCCCCAGGCATTGTCCCCTCTGAATCCCCCCCCCCTTGGAAATTTCCCCTCCGGAATTCTCCCCCCTCCTAATATAGTATTTAAGATAATGGGATTTGTCTTGCAGATAAGAAGAAAAGAGAAGGAAAAAAAGAAAAGAGGGGTGCGGGGGCAGAGCCCCGATATATACAATAGAACCATTTCTTACCCAAGAATACTGAAGGCAAGTACTCACCTGACATGGAAACAAAAGTATCAAACTGATGAGAGCAGGGCGGAGAATTCCGAGTGGGAGAATTGCAAGTTGGGAGAATTCCAGGGGGAAATTTCCTGAGGGGGTGGGGGGGGGGGACTTTCTGAGGGGGGGGGCAATTCCAGGGGGAGAACGCTTAGCACCGTGTTTTAGTGTGACAGAGACTGACTAAGTTTGGTGTGTCTCATAGTCTGTTTTAGTGTGACAAAAACTGACTTAGTTTGGTGTGTCTCAGAATCTGTGTTAGTGTGACAAAGACTGACTAAGTTTGGTGTGTCTCAGAATCAGGTTTTGTGTATGAATCAGTTTTTTGTTATGATGCATGAATGTAGCCTTCACTAGTTACTCACCAGGCTTTATTTATGCATGCATCATGCTGCGCCTACTGGGTTGATACACTCCCACACAGGGTAGCATGATGCACTTAATGACTTAACTCGTATTTCTCTTTTTAGACATTATTATTATTAACAGTAGCATTTCATCCTCCGGTCCATGTGTTGACTTGTTTCCCGATACAAAACCCTGAGTTAAATATATCATAATTCCCTGTTTTGTTTAAGCTGTCTCACATAGAAGAAAAAAGAGAGATAATACCGCAAGTTTTGGAACAAAGACGAGTCCGGACGGGCGGTCCTTGGATTCACAGTTTGAATTCCAGGAGCGAATCAGAGATGTAGTTGCGGATATGTCAGTTGCCGAAAAGGTGCAGATGGGTCACCAACTGGACGACCTGATTATACAGTGCAAGTACAATGGATACACTTGTAACATAACGTAAGTGTTCCATACAAATACAACTGTACCCTCAGCGACACACTAATTATGGGACTAGGCAAGGGTAAAGACCCATCGGGGAGGGAATTAATATCAAAGTTGATGTAATAATCTTTAAAATGAGATATCATGAGCTCAGTGGTTTCGTGGGAATCGCTTTTTAAACACAACTAAAAATGGTAAATTTCAAAGCTATAAAATCTGCATTGTAGTGCTCATTGTATCTTATGATCAATACATAGTAATATCATGAAAACCTTTTTGAACAATATAAATCTATCATTTTGTCCCATTTCACCTGATCTGGGCCTATCATAAACGTAGTCACATAAATAAGATAATTGACAGCCTTATGACTAGTCCAAAACAAAGACATCCTGAAGCCAGAGCCCAGAACTATAACTCGGACTTTCTAATCGCTCTATGAGAATTGCCTTCCATGCTTTCTTTAAGAATAAGCATTCAATTGGTATGCCTGTCATGGTTTTGCAGCGCAGACTTCTACCAGTACTATGATCCAAACTTTGGTAACTGCTACACATACAACTGGGGCCGTAATGGGGAAGCACTGACTGTGTCCCATCGACCGGGAGAAACTCATGGTAAGTTCTCTGTGCACAGCCCATGTTGGTTCTTTGAGAACCCAATTGATGAAAAATGACTTTTATGAGTTTGTAATTATTTTTGTAATTAATATAGTGTGTTTTATCGCCTAAACATAATTATAGCCAGGAAGTTGTGCCTCGTATTGTCCACATGCTACAAAGTGTCCATGTGCATCACATTATGCCCACAACATACATTCCCCAGCCTCTTGTCACAAATTGTCCACAAAATACACTCTCTCCACAGCCTCCAATGCCGTTTTTCACCCTGTGTTCTAGTTGTAATAATACCTACCCTCTACCCTCAGGTCTGTCCCTAGTGTTCAACGTGTACCAGGACGAGTATGTCGGCTTCCTCACTGAAGCGGCTGGAATGCGGGTCATGATCCACGATCAGAATGTCATGCCCTTCCCTGTAGATGACGGGATATCCGCCTCCCCTGGGCAACAAACAAGCATTGGAATGAGAAAGGTAATTAAGTCTGATTAATTTTCATTTCATCAAAGATGACATTGTTCATTGTAAAAATTTGGTTGTTAATCTTGTAGGTGTACAGACAGTAGATTCTACTGTATGTGTACAGGTCATTGTAGGTAAACGGTAGAATCTACTGTAAATTTACAGTCGATGCTACTGTAAATCCAGTCTACTGTAGATTATACTCTAGATCTACAGTAAATTCTACTTTGTACCTACACTAACTATTTACAGTGTTGTTTTCATTATTAATTAGGGGTGACATTTCATTTTCTACCCCCTCCCTCCATCCCAAAAGAGGAGTCAAATGTCCACAATCCACCACCCCTTTTATATTGATCACAACCTATCATAGTGCTGTTTGTCGGAATCTGGCTTCGTGTCACAGAGACTGGTTTAGTTTCAAATATCACAGAATTTGTTTTCCAGGTCACCTTGGCCCGGATGGGGAAACCATATGGGGATTGCAAATCAACTTTAACATCGGATTACAATGTAAACGTGTATGAAGAAATATTCAATGTGAGATACACAGTAAAGGTAGGTTTCAACCACAAGAACGAATATAGATTTTCCTTTGTTAAGTGATTTTGGAAGGTCTATGAAGAGGTCTATAGTTGGAAAAGCAACTTAAAGTCATTATCTTGGGTTCATCAAGCTGCTTTAACTGACATTTTGACCTACCTTTAGATATACTGTCCACTGATAGTGGGATACTATTTTCATCTCTCCCATGTGTGCCAGGCTGCTTGTAGACAAGTCAATATAAATTTGTTTTTCAATCCAATCCAATAATATGCCCTATCATTGTCTCTACAATATGTGCCAGGCCTGCCAGGTGACTTGCTACCAGAAGAGCCTGATATCTGCATGTCGATGTGGGGACCCCAACTACCCACTCGTAGGGCAGGCATTTGGTGGTGCAACTGCACCTGCATGTCAGAGCAGTAACACTACCCAAGGTAGGAAAATAGTTGTATCCTAGCTTTTAGAAAAATACTACCTACCATGGCACGTACGCCAGTCAGCCTCAGCCTTGATTTGATACCAACTTATATAGGGTGTAGCTTAGATGAACGTTTTTTTCTTATCAGTATGCTACATTACTTGATTAACCATTTTCAAACCCCCTGTGCGGCTAGGAAGATTTGGGCTTTGAGATTAAGCATCACTATTTTGCACTATCTTTCAGACGACTGTTTGGATGGAATTCAGGACAAGTGGAACAATGATCAGCTGAACTGTTACTGTCCCAACCCTTGCAAGTAAGTCACTGTTTGTTCAGCAGCCGAAAGCATCGTGACATGAAACATGTACCGTGTCCTGAGAGCAGACTCCATCTTTACGCATTAAGGTGGGTCGATCTCATTGAATCAAAGTCATCAGGGTTCCTCTTCTTTTTTTGTGGATACCCTAAATCATTCGGAAATGGAAAATGGAAAGAGAAATAGGGAGTCCCAAGCTACCTTTAGAGTTATGGACTTATCACATAATGAGCACAAGGATATTTACCTTTATTCTAAAAGTAGTTTTGGAGTTTTAACTCTTTGCATTCTGGGGAATAAAATAATCTTTTGGAGAAGAGTAGGAATAAATTGTCATTATCTATTTACATCAGATGTCCGAAGATATCATTTTCTGACAAATAAGATCAATTTCTATATGGACTCTATGTGTAATGTGAGGGTTTTTGGCCCTACAAAATAAGAAAAGTAATGCAAAAACGGACCTTATTAAAATTTCTAAAGCATTGGATTATAGTTAAATTACCAACAATCTGCATAAAAAATGTCTGGTCATGGAGTTTGCATAATTATATTCGAGCAATTTATCCACTTTTATAGTCTTTCTTATCCCAGTTATTAGTTAATAAATGATAACTCCTGGAAAATTATTTTTTTAAATCCCAAAATACCATTACCTGTTATATCAAAATAAAAGGTGCTCTAAAATGCTCAATTTTGCTCAAAATCGTCGGAAATTAACTTGAGTGTAGAATATTATATCAATGAACTTAAGACGTTACAATCCATGATGGCAGTGAGAGTAAGGTTTATTTTTGGCACACCTTACTCTATATCTGTGCATTCAACATCTACTTAATGTTTCTGTTTCTGTTATGGAGGTCCCACAATAAAATAAATTATGTTTAAACCCCTTATTCCTACCCAGACAAAAAACTAAAATTTCTTTTTATAAATTTAGTGAGGACGTGTTTGAACAGAAAGTATCTGTCGCAATGTGGCCTTCAGACCACTATAAAGTAAGTGAGCCCTTTTCATCTTTTCTTTTTTGCATTGAATGTAATATTCTAGTACCACATGTAGCGTAGTTACGTAGATCTGAGGTAGAACCAGAGGACAATAATTTATAATTTATATACAATATATTCAATAAACATGGATATAAATAGAGAATTACACAGTAAGCATCAGACTTCATCACAACAGGAGTGTTATAATTTAAGGAGCTCCATTGATTTAAACAATGTAGTGGTTTCTCTTATTTTGAAATATGCTTAAACCCGCTTATAAATGACTGTGTTGATCTATATTTAGATGAGCCTATTTGGACAACTGCCGCATACCCCACTACTGGGAAGCCTGGCCCAGTCCAACGACACGGACGAGTACAAACGTAATCTTGGCAAGATAAATGTCTACTTTCAAGAGTTTAATTACGAGCTTATTCAGGAGGAAGCAGCTTATGAGGTAGGTACATTTAGGTATGGGGTAAACTATGGTTTGGGGACCTCTGCAGAACATTGTCTAATAGTCAGGGATGGGCCTGGAGTACTAAAGGCTGCTCATTACCTTGAGTAGCAGGAGTGGGTTTGAAAATCAGTAATGATCTATTTTCATGAATATATACCTTTTCGGTTGTAAGGAGTACCCTTTCATTTTCCTCGCTTGAGCCCTAGCTCTAGGAACCTCTTTCTGTGTAAAGTAGTATGTGTTGAGTAGTGCCCAGGTGTTAGTATTGTGTGTTGAGTTGTGTGTGTTGATTAGTGTACAGGTCAGGTTTTTACCACACATTGTACATACTTACCTGGCTCCATACCGGGATTTCTGTGGGACTGCTAGGTGCTAGGCCATGGCCGCATCCATGATCGGGGGTTATATCAGAAGTTCAATCAGGTAACACTAGGTGGACGCCTATAAACTGACTGAAACCCCCGAATAGTAACCCCCTCTTCTGGGTATATGTAGAAAAGAGAAGTGTGTCGGTAATACCTGCACGTGCCCTATAGGTGGCAGGACTTACCTTTATAGTGGGGAGATCAACTCCAGAATAAGTCTGATGGTTATTCAGTTCCTTCACTGGTCAGATGATAAAGGCTAGCACTGTAGCAGCTAGCAATTTGAATACACTTGTACCACACTTGGGTAAAAACACAAGGAAATGTCTGCTTGTATGATATGTACAAAACAATCGACACTGGTGTGGTGACCATCACTCTCGTGGTAAACAATTAACACTGGTGTGGCATAAGTCAATTAAACCACAATGTCTTAGTCATGGCTGAGCACACTTGTCTGTGACTCGTGATCAGCTTTGACTGTCGCCAATATCCTGAGTACAGGGCTCTGGATATGGTTTAACTACTGCATACAATAACTGAGACTCAACCACCCGATTTTGTTGTAATGTCGGGGCTATTCTCACAAATCGGATCCCCTGATGTAAACATAGACAACCCTTGCCATAAACAATCGAATGGACCAGAAAATCGGGTGGTTAAGCCCCAAGCTTTTGACTCAGCATCTCTAGGATGGCCATCCACAAGTTCTTTGAGTCGGTAGTGGACATGGTTGTTGTATTGGGTACCACTCACTGTAATAATAAGAGAGGACAACAATATCATAATCTTGGCATTTATCTCCCCACCTCCCCCATTGAACTAGTAAAACTAGTGAGGTAGGGGATATAAAATATATAAAAGTTTCCTGCTATATTTACATTCTTGTGTAGAAGCCATAAGCTGGAACTGCATTAAGCGATTTTCTAATTGAATATTAGATTTTGCCACAATAACTATATATTATGCATCAAGGGTGCACATGGATTGCCATAACACTCACATGGCTACAGCACTCAATCACTACATGATTCTGAGTACAGACAGGGGATTTCCTATAGACGTCGTTGAACAAGCCATTCCACTATTCAGCTAATCTCCCACAATAATTAAAATTTTGCAGAAAAATAGTTATGAATATAAAAAAAAGCATATGCCTACTTGAAATAATGAATCACTTTCCTCCACAGCTCTTCAGTCTGATCAGCGACATGGGCGGCATCCTGGGTCTGTACATTGGCTTCTCTATGATGACTATACTCGAGTTCTTTGAGTTGGCAGTAGACCTTCTGGTTGTCGCCGGTGTGGTCTACTGTAATAAAAAGCAGAAGAAGTCATCCCAAACACCAGTGAATACCATCAGCAACCTGCCTGATAACTATAGCTATCCAAAGCAGAGCTTAGTCGCTTAGTACAATGGCCAGGATGGCCATCAATGGAAATGCTTGAATTAAGTATGTTTCTTTTACAGAAACTATTTGAAGCACTGCTTACCATGCATGCATTCCTAACACACTAGGCCATTTGAGGAGTTTCGTTGCAAAATGCAATAAATCTATTGTAGAATTAAAGCATATGGCGTTTCTTTGTAAAGATACTTTGAGAGTACCTAATGACAAGAGGGGGAAAACTTGTTTCGGAAAATTGTTTCAAGACTACAATTATAATTCTTGTGCGAATTTAATCTCTTTATTGAAAATGGCGCTTATTGCATTTTGCAACGAATCTATAATTCTAACAACATAATGTGTACATAATAGTACTACCTGTTATGTATTTTGTTTTTGTACATAGTGCTGTGGCCACTACAGTGGTCTATCTGGGTACCTTCACTACCCTCCACCACTGAACCAGCAGTGAGGCTCAACCGTGGACTTCCCTGATCATCAATTACATCGGCCTTTAGATTTAAGAATACATGCCCCTTGTCAAAATATCATAATTAGGTCTGTACCCTCCGTGGTTTCAGAAATAAATGAACATGTCACAGCTTATAGAATTTGCAAAGATCATTGTTCCCACGGAAACCATCCAAAGTCATCATTCGTATCATTTGGGGTATGGTTGACAAAAAGATATCTTCAGTATAATGCCTAAATTATGCCTAAATTGTTTGCCAATGGTCTTTGGCTTATTAAGTCATAGTTATAAGAAACAAAAAGCATTGATCCTCCTCATTTCCATACACGCATTCACCTACACTTATAGTATAGAGGTTTTGACCATCACTGCAGGCGTGTTTCAGATTTAAATTGGAAAGTAACCAAAAAGTGTTGATTTGAACAAATTAGTGCCAGCTAAGGTGGAACTTGACATGCATATTTAGATGAATGTGTATTGCTAGTGATGAATGAATGAAAGTGCATAAAGGTGCCAATGGTAGCGATTGTTTACATTTGTAATACATTTTGTATAACCCCCATGTATGTCGCTAACTGTCTGGAAACCTATTCCTAGTGCAGTATTGCGGGTTTATACCCGTTCAAATACTCACTCTGGACAGTCTGCTTTCTTAAATAGCCTGTAAGAAATCATTAACAGTAACAGAATCTAGAGCTAACAATAATTAAGATACTCGATTAAGGACTAATGGTATAATTTTATTTACTAAACATTCTGAAGGGGCAGAACGTGGTAAAGCAATTCTGTTTCTCATACTCTTACCATATTATTGGTTCCGAAATCCCAAATTAAAAGTCTTTTAACCAGCGTCAAAGATAATTTCCACTGATTATTCAAATAGACCAAAGAATTAACGACCTATACCAGTCACTTATACACCTGCTTCATACCTATTTATGATCACATGCTATTTCTACACTCATATATACTCATCATCAAACGTAAATGGCAGATGTAATGCTTTATATTCAATAGTGGAATTTATCTATCAATCTATTGCTTTAATTTCCTCTTTCATGGAAGGTGTTAAAGCTACACATGATTGGCTTGGGTTGCAGCTACTATTCTCAACAGATCACCAACCTTACTTTCAATTCCCTCTAAATGACTCGGAAATCTGTTTTCGTCAATATAAATCACCAATATTTAGAACTGTTAAAGTCTATATGTCTTTACTTTCTCCTCCACAGATCTTCAGCCTGATCAGCGACATGGGCGGCATCCTTGGTTTGTACATTGGCTTCTCCTTGATGACCATACTGGAGTTCTTTGAGTTGCTGGCAGACCTTTTATTCATCTGTATTACCGCCTCGTGTTGTAGGCGCAAGAAAACAGAGCCACAAATGATTTTTGTCCAAGCAACTCCCAGGAAAACAACATGGGATTAAGTGGCAAATTATTGTCATGGTAGGGTGCCTTACTATTAGAACGATCAGATCTGTTGTACACTCCACCACAACTATTAGCTTATCTGGTGTTCCTGTTGTATCAATATAATTATCATGTACCAGTCCAGATCCTATCAATGAGATTTTGTATCCAGTGTTGCTTACAGACATTGCATCATAATTATATCCTAGTCACAATATTTTTTTTGGAGGAGGAGACGTTTATGGTATGGGGCTGTGATAAACATGACATTGTTGGGAAATGTTCATGTGTTAAGGTGGCTAGACCCTATCCAAACTGAGCTCAGTACGCAGCCTTGTGGATATGGACATGTAGTTCTTCCATGAGACTCCAGGTGGGGGTCTATGTGTCAGATTGTCAGATTTTCATGTGCAGTGTATTGTCAAAAACTCAGGCTAATAATATTATGTGGCTATATACTCTATGATCCTAAATTACAGATCCTCCAAACTCAAAGTCAGATATCTCAAAACCTAGCATGGGACCCACCCCCCTATTTTCTTAACACTATTTGAGAGAACTTATCAATTGGTCCTCATAGCGAATATCTTGACGAGATTTAATTACTTTTAGACTATGGGGTCTACTCACCTTAAGTGAGAGATTTTATGTTGCGAGCTAAGTTCGAGGCCGATGAATTGATTTGGGTTTCGGGTTAGTTATTTGTGAGATCAATGCTTTATGTTTACCCATTTTTCTCATTGATGTACACCCTCAGAAAAGTGAGAGTCATTGTCGCTAAAACTACCCTCACCTGAGAGTCAAGCAGTGCCCGACCCTTCCACTTTCGATATTCCACTTTAAATGCAGGCATGCTGTGTCCACTATAGGCATGATATATTACTGTCCAGACTGTCCAGGGCATACATGGACGGAGTATCATAATAGAATAAAGAGCATATCGCCCACTTTCTACATAAAAAATCAAACAAGTTGGATATTTTAACGTCCACTTTGGACGTCCACATTTTGCTATTTCATTTTTGTATTTCAGAATCTTGTAGTCAAGGTGTGTCCACAGGGAGACAATATATATAGAGGTGATAATCATGAGAGACAATTCCTACTGTTTATTTATGAGAACTGATGTTTCTGCTGATACAATAGTTTTGAAATATCAAAATGTCATTTATGTTGATGTACGGTAATGGATATGGGGCAGCCAAAAATTGTCAAGTGTGGCACATACATTTCAGTATTAGGTTATATTCTAAATGCATTTCATGCAGTAGTTATTGTGGAGTTTTGTAATATCTGTCTGGATGAACCTAGCGTAGATAAGGATATAAGCTCATGCAATAGCGATAATCTGTTATACTTGCAACTATTGTGTACAGTGGAATATATTTGAATTAAAGGGTTTCCTGCATACATATTACACATGCATATGTAATTATGCCCATCATACATTCTCTATAGATTTCTGGCATTAAAAAGCCTATGAAGTATACAGCCAGTTCCTACATCCTCTGTGTTAGACAGCTTTTCAAATGGTTACAACTATTAAGACTTCCATGGAAATTTCATTTTACATTCATGTATAATTCAGTGCAATCTATCTGTGATATTACGTTGGTAGTGCCTGCTATATTGGCTTGTTTCAATCTGTTCTTGGCTCTAATGCTTCTTCACATAAGTAATAAGAATAAAAGTCTCTACAAAACTATTACTGTGTCTGTGGTGTTGTACATAGTAGATATAATATGTTTCATTTTATACACATTGAATTACCCCTCTTAGCAACACCTATAGATTTGTACCTCCACCAAACCCAATTTTTTAAAAAGAATGGACCAATTTTGGCCTATGTTTCAAAATGTCTTGAAAATTGGGCTGACCCTATCATATCAAACATGTCTGATATTATCCGAATAATGCAAATGTCAACCTGATTATCAATAATTTGAAATCTAAAGGGGATTAGACGTGGTCATGGGAACACACAAAAGGAGTTGTTGAAATATAAAACCTGATACATTGTAGTCAATCTTTATGCGACGCGTCTAAAGCATGTTTTGGGGTTAGAGCTTCCCTGTAAATGCTCTCTTGAAGGTCTGGTCAGTCTTTTACTTCTCATTTAATGATGGTGACCGTCAGAGTCTTTTAAAATCACACTGCTAGTTCACTGATCTTGTTGTCCCATCAAGAACAGTGACAACTGACATTCATTCATGAGACCATCCCCAGAGCTACATTTACGGTACTATAGTCTGTGTCTGACTCACTATACAGGACTTCAAGGGCTATACTCTTGTCTATCAGAATTATGCTACAATTAATAAAACTGTATATTTGACCAAGATACGAAACACGCTTCTATGGTAGGCCTATACATAATGAGATGAATAAGAGATGAGAGATTGATACTAATGTGTGTGTACCATGAATAAGAGCAATATTATCTGCATCACTGTCTACCACTGACCGCCGAAGTTTGCTGGCCGATTTTCTGCCAGTTATTAGACTGATAATCTGAAAGATGGGTTGAGAATTTCTGCAGACGACTGACAGATGATTTTTTTTTATGTAAGTGAAAAAAGGGACTAGCACTGAAAAGGGGCCCTCCAATCAATATCCAATGTAACCAATATTACTGGCGATTTCTTTGCAGGATGTCACTAGATTTTCACCGAGTTAACTATAAATCGGGGGCACTGTCCCCACCCCCTTTTCTTTCTTTCTTTCTTTCTTTCTTTCTTTCTTCCTTTCTTATCCTTTGTTAAATTGATAACAAAACTGTAACCGAACCCATTTATGTTATGACAAGTTACCTTATAAGTCTATTGGGAGATTGTGGTGCCATCTAGAGGGGTACAGCCCAGATAGAGCAGTGAGACTAAGGGGATATGATCTGAAACTACTAGTAATACTTTTTAAGACTACAGGGGATGCATATGCTTTTTGTCAAGGTAATGCTTTTAATTAGTTCCTCCTTGCCCATTATATATAGGGCTCTGGATGCACTCGAGGGTCCAAGGATAACATGTAGAAATTCATTTCGGAAGGTAGTGATGAGTATATAATCCAAATTATAAATAGTAGGGCCTAATGACTCGTTAATTTAAATAATTCAAATCCATTCACTAGCGATGCAACATGTCTAAACCCTCAATAACACACTAAGTAGTCACTCAGTGGTCCACCAGGGGTCAGAAGAGTAGGTTCGTTTGGGTAGGATCTCAGAACGAGGCCAGCGGTAGCCATAGCAACGGGGTGAAATGGGCGATAATAGGGCAATAAGGGGGTATCAATCGGCACAGCAGGTCAGCCCTGAGGGGGGGGGGGGGTGTTGGAGGGGGATAGTAGTACAGGAGGGGGCAGGACTGAGATTCGGCACCCCTACATTGAGTACTATGACCCTTGTGTCAAAGCAGGCTAACAAGGGTCGACCTAACATGGCGTCTATTCTGTCTATGTTGGATTATATCTTTTTATTTTTATTAATGTATGTGTATAGGATATATCATAATGCAATTACTCTATGTATGAGGCGAGGTAATGTGATTTTTTTCTGTGGTGTTGTGATACAAACAGGGTTGTTGCCGATGTTATTTATAGTTTTGGGTCACTGGATTGTAGATGGTTTATTCTGTAAAAAGGTACACCCAACTTGTCCCCTTCAATTACACCGGAAATGTAGAACCGCCGTAGGAAGTGGGAGAGGAGGAGGGAGGACCCCATTTCCTAGTCTGCTGCACATTTTAATCTAAATTGTTCCAATGTCCTCAGTACATAATTGGCGCCCTTGATGGGGGGGGGTCCCCATGTCCCATGTCAATTTTTAGAAATGGCCATGTCGCCATATCGATTTTAAGAAATGGTCATGTCGCCATCTCGATTTTAAGAAGTGCTCCAAGTCCCATATCACTATCTATTTTTTCCTCATGTCCCATGTCACTAAGGCCCAAAATGGCCCATGTCGCCATGTCGAATTTAAGGGTCTAGGGCCATATAATTGCCTATATCACGAACCCCTCCCGTCTCCTAAATTCCTGGATCCGCCCCTGGGAAGGAATGCAGGGAGAAGCAGATACGGTGAGGCAGAGAGATTTTGGGAATAAGTGCAAACAAAGGGACGGAGGTAGAGAGACAGGGACCGAGGGGTAAACATGTAGAGTGGTAGGGGTAGAGAGAGCAGAGACTGAGGTAGAGGGAGAGATATGTACGAAAGTAGAGGAACAGACGAACAGGAAAATAGAAAAAGAGACAGAGCCTCTGAGAGGGACAGGTAGAGAATAAGAAATAGGGGTGAGGTCCCGGGTGAGGTCAGAGGCAAAATGACAGAGATGGAGAAAGAGGAAGGGACAGAGGCAGAATGATAGAGGTAAGGTGACAGAGGTAATAAGACAGAGAGGGATAGAAGCAGGCAGATAGAAGTAGCGAACAATTTATAGATTGAGATGAGCACAGAGCAAGCTACAGAAACAGACAGAAACATCAACACAAAACAAAATTCTGCAGTATTAAATTAATTACCCTTTAAGGCCGAGCATCGACTATAGTTGATGCCATGGGGGGCCGAGCATCGACTATAGTCGATGCCATGGGGGGCCGAGCATCGACTATAGTCATCTTAACTCTATGGGATTCAGCAAAGGCTCGGCCCTGGGAGAGTTCCTGTAAAAATGCCCCGCCCCCCACAGCTGACCTTTAAGATTTTGGCCGGCCTCAATAATCAATAAGTGCCTGGTTTCTACTATTTCTGTAAATTTAGTATCTTCAATATGAGAAAACATTTAAGACATCTGTCAAAAGTAGGAGCGCTATAAATATACACAAGTACATAATGAACAACCTGTTAATACTGGTCAGTACTGACAAACTTACCTTAGTCTTTCCTTTACTATGAGTATTAGGCTTCTGATGAAGGCATTATTAGTAATCACAATTTAGTTTTTGCCGCAGGCATTTTTGAATATCAATTGGTCGGTATTGACCAATGCCACTATGACTAACCTGAGATAGCCACTACAGATTGTAACGGGCCGGAACATTCAGGTTATCATTATCTATGAAATTAATAGTGTTGGTGCTGTGAAACACAAATGATGTCCATCACCCCCTCCTCAACATCATTGCTGATCCCGTAGAAGGGACATACGGTAGTTTATTCAGTAGTGATCAGTGTGACCGTGGTAGTGGACGTAGGAAGAGATGGTGACATAACATAATGGTTTAACTTATGTAATGTAACCATGTCTTAACTTGTGAATACATGTATTACTACTGTTACTCTGTACCCCTAGCAGGTACAATTTATGGATATTATAACTGTCACTCAGTGATGACCCATTACTCCTCACTCCCGATAACCTTAATTATGTGGGTCTCTAAGAGGAGGCTGAGCACAGGCTATTATGTTATTATGCCACTATAGTGTAGGTTACATGATAAGTAGTAACCATTGCCATACCCCTCTGTGAAATAGTAGTTATTATGATAAACTGGGGATTAGTGGGGTACCATGTCCCCTACCCCACGATAGCCATGTTAATTAAGTGAAACCCTATGAGGGCCATGACCACAGATGATTATGTGATTAACTACGACCAGTAGACACAGATAGCAATTGTGGGTTACACCAGGGTGGCATACTGTAAGGGGAAGTGGTGTACAGACCCATTCCACAACTAAGTAAGGGTCCTGAGAATGCAGTCATTTTATCTCTGGCACTTATCAGAGGAGGGGGGGGGGGGGCTACATAGCTGTTCCTCCTGGTTTGGTAGGTGTGAAACAGCTAGTGGCTTGTTTAGAAGCCAACTGGTAGTTGGTTGTAAGGTTGCTTTACGCCCTAGATAACAACTAAGATCGTTTCAAGGGTGGTGATGGGGATCAAACCTATGTGGTGAATGAAGCCAGAAAGCATGCCCCCACACTTTTAATGAGGCATAGTGTGAGACGGACAGACCTTTGATATGTGAATGTCCACCACAGCAGTTCTAGCAGACTCTAACCCACGGTCTTGTGGGTGCCAGACGAACGCTCTAATGATTGTGGTCTAGTAGTGACACCTATAACAATTAAGGGAACCACATGTTGTAACTTAAAGTGACACAAGGTGCTCGTTAAACACAATTAACAAAGTAAATTCTACCACAAGCACTGACAGTCAATAGCCCTGGCTCAATCAGTAATATTTATAGTGGTATGGGGTAAATTGGGAACATGACTGTTATAATATACCGTACCTTTGGAGGGGTGTTTACCCCCCGCGCTTATACAAGACAGGCGCTTATTCAAGATCCAGTTTTAGTGCTTAAGAGTAATTTCAAGACCCTCATACCCCCTGCGCTTATACAAGACCGGCGCTTATTCAATACCCGGCGCTTAAACGCGACGGTACGGTATGTGGTTGAATCAATGCATTGGACACATTATGAATCTCAAAGAAAATTGGGTTATTTTATTTAGAGGAGACAATCTAATGGTATTATGCTTTTGGTTTCAGAAAAGTTATAAAAGAAATGTAGCCCTCTCCTAGCGACTTTTGGTCTTACATCCTTAGCCTACACCATACATAAGAAAGTTAGGTTCTTTTTTCCGGGGTAAAGAGTACATGTATGATGTCCACATTTCACCTCAGCAAATAATATATCACCCGATTTCAAATATTAGAACAGTTCCGGAAATACAATCTGCCGCGGGGAACAGTGAATAGCAGATATTTTCCATTGGAGACGCTTTACATCCCAAGTCAATCTGACCAGGGGTTGATGAGCGATCACATTGAAAATAGTCGTGGAAAGACTGTTTATAGCTCTTGCAATTCTGATTGAATTATCTAATTCTAACTTTTGAATCACTACTCATAGAGAGATGGAAGTTGGTGCAATTGAAAGCTTGTTTCAAGGCCAGTGCAAGCAGGAGGATTGGGATTAAAGGATTAAAATTTGATAATGACAAGTCAAAATGGACAACATTTCGGGCTGTAAACCCTATGTTCAAATGTGAATGACAATTGATAGATATCTCGGGGGCTAGAGAAGGTCAAAGATTTCAACTAACTCGGCAGTGTGTTTAGATGAGAAGTTGAACTTTAAAAAAACAACGCCGTTAAAAGTTTCCAAGACTGAAGGCGGAATAATTTGCACTTTCTACTCTGGAAACGCCCATCGAACGGCACCAGTACCTTCTAATCCTTACACACCCGTAGCGGAATCATGCAGAGGGAGGGACAACACATCGCCTATCCGTAAGGGTGGTAACCTCCAGGCTTTGAACGGGAATGGATGTGGGGTGTGGGGGGAGGGGATGGTTATGGTCATTAAATGGGTGCTGCTGCTGGTGATGGTTAGGTTAGGGACGGCGTGTACTATGATGTAGCAGCATGGATGTGGAATAGAGTAGGTGGCGTGGTGGTCGTTATACTCTGTTTACACCTAAAGGGTGCATTATGCATACATAAACAGGAGAAGGATTGGGAGAGAGCTAGAGACAGACCCGGAGACAGAGGGTAGACAGAGGGTAGAGAGAGGGTAGACAGAGGCAGAGGGTTGGTTGAGAAAAGCCAAAGGTTAGAAACCAACGCAGAAAGAGGAAAGAAAATAAATATCAGAAACGATAAATGGACTGATGAATATTTCTAGGAGAATAGAAAAGAGAGAGAGGCAGAACAACGAGCTAGAGAAAAGCTATGCATACACATGATATATAATATAAGGAGCATGAGTAATACCATACTTTGTCGTTATAATAGAAAGTGCTTCATGGCATGATATAAGTGTAAGAAGACCCTATCGCACAGATTATATGTAACACTATCATCACTGTGTAACACTATCATCACTGTGTAACACTATCATCCCAACGTGCTTGGCAATCTGTTAGAAACATACTCTAGTATTCTCCGCCCACCAGCTTCCCTACACCACCCCTCAAACAAAACCACCCCGCCCCACCCCCACCATGTATATGCCCACCGACCACTCATCCTTACCCCTTATACACTCCCACACGCAGTACGCATGCGCGCCCAGCATCCACCGGACGACGTGTGTCAGTCCTGGGCAACCCTTGGTGGCGAGCAGAGACCCGGATGCTGACCTCCTCACCTGGCTGGACACCTGGACCCGGCGCTGAAGGATGGTTCCTTCCCCTACCTGGATATATCTACCTGTATACCATGGGGTAACCCACCAGTCCACTGCTCTACCATTGCCTGATACTCATTGTAGTGCCAAATGGTATAGTGAGTAACAACAGCTATTGCTATCCACCCTCGGAATAAGCCTGTGGATGCCCATAACAATAGGCCAGCGGATTTATACCTATTTGGATCCTTCTTTGCTCATCACAGTAGCACTAACTGGAACTCCCATGAGTACTTAAAGGATGTCACGGAGGATTACGTTTGTGTTTGCCCTTGATGTGTGCTATCAAGGGTGCATAAAGGCTCCCTTGGATTACTGAGTACTACACACATAGACAGGACTTCTCAGCAAGGAAAGTTGGTACTCATTGTTGTACCTTTGGTCAAAGAAATCTCCCCACATCATAGGCAGATTTGCTCCTTTTTGAATTACTTTTATCATATTTGATATTGATATCTCACTTTAGCACTACAACTGCTTAAAGTATATATAACATTGCTGCAGCCCTAAGCATTGATGTTACTGTGGGGACCACCCACCCATCTATTTCAGCCCAGCCTGATGGCAGGGTTTCTGCCTCATTGTGTAAAGTAGGGACTCGTGTAGGAAGCAGCCCCTTTCCTGTCCTGCCACAGTTGCAGTGTGCAGAACCAGTGCTACCACTTACCAGGCACTAAACAGCTAAATCAGGGCACCTAGGTCACTCTTCCATATGTCTAACTAAAGGGATAACACCATGGACACTAGTAACATTTCACTATAAATAGAGTGTGGTGGTGACTAGAAGCCAGAAACATCTGATATCCTCAACTCGGGGGAAACAGGGTCCAGCTCTCTCTAACTCGTAGCTGAACTACCACTCTCCAATATGGCGACCATAACGGACTCACAGAAGAATACCTGCGTGAGTGTTCCCATGGAGGATTTAAGCCCCAGGATAGAACAGACAGGAAGTAATCCTGGACTAAACAAACATGAGGATGTAGGTCCTGGAGATGTACTACGTAAATACCAGCAGCAGCAGCCCCATAACAATGATCCAGCAGTGACTAGTAACTTCATAGGGAGGCATAACAACAGTGGGGACTGTAAAGGGGTTGATGCTGAACCACAGGAGGAGGTGCTGCTATTGCCACTTAATCCCAAATCTGGGGGGAAAGCCTCCAAAATGAAACAACCTAAGGATAACAGTAGTAAGGGCTCTAAACAGAGGCTTAATAGTGGACAGGAGAAATTGAAGCTGGAGGAGGATGCCTCCAGTAAGACTGCTCCTGTACCTCCCCCTGCCAGTGAGGAGGAGATGGAGGCGTTCAGACAGAAAGTTATGGCAGCCCAGAAGCATAGACAGACTGCAGTAGGAGAGTTCATCGTGCATGACACACTGGCACCCCCAGATGACAAATTCTTCAGGCTGGTGGATGAGGCCCAGAATAAAGTATACGCCTTCTGGGGGCGCATCCAGAAGACGGCCTGGAGGGTGGTCATGGTGGCCATGGTTGTGGCCTACCTGGTGTACCTGGGCTTTGCTATACACTACAGTGTGAAGGGTGCTGCAGCCCTCATCTGCCTCACTATTATGGCCGGCTTATACGTGCTGAGAACGAGGCTACTTAAGAGGCAGTGTGTCCGTTGTCAGCTCTGGGTAGCCGAGATGGCTGCCAAGTGTAGCAATAGCAGGGTCAAGCAGATTGCAAAATGGTAAGTTATTTTTGAGAAAGAGAAAAAATAATGGGTTTTCATATGATGTCGCCAGGATGTAGTTGGAGTTTCTTCTTATTTTTTCTTGGTTCTTGTTCTTTATGTGAAGGCATTATTTACGCGAGTATCCCTGAGAAATGACAGATATCTAAGTTGACCTAAAACGGAAATAAATGGTACCAAAATGTCCAAATATTATGTTTGGATCTGTTTTGCGAGGCAAGGTCAGGTTACCTGAAACACACGAAGTTTTTTCATTTCTAAACACAGAGGTATTGAACCGTGGCCCATAGGATATCCCAAGATATCTAAGTATTCATATATCTTTGCCAACATGACCATAATCTTCAGGCATTTACTGACTTGGTAAAATATAAATTGACTGAGTAATGCTACAATGTACTACAGTAAACCGCTGGACCATACGTGGCTGTATTCTAGAAGGATATAAAATCATATCCAATAATGCTCTATGAGAAAATTCATAGTGTTTTGCTCATTGCCGATGGGAATTGGTACATTATATCTATTTAGAAAATATATGACCTATGACCTTACAACCAACCGGCCAGCTGTCACTCCTCTGTCCATATTAGGCACTAGCGAGATACTGGTGTCCACTGGTGGCGTCACCATGTATTCCTCTGGTACCAACTGTACCCCCCCCCCCCAGTAACCAGCAACCAGCTCAGCCAAATCTCATGTCCAAGATTAGGGTACAAAGAGGGTGTGAGTATTGTGAGTGGGTTGTACCTGGGCATTACTTATGTCACCTGTCCCTCATAGAGTAGGGGTTAGCATGGTGGATTCATGATGCCTGTCATATCTTGGTGACCATGCCATGCATTTATATTCTTATATATCAAATATATTTTGCTTTCCGAGGTAGAAGTGAGCAACAACCTTGAAAATATCAAAGAAATATCCATAGCGTTCGGACAAAATTAGTATTTCTATTTCTTCAAAGGAACAATATGTACAAATAAAAAAAGGTATTGGATTTTTAATGGTATGGTCACCAATATATGACTTGACAGGTATTTGACCTTAGGGCCTCAGCATCATGAATCCACCATGCTAACCACTACTCTATGAGGGACAGGTGACATAAGTAATGCCCAGGTACAACCCACTCACAATACTCAGACCTTGTTTGTACCCTAATCTCGGACATGAGATTTGGCTGAGCTAGTTGCTGGAGGCAAAAGGATATACACTGGTACCAATACACATGGCGCTCTGCACAGGTCATCTTGCTAATGCGGAATAGGACCATCTCTCCTCCCCTCTGCCTACTAGAAGGCTACCCCGGAGGCTACCAAGAACCAAGAATTACCCACGTGCATAGCTAAAACAACTGCCCTACACTGAAAAAGTAAACTTGTCTCCAGACTCGTCTAAGTGACTGTCATAAAATAAACGAGTCAAAAGTTGTCTAACCAATCAGGTCACCATCCCACAAATAGAATCTGGAACTCAGTGCAATAACTGCTTCTTAAGCCCTGCAGATTGTATATTATATAATAATACATACGTGACTGTGAGGCTTTTCATAAATGCTGTCCAAAGTCGAGTACAGTTGAAATGAGTTAATTCGTATTTGATATAATTTCTGTAAATTTAGGACGGGTATAGCATGACACCAACCTTTTACCAGATGACCAGGTCCTCCCTTCTCCAACGCTCCATGCCTTGTCAATATCCGCGGCTTACGCTAATAGTAATACTCTACTAGCGTGGAGATCTTTCTTCTCCGGTCCTAACTCCAAATCTGGCAGAGCGGCTTGACGACCAAGCATTTGCTCATAGGTTGATTAAGTGTAACGTTTTGTTTTATAATCTGCCCTTCCAGTACCTCCTGGTACCGCCTGGTACTCGATGCAGGTAGGGTGCTCCAGAGCCAACATCCCCGCAGGTGTCCTACTATTTAAGGCAATAATCCATGCAGATCATCCAGGGTGGGTGGGGGGGGGCACTCCTCTTTATAATGGTTAAAAGTCCAAGTCTTGGTACCTACCTCTACAGCAAGAGTCGTATCGGAGCGTGGACCGATACTGTTAATCATTAGGCTTATTAAATGCTAGGTGGGGGGGGGGGGGTCAAAACGCATTAACATTATAACTTTTATTATACATCAGGAAGTTATTTGTCTCTCCATGGCCACCTCTAATTATTATATAAGGTAGCAAGGTCAATGGTATACGATTAAAGACGTTTGCTATGGACAAGCATCTTGCTTTGAAATTAAAGCTGTGTGTTACTAAGTTCAAATTGGGGACGAAAGGATTTCGGCAGCTTAGGTGAGGGGAGCAAATATTCTGTGCAAGATCAACGTTGAGTGGGAGAGAGAGAGAGAGAGCATAACTATATTAATTTGCACCTCCACACGGATATTTACCGAGCGCCTGTCATTATCAATCAATTAATCAATACAATTAATCAATACAAACCCTGTGAGGTCCAATGGTTATCCCTAGGAAGGGATGTGAGACCCAGGCCTAATGGTTTTCACTGTAGAATCCTTAATACAGTTCTATGGGATTTACTAATTCTAGTACAGTTTTAGATTGTTAGAAATGGGAGATTTGCACTGATTTGCCAGACCCGGTTGGGTAACTGGAAACGAACTCATTTTTTGTATATCTGTGACCCCCCCCCCTACCCATAGGGTACTTTAAAAAGCGTTTCTCATCACCAAACACTAAAAATATGACGAGGACCAAAATGCAGCCCCCAACTATTCAGAAAAGATTCAATTTAATGAAACCGAGCACAGAAATATAAACAGAAACGTGTGTCTTTTCATGAATTTTGTTTTCTTCATCACATTTTAGGCCCGTAACTAAGGGGAGTTCATACGTTCAAACAACTCCCCCTCCCCCACGTTCCTGATGAACGTTTTTTTCGGCTTGTAAATTAACAATTATTAAGGCTTCTAGAGAGACAAAAAGTGAAGCGACAGTTTGTAGCATTATGACCTATTCAAGTCAGTATTTTGCAACTTCTTTGTTGAAATTGATGTAAATCAAGTTCCACTATTGAATGTCCAAGCTCCGGCATAGTCCCCCCCCCCTTATATGACCCTTAGTATTTCTATAAGATTAGGAAACTCAAAAGAACACCAATATTGTGATCTATGGGTAGTGATCAGGTCATCGGACGTCCTCGTACACCTCATTGTTCACTTCTGAAGATGCTTTAGCTCTATTAGCCGGGGAGAGATCTCTCCTCCAGTCCCAATCCAACTATGACTTGCACTTGGCGGCTTAGAGGCAAAACTCTTGCTACCCTCTTCCAAGAGTCGGAGTGAAGCCAGGAATGGTACCATGTGCCTTATGAAGGGGAGATGGGAGATTAACAACCGGTTCTTTGATCAGTGTAGTGCTGTGTCATGCTGTGCCCTTTTTATTTTATTTATAACAATCTCTAAATGGTATGTGACAAAACGTGATTGAGAGCCAAGCTCTCTGCATGGTACTGCAGGTGACCTTCTAGGACATCAAGGTTAACATTATTATTACTGTGACATATACTGAGAAAGGGGATCTTAATGCACCCTGCACCTATACACTTATGCTCTTTTTCGTAGATCGCGTAACAATAGTTCTCTAAAGCTATGCTCAACAGTATCCCATTCTTCTTCCAAGCATAATCAAACATTATGTAGATAATTAGCTGCAATCATACACAGAGAAAAGAAACAACGTCAAAAGGGAGTCCAGGTTGCCTCCGGAATGACTCCTCTGCTTAGGGGAGTCCAGGTCGCCTAAGGGAGCCTAGGTGAGTCTCTGGCTGACCTAAGGGAGTCACCTGGGGGAATCATATGACCCAGAGAGCTATATGACTCCCCCAGGTGACTCCCTATATGACTCCCCCAGGTGACTCCCTTAGGTCAGCCATAGACTCACCTATAGGCTCCTTTAGGTGACCTGGACTCCCCTAAACAGGGGAGTCATTCTGGAGGAAACCTGGACTCCCTTTTGACGCTGTTTCTTCTCTCTGCGTACCTAACGGTAGTCATTGTAACCATACAGCACTGCCCCCTAGCTTCTCACCGCATGCTCGTTGGCCCATGGGCTCATTAGTCCTATTTATGGACACATTTAAGGCACACGTTGTTTTGTTTTATTATTGTATCACAGTTTGGCCATACTGTTCTGCATACCTTAATCCATAGTGCAATGTATATAACGTTTTTGAAAAAATGGATTTACTGTGATGTTTCCCCGCTAATCTCTCAAAAGACTAAAATTAATGTTATTTCTGGGATACGTTGTGAAATGAACTCTATGTGTGTCACTTGTCGACTTTAAGTTATACTACATGTATAAGAAATGTCCCTTGTCTAATATAAGAAACAGGCCTTGTCCCTTGTCATTTTAAAAAGTAGGTCTTGTCCATTTTCGTCAGCCTCCAGCATTCCCTTGTCCCTTGTCCCTTAAGTTAAAAGCTAGGGCTTGTCACCTTGTCAAATCTACCCGTCTGAGGCCCTACTTGTGGCTCTTGTCTTGCTTTACATGATTTTAATCTCAGTAATATGCATGTGTGTAGACCCACCATCTATTATTATTCATAGGATACATGAAATATTATTATATGCCTGTGGTTAGCATCAATTACCATCCAAATGTGGTACATATGCAGTCTGTATGTACATGTATTATCTAATAAGGTAGATATTGTACCCCAAAAGTACATGAGAGAACATACAGACCCTATCTGAATATAATTATGATCCTTTTACAGAGATTCCTAGTAATTTGGTCTCAAGGGTAGATAAATGGGGGACAGGGCATTTTTAGGGTCCCATATTTTCCACATTGTTCCTTTGAACTTTTTGGAGTTGAGGGAAAAGGGGGTTATTGCTTATTCCCATGGTTACTACATGGTTTTCTATGTGCTATGTGGTATGAGGGGTTTCACTAAGGGTGGAGGGGAGTGGGGAGTGGGAGAATGGAGTCGGGCTCGTAGTATTACATTGTACCCTAGTAGGGTAACATGGATACTACATGGTATTCTGTGCTATGAGATGTGCGGGGTGTACTAGGAAGGGGCGGATTTAGGGGGGGGGGCGGACTCGGCGTGCACCCCCCCCTATCTGTCTGTACATTTTAATTTGGCAATTTCCAATACCCCCAGTACATTGCCTATTTCACGCCCTCCCCCCCCCCCCCCCCCCCATTTCCAAAATCCTGGATCCGCCCCTGCTAGGGGAGTGGGGCTCTTAGTACTGTAACTGGGCTACTAACGGTACATGGTACATATTCTATGTGCTGAGTGATAGAGATGGTACTGTACTAGAGGTTGAGAGGTAGGGAGTGGGGCTATATGATCCTAATCACAGGTTTACTACATGGTAGATTCCATCTGCTCTGTGATGGGAAGGGAGTAGGGCTATGGTCCCAGGGTTATGTCACATGGTATGCAATAATGTGAGGGATTAGTTAGGGTTATAGGGGTATAGTGAGTGTGGGTTAGGGTCCCAGGGTTACCACATACCATGCTATGTGCAGTGGCTGGAGGGTTAGGGAGGCTAGAGGTTGAGACCTAGTTTGGCCTATGTTATAATGACAGTACATTACCCTACAGACACGCGGCTAAGGTCAGTGGGTGAGTTCAGGGGACACAGGGCAGCACCATTACAGACCCACTACAGCATGACATGCTGACATATTACAAATGCTGTTTATCAAATTGTTTCACTTTTTTCTGAATCTAAGTCAATACAGCCAAGTTACAACTCAACCCCTTGAACTTATTTTGAAACTCAACTATACAACATTTACTCACCAGTTGAGCCCAGAAATTAAGTTACAATCAACCGTCTAGAGGAGGCATTTCTTTAGAGCAATCAAGGCTTATGGGACAGTCTTCAGTGTTTATTCAACGGTCACAATGAACTTGTGTAGCCAATAAATGGATAGTTTATACACAGAGAAAGGTAAAGGAGTCGCCATGATTATGACAGTCAGAGTCACAGTTTGTCTCCCACGCGACAGCCATAGAAGAGAGTCAAATAAGTTTGACTCTCCATTCATGAGGGACCAAGAGCAATTGACCCCTCAGGGTAGAGTGGGGGCAAAAGGTATATATAATTAGTAGACAGGCATGTGAGAGAAGTGAATAGGGGAGGTTATTATACCTCACACTAAATTCCATACTACAGTGCCATACTTTATATCTCACACTGTTAGTGCCCAGCTTTATGGTTATTTCCCTCACCCAGCTATATACTGCTGATTTTCTTGGATTGTATTGCATAGTTTGTCATCACATTAAACTCAGGTAAGTCAACTGGAAACGCTTTTCCATTGACATCCGTTAATCACAATATTGAGACATAGTGGAGCTTTTTATAAAGAATCAAAACTGTATAGGAACTAACAAAATCTAAAGAAGAGATAGTGGCTCTGCCTTGTGCTTGCCACTGGTACCAGACTAGTATTGGCTGCCCCATCAGGTGGTTCCACATGCAACTATTACCAGAGTCAACACTCTTCATGAAGAGTTTGACTCTTCATGAAGAGTCAAACTACAAAACTAATGACTCTGCTGTGGGCAGAGTAAACTGAACCTGACTCTACACTGAAGGAAAAGGGCCAAGGGTTCTGACTGGAGTAGCTGTGACCCCTCCACCAGAGTCATCATGACTCTCCTACAAGTTATATGGGAAAAGAGTCATAGCATTTACTTTTACACATTTACTTCTCTCTGTGTATATGTGCATGATACGGGCTGTCAGTCAAGCCCTTCCACAAAGTTTGTCCTTATCCTACAAGCAATTTCATTTACCTACAAAACATATATAATATGATACAAATGGGGTGCTAATTAAGATGACTGTTGTTGTCTGTGACATTCATTCAGTTAAGAATGACTTTACTGACCTATCCATAGTTACTGACATATATGCTTTCTATTCTTATAGCACAATTGTGCCAAGGCCACAACCGTTCATATTTCCTCTTACAATGTCTTTAGTTGTCTAAACAAAAGGTCCCTTGCATTATCCACTGATGTTACATATTATATAATTTGATGTAGGCCTATAGTAGACATTCAACTGTTTACATACGGGTAATCAGGAAATATCACATCACATTATAGGATCAAGCAATATATTCTTATGTTTTCACATTAAGTAGTTTTGTTTATTCGCATATTATATGAGAGACACTGATTTTTCTGATAGTCACAAGGAGTTTGCCTATAGTAAATCAGGGATGGCAATGTGCAATTGTTTAACCGTTAAAATTAAAGATACATGGACATAGCCCTGGCGTGTATCCCTGCCCAATGACGACCAAGGACATGAATGCACTTTGTGACACTTAAATGGTTAACAGTAGTGATCGGTATTTATCTAAAAAAATAAGTTGTACTTCTTAACGATTAAGATGTGCACCCTAAGCATTATCCTCTGATCACTTGATCCCTCACAAAATTGACTATGCATCTTCTTAGTCAAGTGACATCGAACCCTTGGTGACCCTCGACTTCATTCACCCCAGTACAATGTACAGCTTTGTGCTGGTCTATCTCGAGACATCTATTCCTGTAGAGAGGAGATCACAATGGTGTAATGATGAAACTTATCATCCTTAACATCCGCTTTAATACAGCTTAACCTCGTCTTGAAATAGCAGAGTGACCTATGTATGTGTGACACAAAGGCCCACCACCAGTCAAACACCTTAGACTCTTGTGACGGCATATCCCACTTGGCCTGTGGCTTTGTTGGAATATGACCCCAGCACCCAACCGTGAAATACATCAGAGACGGTATCAATGGGCGTTGTCAACGAGTCAGGCATTGCTGGACCCTGGATGGAGAGAAAGTCTGGCAATGCTGTACTGATATTGGGATGAAGGATATGCAATGCTGCACCCTCTTCATGATATAAGATACAAAGACATGAAACGCATTACCACCCCTAATGATGGCCCTATAGATAGATAGATAGATAGATAGATAGATAGATAGATAGATAGATAGATAGATAGATAGATAGATAGATAGATAGATAGATAGACAGACAGATAGACAGACAGATAGATAGATAGATAGATAGATAGATCATGGACGTCAATTATTTCGATTCATGGATAGATAGATGGATGGATAGATAGATAGATAGATAGATAGATAGATAGATAGATAGATAGATAGATAGATAGATAGATAGATAGATAGATAGATGGATGGATGGATGGATGGATGGATGGATGGATGGATGGATGGATGGATGGATAAATAGATAGATAGATAGATAGATAGATAGATAGATAGATAGATAGATAGATAGATAGATAGATAGATAGATAGATAGATAGATAGATAGATAGATAGATAGATAGATAGATAGATAGATAGATAGATAGATAGATAGATAGATAGATAGATAGATAGATAGATAGATAGATAGATAGATAGATAGATAGATAGATAGATAGATAGATAGATAGATAGATAGACATGCCTATTAAAAAAAGGATAACCTTTCAGAGGATGGCAGAGGACGTGAATCAGTCTGTTTATAGTATGGTGCTGCGCCGGCTTTTGTATATAAGTCTTGTTTAATGCTGTGTCCATGCTGCGACGAGCTGTGGCAGCTGTCCTGTTATAATGTAAACATACTTAGTGACTGTTTATTCTGGTGAGACCTAAATACATCATTATTGGGCTTGCACGTGACGTCCATACCACGTATACAACTTCTCTGCTTACGGCCCTGGGTAAACCGTTATAGTGGATCTGGATGAGGGGGTCCCTATTTCAAATGTCGATTTTAAGAAATGACCATGTCGCCCTGTCGATTTTATGAAATGTCCCATGCCACTATCTCTGATATTCCTCATGTCGCATGTCACTATAGGCCCAAGCGGCCCTGTCTCCGTGCATAATTTAGAGGCCCACACCCAAGTTATAAGCTGATCACATGATCGCTTTTTTATATACATATGCTGCATCTATAGAGAGAAGAGGGAGCGTCAAGTTATCTCTCTTTTTATGATAAGGCATGTTTGCAGAATGACTCCCTTTGTAAAAAGGTCAGAATTGATTGAACTCGAAAGACAATACTCTCCCGCCTGAGTCCATGTATATTCAATTCGTTTAAACGGGGTCCCATGTTGTTCCCTGTCGGTTTTAAGAAAAGCCAATGTCCCATCTCTCAGACGCCTAATAATCTCAATGTCCCATGTCGATTTTAAGAAAGGACCATGTCCCATGTCGATTTTGAATTCCCTACGTCTCATCTTCACTGTAGCTCATGTCCCATGTTTATTTTAAGAAAAGGCGATGCCATGTCCAATTTAGTGTGGTCCAGACGGGGGAGAAACCTGGGTCCATGCAGTCTTCTGGGAAAAGGGGTACGGAAGCGTTACTTTCAAGCGCCCCGGCGCTAATAGATTTGGAGCCCTAGATACCCTGGCGCTTATTAGAGATCATATTTTAGTGCCTAAGAATAATTTAAAGACCCCTCTACCCCGGCGCTTATTCAAAATAGGTGCTTATTTAAAACTGGGCGCTTATAAACGCAACGGTACGGTACAGTATTGCCTGACTCTCTTTGAAGTGGGGGGACCATTCAAGTATGACTTCATCACTTCTCATCATTATAAATAGGATAAGCAAGGGGCCTTTCTAATGAAAAAGTCCTATTAGACAAAGACCATTGTGTGTGAGGTAGATTCACCATGGGTCGGGCACCCTGAGACGCACAGTGAACTTTAAGGTTATTCATGTATGCCATTCTACTTCTAGTGGTGTTTTTTTTTCGGAAAGAATAACACTTAAACTTTGCCATTATTCACAAATGAATAACTTGACATGCTTGAATGACCACATAATCAAGTGTCCGTCTCAAGGTATGTGCTCGACTCTAGGTGAATCCTAGAATGAGTTTGACAATGGCCGTTCTTGTATCGCTGCAGCCTGTTTCTTATTCTGCACTCTCCACAGCCTGCGTTCCCTCTTCTCAAGAACACTCCCTTTTCCACGAATTTCTGGACAGAAAAATCCCTTTTTGTGGAAAAACGCTGACGTTTTGAGGTAAAATTAACACCTTGACGCTGACTTTGTATCAGTACCTTCCTTTTCAGTGATTAAAAAGAGAAAGAGATTAAGTGATGTGTCAAACATCACAAATCCTATGAAGTTATGCGATTTATAATATTTGGTTAAGAGTGTGTTATAGCTGTGTTATTGCAATTCATTTTACTTTTACTGATTGAAGCTTTAAAAATTCACCGGGTAATCTGGAGGAAAAATTCTTATTCTCAATTCGCGGGACATTGAGAGAGAGTGAGGAAGGACTCCTGCAGTGCACATGTACCATGGTGGGTGTCTAGGGACCATGTTGTAACCCATCCCACCAGGTGTAATGAGATGGTAATTAACAAAGTGGGGTCTGGTTCCCTGACCAGCCCACTGCTCATCCCACCAGAGTTGTATGTTTGTGCTTAATTACCCACAGTGCGGTTGACACAAATAAACATTCCCTGGATACATCCACCTAGGGGGGATACACGTATACAAAGTTACTGTTACATGTCTGGGGGGGGGGGGAAGCAGAGAAGCAGATGGCCGGACTTACCGTACTGTTTAGTTCATAGTAATGAGGTGCTCACTCTTTTCATCAAGCAGCAGACTCGTCCTACACGGGCAGTCCCTGTCCTACCTCCGCCTACCCTGAACCTCAGTAGGATGCAGGCAGGGGGGGGGGGGGGGTTGTGGTGGTTGGTATAATTATTTTATAAACAAGGCTCCCCCTCCCAGTGTATGCGGTACATTTATGGTGTTATCTGTCTACCATGGGCTCTTAAAGACACCCTGCTGATTGGTTCAAGCTGTAGGGTTGGGTGACCAATGCCTTATCTGACATGTTTATTGTCTCATCTCTATGCATTCCGTCCTCACCACAGGGGGCACCCTCTGGTCTGACCACCACCCCCATCCCTCCCCTCCCTCTTTTCCTCCTTTCAGGGTTTATTATGTTTGTAATGGTCTACATTATGTTTCACATACCGTACCGTCGCGATTTAGCGCCGGGGCGCTCTTCAATTTGGAGGGGGCTTTACACCCAAGACAGGCGCTTATTCAAGATCCTATTTTAGTGCTTAAAAACACCTTTCAAGACCTCTGTACCCCCGGCGCTTATACAAGACCGGCGCTCTTTTGAGACCGGCGCTTAATCGCGACGGTACGGTAATATTTTTTGAATGTAGCTAAACTATTTCCTTCTGGATATCCACGATTTCTAAGCTATTGGAGCATTCTTCTATATAATAAAGGCATTATTGTAAGTGGTGTCCCTTTCTACATGCTAAACCTGTGGGGGTCTGGGGCTGGGTGGGGCAGATGCCCGTGTTGGAGACAGGCTTACCAGGACGCCATCTACCGGTAGAGGTAGTAGGCTGATGAAACAAGTGCATCACAGCCAAAAATAATTTTCTTACCCCAAGAAAATACTAGAATCAAGATTAAATTTTCTCGATTCAAGGAATAAACTCATTCTAAGTTTTTACGTTTATCTTGTTTTCAGAAAGGGGAAGCTAAAAAAAATATCTTATATCTTTCTAGTATTCTTCTGGAAACAAGTATTCAAGATTATTTTTCTTTATGAATTTTCTTAAAACCGGTAATTTGTGTACCCAACAAGATTATATCTTATATTCCTGAAATAAGAAAGTTCTATTTCTAGATTTAAGATTGCTATGTCTTGAAAACCTGAAACCATGTGTCCAAAGTGTCAATTAGGGCGAGAAAATATGCAAGTACACGCTATTAAGTGATGGTTATGACCATGCTTAATGCCTTCATCAAATTCCTTCCATTATTTGGGAATTTTATAGGTGTGGAATGTGAGTTCAGTTAGGTTCCATAGGGACCAAGTATACATACTACTAAATAAGAATTATTTTCTTAAATTAAGAACATTCGTTACATGTTGTGCCACAAGAGGCCACCACTATGCAATACAACAACTTTCTTATCAAACAGGGTATACATTTCTGCCTCAAAATAAGTCCCAAAGAAACAGAAGAGGGTAAAAATATGTGGGAAAAGGGGAAATTTGTTCGGGATTAATTTGATGTAAGAACCCTTGTTCCAGTGAATGAATTATAATAACGATTAGGGGGAAATGATAAGAGACACCACTAGCTTGGTAATATCATTTAGATAAAGGGGAGGATTACCTGTCCCATTACATGAAGTGAAATGACTTTGAATAAAGGTCTGTTTGCTTAAACTTCTATTGTAGCTACAAAAAGCTGCATTTAATCTGATGAACCTCTTTCTGATGCTCTGGTATCAATCCTTTCTCTCTAAGACTAAAATTAAATATAATCATACCCCTTTCCCAGGCAAGAACATCAATCTTGTTTATTTACTTGAATTAAAACTTAGTTAAGAAAAAGGTTTTCTAGAAAAAAAGGTCCATTGTGTAAGAAAGATTATCTTATTTTGAGAAATATGTCAGGAAATATCATCTTGATTCCAGTATAAAATACTTGATTTAAGAACTTTTTCTTGTTTGTTTTTCTTGTTTGTTTATCTTACTCTTAGTTTATTAAACTCAACCATGCTTTCAAGTAAAATTTTGTTATCCTACGGACAAACTTGTTTTAAGTTTATATTACTTAAAACAAGAAATATTTTCTGAAAATGAGAAAATTATTTTTGGCTGTGTGTTGTCTTCCCTACATGTTGTCACTACCCGGGGAGTCCACTCCTTAACTTTTGGTTACTATGTGCGTACAACAACTGAAGGAAAAAGGGCCCATTTTGGGCGCTGCCAACCGCACATGCAGGCCGTCTCTAAAGGGTACCTTTTTTTAAAATCATTTTGGACCAAAGGGGTACCTTTTTAGAGCACATATGTGAGCAGGCAAGCAGAAAGGGGTATCCCCGCGGGAATAGTACCAATTTTAGCCACCAGGGGGCTCCACCATGGCCTAAAATGGTAGAAACAGGCTAATATTTGCTTTTTGGTACTTTTTTCTGGCGAATTCAGTAATTCTATACAAAACATTCCTTTTTTGGTGGAAAGCTTCCTTATTTGGAATGTGAAAAGAAGGTTTTAGAGCCTAAATGGGTGTCTTTGTTGATATGTGTTGCCATGGGAACATGATTTTCATTCCAAATAAAGAAAATAAAGAATCCCAATGATAGAATGATTCACGAGGATAACTATGGTCAAAACAGAATAAAATTATCATTTTTAGATCAAAATCTATGGCCTATTGAATGAAAATTTATGGTCATTTTCTAATAATTCTAATTATGCTCATTAGATAGAGATATCTTGGAAACTATGAGACTTAGAGCTAATTTGAGTTTTGGATAGGGCAATGCCCACCCATTTTCAAACAGCCATTTCTCAAAAACTAGAAATGATATCTTCTTAAAATTGAGAAGGGACATTGGCATATCTTGAAATCAACAAGTGACACAGAACTCCCCCCCCCTCTCTCCCCCTCCCCGTCTGGGGCCCCCAATATGCAAGACCTAGTAACTGGGTGGGGGGGGGGGGGGCAGGCTATCAATGTGAAGGGGGGTTTGGTGTGGTGACCAATACTTTGTCAGAATGTTATATCAGGGTATTTTGAGGGTGCTGATTCCTAATTTGCCTTGTGTAACGTGATATCTGTGTCGCAACGAGGTAAAATATAAGGTCAAAGGTTACGATTTGGTATAAGAATGAGACTGACATTTTAAGCAGGGTAATAGCACTAAAAGCAAATAGTTCATTATATTTCATTTGTAATCAATGCCCAGCCAGCATTGGTCCGTGGGGCCCATATGTGTTTTACTTGGGCCAGCTGTGCTTGCCCATATCTGGGTTATGGTCCTTTTTGTCCAGGGCTACCAGTGGGAGCCCAGATGGGCCCCACTAAGCAATGTTGGCTGGGTGGTACTTCATCAACAGTATGACTAAAAGAGATGTGAGTCAGATACATGAGATGAATAAGCTTCACCCTTGATATCTTTATATTTGTTTCATAATGTGTCTACTCATTTCAGTCTCATTTCTACATCGAATTGTGACCTTTGACCTTGAATTTGACCTTGATGCGACGCAGATATCACTTTACACATGGCAAATTCGGAACCAGCACCCTCAAAATACCCTGATACAATACTCAGACAAAGTATTGGTCTCCACACCAACCTAAAGTTAGATATCAACATTTTGTCTTTCTGGCCCACCAAGTATAGCCGAAGCACTGTTATATTGAGTACAGTTTGGTATAATGCAGAAAAAACGAGGCCCGGGCCCCATCGACCTGACCCGCATTACCCCATGTTAGTACTGAGCCACTGCACTTCCTACCCACCGCACCACAAACCTACCAGTCTTTTTTTATCATATTAGTTTGTTTATGTAGTTCAATACCTTGTTCCACTTCATTGGAGGTCCAGACTGCTATACATTGGTTGGTTCGTGTAGTTCGACGACATGTGAGTCACTGGGATTTCGTATCTGCCCACATATTCTCAGTGCCTCCTTTTCTAACACATGTATGGGGGTAGACCCCCAAATTCGACATGCCTTCATGGTCTTTTTTTTTAAATCGACATGCGACATGAGGTTTAACCCCTTCACCACTGGATTTACTGTAACTCAATGCAATTTTGTGCAATATATTGGCTTACCGCGTGGAAGGGGTTAAAAAGTTAGTGACAGGTGACATGGACATTTCTTAAAATCGACATGGGACATGAGCATTATTAAGCGACATAGACATGCGACATGGCCATTTTCTTTTTAAATCGACATGCGACATGGGGACCCCACCCCCATCAATACCCCTACATGTAATTTTTACGAAAGCCAAAGCTGGTCCCCCATTAATAATGAACGAACGAGCAGTACTCCATGATTGTTCTGATCATGGTGATGACTCCCATGTAATGGTTGTTGTTGGGTCTGTGTTGACAAACCTATTTCATCATTGACATATGATAGAATTGGGTGCCAGGAAATGGCCACTCCCTGTACCACAATTTGTTTTTCGAATACAGTTACAAAGAGAAATCACTGACTCAGATGATAACTTCTTGAGCCACATACATGTATATACTATACCGTTTTAATTCATACAGTACTGTAAACGTAGATATTTTCGCGCATGTATATTTTCGCGAATTCGCCATGAAGTACAATTTCGCGCATTGTTAAATTCGCGCATTTTGTAATATGGTTGTTCTGTGCCCATACTGGAAAAATATTCGCTCTGTACTTATTTTCGCGCATTTTCATTTCGGCGAAAATCGCGAAAATATGTACAGCGCGAAATAAAGTACGTTTACAGTATACCCTAGTAGCAAACACACTGTGGCCCCGCACAGGGCCAGACTGTGTTTGCAAGTCGGGCCCGGAGTGGGCTAACCGACGGGCTCCCGTCGGTTTAGGGCACTGGGCTTTGGTCTGGCCCCGTGCGGGCTTCCCATGTTGGGCGCAGATCGGGTTTTGGTCGGGAAGACCACTTTGGGCTCAGATCAGTTTTTGGACGGGCTTCCCACTTTGGGCTCAGATTGGTTTTTGGACGGGCTGAAAGTGGGTTAAGATCGGTTTTAGGACGGGTTGAAAGCGGGCTTAGATCGGTTTTTGGACAGGTTGAAAGCGGGCTAAGATCGGATAATTATGGCTTTTTAGAACCTATTCAATCATTCTCCAATGATTTCTTGTATTTGTTGAACCAGATATCCTAGGTCCTGCTAATCAACCCAAGGCATAATCATACTCTTCCTACCCAATAATGGAAGTATCAAGCAGGCCTATTATCATCAGGTTTGAGCCACATGCAGCATAGACAAGTGTCTATGGTGCACATTGGCCTTCAAAGCCATAGTTCATACCTACATGGGGCACATGAGTCTTGTATTAAGATTGTAATGCCACAGAAATAGTGTTTACACTGGATAGCTGCTTAGAGAACCTCCTTTTTCATCATTCAAATATATATTCTATCTTATTTTTAAACTGTGAGAACATCTATTTATTGTTTCCTATTCTACATCACTTTAACATTTTATTGTATTATCATATAATGTCAATTTCATCTGGCTTTGTTGGAAAACTCTAGATATTGTATAGTAGTGACATCTGGTGTCAATCATCAGAACTATTAGACCAGTTGCCCTGTCCAAACCCAACCTCAGCCCTCATCGGCCCGGAGTGGGCTAACCGACGGGCGCCCGTTGGTTTAGGGCACTGGGTTTTGGTGTGGCCCCAAGTGGGCTGCCCGAATTGGGCTCAGAACGGGTTTTGGACGGGTTTCCTGTCATCTGGCCAACATGAACCCAAAGCGGGTAGCCCTCTTTGAAACTGATCTGAGCCAAAATCGGGCAGCCCGCTTTGAAACTGATCTGAGCCCAAAATGGGGCCACACTTCAGCCCAGCCATCTGCCCAACATGAAACCCAGCTCAGTTTTGCCCGACTTCAAACAGCCAATCCGAGCTAAAACCAAATTGGCCCCGTGCGGGCTTGCTACTAGGGTATTTAATAAACCACTGACACAAAGGTAGTAATAAAGGTAATTACACAGTTTTAGTACTATAGTTTGTACTCAGTCATCTCTTATTATCCAATTCAAAATCCTGATAGTTATCAACTAATCTTATAATATAAGATTAGTTGATAACTATCAGGATGAACAGGTATTAAGTCGTTTAAAGCAAGGCTCCCCTAAATAGTACACATTATTTCGCTTTAGAAATGTTATAGTGAGTGATGCCTGAAGGGATTCAGTATTTGAAATATAAGCCTATAGACATGTTCATATTATCTATTGAATGTGGATCAACATGGTGAAATGTACCTTCTGGAAGGGTTTTTAGTACCAGTGAGATGTGATATGGACAAACACATACAAAATTGAACAGTTACCGCAAAACTTCGCGTATAAGCCTAACTCACGTATAAGCCGCACCCCGACTTTAGGGCGATCCTATAAGCCGCACCAGCAAACTGATTATGGTGACCTTTGTCCTGTATTAAAATAGCAAAAGCTCGCATATAAGCCGCATCCCGACTCTGTGTCAATCCTATAAGCCGCACCAGCGAACTGATTATGGTGACCTTTGTCCTGTATTAAAATAGCAAAAACTCGCATATAAGCCGCATCCCGACTCTGTGCCGCATCCCGACTCTGTGCCAATCCGCGTAATAGCCGTGGCCTATATGTGAGGTTTACGGCAATCTACTTTCTGCCTCTCTAAAATATACTTTTGGTAAAAGGCTTTTATATTTGGAATGAAGAAGAACGTTTTAGAACCTAAAGGGGTGGTCCTTGTCATTAGGCAATGGTATCCATGGAAAGATATTTGATTCTAAATAGAATAAAATAATTTCTTCAATGAAACACAGCAAACTATAAGACTCTTCTAAGTTACACTGACAAAGAAACATTCTTATTTTCCTTCCCAGCCACTCCAATTATTTAGTTACTTCTCACACATCAGTACTTCTCCCACTGTAGGATACATTGTTACATCTTTTTACTCTGTCACCTGGATAGTCTTGTGCCAACATTTAGTGCTAATAGAAGGACCTCATTACGCCCCCAATCTGTGAATCTCTTTACAAACCAGTGTTTGCTAGGACGTAGCCACCTTGTACCATGTCACATCATAAAATATCAACCTATGTTAATATTATTCCTTAAGGCAAAAAATGTGTGTTATAGTTTAAATGATCTGAAAAAAAAGCGAAAGTAGGTAACATTTTCAAGAATCGACTCACAATTGAAGCGCTAAAGCGATGACAAAATCTACTCTAAAATAGCCCAAAAAACACCTGAGAAAATATTGCTCTTTCATTATTTGATGCACATTTAGATATTATCATTATGGTCTATTATAATAATTCTTTTGATCTAAATTTCATATTTCCTTGTTCAGGACAGCATTGGGAACAGTAGCGGTTGGCATCCTGTTGTTCCTCATCCTAGACGTGGGAGCAGACCGTGGCCGTCTCACATCAGCTGCTGGGGTCCTCATCTTTATATTCATCGGCTTCATCACCTCCAAGGACCCAGCTAGGGTAAGGGATCACTTTTCAGTAATATCATCTATGATTATTTAATATTTATTGATGTTTTTCTTGTTGGATTTTAAAGTGTAATTTACTGCTCTGTTAGATCATGCATGTTGCATGTTGCTTGTTCAACACAAATAAATGAATAATAGGGGCTGCATACCTGATTCTGCACTGAAAACGTAAACTTCTTTCCAGACTCTTCTAAGTGACTGTCATAAAATAAATGAGTCAAAAGTCGTCTAACCTATCAGGTTACCATCCCACAAATAAAATCTGGAGCTGGCAAATGTTGGGTTTTGGGCTGGCACATGCCAAGTGGGTCTTTTATCTTCCTTGTCGAGTTTTTGACTCGTTTATTTTATGACCGTCACTTTGAAGAGTCTGGAGACAAGTTTATTTTTTGAGTGTCGGCATGTGTACACTATGAAACCATAATCATAACATTAAAATCTCTCATGTAGCAGAGTATGATATTGTCATACATACACAACCTTGTTGTGTTCTCTTTGTAGATCCAGTGGCAGCCTGTGCTGTGGGGGCTTGGTTTACAGGTGACACTCGGTGTGATCATCCTGCGTTGGTCTAAGGGCTACCTGGCATTCAAGTTCCTTGGGGAGCTGGTACGTGGCTTCCTGGAGTACACCGACGAAGGCTCCAAGTTTGTCTTTGGTGAACAAGGCTTAATACTGCATCCTGTAGCTTTCAAGGTAAGCGATTTTGTCTCCACTTCTAAAAAAGTCTCTCAGTTTGATAGAGAACCTTGGGGTTTAAATAATTAATTTCTAATCGAGAAAATGTTTGGATATTTTGATAAAATCACAATTTAAAAAATAAATCAGAAGGGTTTCTTAGAGTATGGGAGTATCGTAGAGTCGGTTTCATTATACTTAGAAATTTATAAACTTAATTAGCAAGTTTAATAGACAAATATTAACCATGAATCGGGATATACCGCTGGTCATTTTGGCAGCCTTTTTGCATCTTGTAAGTTGACAGATATCTTGGATTTCCAAATTCATACATAATTTGTAAGCTTTCTGCCATGATCGTGTTGAAAACCTGCTGAAATCGATAATATTATCTTGAATTACATAACATTTACATCCATCCAATGAGGTCCTCCATATTTAGTTCCGCAGATAACCATGCACTAGGTGGCCACTGACACTGGCTCGTGGATTAAGAATTAAAGCCAGTATTCATGCACTCACCCACTGGCAGTGTTTAGGGAATTAGTAAATCCTCATAAAATGGTCACCACAGCCCCATTTAGTAGCTTCCTCCTGAACAACTCTAGTCTCAATGTTTTCTGCAATGTCCATAAGGAAGCAATAATTTCTAATGAAGCTATATCATATTCTCTTATCAATAAAAATAATAAAGGCATAAGTAATTTGATAAGCATTTGGATGAGGTACATGCTATACTAAGGGAGTGCTCATTTTTTAACAACAGGGGGGGGGTGGATTTGGGGGGGGGTTAAAAAATTTGGACCCCTTGACCGGGGGGGGGTAAAAAATTTGGACCCCTCTTGGGGGGGGTCAAAAAAATTAAACCTGTTTTGAGGGAAAAAGCCTGCGCGTTACTATGCTACAAAGGGGCGCGAACGCGCGCGATTTTCGGCCTGCCGGGGGGGGGGGATAAAAAATTTCGACCCCTTTAGGGGGGGTGGTTTTTCACCCCCCCCCCTAAAGGGGTCGAAATTTGTTGTTAAAAAATGAGCACTCCCTAAGGTGAAAAAAGTTTTTTCGGCCAAAGGATACCCTGGAGGGCATTTCACCACATAATATGGACCCCCCGTATGACTCATATGGGGCTCCGTATGTGACATATGGCGTTTTTCCGTTTCACCACATAATATGTGGAGATCCGTATTCAAATGTGGGGGGTCCGTATTCAAATGTGGCGTTTTTCCATTTCACCACATAATGTGGAGATAAAAAAATCCGTATATGGTCTGTATAATTATTTCCCCTTGAATGTGGCAGGTCTAGGGGCAGCATATATTGAGAAAATGGAGGAAAAAGGGCCGTATGTATAGGGCCGCATGTTGTAAAAGGGGTCCGCATGTTGTTTTTGGTCTAGAGGATAGGTCGGGGAATGAAGTGGGGAGGTCGAGGAACAGAGTTGGGAGGTCGAGGAATGGAGTGGGGACGTCGGGAATGGAGTGGGGGGAGGTCGGAAAATGGAGAGGGGAGGTCGGGGAATGGAGAAGGGAGGTCGGAAAATGGAGAGGGGAGGTCGGGGAATGGAGAAGGGAGGTCGGGAAATGGAGAGGGGAGGTCGGGAAATGGAGAAGGGAGGTATAGCCATGAACATGAGGAGATAGGCAATGGGGATGGGTTCATCTAGTCAGGGACTGCACATTGAGGTTTTTCTCCAGTGTGGTACTACCTGACCTACTGGTCTCATGTCTTGTGCACTATACAACTCCCATTGGTATAGCATAGGTATTACATTTGCCTGTCCATTCCCCTGTCCATTCCCCTGTCCATTCCCCTGTCCATTCCCCTGCCCATTACCCTGCCCATTACCCTGCCCATTACCCTGCCCATTCCCCTGTCCATTACCCTGCCCATTCCCCCACATGCCAGCTATCTTATTTGCATTGGTGATTACATGGAAGGGGTGTGGCCTGATCTTCAATTAGACATACACATACACAACCTGACTCTAGTAGAAAATTACAGGCCTATTTCATTGCTTCCTTTACCTTCAAAGATATTAGAGAAAATAGTACATAGAAATATTTCAGATTATTTAGATACAAATAACATATTATCAGAAATACAGGGGGGTTATCGTAAAAATCATTCCACAGTTCAAACTATTGGTAAGTTAACTGATGACATATTAAGAGCCAGAAATGTAGGTAAGAACACACTAGCTGTGTTTATTGACCTCAAAAAGGCCTTCGATACCGTAGACCACAGTATTTTGTTAAGAAAATGTGACAGGTATGGCATAGTGGGAAAGGCGGGTATTTGGTTGGGAAATTATTTACAAGGTCGAAAGCAAAGTACATTGGCTAATGGTATTACTTCGCCTAAGCTAGACATTGTGTGTGGAGTCCCACAGGCGTCCATACTGGGACCATTGTTGTTTCTTTTGTACGTCAATGAAATAGAGTTAATTTGTAAGCATAGTAAAGTTTTATTATATGCTGACGACACAGTGCTATACATAAGTGGAAATAGTCAAAGAGAGGTTAACATGAAAATGCAGGAGGATCTGGCTCGATACTATGAATGGTGTAATGCTAACAGGTTAACAATAAATAGTAAGAAAACTAAATTTATGTGTTTCTCGGGGAGAGCTTATTGGAATAATTGTAAGTTACAAATAAATAATGAGACAATTTTTGAAGTAGAACAATATAAATATTTGGGAGTAATTCTGGACCGGGCCTTATAATATGAGAAATTTATAACGAGCCAACTAAAGACTGCTGCATACAGAACCTATCAAATGGCGAGGCTTAATGTTTTTATTGACGTACAAACAGCTATATTACTCTATAAAACATACATCTTGCCTAGATTAGAGTATGGTGATATCTTGTTCGCTGGTGTAAAAAAGGACCTTTTGAAAAAAAGGCAAAAGGCCCAAAACAGAGGCCTAAAGGTAGCACAGAGGGTGGACCACCTGACTCCAACATATGATATACATGCAGTGGCTAAACTAAATATGTTGGAAGACAGGCTGTATGCCCACCAGCTAAAGGAAGCGTACATACGCAGCAGGCAAGAATCATATAGAGATAATAGAAACCTGAGAACTAGGGCATGGGATGGACCCCTCTTGAAGTATTATACAGCACACGGAGGTGCATACACAAGAAGTCTAGAGCACACTTTGGCCATAGTATGGAATGATTTAGACACAGAGGACAGAAAAACTGAAACTCTTAACAAATTTAAAGTTACTGGCAGGTGGAGTAGCCTGTTATGTTAACAAGAAACATGCACCTTTTACCCTGAAAGTCGACGATTGCTGTATGGTAACCAGTGATATTGAGGTGCTAACCATAGTATGCACTTCACCAACGGCTCGCCACAGGGCAATTATCACTGTTTACAAGCCTCCAAGAGGAAAAGTCCCAGTTTTTGTCAAGACTTTGTCTAATATTCTTAAACATGAGTGTGTAGAAGGCAAAGAAATATGTATTGCTGGTGATGTGAACGTGGACGCGCTCAAAAGAAACAGCGCCAAATACAAGAAACTACTACGCTTTCTACGTACACACAGTCTGAAACACCTACCAACTGGTGTGACCAGGCTCCATCCACTCGGCGCTACAAAAATCGACCATATTTATACTAATGCAAGGTTCCCATGTAGATCTGGTAATGTGAATGAGTATATATCTGATCACATACCGATATATACTATTTGTAAGAAGGACCGGAATTCACATGAAAAGATCTCAGTGTTGGGTAGGAGCTATAAACACTATGAAAAAAAGGATCTTATCTCACATGTTGCAGAGTTAGCTTCTGATAAAAACATTGAGACTCTAGACTCAACTGAACTGTGTAGTCTGGTCACATCCGGTGTTGTCTCATATTTGAACACGACATGTCCCATCAAAGAGATCAAGGTCCCCATCACTCCTGAACCGGGCTTTGATGCTGAGGTGCGTCAACACATAAGAGATCGTCATTCAGAACTTCGCCGCGCGGTCTCCTTTGCAGGTGTAGGCCGAAATCCTTTTTATAAAAGGGCTGTGCGTCTTAGAAGATTAGTAAACAAGAAAGTGCGTCATAATGTGGCCAAAGACGTAAAACCAAACTTTCAAGTTATAAAAACAACCCAAAAAAGTTTTGGGAGAAACTAAACGAGTTGTGGAAAGGAAAAAGATCCAATTCTACGATTAGTCTTGTACATGAACTGACTGGTGATGTTATTAAAAATGATGACACTGCAGACCATATTAATGGTTATTTTTGTAACATTGGAGGTAACTTGGCCGCAAAACTTAGACACTTACCAGGAGACTTTGGGAGGTATGACGCCTTCCTAGTACGTGATGATGAAGCTATTGAAGAACCTGGACCTCTGCCTCATACTGAGTTGGTCTTTGAAGCTATTAGTTCTCAATCTCTTGGCTACATCGTAGATGAAATTGACGTGTCAAAATCCTCCGGTATGGAAAATATACGCTCTCATGTGATAAAGGATTCAATGAGAGGAAATGGCAACATTTGGGCCTTAATGGTTAACAGATGCATAGAGGAGAAAAACTTCCCTAATGAACTAAAATGTGGCACCATTATACCATTACCCAAAGCAGGAAATACACGTCTTGTAACAAACTGGCGCCCGATCACACTCTTGCCAATAGTGGGAAAGGTACTTGAACGCATAATCTACAGACAGCTGATGAACTATGTGACTGACAATGGCCTGATCTGTGAAAATCAGTTTGGGTTCATGCCCAATAAATCGACGGGTATGGCGATTTTCTACTTGACAAATATTCTTTATAGCGCCCGCAACAAAGGAGAGTTTGCTTTTGGGGTGTTCCTGGACGTAACTAAAGCTTTCGATGTAGTACATCATGGAAGACTCCTGTTAAAGCTGAAACACCTAGGACTTACTCATAGTGCCTTAAAATTGCTGTCGAGTTACCTGGATGGCCGAGAGTGCTGTACTCTAGCAAATAATATGCGCTCTAGCAAATGTGAAGTCACCTATGGCGTCCCCCAGGGGAGTATATTGGGGCCATTACTTTTCTTGATATACATCGACGACCTCCCAAAAGTGGTAAACCATGGACGAGTAATCCTATACGCTGACGATTTAGTCATAGTCACTAGAGCTAAGGATCCTCACGGAGCTCTACTATTGATGCAGGAAGACGTAAATAGTATAAATGAATGGTGTAGAACCAACAGACTCACCCCGAACTTTAAAAAGTCTAAAGGCATGTGGTTCGCACCTGATTCCAAGCTAGGACAAACCAGACATTTACAGGTGACTCTTCAAAATGAACCTATGCACAACATTGACCAATTTAAATACCTGGGCGTATGGCTGGACAGTGCGTTAAAGTTTAAAAAACAATTAGATGAAACAGTCTCTAAGACTGATCTAAGTGTGAGACATCTCCAAAGAATACGCTTTTTTATGAATAGAGATGACTCTATATGCCTATTCAAACATGCAATCGTGCCCTTATTGGAGTATGGAGACTTCCTGGTGGAATCGGCCCCCAAATCGCACATCAAACAGTTACAGACTGTTCAAAATAAAGGACTGAGATGCTGCCTGAGAGTCAAGCCTTTAGAAATGTCAACTAATGCCATCCACAAGAAATGCAAAGTTGAGCGGCTAGGACCTAGACGTAAAAGGCATCTTGCATCGTTGATATACAAGATTGCACAAGACCCTAACAATAGGGTGTTACAACGGAACCGAACGAAGTCGGACAAAAAGGTCAAACTAAAGGTGGAACGACCTAAAAGAGAGAAATATAAAAAAGGACCATTGTATAGAGGAATGAACTTGTGGGATCAAATCCCCTCGGAAGTACAAAAAAGTGACTCTGGATTTATCTTTAAAGCCAAAATCGCAAAGATTAATTTTAAGTAATCTTACTCTCACTCAAATTTTGCTCCTGGATATTATTATTATTATTCAAAAGACTGAGTTGAACTGATGGACTATATAGCCACATGGACTGCTGCTGCATACAATATACAATACATTACATTACATTATATATTAAAAAGTAATTATCTAAGCCTCTGGCTTTACACAATATAGACACTGACACTGAATCTACCAAAACCTATAATTAAGCCTATCATATACATCTAATAATTGATTAATTAATTGGTTGATAACTGTTATTATTATTTTTTTTGGTACCGTCCCTCTTATTCCCTGACATCATTGGAGGATCGCATTGCTTTATGTGAAATGTTGTCAATAAAACTATTTAAAAAAAAAGTTGAAATAGACAAATTTCTAACCCTAAACAAACCCAAGAAGGAGGACCCAGCTTAGTACTCAGTTTCCTTTCTACAACCCATATATTACATCAGTTTAATGACAACAAAGATTCTCACACTTTATATAACGGCATAAGTATTACAGTGATTAGCAAGGTTTCAAAGATCATAGAGTACACATTGGAAAGTTGAATTCTTAATAAAAAATAGTTTTATTGATTAAGCGTGCTTAATGTCAAAGTCGCGAAGGGAGCCACTAAGGCTACAAGGTCATGTAATTTATAAAGGGTACGGCTGCCGCATAAAGATAAGCTGCAAAGCTTAAACGCAGCCTTTCGTTTTATTCTGTCTCACCTTACTGTAAACAGGTCTCTTGTCGAACATGATAAGTGACTGCTAGACATTACTAGTGAAGAATAGTGCTATTACCTATATTTAATAACATTTATGTATATATTAATAACAAACTAGCTTGTCGAATATGATAAGCGAGCAAAATGTATTAGTATCATGAAAGTCGCTCAAGCAAGTTGAGCTGGAATAAACGATTAAACAATCAAAAAAAAAAACAAAAAAAAAACATGGATCCACACAGGGGAGAGACCTCCCCTGTGTTCAACTCATCGATATTAGCCTGTCTGTTATATTTGCTATACTGCATGAGGCAATAATGCTTTAATGGCAGCATTCTACACTGTGCGGTCCTTAAAGGATCCCTGACCTTTTCCCTGACCTCCCCCTCCTTCCCTGACCTTGCCTCTCCATTCCCCCACCTCCCCACTCCATTCCCGACCTCCCTACTCCATTCCCTGACCTCCCCTCTTACTTCCCTGACCTCCCCACTCCATTTCCCCTGTCTCCCCTGTCTCTTGCCCGACCTCTCCTGTCTCTTCTTTGACAATCCCAAACATACGGACCCTATTCATACCCTCCCCAGCCTACCTCCGTATGTTGCTACATATTATGACGTCACAGAGGGAATTCCCTCGGGGTTCCCCGGAATGTAGACTGGTTTTTGCACAATTTCACAATTGGGACAGGTGAGTGGCGTTTGTCACATACGGAAATGTAAAAAAAAGCTCAAACATACGGACACAACACGGCAATGGTTCAGAAATAGAAAAATCATTTTTTCAAAAAATGTCTGTATAAGGGCCGTATTTGGGGGCCGTATGTCGGTATTTTTTTTTGGATGGGGTGAAATGGCCTCCTGGGACGATTTGACCCAGGGACCTTCCACACTCTAGACCAGCTATTTATGCATGTGGCCACTGAGGCCTAATAGTTTTGGGGAGGTGCTAATCTGTAGTCCTGCATCATGCTCCTACCAGGTGGTGGTGTACACTGGTGTGTACAGGGCTGTCACTTGTCTGTCATGTACAATTTCTGAGGAAACGTTGGAGCGTGGATAAGAAATCTTTCAAATCTTAAAATCAATAATCTTAAAAACTCTACAATCTCCGTGCGGGAATTTTAGTACCAACTTTGGCCACCAGTGGGCTCCATATAGCCAAAAAAGATCAAAATATTACAAAAATTGATCTATAGGCCTACTACTTTTTGATGTAGACTATGTACAGTAAGCCACTTTAGATAATTCCATCTTTGGTGAAAACAGTCCATATTTGGAATGTAAAAAAAAACGTTTTGGGGCCTAAATTGTTGTTGTTGCACATGTTGGTTGCCATGGAAACACGATTTTCATTCTAAATCAATTTTCTTTTAAATTAATTGATAGAAAGCCCCACAAAGATTTCTATGCCGAAAACAAAATGTAAATGTTATCTAAAGATCAAAAGCTGTGGCCAAATGTTTGAAAATATTTGGTAATTAGCATAATTCTGCTAATTCGACAGAGATATCTCTAAAACAAAGATAGATAGAGCTTATTGGCATTTGAGACAGTGCCCACACATATTCAAGAAGCCAGTTCTCAAAAAACAGAAGTGGTACCTGCTAATGAAATATAATCTCTGTAAAGCTGGTGAACTCAATTTTATAATTGACTTTTACCTTGGAGGACCCTTTTCCCTTAACTGTACACCGTTAATAGCATTTAAGATTATAACTTTCATTTGAGATTATCGCTGCTCATCATCGCCTTAAATACTGGTAAAATGGCGCCACTATACTAGCACTAGTAAAATTGTTGTATACATCGGTAGCCCCCGACCTCCTGTTTCTTCCTTTTTCTTTTTTTCCCCTATTTCTTGTTTTTGGAAGATGTTATATAGGCTATGTGGAAGGAGGGGCCCTCAGTGTGCATTCTACCCCAAGATGGTGGTGTCCTCTGATGTTAAGATTATCGATTTTAAGATCATCAATTTCAAGATTATCGATTTTAAGATTATTTTATTTATTTTAAGATTGGAAAGATTTTATTGTAGACACTCTGAGGCCTTGGAACATGGATATATTCTTTGAACCAGAGGCTATTGTTCAAAGGGTGATTTTTCTCATTCTGGCCTTACAATCCAAGAAGGCAATCACACCAGCATATTCCAGACTGACCACTTTTCTATTCCTGAAGGCCTAGGGATAACCCCATGAAAATAAGCTGTATCTACTCAGAATGTGAACTAATCCTATCATCAAAGGCTCCAGATATCTGAAAGAACACTATTTTTCATGGAAAATGGGGAGATTATTAGGAATCCAACTGTAAATGATCAATTAGTTGCCTATGAACGTGAATTCTCTATATTTTCAGGTCTTTCCGATAGTGATATTCTTCAGTTCAGTGATCGCTATCATGTACTACTGGGGTATCATGCAAATGATTGTGTGCCGTATTGCATGGCTAATGCAGTTCACGATGGGGACAACAGCCATTGAGTCCCTCAACGCTGCCACCAACATCTTCATTGGCATGGTAAGTCAGCATCATCATATAATTAGTAACATACAGCATGTATATGAGATGCCAATTTAACAACCTTGGACCATGTGACTATAACACCTTGTCATACATCATGTCATTTGAATTGTACTCTGTTTAAGATAATTTTATGAAATAAACACTTTATAAACTTAAAAAAAGCATCTGTACTCATATTTATGAATCTCTAATATCATGACTATGCTATTGAAAACATTTGATATAATACTCTTTGCTGTTAATTGTGCAATATATTGTCTCTATCAGGCTGAATCAGTGGTGGTAGTCGCCCCTTATATGAATAAACTCACCAAGTCTGAACTACATGCCGTCATGACCGGGGGCTTCGCGACAGTCGCAGGTTCATACATGGCCGTACTGATACAAGTTGGGGTAGGTACCATTTCTCAACATCCAGAAAATCAACTTAATTGTAACAAAAGAATATCGATGATATAGCTTGTGACCTTAATAAATGATCTATCACTGTTTAAGGACATCGCTGCATTCAAGAACCATGCCGATCATACAGGGTCGATACGCTTGGACTTGGCCTTTGATAAGACAATAGCTAGGATGATACTTATTTAATCTAAAAGTTTGAACTTGATTGCTCCCATGATGGGATTTTGACATTGCAGGCATCCCCAGAACATCTATTATCGGCGGCCATCATGTCAGCCCCTGCAGCTCTGGCAATGGCCAAACTGTCGTACCCAGAAACTGAGGTATCTATTACCAAAACTGAAGAAGATGTCTACATAGAGAAATGGTAGGTGGGACCTGATGATTCATGTCATGGGCTTACTAAAATATAATAGAATCACTCAAAATATGTGCATGCTTAGATGTCTTTGTTAGAAATATCATATGCTGATGGATGTTGCCAGGGATGTTATATGTGTGATCAATTATCTATGTGGTCTGATATCAATATAGCTATACACTGATATACTTTGGCTCCCTATACGACCAATCTCTCAGTCACTATAGTGCCTAACGAAGTTAGTCATTTTCTGGCTCCCTGTATGACCAACCTAGGTTAGTTAATATTGTCAGGTTGGCCAGTACTGACCGACTCACCTTTAGACTTTCCATCCTTTTGAGTAAGGCATTACCCAGCTAACAAAACAAAACGTTTTCCAACTTTTGCAAACGTTTAGAGGAAGACCTTTGTCATACAAACCTATAGAAAACATTTGCATTCAAATGTCTTCAAAACATTTGCAAACGTTTGGAAAACGTTTTTGTTAGCAGGGTATTCATAATGTTGTTTGCCTCAGTCATTTTTGAACAGCACTTGGTCATGCCTGACCAATGTCCCTATAACCAATCTGGTATAGCCACTACAGACTATGGGTTGGGGCATTTTGATTATCTGCGTACTCTCCCATAGTCAGGAACGTAACGTCGTGGAGGCTGCTGCCCGAGGTGCTATGGGTGCTATTGCTGTGGTCGCGTCCATCCTCGTGAACCTCATCGCTTTCATCGCTTTGATGGCCTTCCTGGATGCCATCTTGTCCTACGCAGGTGCCCGGGTGGGCTACGAGGAACTCAGCTTCCAGGTATTCATGTTGGTGTTTCTGGTCCTGGATAAATCATGCTTTAGTGTTGATTTATCTTTAATTCAATCAAAGAAATGGATGTCTGAGTCTTCTCCACATCATTTAACTAGATAGCGTCCTTACATTAAGATGATTCTACACTGTAAAAAGTTACTGTATTTAAACAGCACAACGTGCTGTACATTTACAGCACTTTTTGCTGTAGTTGGTGTTACAGCATTATTTGCTGTATAATTCCAGCATCATGTAAATTGGGTCTCCAGCAATGTTGCTGTACATTTACAGTACATTGTGCTGTAGATTTCTGCCGCTAGGTGGCAGCAGTATACCTTTTTTGTAGTAATTATTCCACCCAACCCTTTCCCGAGTCAAATAAAGCCTCACAAACTCTCAAGACATTGTAGAATAACCAAACAAAGAGAGACCAAATGCAGAACTTTATCATAAAATGTATTGATATTTGCATAATTTTGCAGGATTATGCAGGAAAGTACTCTCCATGCATGCATATTAATCACTGATATAAATTGATGACATCAACAATATGAAACCTACAGTAGAAGTTGTTGTAACTTTACAGCACCCAGTTGCTGTATGTGTACAGCAAAATCTACTGGAACAAAAGTTGCCAGCAACTTTTGCTGTAGATCTACAGTATAAGTTGCAGTACATTTACAGTATAAGTTGCAGTAAATTTACAGTAGATGTTGCTGTAAATTTACAGCAAGTCAGTTGCTGTACACCTACAGCAAAATCTACTGGAACAAAATTGCCAACAGCTTTTGCTGTAGGTGTATAGTACTTACTCCTTACAGTGTATACTAATGCTTTATAGGGCCTCTACTACTGTGGACAAACACTGAAATCTAGATGACTTCGGATGAAAAAAATCACTGACCATTAAATGCATGAACTGTTTACAGTACCACACCTTTCATTCACCCTACATCATGGCTTTTTACTATTTTGAATATTTGCAGTTAATTTGCTCTTACATCCTCTGGCCGCTGGCTGCCATTATGGGGGTGGAAATAGAGGATGCTGGGAAAGTAGCGCGGTTACTCGGAGTTAAGGTTTTTGTGGATGAGTTCATTTCTTTCCGGGACCTCGGCATAATGGTAAAGGCAGGAACAATAGCTGTAAGTTGATCACAATTTCTGTATGTATGGTTATTAACTCTTCTATGATCTATTTCAAGAAGTTCTTCTTGTTGCTACAGTGCTTTATAATTTCTAATATTGGTAGAATAATTGCTACATTTATATAACTGAGGAAGGCTCTATAGAGGGAATAAAAATAACAACATGCATAACTAATGAATACTATATAGAATAGAATATTTATTGCAATCTTTCGTAAAAAAAACCAATAATGATCAAAAGATACTTATCTATATGTAACACTCTGTTCCAGAACCGCTCGGTGGTGATTGCTACATACGCGTGTTGTGGTTTTGGTTCGGTGGCTGCCGTGGGTACATATGTTGGAGCCTTAGCAGCTGTAGCACCCGACAGGAGAGGTGACATCTCAGAGCTGGCTTTCCGGGCAGCTGTAAACGGCAATGTTGCCGGCTTCTTAACCGCTTGTATAGCAGGTAGGCACAGTGGGATCATACTCAAAGCAAATGATGCATCATCATATTCAGCTACTTATCCATGTATTCTGTTTCATCCTGTTTGACTTAATTATCTACATTTAAAATACACTTATTTATCACCGTAATCAAGAGTTTTAAAAGACGTAAAGCAAGCAAACCAGCTAACCTCAATCATACTCCTTCAGTTCCAAGGTCTGCCAAGATTGCTACAAATAGTGGATAATGAAAATTAGATAATGAAATTGGCAGCAATGATAACCAATATTAATTTTCTGCTGTCTACATTACAGGGGTATTGTACAAAGGAGACATGGGGCAGGGGCATGGCCTCTCAGGTGCAGATTTCATGACAAACTCTAACATCTCCATGACAACACCCGCTGACTACCTCACACTCTGACGTCCCTCGCATCATGGTGGAATCCTCCTTCCTGTTCACGACATATCTCAAAACACCCACATGGAAGAGAATTCTTCCTTACTAATGGGTTTGTATAAGTTAAGGGGTACTACAACCTTGATTCTCAAATTTTGAGCTGAGATGGAGGTTTGATATATATGATGTATAATCACAGCCTAACATCTAATATTTATGGCCCACTGAGAAACGAGTAAAGAAATTGCTGAACCTCTGCCTTCACATACGGTAATAACAGGATGCAATGCATATTCAATTATTTGTCATGAGCCACAATGTTTGATTAAAATCAGGCGTACCGTAAATGCTCGCATAGAAGCAGTGGCAAATACGCGATTCAGATCGCCAGTGCAGCGCAAAGAAGGGACGCGGCTTATATGCAGGAGTTTTTGCTACTATGGTGCTATACGAAAGTCACCATAATCAGATTCTCAGTGCAGCTGATAGGATCCGACCAGAGTCGGGGTGTGGCTTATATGCGAGTTAAGCTTATAAATACACAAGAATTTACGGTATGTGTGTATAATCTGGGACTAACCACAGAAGTACAACTTGGAACTTGACGATGATAATTCAAAGCTTGCCGGATAGTGATATCAACATTGAAAGGCATTACCACGCCACAGTGAAGAACACTGTCATCATCACCGACCATCAAGATTGGTCAGTTATGAACACTCAAAACTCAACCTCCTCCACATTACAGCAGAGGATTGAAATGTGGCAGCATCAGTTCTTAAGGACAAGATGGCCAGCCTAGAAAGTAGACTCTCATGTGTCTCATCTATATATTTGATAATTAAAATACCTCAGGTTAGTGAAACCTGGAGGGAAAAAGAGGAATATTGTTCAAAAGCATTGGATGTATAACCGAACTGACATGAGTCTAAGTAACCTTTATAGATGGTGTGGATATAGATTTACAAGTATTGGCATTGTGTACAATGGATACCTGATGGGTGTTGATATATCATTTATGTATATTCATAGATGAATGTGGATCTGATAGAAATATGTCTGTGCTGTAAACTGGTTGAAATGTACCAGCCAATCAGCTAGGACACCAAGAAATGAAAATCATTGTCTGATATTGAGAATACTGGTATCAATGTGTGCTATTGCATCATCCCACTAGAGTATTCTGTCTAGTTCTTGAAATACTCCTGATTCTGCACTGAATACACTAGTTATTAAAGACCAATGGACAGAGAAACAAAGTGTATCTCACACTGACAGGACTAAGATGAATTATTATAGATCAAACATGAAATATTTCACCCAGAAACCTTAATACCTCTTCATTGTATATTAACAACATTGTGCGAAAATGTGTGAATGGAATTTACATTCATCATCTATTTTATAGTTGTGAGTGAAGGATAACCACATGTAAATAGCTCCCATAATGTATACTTCATGGTCTGTGTTTTATTTGATGATGAGTGTTCATTCAGTGTAGATTAAGAATAAATAACCATGTATTAACCATAGCATATATTTTCTTTTAAATGTTGAAATGATAATTATATATTATATATAGTGGTAATATGAAGATATTTCGGTTGTGTTTGGGTTTTGGTCTCTTCTATTCAACCCCAGCTGTAATTATTTGTTGTTGAGGAAATTGGGTATCATTCAGAAACTGTTCGTACTGGAAAGGTTCAACGATCCCTACGTATTTCTTGTTTTTTGTTGAGAATATTACAAATTGCGTCAATTTGTTTGAGGGGGGAAAGCTTTACCAGTACCCTAAGTTGAAATCTAAAAGGGTTGAAATATATATTTTAAATGTGTGCATTGTTGGTTATAATGTTATATGCATACACCAATTGACTCAACCTTTCTCTTGATATACCAACTGATTGGCCCAGGATACTCTTATTATCATAGTTCCACTGAGGCATGCTACTACAGGAAATAAGAGAAAAGACAGTGTTTATTCTATTTGTTCAACGTTTTATGAAGTGTATGTCAAATGGGGAAAAAAAAGATATATATATATGTTGATATCTGATTGTGTCTATTTAATATTATCCTAAAAGGGGGTGATATTATGAATGATGTCCTTAGAGTTGAAATAATATAACTAACGTTTGAGCATAATGTGTAGCAAATTTTTCAGGGATTCAGGATGAAAATAGTTGTCATTGTATTGCACATGGGTTTCAAACCTATTTCCCCATGCTCAATCATTTATAAGTTATGTGTTTTGAAAACTGGTATCCAATTGTTTACAATATAGCCTTAATGTCCATCTTATAGTAAGATATACCAATTATCAGACACAGTAATCATATGAATAACATCTTGTGCTTTCTTATGTACCATAACTTTAACTGCTGTTCACAAAAATATCTCATGACACAACTTGACTAGAGAAAAGGAAGGGTAATCCTACTGGTATACACAAGCATGAAGAGATAAGCCACCCCTGTACTGTTAGTAGGAGACAATAATAAAACGCAATGTGACTATATTCATGGATAGTCCCACCTCAGGCTCACTGGTACCATTGCCTTTGCCACAGGGGCCACAAAACTATTCCCAATAGTGGGATGATGTGTCTCAAGGTGTTCTTCAGAACTAGGTAGTGTAAAATCAAATTAATTGTACCTAGACAGTATGGTAATGTCACCAGTCTGATCCTTTGGTGTACATTTTGGAGTGGATTTGCTGTAAAGTTTATGCACATATAGTATATCTATGTATTTTAGTATGTTAGGTTTTTGTTTAATAAACATTTATTAAAATGTGCCAAAGGTGTGTGTTTTATTATTGTCTTACTGTTTTCAGTAAACACAAAGATACCAAATATTCAATGTAAATCAGACTCTCAAATTTGGGAGAAGACCAACCTTTTTCTGAGGGAAGGGTTGAATCTGGATAGCAAACTGACTGTTGACACTAAGATAAGATTTATGAGTACCGTAAAACCTTGCGTATAAGCCGCGGCTAGTGACCACGCCTTGTGGGCCTTGTGGAAGAGTTGGAGACCGTGGTTTCCCACGTTCCGCCTACGCGAGTCAGATCGGCGGTGCGGCTTATAGCATCGGCCCAGGGTCAGGGTGCGGCTTATACGCGAGTTTTTGTTACTATGGTACAGTACTAAATGTCACCATACTCAGATCTCTGGTTCGGCTTATAGTATCGGCACAAACTCGGGGTGCGGCTTATACGCGAGTTAGGCTTATACGCGAGGTTTTACGGTAGACCAAGCCACATCTCTTAATAATTTTCCTGGTAAATAAAGTAAAGCTTTACAACGATGAACCTTGACATTGAGGAGATTTATTTCATTTATCTCACATTTGAGAGTGATCACACATTGCCATTGTATCATTCCCTGATCATATCAATGAAAGGATATGTCTTATAGTTTGGTGGAGGGGTTGTGCATGTAGTCTATATGAGTATCGAGCGGTGTTTCTTGTTTGTGCTGATCCATTTGAAAACCTTCGTTTAGCCAGGATATATTTTTACCAGGGTCTGGTATCACATCTGTAAGTATAAGTGGGAAAAGCAGTTGTCAAGACATGTGTTGTTAGGAGAATGATAGGATTTTTAAAAATTATCGATGTAATGGTGTTCCAAGGCCCTGTTCCCAGGTCTTGTTCATTCCTCATCATAAAACAACAAGGCCCAAAAAAAGAAAAAGGTGTGTTTCAGGTTACATGGTTTGAAAATCTAGGCTAGGTAGGTCGGATCTTTTTTTAATTTCTTTTTCAAGACTTTGGCCCGAAAAGTGCCCAAAATTGGATTCATGAACTTCAAGGGCGACTCGCTGATCACACTGTCAACTTGTGGATGACCAAATTGACTTTGAAATAGCCCTGAAATGACACTAAGATTTTTAAAAATCCAAAATTGGATTAAAATTTCTAGGGTCGGCCCTGTTTTGCTAGGTAGGGTCAGGTAACCTGAAACACACCTTTTTTTTTTTATTTGGCCCAATATTGTTTTAGTGTGAGCAACCAAGTGGGCACTGATCATTGAATCAACATTGATAGCTGGTTGTCAATGTTGGGCTGTATTTTGTGCCCACTGGGAATATACTCACCGGTTTAACATAATAGGTACATCATGCCGACCCACTGGGAGTGTATCAATTCCATGTGGGTCAGCATGAGCGTGATGCGATTGAGTTACTATAACTGGTGCTGCATACAGCTTCATGTGAGGATTAATTATTGACTTGGTTAATATTAACACACCAATTTTGTTACATTAGGTGACTGGTCTATTTCATACCTATGACCCGTTCATCTTTAGACTTGTCTCGCGCCCACTCCTGTTCATCTCCTTTGGCAAAGATGCCAAAGAAAATAGCACCAAATGCGAAGACAGCTCCAGTTATGTAGAAGACCTTCTGCCACTCTTCCCGTAGTCCCTACATCCAATACAAATGATAACACCATCTAATTATAGTATATTATACCACAGCGGGCACAGAGAACAAAGCATTTTCCACCTCTTGTATACTGCATACAGCTAGTGGTATAAAGTAGTTATAGGCCAAACTGTAGGGGTATTCAGTGAAAGGAGCCTATATAAGCCCCCCTTCACTGCATTTTGCGTACAGCATGGTACTCGTCCTATAACTACTACATCTTTGAGAGGAGTTTGGTTCCCATACAAGTCACACCACGCAGGGAAAATCTAAATTAATTTTAGCTGATGTGAAGCATATATTCTTACCGAAGCTCAATATGGCGGTTTTTTTTAAATTCAAAAGTGTTAAGAACATCAATTGTATCATATCTATAGATCCATGTTTGTTTATGAACAGGAATCCTTTGTACTTACATTAGGTGTTAGTTTGGCGACAACTAATGGAGCGATGATACCAGGAACACTAGCAGCAGTGTTGGTAATGCCAAATAGTATACCAGCATATCTATAAGGTAAAAGGTGATGGCAACCTGGGTCCCTTGCAACAAAGTAGCTAGAAAATGTAGGTCTCTGGATACGATAATAGGGGGTGGAGTTGGTTACTTGTTGTTTGTTGTATTTTCAAATGCATTTTAATTTTTGGTGTTTCCAAGATAAAATAAGAGAACTAACAAATTAATGTCCAACAAGTTTGTTGTAGAAAATTAACATCCAGTTTGCGCCTCTACAGGACCAATGAAAATACAGTTACTATGTACGTGGTATCGGCTATGCAGCCTCTAAATTAGGCCAAATACAGCCCCCCTACGTACCCTTAAATTGAACACACAAAAAAAGTAAAAATGGGAAGACTTTTTAATTTTTTTTGTAAACCTAAAATTGACCCCAAAAAGTGTAAAAATATAAAAATGTAAAAATTGCATAAATAAAAGTAGGGTCGGTCCTATTTTGATAGGGTCGCTCGGGTGACCTGAATCAAACTTTTTTTCTTTTTTTTTTGCCTAAGAACTAAATTGTGCGTTGGCTCCTGTTATCACAGTGTCCTTACCTAGGTGCGATGTCCACATGGTTTACCATGTACCCAGCTCGGCTACCGAATGTGAAGCCCACAGCAATGGCAAGCAGAGCCACGGCTAGACCACGCTGGGTCTCGGACACATAACTAGTACCCACCATGAATGCACCCTGACCTATAAAACCTGAAAGTTACCAATATCATCTATATACGATGTCTGAATCAAGAAGACAGGTATGGTTATTCAAATGGATTTTATTTAGATTACCATCGACTTAACACATATCATGTGAGACAAATGGAACTGTTTACAATAAATATACTACGAAAAAAAAATTAAGGAGTTTGAAAAGTGACCCTGGTCAGTGGTGTAGCCCCTATAAAGTAATAGTGTGGGTCATCAAAGATATTTACCAGATTATGAGAATTGCTAATCCAGATTTTCTGTGCCTCGTATTTGAAATACCATTTAAGATATGAATATGGGTGAGGGTGTGTTGTCTTACTTATAACCTGGAGGGTCTTCCTGGTGGCCTCTGTAGATAGGATCTTCTTCTCACGTAGGCAGTCTGCGAGTTGACCACCAGCTATACAAGCCACCAACTGCACCATATATGGCATAGCCGAGAGTAGACCATTCTGAAAATTAATACACTCTAAGAAAGGTGTGTTATGTTAACAGGCTTTTTTAAAGCCATTTTTAACACACTTTTGTATTGTAACACACTACATGCTACTCAAATTGTGTTGATCTCAAAAGTGTGTTACTCTGTTACGCTACTCAGGGTGTGTTACTCTTTAAATGCATGTTCCCACAACACACATATTTTAGAGTGTAATTAAAATGAGTGGGAAGTAGAATATTAACGGCCAATTAGTGATGGAACACACATGAAGTGGTGCCGCCATTAATTAGCTCTTGGATTAACTAATTACCCCATTTTACTGGTTAAAGCTACTATAGTGCTCAACCCTCACATCCCTATTCACCTTTTGGATCACTTATTGAGGGTAGTGCAGAAACTAAGGTCTATATCCAGGCACAAGATGAAACATATTTACACTTAATTCAGTCTCAGTATGGGTTAAATTTAGGTACCTCAAATCGGAATGAAGTTGTCGAAATATGGTGGAGGGGGGGGGGGCGCGCAAGGGCCAACCCCAGAAATAGGGGGGAGGGGTTGCCTGGACTTGGCCTAGAGAAGTTTGGCTTCAGGACTGATTATAATGGGCCCATTATAATGACCACCTTTGGAGCTAACAATAACATTCCATATACTTTGAGTAATTGCCACATAATACACTTTCTTGTTGCCATGGGAACCATTCCAAATGGGAAATTTTAGTGCAGGTCCCTTGGAAATCCCACCAGTAACGCAAAACTTAAAACAAGATCTGCTAGGTGTAGGAAATAAGCAACATTCCTATCAGGAAATAATCAAGGTTGTTTGCCATTACTTTTCAGGTCTTCCGGGCAGTTTGCGGCTATATAATTTATTAACATACATAAGGACTTTATCAATTATGCAGTATAGTGATATAGATGGAAGAATTCAAGCTCCTACTGATTTGATGTCGTACTTGAGGACCTCGTTCATGTACTTGGGCAGTGACGTCAGCAGCATGTAACCACCCCAGTTGTTACACGTGTGGGCCACAAGGATGGCCCACAGCGGAAGTGACGTCATCATGGACACCCAGGGTACATCCAGCTTCTGTATGTGTGTTATAAGGTTGTGTCCATGAAATCATTTTGTTCTCATACTATTTGGCATGTACTCAGAAAGGGATCTTAGTGCGCCCTGCATAAGGTCCTTTTTCGCATATCGTGTCACATACAAACGATTTTTACCCTTTATATCATTATTTAAGTTAGATTCGATGACTCCCTGTTGATTCATTATTGTTTAGATTTTGAACCTTTGGTATCAATGCAGTATTAAAAAGATATATAATGAAGTCTCAAAACATGAAACCTACTTCTTTTTTAGCTTGGGTAGAAGTGGCTTCTATAATGAACTGCCTTTCTTCCTCCTTCATACAAGGGTGTTCTGCTGGTGAGTTGTAGACAAAAAGCTGCCACAGGATGAACCAGAGCACTGCACCCCCACCTGCACAAATAAGTGGTTCAATCGTCAAAACATGCAGATTGAATGATAAAGATGGTAAATAAACTTTCCCACCCACCCTCACCTCATTTATATCTATTTCTATCACCATCAACCACCAAAACTTTGCCACCAGACTTTCAGTACTGATGTATTCCTACATACACTCGAGTAATTTGTTCAAATTACACCCAAAAAAGGGAGTTATATGTACCTATGCTGCGCGTCAAGCTCAGATTCACCCTTATAGATAGTAGAATTGGTTCAAGTGACTTGCTGTATAAGTTTTATAAGCCAAGGACAGGGTAAATGTCCAAGGCGCCAGCCATGGATAATAATCACTGTCCAAGGCTTATAACACTTATACAGTTAGTCACGTGTATCTGACTTACACTCCCAGTAGGAGGTGTGCCTAATGGACCGCATCCACATACACACAGCCAAAAATAATTTTCTCATTTTCAGAAAATATTTCTTGTTTTAAGTAAAATAAACTTAAAACAAGTTTGTCCGTAGGATTACAAAATTTTCCTTGAAAGCATGGCTGAGTTTAATATACTTAGAGTAAGAATAACAAACAAGAAAAACAAACAAGAAAGAAATTCTTAAATCAAGCATTTTATACTGGAATCAAGATGATATTTCCTGACATATTTCTCAAAATAAGAAAATCTTTCTTTTGGAATACACCTTTTTTTCTAGAAAACCTTTTACTTAAGTAAGTTTCAATTACGTATTCAAGTAAATAAACTCTTATCATTTCCAATTATAGTTATTATAATTAATTTACTGGAACAAGGGTTCTTACATCAAATTAATCCTTAATAAAAATTCCCCCTTTCCCACATACTTTTTACCCTCTTCTGTTCTTTTGTGACTTAATTTGAGGCAGAAATGTATACCCTGTTTGATAGAAAAGTTGTTCTATTGCATAGTGGTGGCCTCTTGTGGCACAACATGTAACTAGTGTTTTTAATTTAAGAAAATAATCCTTATTAAGTAGTCTGTATACTTGATCCCTATGGAACCTAAAGGGGACTGTTGTGATAAATGATTCCACTCCCTCCATGAGAATGCAGACAGTAAACAGAGAAAAAAATGTTATTTTGATACACATGTATTTGACAAGGCATAAGCTAGAACTGGTTCCAGTCCTCCCATTATTTTAAATGAAAAGAAAGCCAAAAAAAACTTCACTCACATTCCACACCTATAAGATTCCCAAATAATGGAAGGAATTTGATGAAGTCATTATGCATGGTCATAACCATCATATAATAGAGTATTCTTGCTTATTTTTCCACCCCTATAGACAATTTGGACATATGGTCTCAGGTCAATTCTTAGCTGAGTAGATTTTGAATACATAGCAATCTTAAATCTAGAAATAGAACTTTCTTATTTCAGGAATATAAGATATAATCTTGTCGGGCCCACAAATGACCAATTCTAAGAAAATAACTAAAGAAAAATAACTTGAATACTTGTTTCTAGAAGAGTACTAGAAAAATATAAGTGTTTTTTTTAGCTTCCGCTTTCTGATAACAAAAGATAAACGTAAAAACCCAAAATGAGTTTATTCCTTGAATCGAGAAAATTTAATCTTGATTCTATTATTTTCTTGGGGTAAGAAAATTATTTTTGGCTCTGCAGTCATGTATGTAAAGTACAGTCAGGCCATTTATTTTGTTCTCTCAGCCACCTGTGATGTAACATGGTAAAATATGATCCACTACTGTAAATAATGTAAATGACAATAAGATAATTACCTCTCTTGCCAATTGCAAAAGTGCATGATATAGGGTGTTCAGAGCGGCCTGCCATGGCACAGACAACCAGCAGTTTTGCCCTCTATTTACACTCATGTCTCATTTATGGCTAATTGACACCAAAAAACACAGTTATGTTCACACTATCTGAAAGCTATGGTTTCATTCTACACAATGTGTGGTTTCTGCAAAGATTTGTACATTTCCACTTGTGGTTTTATATGAATGAGTAAGTAGAAAGTGGGGAGTGTGTGCTCCCTGTGCAGGCCCACATTTTGGCACTAGTAATTGATAGCTGCCCAGCAACTGCCCTGTACTAGAATAGATTTCTGGGAGAGGGTATTTGTGATGGAAAACCTCCGCGGAGGTGTAGTATTTGCAGTAAAACCTCCGAGGCGTAGCCGAGGAGGTTTTACTGCAAATACTACACCTCCAAGGAGGTTTTTTAGCTTATACTCCACCATTACTTTACACAGTGATATTCTGTTGTAACAAATCGCTCATTTTAGAAATAATGTAATAAAATGTGCGTCAGGTTAAGATGGGATTCGAACCTACTTCAGTCAGATTAACTGCATAACATAACAATAAATGCCCTCCGGTTTTGTATAGGTTTAATCATGCCTCTGTGGCCTAATGCGTAGGGCCATTGCCCAGAACACCTCATGATGAGGGTTCGAGTCCAACCCTACCCCTGAATAGAAACGAGTTTTGAATTATTATACACAATTAAAAAATCACTCTTTCTTATAGTATTTCTATTTTTAATGACTTCATTATTTACACCAACACTGATCCCAAGTTAAATAAAAACATAACATAAGGACAGAAATATAGTATGGGGGCTTAAACTCAAAACATTATAATGAAGACTTCTGAGCGAGCTATGTTGGGTTTTATAAAGGTTTCATAAAGGTCCTTCTATCAGTGTTGGCTATATCATATATTGTATTACACTGATACACGTGTAGTGTGAGGCATTGATATGTCAGCCTTCCTCTGTGGCCACATAGGTAGAGCGATGGTATTGAAGCTGAATGCTTTATTCCTGCCTGGGTTCGATTCCCAGTAAGAGCAGGGTTTTAAATAGGAAAGAATCCACAAAACCTCCTCAGGAGATTATGTGGCAAAACCTCCGGACAGCAGCTACAAAACCTCCGGACAGCAGCTACAAAATCTCCGCTCAGGGTGGCAGAAAAGGAATATGAGAATAAACCTACAGTGAGAACAATAGGACGAACACCTGAGCGGAGTATAAGTGCAGTCAATTCCTAAATGATAGGATTGTAATGCTAAGATATAGGTCTACAGTTACATATATCCCACATGTTATATGGACTACCAGATCCAGATCTACAGCAAAATATTTCCTAAAAGTCATGGAATCACCTTTAAAATAGAGGGGCATAAAAGTGTGGGATCATACATTTAATTCCCATATTTGTTAACTATCTCCTGTCTGAAGAACAAGGTGATTGGAAAGGAATTGGCCCCCAGATTTACACTTATGTGGATCTACCTTTTCTTAGGAGTAGTACATTCCCTATGTAAGTCACCCTCCACTGCACCTGGATCCCTGCCACTCACACTGTAGCAGGGGAGTGCTATTTCAGGACCAATCCACTGCATGGTTAGACAGGGCTCTCTTGTCCTCCCAAAACACCTTACTTTTTTTGCAAAGAAAACCCAATTTAACTATGTTCTAGTGGTGGTAGATTCACAATTCTTTCAGAATTCTCTTAGTTAAGATCCTCTCTATCTATCCTGTACAAAAAACGCAACTTTTCTGCACTCAATAAAAATGGCCTGAACGCCCTACATGATACAATAATATAGTGGGGGGGGGGGGGGGTATACTTACCAAAGACGTAGAAGATGAGTGGCCACCCTCCGTCCACACCAGACGAACACAGAAGACCTGACAGTGCCAAAGTCAGGATGTTCCCTATTGTTGAACCTGCAAACCACAAAGACAATATTACTAGTCATTACTGAAACACCGTGTAGGCAATCAGTGCAACTTTACTATATATATATATATATATATATATATATATATATATATATACCCTACACTGTGTAATATTATGGTGCTGTAATTGTATTTTTCGAAGATGACTTAGTTAAATAAAATAGAAAAATGTTGTTGCATCATTTTATGGATTGTGCACTTGTAAGCTGCCAGTTTTGGATGCTCCAGATTTTGCGGATTCCATTGTTGCATAATGTCTCTCACATGATATAGCGGTCGACTCTAGGTGTAAATAGTTAAATACCATCTTTTCTACTGTAAACTACTAGTAGATTTAACTGTTCATCTACATTAACTATTAACACTGTACCCTACCTGAGGTGCACAATGTGATGAGTCTACTCCGCTCCAGGGGCGGAGCCCAGTTGACCCAGAATGAGTTCATAGCAGGGAAAGTTACTCCCTGAAATGAGTAAAACTGGAAAATGTGTTATCTCTTTATAAATAGATTTAAAGCTGTTTACAGATAGATACTGAAAATAATCAGTTACTCTGAATAGGTTGGTGTGGAATAATTAAGAATTACATAAAATGGCCTAGAATGTATTAAAGATATCAAAAATGCAGTTAAAGTGTACTATCCCATCTAATAAGATATTTACATTCTACATGTATCAGGAAATGGATGTTATTCTAGCTTATAAAGAAGGTGTCGTACAGTGCCCATGCCCATGATGACCCGTAGTGCGATCACGAGGTACACCGAGCTGCGTGCGCACACGGGCAGGATCATGGTGCAGAGAATGGTGATGGCCATACCACATCCGTACACATGTTTACCGCCGAATCTATCTGATAGCCACCCACCGATAACCTGAAAGGAACATGTACATGTGTAACATAATTCTATTTCATACCTGAGACGGCAGTCTCTATGGGCCTACCGGGGTAGCTGGATGCCTTATGTGGGCGTCCATTGCATGATCTGGTACTGGCGAGATAAGCGCTGATTACAGTTACCACAATGGGTACTAGTTGTACCACAATGTCCCCTAAGAACCCTGCAATGAAGGCCAGGGAATAATCTCATCGGTTGATAAGGGGGCATCCATAAATTACATATGCAGAATTTTGGCAGAAATTGACCCCCCTTGTTGCACCATGTACGCATTTTGGCTACCCCCACCCCCATATGTACATACTCAAATCACAAGGACCCCCTCCCCTTCTCTAACAAAAAAGAGGCACCTTTCTAGTCTATACCAATCAGCAAACAGCTGTGTTAGTCTACACCACAATGATCAAGGCTACCATGGAGTACTGCAGTTTTACGTATGGTGGTGGCCCAGTCTGGGCTATACGAAAGTTGCAAACTCTTCAAAACGATGCCCTGAGGATCTGCGAGAAGATACGAAACCCTTGCGGTGTCAACATCGACCAACTTCACACTCGCAACGGTGTACCAATGCTGGAACTCGCTAGACGCAAGCAGCTACTGAGCTATCTCCACAAGGCCTCCAAGGACGTGGACAACATAGTGGTGCCTACGAGAGCCCTACGAGCCAATGCTAAAGTGAAACTGAAATGCATGAGATCCTGGAGTGATGTCTACGACAAGAGCCCGCTCCTACGCGGGATGGAGGACTGGAACAGACTGCCCCCAGAGACTCAGAAACTGAAAGACAGTCGGAAATTCCTTAATGCTCTATAGTCTAGTAGATGTACCAGATGATGAAACTCTGATAATCTCTATGATAAAGAACTTGTGAATAACTTTTGACATAACATGAACTCTTTTCTATCCGATCCTTCTCTTTCAGAAGGTGACTTGGCTGCTAAATGAAAAACTCAATGTATTGTATGCAGATTTTTCAGCCAATAAATATAATTCAATTCAATTCAATTCAATTCACCTACCAGATGAGTCATTTATTTGCAGTGAGAGGTCAACTCCCCCCCCCCCCCCCATATAAAGAGGAAAATTGTACAAATATGAGGAGTATAGAGGTACGTTCCTCTAAATATTTTGAAATTTTGGCTCGAATTTAGGCCCAATAAATGCTATTTATTTTAGTAAAATTGACCAAAAAGTACCCCCGTGTACACAATGTGTATGCCAAAATACTCCACCCCCCCCCCCTGTACAAATCTGTATGCATTTGGCCAGACCACCCCTCCCCCCCCCCCCCTTGGTGCGTATGTAATTTATGGATGCCCCCTAAATCAACCAACTACCCAAGTATAGGGGTGTAGCTGGATGCATTATCAACCAATCAGATAAGACCCTGCATTCACTGCAAAATTTTTAGGGTGCATCATGTAACAGCTTGTACCAATGTGACCGCTGTTATCAGTGCTTTTTTCGCCAGTAATTCGGTTTTTCCATATGGGCGGACATTTCTCTTCTGGGCTAGCAATCTCTCGTGAGACTCAGGCAGTGACCAAACACCCACACATCATTCATAGCTTGCCAGGAACCGGCTACATTGAGAGAGAAGAACCAAGGTCTAACGAGATTGCTGGTGTCAGTGTAAACACAGTGGTTGCGGGAACAAGTCCACACCAGTTAGAGCGCTATAGTACAACAGATGTATCTCACATTTCAGATCCCCGTGAAATAGCCCTCACTTGTATTTCATGATCTGTGGTCTCGTGGACATTTTTCTTTATTTTTTTGAAATACAAGATTTACTATGCTTTAGCTCTGAAACACCGTATCCAATGCCCCTCATTGAATACAATATGGCCATATTCAATGAGCTAAGAAAAGGTTATCTTTCCTTCATGAAATGGCTTCAACTCAAAAATAAATGCAAATGCCAACTACATTGACACCTCTCTCACATATTTCACGAGTGGGGGCTGGGGCAGTATCCCACGAAGCTTCAGGCTGAGTGGGATGCACCCCAGCCCCTCAACAGAGACGGTATCAATGGGCGTTGGCATTTGTATTTTTAATTGATAGCGTGCCAAACATGCTTGAGCTATCATTGGCAATGAATTAATGCATGAATACTTAGATAAATACAGTTGATGAGTGCAAATCTTGCATAAATGGATGAATTATGGACATGATTTATTGCCAGGGCAGTTAATTTGTCGCCATGGCAGTGTGCCAGATTGGTGATACCCTTTCGAAAGTGTATCAACCCCATAGAGTTGGCATAATGCAAGCAGCAGTTACTGGCTAATGATGTACTATCATCCTGTATTGTAAATTCTCCCATACATAAGGCCACTCAAAAAAAAAGTTGTTTCTCATCACCGCGCGCATCATAAAAATCATGATCTGGGGAAAACTTCTTTTTTTTTTTAAACATTTTTGATGAAAAATTTTTTTAAATTGTGACGGTTCTAAAAAATATTGGCAAATTTGCTGTGAGTAATGCACTCCGCTGGTAATAAATTGCATTATAACAACCTTTGATGATCAGTAAACTCTGAATTACTAAAATGTGAAAATTTATCGCGAAAAATCGAAATTTCCCTATGTATTTCAGCTTCAAGTAAAAAAAAATAAAAAGTTAAAATAAAAAACGCCCTCATCATATTTTTCACTGCTTGGTGATGAGAAACAATAATTTTTTTGAGTGGCCTAAGCCGCACTTGCGTATGAGCCACACCCACAACTTTGACAAATCCTAAACTTATAAGCCTGACAGAGCTTCTGAAAATTGTTCATTTAGGCTATTCAAAATAAGTTGTCTCATCACCGGGCAGTGAAAAATATGACGAGGGCGTTTTTTATTTTATCCTTCTTTTTACTGAGGGCTAAAATGTAATACATTTTAAGAAAAATTACGACTTTTTGTGAATGATTTTCACATTTTAGTAGTTAAGAGTTAAGTGATCCTCAAAAGGTGTTACATGTATATTGTAAGTTATTCCCAGCTCACTGCATTACTGACAGTCTAAGCTTTAATATAATACCAAATATGCCATTATTTTTATTATATGCCACTTTTGACATACTTTTCATTAAAATTCTTTAAAAACAAGTTAGGCTATAGGTGTGTGTGTACCTGGGTGACCATGTAGCCGTAGAAGAAGGAGCTGAGGATGTGACCCTGCAGAGACTTACTCCAGTGGAACTCGCCCTGAAAGTAGAGGTAACCCAGTCACCAAAATCACGTTTTATTGACGTCAGAAAAACGTTGTGCAAAGGTTAGAAAACGTTGAAATAAGAAGGTTATAAGGACCTTTTTTCAAACGTTTTTCAAACGTTTTTTTCTAACATTATAATAACTCAAAAAAACTTTTAATAACACATCTTTATTTCTGAACCCTGCTTACAGCCAGCTAATACATGTGGTTCAGGACGATATTACATATGCAAGAGTGGTTCAGTACAAGCTCGGGACGCGTTCAAGAACTGGTTAGGGACAGGTTCGGGACAGATTTTGGTTGCCTCACCTCATAGCCTTTATTAGGTGGTGGAGATGCTGTAGAGTCGTTGTTGTTGTCAATACTGCCGGCAGTTGTGGAGTTCACCATACAGACTATGGCCATACTCATGTTGATTCTGTATACCGGGTAATATGTGCAATTTATGTCGATTAGGGATGTAGTATTCAAATATAACCTTAATTATGTACGCAAAAACAAAGCTCTTATTATAAATTGAACCTTTGTGTCCACATTAATACAATGATATGTGATTTAGTTGAACCTGCCTTTGAAAAGGGTACCGTCAACCACTGCTAAGAAACTGATCCCTTTCATAACCCTAACCCCTACTTTGATTTAACGAGTGATTTGAGTTATCTGACATTTGCCATGAAATACACCATCATCTTAATCAAACGTCGAGCTACTCAAATGACTAAGAAGCGTATAGGTCAGAGCAGCAAGGCATTTCAAGTGTTGTATTTTAGTCTGAATTGGGTAAACGTGTTCACCTTTTTGGTTAAAGGATTTCCTCGCTGATAAATATTTATAAATCTAGAATTCATGAAAATCAAGACATACATAATATCACATCAGTACAGTGGCCCAGGAAAAACTTTTTTTTTATAAAAGATCACTTATTTTTCTAGAAAAGTTGCTGTCAACTGTCAAGTTGACAGTTGACACCAAGCTTTTGAACATAGATGTTTTTTCAAATCACTTTTTTTAAAGAAAAGTTGCTGTCAACTGTCAACTTGACACTTGACACCAAGTTTTTGAAAAAAAGTTTCTTTTTCAATCACTTTTTTTCTAGAAGAGTTGCTGTCAATTGTCAAGTTGTGCATCAATGCATCAACCGCGAACAACTTTACATCCATAATTTAACAATTTACAAACATGTGAATATCAACGTTTATGCGGTGGCCCTAGGTTTTCTCCAGTGTAGTGTTTCTTAGAGTAGTAGAACCATTTATATAACACTCTCAAACATGTTGACACCACAATCCAGCCATACTTATTTTCTTACTAATCAGTGTTGGTGGTTGATCTGGAGGCACACATACTGGGCAGTACCTACTTTGCTTAATCTAAAACGATTTCCATAGATTACCTGAGAGAGTAGACGAACACGAATCCTAATAACCCAATCAGGGCTAGAGACCAGCGGGCCGGGAGCGGGCTCCGAGAACAACATGCTCCTAGAAATATCAATCAAATTCTGTGATGATAATGATAATAAGTGTAGACCTTCCTTAGGAATGCAGTGATGTGCTTACTTAATCTCTATAAAAGCACATACATGAAGTGTGATACGTAACGTCCTTCTACAACATTTATGTATACAACGAGTAAGCTTTGTGGTTCTTTGGCTGCTTCCAGTTGAAAGAAGAGAATAGTCCTAATCATAATGGTAGCTGTCTTGGAGTTCTTTACGGGGGTTTTCTGTTTATATTTTCCTTACTTTAACCCCAATGTTTTCTTGTTGTTTAATTATGTTCTGTTTTAAAAATGATAGGAATGATGTTTCCTCTGTGAATACTGGTTTTATCTCTTCATATCACTCTATGATAATATAATAGTTATATTTGTCGTACCAAATCAATATTATGTACCGTGTTCTGTGACACGTGTATCAATGAAATACTATCTCTATGAGAGCCCGCAAAAGACGTAAGACGACCTCATGATATATTGAAAAGTATACTGAAGACTGTGAACCCAAAGAATCAAAGTACTTCTCATGAAGCATGATTTATCTATTGTAAAAACTACAGACGATTCTACTGCTCATCTAGACTAGCTAGAACAGTGTATAGTTATAGTACACAAAGTCAGTCCAAAGGATCAAGTATAGACAGTCTAAATGTTTAAGTATATTTGTTGTGTTTGTTTCAAGGGGTTACCGTTATCAGTATAATTGCTGTATCCATATACATCGATCCGCTGCATTTACTGTAGTACCCATTTGAAACACTCCCATCTGTGAGACACACTTAAACTGATAACACCGTTACAAACATAATAATCCTTTGTACAGACAAGATAATCGATAATGGTGTTTATCCATGTGAAGGGTACTGCTGTCTCTGGATACTTTAAAAAGAAAATACACCTGGTGACACTTGACAATATCTAAAACATTTCCCAGTAGAAAGACCTGTAAATAGTCATATAACGATAATGTACTTATTGAGTTACGCCTATTATCATAGACCCAGGCATGGGTTTCTGGCATGATAAAAGGAGTCTAGTGGACTTGGACCGAGTGAGGAACCCTGCATGTTTTTATTCAATAGGATAACACTGCAACAAACAGTGTGTGGTACTGAAATAGGATGAGTGTTGTTGTCTCTATTATTTGAAACTCTATATCAATAAAAGAACTATGCCAATTTCATCAATGCATTTTCTCGATATCTTTATAAATCATACCATTTATTACAACTAGCCCGGGAATATTGCATGTTGTTTCCCTTAGATAAATAAATTATAGTGCTTATCGCTTAATGGGCAATTAAGTACCTGATGTATTTCAGAGAGAGAAAAAAGAGAGAAAATGAAATTTCCTTACGTGAATTTGCAACACCTCCTTCAGCCATACTGAGGAGTTGCACTTGTGTACTCCTTGGTTTAAATGATATCTCTTAATGTAAAATGTCCTCTGTCTGTATTTATATACACTCCCTTGGGTGTCAGTATTTACAGTGGTCACTTAGATATACAATATGATATGTGTATCTAATGCCGGGATACATAGCATAGTATGTAGCTAGGTAGTTCCACTCAGACTTCCTCTGGAGATCAGTAAGGGTCCTGGCCAGGTGCTTGCTGATGTAGTATTGTGTACTGATGGGTACCTCATGAGGCTGGCCTGATGCACCAATGCAGCACCGGAGAATATATTGCTTGCACAAGGGTTGCATCACTGTGGCTTTGGAAAACGGCTTAAACGCCATTTTTCTAAAACCGATTGATATCTGACAAAAAGCTGGGTTAGGGGTGGTCAGATGTAATGCTGAAAGAATTTTCCCGAGACTAATAGTTTTATGTGTCAGTCTGTGTGTGATAAACTCTGTATGCTTCAATTCTGGGATGGATTTATGCCGTTTGAAATCCAAACTTTTCAATTCTACATGCCGCCCTTGAAAAATATGTAGATTTGGAAGGTATTTAAGCATTGTCGTCAGCCTTAATCAATACTATTCTAAAGTATTTTCTTTTACATTTACATACCATCAAAACATATAATGTTGTAATCGACGAGAATTTTCAGCTATGACATAATTATATAAGTATAATAACCATAGGAACTATTATAAAGTTGCGTTTTTTCTAAACGATGAAGTAATACATATCATTCATAGGGAAGCAGAAAATGGCCACCGCACATCCTAGACCACCTATGTAAGTACCAGAGCCTTGTGTTATGATGGCAAACTACTAGGGAAGTGCCAGTGCTGATTTAGGTGATTTACATCTCCCTATCTGTAACAATACCGCTGATATCTACATAGGGCATACACATGCTGAGCCACTGTATATTAGTTCTGTCTAAGCCACTGTAGATTAGTTCTGTATCGACTCTCACATAAGTTTTATCTAGACAGATAAATTCCTTAGATAGCCATGCCAGTGAATATAAATCAATGTCCAGTTTGCATAATTAACTTGTATTCTTTGGAGCAACACTGACGCCCTAAAGGCCAGTGTTGGCCCTTAGGCTTAGTCTGTGTATTAGACTCCTTATGAAAAGTTGTGTTGGGCATGAGATGTACTACGTTATATCAGTACTCCCATTTAATGTGTGAACCGCAAACAGCAAGTCCATTTCCTGTAGCCTGTGGCTAATAGGGAGAGAATACATTCCCTCCTATTAAATTCAAACTACATTGAAAGCAAAATACTCCACACCAGAGAGATTGCGTTCACAAATAGACATAACTTGTTGGTTTTGATATTGATATTGACATTATTATTTTGGTACTGTCATCATTATTTTCAAATGGGGTTTATATCCAACGACGTTGAAGCATGGGCCTTATTTAGATTCACACTTATGTGGAGAATTATGATGCTGGGTATATAATAAAGATAATTATGTAGCCCCCTGTTCGAGTCTAGCACGAAGCCTGTGGTAGGAGAGTGCCGTCTGTGTTAGAAGTTTGAAGCAACCAGAGAGGACGTTCGGACACCTCTATCTGTGTGTGAAAATGTCTCAATGTGGGTGGTGGCGCCACCTGGCTGATATCTAGGTAACAAGTTGAAGTTGTGTAGGATTAATACTACTATTTAAATATGGGTAGACTTACTTTTCAAATAAGTAAGAAAGACAAAGGGGGAAAAAAAGAGAAAAATAATTGTTTCACTGCTGGCCTGACTAGGGTTCGAACCCTGGATCTTTGGATTGACCTACAGCTACACCACAATATGATGTAATCTACAGTAGAAACTGTTGGAAACCAAAAACACTTCCCTTTTTACTGTGCAGCTACACCACTTACTCCTAACAATGCATAGATTGCCGCACATCAGGCCATCGTTGAACTTCAGGTATGACTCCACATGATTGTGTTCTGTACCAGTGGAAATATTTAATGTGTATCTGTTGTTGGCAAGTATACAATCAAAGATTCTATTTCCAGCGATTACATTGTCGTTTCTTAAATCGAACAGAGATCCTAATTCTGATCGAAAACCGATATAGAGGATGCTGAAGTTGAAATTATTTTTCAATCAATTTAAGCTGAACCAAAAGTGTTCAAAAGAATTATTTTATTCATGCACACACTTCTACTCATCCTAAATCAAGAAATTACTGTTTATCATAACAAGTATGACTTGATACAGTTCATACTCTCCTGTAGCAATAGATATTTTCCAGGTATTTAGCCTATCCAATCAGACCATTATGTATAACAGCCATTATTGAAATCGCTGATGCTGTTACCATGTCCCATTAAAATACCCAATTCAAACAGTTTCACAACAGAAATGTAGCATCAATGCAACTTTGAGAGCAACACATAAAGAATGCCCACTGAATGCTGGGTCTAAAAGCTGGGTCAGACTGCCTGGTGTGACATCATATGAGGTAGCACTAATAGTACCCCAGTGTAGTTCAATAGTACACTCAAAAAGTAAACTTGTCTCCAGACTCTTCAAAGTGACCATTATAAAATAAATGAGTCAAAAACTTGTCTATGTGACAAGGAAGCGGGTCTTCTAGCTGGAGATAGAAGACCCGCTTGGCATGTGCCAGCCCAAAACCCGACATTTGCCAGCTCCAGATTCTATTTGTGGGATGGTAACCTGATACGTTAGACAACTTTTGACTCGTTTATTTTATGATAGTCACTTCGACGAGTCTGGAGATAAGTTTACTTTTTCAGTGTAGTAATAATAGATATCTGTGAATGATAGGCCAAACTCCAATAATGTGACACTTATGGCAGCGAAACATGATAATCCAGCTATTTCACCCTATGTTAGTAAGCTTTTTTTTTAGCATTTCGCATTAATGGTGCCTTGGCTTTCAAGGAGGTGTACATCATCCAAATGGTTGTTTGTTTGTTTTAAACCTGTATCTGAAACATGACGTCATGCGTGCGTTTGCATTGCTCGTATGACACATGATGGCAGTAGTGAGAATCATAAATAATGTATCTCCACTCAGAATGACCTTCACCTAATGGATATCATTGTGTCAGGACTAACAGAGCAGCTTGAATGTAGTGGAGGATGGATGTTTTGATTCCAGTCACACACAGCATTCTCTGAAATGTGTGTAGGAGGTCTGGATAGAGTGACTCACCTCTGTAGGTATATATACAGTCCTGTTGTACTGGTTTACGATGCAGCCACAGCCATGTGTTTGTCCACCTGAGGCTTTCCGACATAACAGGATCAGAGGGGTCAAGGGCACAGATCAGCTGGTAAGTACTGTTAATTGATAATTGAAATCATTATCTCTTAATATGAGATTATATCAACTGTTTTATAATAATACAGTGTATTTAGAAGGGGCCTAATCTGGTAAATAATATTATAAAATAATTGTAAATAAGTATAGTATGAGTGAGTAGCTGTTCTAGGCTGGTTCTCTGCAATGGTTAGATTAGAGTCATTAGATAATTTTTCATCATCGCAATGGGTGCACTTGCATACATTTACAAAATACCTGGGTAAGAAGATCATAGATTACATGGTTATAAATCTGTTTCAGGAACTATTTTTATCATAGGAAGTGCAGCAGCCTAAAGATTGAGTTTGAATATATTGCTGAGAATGGAGTCAACTCTACCAACCACTCATAGAGAGTTGTTCACGACAGTGATAACTAATGTTACAAGCCATAAGGATGAGGAGGAGCTGTTTCCAATTTGGCTGGTTGTTTTAAACAGGTTCCAGCTCATGATAGCCATCATTGGTGCCTTGATGAATATCTTCACCTTCATCTTGTTGTTTTGGATGAGTACCCTTTCCGTGCCAGTCTCACTTCTGCTGAAAAATCAGGCATTGCTGGATTTTTTTGTGTGTTTCTTTGGAGCAGTTATCATCCAGCAACCTCTCATGTGGAGAGTTGGTGTCGAAGGATTAGACATTGTAATTTGCTATGTATGGCACTCACAGGCACCCTACTGGTTTGTGTTTTCTGTTGCAGCTTGGAATCTTGTCCTACTAGCCATTGAGAGATTTCTAGCTGTGTGTAAGCCATTCAGGCACATTGCATTAACAAAAAATAAACTGTTGATATCTCTGATTGTTGTCCATGTCACAATTCTCATCCTTGTTATGCCTATTGGTCTTGGAGTGGAATTTGAGAATGGGCAATGCCAGAACAGGCAAGATGATTTTGGAGGGCGTGTAGATGATTGGAAAAAATTCATTGGCATATTTAATTTTATGTATGCTTATTTCATACCATGTGTTCTTTTCTCAATTCTGTATGGACATATCATGATAAATTTACGGAAGAGACAGGCTGCTGGAAACAATCTAGGCCAATCTGAAGCTATCAACCAAGCAAGCAACCGTTTGACAAAGCTTGCTGTGGTTGTCACCACTGTTTTTATCATAAGTGTGGGACCAGATTCTTGGTATTTTATGTTAGCGAATCTCCAGGTCACAGAATACTTAGTTAATACACCTCTACAGAAAGTCATGGTATTTCTTACTTTACTAAACTCATTTGCAAATCCTTTAATATACTTTACACTTTTACCAACCTACAGACGACATATTAAAAAACTGTTTACAAGGCCTAAAGCTGACAATTATATTGCAACAGAATTGACTCCCCCTCTAAGAGGGTCTACTGAAGCCATCATAACTGTCACCAAATGAAGATAGCAGTTGAAGCCTGAATTCACACTGTGAGATTTGATAGCTGTGCCTGTGTCAACTTTACATTATGACAATAATCCACTATGTGTGGCTAGTATGTTATTTGCATCAAAGCTTCAATGTATTCAGAACTAGTGAACCTTGTGCATTTAACATTATTCGCAGAGAAACCCTGCTACCTGAGCATTACCTTGTTATCTACATGGACTGTATTCCCACCCATAAACAGTATTCTATGATTTGATATATTGTTGTGGGAAGTGGGACCCGTTCTGTTGGCTGTTTTGGTTTTGCAACCTGAGCTTCTTCCACTAAGGCTCTAAACATATTATCCAGAGATAAATTATTCCGGACGTAGATGGTGTGGGCCACATGTGTGCCTAGGAATAAAAGATTGTCAGCTAAAAATGATGGTGTTAATTGTGTGTCGCTTATGCTAAAATACAATATAACTAAAAAGTACTATATATTTTAAAGTCCCAAGATATTCAAAAGTAGTGACCCTTTGTGCATGTTTTTTTCGAGCCACTGAGTGGTGATAATAGTATCTTAAAGGTGGCACCAACTACTGACTGACCCCCTCAGTCATTTTTGAATATAACTTTGCCATTGTGCCTAACACACATATGACAAACCTAGGATAGTCTGTACTGACTAACCCTTTCAAACTATGGATTTTCAGTGTACCATCCATTACCTGAGGCACCATAATTATAGTTAGCACCACTATTGAGATCACTGTCAGTTATCAGGGCAGATTAGATGGTTCAAATGATTTCAAACTTCAATTATAAACAAAGCATAAAGAATAGCCACTGAAAACTGGGCCTGGTAACCAATGAGATCAGACTGTTTGGCGGGTTGTGATATATGAGGTAGCATTAATAGTGCTCCCTCTAGTGCAATATTATTAGTAATACCTTTCGTTATGGATGGATTGGGGGAACTCCACAAATGTGACGGAGGCTGGGGCAAAATGCCACGATTCAGCAAATTATTTGTTTTCAGTTATTTCACCCTAGTCACCCTCAAGGTAGTATAATATGTCATCCTAATGATTTAAAATATTTGTAGTATTTCTTTTCAATGTGCGGCTGAAACATGAGCAGTGCAGTGGGGTGTGTTCTACTTGTATGACACATGATAACAGTAGCAGGAATGATGAATTATGTATCAGAATTCAGAATTACCTACAGCTAATGGATCTCATTGTGTCAAACTCAGGGACTTTCAGACCATTCTGAATGGGGTGGAGGATTCAGAGCACCCTAAATGGAGTGACGCATATATGTTTACAATCCAGTAACACACTGCGCACTATGTGTAGGAGGCCTCTCCTGGTAGTTGTACATCCGAGTAGCAAGCCTACAAAGGGCCAAATCAGTTTTTGCTTTGGCAGATCTCAGTACCTGGGTTTTACCTGGGTTAGTGGCAGGGTTTAAGGCAGGGCCCAAACAGGTTGCCCGAATTGGAAAAACCGATCAGAACCCGCCTTGAGCACAATTGGTTTTGGTCATTGGGTTTTGATGTGGCCCCATGTGGGTTGCCAGAGGTGAGGTTTGGACAGGACAGTTCTGAAATTTAACACTAGATGGCACCTACTATACAATATGTAGAGCTTTTATCCAAAGCAGGATCTATTTTCATTAACACCATGAAACCAACATTTTCTAAAAGTTGGGAAATATTATATGAAGGTCTCTAACTCAGATGAGCGTGACTTGCCTGATCTGCATGGTTCAAATCTGATGATAATACTTCATTCTTGTCCATAACTGAATAGGGTGTGATTCAGCCTTGGGTGTGTAGGGGCATGATATTACATATTAAACAGTAAAGGGAAAATATCAATCTACTTAAAATATTTAAAAAATTCAAAATTGGATTGGATTTTGGCCTAATCATACATGTATGTACAGTGTACCTGAACAACATTATCACCCATTAATTAATTGCAGTAAAATGGACCATTACCCCGTGTACCTGAATAGCACTACCACCCATTAATTGCAGTAAAACACACCATATGTGACACAATCTGCGAAAAGGGCCCTTAGTGCAGGGTGCACTAAGGTCCTTTTTCCTAGTGCATGTCACATATACTGTGTACCTACCTAGAAGTGTCCATTTACAATCAATAAAAAGCTTTTACAAAGAATGTATATAGCTTTAGCGTGCGGACTACAAAGATACTTTGATACCGACTACACCTAACAGTGAAGCACAATGGGGTGATTAATAATGGAGACCTACCTGGAATTAGGGAAGTAATGCCTTAACCCTTTAATGACAGCAACATTAAGCTCACTGTACAGATTCCTTCGTCAAGATGCACCAAATGCAATAGCACCAGTGAGTAAAACACTGACCGTTCAGGGGTGCATCAACCCTCTATGGTCGTCATGGTGTAAGAATGCAACACTAGTGTGTTACCTACCAGGGCTGCATCCATTTATGATGACCATAAATTTGCATATTACATTAAGGCAATAATTATACTGTCCTTCAAGGGTCAACTAGTACATTTCTACCAATGCAAACGATGACTGTAGAACATGACGCCACCCAGGAACTACAGGTAAAGGCCACAGTTGACTCCGTTGACTTCAGGGTCTAGGAGTGTTACGGGTCAGAAGCTATTGCTGCAAACTCTAAATCTACATCTAATGACATGGAAGCAGTGTTACTTACACCAACTAGTCAACTAGAGCCACTTACATCAAACAACACTGGACAGGAGTCCTTACCAACATGGCTATTAGTGTTTGGCAAAGTACATCTCATGGTGGCTATCAGTGGTGCATTGATGAATCTATTCACCTTTATAGCACTGTTTTGGGCTAAATCACTGTCGAGGTATATACTTCTTCTGCTGAAACACCAAGCCATGTTGGACTTCTTAGTGTGTCTGTTAGGGACATTCTACCCTGAGCAACCACTAGGATGGTCTACTGGAGTGAAAGAAATTGACATTGTTGTCTGTTATTTATGGCACTCACAGGGCCTATATTGGTTTGTATTTTCTCTGGCAGGCTGGACTGTTCACTGAAAATATTGAATCTCAAATGTTAGTCAAAAGTTAGTAGGTTGTACTAACTTTTTACTAACTTTTGTACAAACATTAGCGAAAATTACGTGCCCAAAGTTCCTATCCTATCTTAGCGTTTTGCTGCTAACCCTTAGCTAAAAGTTAGCATTGCCCAGGTCACCTGAACTTATGAGGCTACCATAAAATCTGGTGTACACCTGCATCTCACATATAACTCACACCCCAACTTTGAGAGAATCCTATAACCTCTACCTAGGGCTTGAAAATTGTGATTCTAGTACTGTACTTTACCTTCAAAAACCCTTGTATTACCTGCCCATAGACCTGAGAATATTGCATAACCTGCATCAGAGGTTTGGTTCTAGTATAACCCACAAGTTACATGCAGGAATTCACGGTAGTCATTCATTAGTGATTAGTATCTCTATAACCAGTCAGTGGCATGGCCCTGGTTAATATGCAACAACCACATCATGAGTTACCTGTGCAATGGTAACTCCATCCATTGAAGCCAGTTTGTCTACATAACAATTATTGTCCTGTAGAATTGGCCATATAGAGACTTGAGTCTGTCTTTGATATATGCATTTTTCAAAAACACAAAAAAGGTGTCCCATTCAGAAAACCTCATTGGAATAGGTTGATCAGGTTCTTTTTTTAATCTGGCTAAGTAGATACATGGATACATTATGTTACACCCCATATCATATTCAAAATTAGAAAAGGTTACCTCTAAGCATGATAACAAGTGCAATTACAATCTTATCATATAGATAAATATCTCATGATTTGCTTGTGCTGTCACCTGGTGTGGAGTTCCTGTGGGTAGCCGGTTAGTAAAAAGTTAGTCATAGTTTAGCAAAATCTTAGTTCGATTTAATAATGCTGATAAGTTAGTGGTCTTGACTAAGATATATTAGCATTGACTAACCCCCAGAATTTTCAGTGTTGTTCTAACAGCTGTTGACAGATTTTTGGCGGTTTGTAAGCCATTAACATATGTTACTATGACAAAATGTAGAATGGCCTCATTTGTGGTCCTTAGCTATGTCATTCCTCTTATCTACACAATATCTGCATGCCTTGCTGTTAACTTCAACGGTACTAATTGTGAATTGAGATATGCTACTGATGAACTCAGTAAGGATATATTATTTGGTTTCTCAGGTTTGTTTTATTTTATTACAATTTATCTTATACCCTGTATTCTATTTTTCACCTTGTATGGTAAGGTCATATATACTTTACACAAACGAGGAAAGGGTGGAAATGCACTAGGTCGCTCTCAAGTCATCAGTAAAGCTACAACTCAATTAACTAAATCAGGCATTTTGGTGACAATAGTGTATATCCTCACCGTTGGACCAGATGCATTGGCCTACATGCTACATAATCTTAAACTTGTGCAGTATGAACTCAAAAGTCCCCAGCATTTGAGTCTAGCTCTTCTTACTCTGCTGAATTCCTGTGCAAATCCATTCATATACCTAAATGTTCTTCCCTTATACAGGCGTGATGTTCTCAACGTATTTAGGAAAACTCAGAGAGAGAAAACAGTGTTGAACAGAAATGTAACAGCTGAAGAATTATGCATAGATTCATTAACAAGAGGTTAACATTAGATAAAATCATACAATTCTGGGCCTTGAGTAAAAACACTATTGACAGTTCGAACTGCCAATAGTGGAAAATATTTCTGTTATTGACAGTTCACACTGCCAACAGTGGAAATTATTCCTGTTATTGGCAGTTCCTCTTGTGAACTGTCAATAGTGGAATATTTCTGTCTTATTGAAGTTCCCACTGGCATTGGAGTCAAAAAGTTTTTTGTACCCAAAATCGGACCCAAAATCGGTTATGGACCCAAAATCGGTTATGGACCCAAAAATCGGTTATGGACCCAAAAATCGGTTATGGACCCCAAAACAGATTTGGACCAAAAATCGGTTTTGTCCCCAAAATCGGTTTTGCCCCAAAAATCGGTTTTGCCCCAAAAATTAACTTTTCCACCAAAATCGACTTTTCCACCAAAATCGACTTTTCCACCAAAATCACTCTCAGGGTTATAACAATATTGATAACGAACTGTCAATAAGAGAGGAAATTCCCACTATTGACAGTTCGGTGAAGAACTGTCAATAACGGCATAATTTACCACTTTTGACAGTTTGAACTGTCAATAAGAGAAAAATATCCCACTATTGACAGTCTGAACTGTCAATAAGCGGAAAGTTTTCCACTATTGACAGTTTGAACTGTCAATAGCTAAATCAAGGTGGACCAGCTATTGACAGTGCAAACTGTCAATAGTAGAAATCAATCTTCTTATTGACAGTTCAAACTGTCAATTACAGAATAAAATTCCCTTATTGACAGTTCAAACTGTCAATACCAGGATATGATTCCCTTATTGACAGTTCACACTGGCAATAACAGATTAATTTTCTCTTATTGACAGTTCCCTTTTGGAACTGTTAATAAGAGAATCTCTTTTTCCTTATTGACAGTTCGAACTGTCAATAAGGGAATTATATCCTGGTATTGACAGTTCGAACTGTCAATAAGGGAATTTTATTCTGCTATTGACAGTTTGAACTGTCAATAGTCACGGCCAATTGGGGCCCACATGAGGTGTATGTGTAATGTATATTACATATAATTTATTGCTAGAAAATATCAGGTACATGTTCAAATAATATTACAACATGTTTATTCACATGTTGAAAGTGCATCCCTGGCACATGCATCCTCAAGAGGCTGATTAGAATTTAGTTGTTCCAACTACGTGTATATTTTGCTTTAATTAATGTGAAGGCCTACCCTATACACCTGCGTTCATGTGATGCTTGAAAACAACTATATAGTTGTAGTACCGTGGCAATCTGACCAGCAGGCATGAGCTTTTCAATCAAGGTAGTATTCATATCTATACTGATAAGGTTGTATTTACATGTTTGGTTGTAATGAACTAGATGACTCAAGTCACTTCCTGCTAATTCTGTAAATACAATATTGAAGATAATGTACCAAACTCCCCCGGGGGGGGGGGTCACTATAGATGTTGGTAACTACCCACCTCCAAACTACTACACTTACCAAAATTCAATGCAGGATGTCACCGCCTGTCTCTTCCTCGCATGAGCCACCGCCCATGGTATTTCAGTGCTGACCGCCCTGGAAATGGACCATTCAACTACAGACACCTATGGATAGAGAGGAGGGGAGGGATGGTATGACTACTGTGATACCATTCCTCATTTTTCACCTCCGTTGCCAATTATAAGCATCTACCTTTGATCTTATGGCTGTGTAAACCCCACAGCGAGCCTGGATAATAATTACAAAATGAAATGGTAAAATATTTTCAAAATCCTGAATCCACCCCTGCCTCCTTAAAGACAATAGTCATATGGAAATAATTATACAGATGAATATAGGGCCTAAAGAAGATGGGTATGCATGCACCATCATATTTATCATATACACCTAAATAACACACAGTTACCGCCCCCTATTTCTGAGTTACTGGCCACTGTTTTTTTGAGGCCCACCACGAGTTGCTTAAAGGTGGGTACCCATTTCAAACCAGAGTGCCCCCCCTCCCGGGACCAAACTGTTCTTATGACCTTAGCAAATTCAATTACAACCAATATGGTAAGACCAATGTCAACAAAATATCTCAGGTACTTTTGAAGTATAGCTGAAATAAATAAATAGTAAAAAATTCCCCTCAATTCCAATGAGGTGTCAATCCTACATTACTGAAGACTGCCATTGATCGGACACTAGTAACGGCCACTGCTTGGTGAGCTTTACTTTTCTTGGGCCTAAGTAGGTGCATTAATTAATCGTGTATGTTGAAACCTTGATGGACATTAGGATATATTCTTTTGTATATGGATAAGTTTTTTACTTTGATATTTAATTACTCTTTAACAAGCTGTAAAAATCATTAGTCCGAACCAGATGGTAGTTTATATATCCTTTACATTCGTTCACCTATGGCTGTGTCTCATGCGATTGTAACAATTGAAACGTCTTTGACCGGGTGTAGTCTTTGAACAGGTGTAGTCTTTGGCCAGGTGTAGTCTTTGACCACCAAACTACACGGAAATGCAGGGAAACTTGTAAGATATAGTGTTAAAATGTCCATTAACATTTTCCCAGCAATTCTGTGTACATAGCCCCCATTTCAGTTGTTTTGAAGCTTGCTGGTCAAAGACTACACCCGGTCAAAAACTACACCTGGTCAAAGACTACATCCGGTGAAAGACGTTCAATCTCATGAGACACAACCCTATTCATACCTGGCTGAAGGTTTGTCATAGCATTGATGATTGATATTGATTAATTTAAGGTTAAGCAGCCAACATAACAAGGATAAATTATCTTGAGACACGACACGCCAGGGATGCTTCAAACAACCATTCACCAAGTATTCGAGTCCTCTAATACCACCAACAGTGAAGACAAAGCAGGATTACCAACATGGCTGTTTGCTTTCAACCAAGTTCAGTTTGTGGTTGCTATCACTGGTGCCTTGATGAATATTCTCACTTTTATTATATTATACTGGACCAGGTCCCTCTCCAAGTTGATATTACCTTTGCTGAAACATCAAGCCCTGCAGGACTTTTGTGTGTGTCTCTTTGGAGCTATAACCCTTGAGCAGCAACCCATGTGGAAGGCAGGTGTGCAGGGGGTAGATACCATTGTCTGCTATATTTGGCATTCACAGAGGCTATACTGGTTTGTTTGTTCACTTTCAGGCTGGAATCTTGTCCTGATAGCCATTGAGAGATTCCTGGCAGTATGTAAGCCATATACATACATGCATATCACTAGGTGTAAGATAAGAGTATACATGGCTTGTATCTACATTCCACCTCTTATCTATACACTTCCTGCTTTTCTGGCTGTACAATTTAACAATGGGGTATGTATAATAAGGCAGGTTTTCTTACTGTGCCTATTTTACTTTATTCTAAACTATTTCATACCTTGTATACTCTTCTTCATACTGTATGGAAAGGTTATACTGTTTTTACGAAAAAGGTGGCAACTTGGAAGTAGCATTGGCCAATCAAGATGTATCGCCCATGCTGCAAATAGACTGACAAGATCTGGTATTGTGATCACAATTGTGTACATCTTCACTGTTGGACCAGATGCTTGGCTCCACATGCTACGGTCTCTTGGAATTGTTGAATACGAATCAAACAGCCCTGGACATAAGTGCTTGGTGTTTCTGGCTCTATTAAACTCATGTGTTAATCCTATCATATACCTGATTATGTTGCCGCCATATAGGCGAGATGTTGTGAAGTTGCTTCAAGGAAGTACAAAAGACAATTACACAGTCACAGATTTAAGCCCAAATATGGCAGCTAGTAATGAATATATATAACTAGCGAGATGAGTAGATTCTACGTGGGGAGAGGCAGGACATGCCTCTAGTACAATTCAAAGGATACCCCGTCGGAACTGATCTGGTAGGCCATGACAATTTGTGTTTACGGGTTATGTGCAATCACTTAAAAAAAATAAAAATAATAATAATAATAATAATAAAGGTGAATCCATTAAATGATTGAGGGTCTGCTGTAGCTCTAGCTATAGGGCGATGTATTGTTGTGTATTTGTATTCATATCTGAGGCAAATAGGCATTGAGCTCTCCCATCAATAAACTGGACTGAACCATTACCTTTCTTGTTACATTATTGCAGTGAGGCATGGAAGCCACACTCTTTATACCCAGGTGGAAATGGGTAGCTTAATACAATAATTAATCCACAGTGTTAGATGTCAAAAAGCTGGAATAGTCAAATTGACTCATGATACTCACAACAGGTAGAACAACGGATTTTCGGGAAATTATCAGATTCCAACATGTATCACACAGTATGATCAGGGAATCAAGTAGAATTTAGAACTGCAAAAGTGCTGATGGTTTTATATAGTAATTGTTGTGACAGAAAGTAAAAGAAGATACAAGATGTGCTCTGTGAGGAGAGTCCATTTGTAAAAGATCTCACAAACTCAAATGAAAATGTTCATAATTTACCCTCTTTTCTGTGAAGGTAGTACCAGTGCCTCTCCTTTAGAAACCGTTCTAATCTACCTGTCTGCACTAGATATACAGATGTGTATATATTACCATATTTTACCATAGTTCTCAATACCTTTTGTCCTGACGGCTACCCTGCAAGCAACGGTACGTTGGACCAACGTCGGCAGGTCGCAAGCAACATTTTAACGTTGGCACAACGTTGGTCTGCCAACGTTGGTACAATGTTGGTAAATTTATGTTGTACAAACGTTGGCAATACTCCCAATGTTTTGCCAACGTTGATACAACGGAGGATAATTCATGTCATTCCAACGTTGGCATAATGCTGTATCTCCAACCTCCACCAGATGGCATTGGAGGTTGTAAGAAGATATTTCCCCATCAGACACATTAACTTTCTTCATAATTGGTCAATAATTGGGGGTCATGTGATTTATATAGCATTTGAAACCAAGTATATTCTATTTATTATCCATTGTATCCCTTATTACCACATTTATATGTAATATGAAACAATCCTGGCAATATTCCTATCAGGACACCTTTTTGTAGGTAATAACAGGTATTTAAGGTGTAGGGATAGGATATGGTTCTGTATCACTTCTTGGCCATTTAAGCTGAGATTAAGGTGAAATGAAAATAGAGAAATGCTCTTAAATGATGATTGTTGACAGCCAATAGGCCTTTATGATGAGCAAACTATGTTCACTAAATCTCCCCAGTCACACATTGATAATCAACGTTTGATTAACACCACAAACAAATGTCAGATTTAACCATGAAATGGTTGGGTAGACGTTGGCACAACGTCACTATCTGACACAAGAAATCACTATGTGACAGCTTTGAGCCACAATGGAACAGGGTGTATGTCAACCAGAACTATGTTACTGACTGAATATGAATAACATATGATTTTAAATGAAGTAGGGAGAAACAGGCCATAGCATAATCTAGCATATAATTTGTGGACTATGAGAGGTGATGACAATTCATAGTAGTCTCAGAACGAACCAATATAATGCAGGAATTATTTGTATGGCGTTATTGATTAAACACTGCACATGATACGTAATGGTGTGCAGTTTGCAATGAGCCAATATTGTCTCTCTGCTCCTCAGCCACTCTCTTTCCATAGGCCCAGCGGTGAATAAGACAGCTGGTAATACAATGACTCCTCATGGATGTCGCTTACTGAATCAGTACCTATATAATTATGTATAATACAAACACATAATAAAAGTGACAAAGGCAATCATAATGCCATAATGTAAACAATAATTGTTTAGAAGCTAGCATGGACAAACAAGATCCATTTACGCCAGGCACCAACCAGAGTGGCTCATTGTGGGGTGCTGGGGTTGACACAAGTACATGGCTTATCGCCTCCTTAAGCCGTTCTAAAGGGTAGATCAATGAAGGCACTCATCATTATACCCCACAGTCCATTCAGTAGTTGGTATAATCCTATAGCAGGCGCAAACAGCAACCATTGATCTTGTTATGGATTCACTTTCTAGTATAAATTTGTACGAGCCAGGATGAGCACTTTGGTCACTCTTGAAGACGGCTAGTTCCAACATTTGCTGGTTCTTGGTTGCTCTTACAGTATTCCACTGCTGGATATAATAACATACCTTACAAGTCATTAAGCACTGTCGGACCCAAGAGGAGGGGGAATTCGTGAGGACTGAAATCAGTGGTAATTGTCACATGGATTTAGTTTAAGCTATTCAAACTTCATTCAAACTATGTTCTAGTATATAATTATAGTGTTATCTCATAAGTCTTTTATCATTTGTTGTACATTTATACATGCTTGTATGTGCCTTGAACATAAGTATGTCGCTTGTATATAGGTATCAAACACTGGTATCTAAACAAATTACCGTAAAACCTCGCGTATAAGCCGCGGCTAGTACGCGAGTCAGATCGGCGGTGCGGCTTATAGCATCGGCCCAGGGTCAGGGTGCGGCTTATACGCGAGTTTTTGCTACTATGGGACAGTACTAAAAGTCACCATAATCAGATCCCTGGTGCGGCTTATAGGATCGCCCCAAAGTCGGGGTGCAGCTTATACGCGAGTTAGGCTTATACGCGAGGTTTTACGGTAATGCTTGATATTAAGCCAACTTTAATGGACGCTTCGACAAACTGAACTGGATTCTTTGACATTTGTATCTTGGATGGTCTCAATAACTATGTACATCTTATATAGTCTAAAATGCCTTTCCTCCATTATTTAGTGGGGAGCTGTTAAATTTATGCAAGATAATACTAGTCTTATTGAGACTACACGAGATGTACAAATTTATGTCAGAGCATGCAGTTCAGTTGGTCCCTTCTTATAACTTTAATAATGCCACTAATTGAATTAGGTTTAAATATCTTGACCTGGCATTTGATTTTCTTTGCAGGATTTATAACTGTGACAGTTTGAGTGTCAGACAAGTTCTCAATAAAAGTTTATAAAGCTTAGAGTAGAAGTTCAAAAATGGAATCTATTCCACATACTACATGGACTGTGGACTTTGAGGCGAACATAACAGACAGTTTCATCATTGGAGAAGATCCGCCATTACCAACTTGGATAACTGTCCTTAACAAAGTTCAATTGACCATCACAATAATTGGCACCTTGATGAACCTATTCATATTTGTGTCATTATTTAGGGCGTGCTCGCTCTCCAGATTTATGCTACTCCTACTAAAACATCAGGCTATACTGGACTTCTTGGTGTGCCTCTTTAGCACTGTCATTTTACAGCAACCACCAATGTGGAAAGTAGGGGTGGAAACCATTGACATTGTGATTTGTCATGTATGGCACTCACAGTGGCTCTACTGGTGGGTGTTCTGTCTTGCAGGCTGGAATCTAGTTTTAGTGGCTGTGGAGAGGTTTCTAGCTGTCTGTAAGCCGTTTGTCCACATGAAGATAACAAAGTGTAAAATGTCATTATATCTACTCATAATCTATCCCATCACACTGTCTGCAAACATACATGAGCCTCTTGCTGTTAAGTATAACCATGGAATGTGTGAGAATGAACAGCTCTCTGCTGGTCATGTATTAGAGAAATTGTATACTTTCTTTGGATGTTTCTATTTCCTCTCCATGTACTTCTTACCATGTGTTCTATTTTTTGTTCTGTATGGCAAGGTTATTTGGACATTACAAAAGAGACAAAATGACTGTGATATTCTAGGAAGGTCCAAACTCATTGACAAGGCCACAAAGCAGCTGACAATGTCAGCAGCTATAATAACAGTTGTATTTATTGTCAGTGTGGGACCAGGTGCATGGTATTATGTACTAGCTTCTGTCAGAGTTTCAGAATATATAATGAACTCCCCAGTACAGAAGGTGGTTGTGTTTCTGAGTCAGGTGAACTCCTGTGTGAACCCTGTGGTTTACCTATGTGCCCTACCCTCCTACAGACGGGACATGGTTCAGATGTTCAGGAGGAGTTGGAAGAGGGGTAACTTTAATACTTCACTGTCGCCCTCTACTGAATCAGGCTCTGCTGTACCAACTGTAATATCAACAACTGTCTGATAACCTTTTGATATCAGCCAAATCCAAATGCTGTGACTCGCATTAAAGCTTGACCGTCATGGTTGAAATGAGGCCAAAAGCACTTTTGGATATAGTTCAGTTTTGATTCACAAGAGGACTCTTAAGGGCTGGGAGTTCAGTTCTTACAGGCACAACATAGGGTGAATATGTTGTAGCTGGACTGTGCTCATGGTCCCCTGTCCAAACACTGCTGCCCTCTGGTGGAATTGTTATTTTAGTCTATGTATGGAAAATGCTGAACTCATTCCCTGACGGCCCAGCATTAATGATGAATTTGTAGTGATATTTGGCATAAAATTAGGTGTTTACATAAAACTCTCCAGTTCTTTATGAGTTTTCTCCATGATCTACTATTTTGCAACAGACAATAATCAAAGAATACCTAAATGGAGTAAACAGTCATAATTTACTCATCTAGCAAGAAGTACACATGCATTACCTTATATTAATATCCAAAACAAGAGAACTATGGTATACAGTATGTAAATAATTGTTGTTGTCTTGAACTTCGGTATATTTTATTTTTAAATGAGCCCTTAACAATGTTCAATGACATCATTATGTGGCAAAATGTAATATTTATAAGTCAAAATGAAATAAATAAATGGAAAACAGATAATGTGTCTGAATATTTGTTTCGATTGAATAATCATGTGTGTACATTTATTAGTTCAATAATGGTCATGAGCATTGAGAAGTCATGATTATATGGAACTTGCAAAATCAGGCCAAAAGAGACAGAAGTTGTGTTTCAGGTTGGTGCTGAATAAATAATAGGTAGGGAGGAGAAGGACCCCCCCCCCCCCTTGGCAATTACTGATGCATGAAGAAAACGCAGTCATTTCGATCTTGATAATGGAGAATATAATGTGAATTGTGATAATATAGTCTATGTAATTAAAGACGACTATGTAGGTCTAACATTCTGTTTTGGCCAGAGTTTTCATCTGATTCTACTCCCAATTTGTCAGAGTGGTCATCTATGGGCATATTAGGGGGTCTAGATGGGGGGTCCCCATGTCGCCTGTCGATTTTAAGAAATGCTCATGTCATTGGTCAGTATCTTTGTAATTCTCCTGTCATTTGTCACTAGGCTCCATGTCGCCTGTCAATTTTAAGAAAAGGCCATGTCCCTTGTCAATATGGAGTTATATGGACCGTGGGACTAGGGAATCAGTGACTACAGTGCGAGGTGACCACATTAGAGAGGTGACCATATTGGAGAGAGTTTTCTATATTAAAATATAGAGAAAACTTGACGGTTCTTTTCAAAAATGACCACATTTGCGAGGTGACCACTATAGAGAGGTGACCATTAGGTGAGAGGTGACTGTACTATGGTGTGCAGTTTGCAATGAGCCAATATTGTCTCTCTGCTCCGGAGCCACTATCTTTCCATAGGCCCAGCGGTGAATAAGATAGCTGGTAATACAATGACTCCTCATGGATGTCGCTTACTGAATCAGTACCTATATAATATATAGTTATCCGAATAACTTACCAGTTGTGAAGGAGAACTGGTGTTCCGAAGAAGCCAAGGCACCGAGGTGCCCTTGGGGGTCATAGGGAGATAACTTCCGGCAGTACTAAAAAGCGGGCGCATGAAAGGGGACAGTTGCTGAGTAACCCACTAAATCCCTTCGCATGAACTAAGTCTAAACTCTCTTTTAGACTAACTAAATCCTAAGTAGGATTAAAATAAACCCAGAAGACTCTTAAGTTATTGAATAAATACCTAGTCTTGGGAGGTGTGGTGGGCCCTATGACCCCCAAGGGCACCTCGGTGCCTTGGCTTCTTTGGAACACCAGTTCTCCTTCACAACTGGTAAGTTATTCGGATAACTATATATTCCGAATCACCCTTCGGCACCTCTCGGTGCCTGAGGGGATCCTCGGGAGATCTTCAAAGCTACGAAGTAACTGTACCCGTATTGGATTGGTTTTAATTTATCTTAGTTACTTATTTCTGGTGTATTCGTCATAACTGATTCTGAGTGTCCAATAAATACTTCTCATTTACTATTGGTTTTAATATCCAATAAATAAAATTTTATCGCCTGTATATTCCTATGTTAAGGCTGTTAAATCAGTTCATATTTTACGAATGTAATTTCTGAATAATAAAAAACTACTCTGAACAACAAATTTAAAGTATTTGTTTTTATTGTAATATTCTCTCATTGTTATTACAACTAGGTGTTACCGTAGTAACCAATCAGCTGTCCATTCTTTTGGGACAAATAATACTCTTCAGATTTCTTCAACAATAAAATTCTTTATAAATTGTAACAATTTATCTTAACAAGTCTGGAGCCCTCAAGTAGCTCCTGCATCGGGTTTCCAGATTTCTATTTTATAAAAATCCTTTAAACCCGGTTCTAATAACAAGTTCTTTTTTAAAGAACATTTCCAACAATATGCATCTCAACTAGCTAATGCCCTCTAATTGTTTTTTAAACTTACAATTTTTTAAGCTTGGAAATATGATTAACAATCAACAATATTTCAACTTTATGTTATTACAATAACATTAGTGTCAGTGGCTGGTCTTATGCCAGCTCATCCCTGATGACCTCTCCTACAGCAAGGACAGGCCTGTCTATAGGTTTGTTGTAGAACTTTGCCATCGACTCCTGTGTCTTCCAGGATCCATGTCTCATGAGCACATCCACCAAGAGTCCTAGAGCCGCACCTGCTGAGGTGGATGCACCCCTGGTTGAGTGCAACTTGTATACCTCAGTGTTGATCCCAGCTAGCGCCAACACCTGAAGTACCCATCTTGAAATGGTGTCTCTAGTGACAGACCTGCAGGGCTTTCTGAATGAAATAAACAGCCTGGTCTCTGTCTCCCTGAGCCGTGCAGTCCTGCGTAGGTATTCCCTCAGGACATCTACCACACACACATACCTCTTCATGGTGTAGGGCTTTATGGTGACTACCGGTAAGGGGTCACCCACCTTGGCCGTCTTCATGGGCGTGGTTAGGGTGAAGATGGCCTCTCCTTGGTCTGACCACACTAAGTGGGTCAAATCCAGAGCCAGGGTAGCTTGTCCACGCTGCCCTGACGTGAGGAGAAACAATGTCACCAGCTTCTGTGACAATTGTTTGAGGCTCAATCCTGAGTTGTCATCCCAGGCTTCAAACAGCCTGAAGACTGGAGTGACATCCCAGAATCCCCTATACCTTAGGACTGGAGGATTCATGAAGTAAGCAGTTTTTACTGCCCGACACACCCAATAATTCTTGCCCACTGTCAGGCCGTTGTCTAACACCGGCAGGAGGACAGACAGGGCGCTTCTTGCTGCATTCACAGATCCTGACGACAAGTGAAGTTCTGACAACAACCGTAGAAACCTGCACACTTGGAAGGTTGTCAGCTTCCAAGTTTCTACCCCATAAGATTCACAGAACAATAACCACTTATCTAGATAGTTGGAGTAGGTTTTCTTAGTTGCAGGTCTCCAACTTTTAACAAGAATTTTGCTGTCTTCTTGTCACACCCGTCTGAGACTAACTTTAGACGAATATTTCTGAAATGATCAGTCCTGACTTTTGTAGAAATCTGTCTTCCCTCCCCGGGTTTAGCAGATTGCCTCTCTTTGGTGAGATCCTCATCTGTCTGGTCGCGTGTTGTTGTACCAGTGAGAACCAGGGGCGTGATGTCCAGTCTGGGGTGACCAAGACCAGTCGCCTCACCCCGTCCTGTAGCGCCTTCCTTAAGACTCGCAGGATCAATCTGAAAGAAGGTAATGCATAAGCATTAAAGCCCATCCAGGGAATTGAGAAAGCATCCACCCACGTGGATGTCGGATCAGGGAATCTAGAACAATATGAGTCACATTTGTTATTAGCCCTTGTAGCAAACAGGTCCACCTCTGGGTTCCCCCACTTTGTGCAGATTTTTCTGAATATTCGGAGGGCCAACTCCCATTCTATGTTATCATTAAATAACCTAGAGGCAGTGTCTGCATTGACATTCAGTACACCTGGTATGTGAGATGCCTTTATCCAATTGTTGGTCCTTTCAGCCCAAGCCCAGATGAGGGTCGCTATGTACTGACACCTAGGAGATCTGACTCCTCCCTGCTTATTCACATAAGCCATGGCAGTCGTATTGTCTGTTTTTACATGTACAGTCAACTCCCTCTATTGCAACCACCCTTGGGACTATCTAAAAGTGGTCGCAATAGCGGGGTGGTCGCACTGGGGGGAGTCAAGGTTATGTATAGATTTATAAGGAAGTTATTGTTTATTATAATTGTTTCCCAACCATTATACAATCCCATTATTACGCAGTGCTTAAGACCATTATCATTTCTCTCTTTTTGTCAGTAACTTGCCAATGCTGTATTCAAGCATCATGCCGACCCTATGAGGTTGATGCACTTCCCCGGAGGATTGGCATGATACATGCATGCAGGACTTGTGAATTACTCTCCAATGTGATGTGTATGTAAGATGCTCCCCCTCCCTCACCTATCCAGTTGTCGAGGTGGCGAGCGACAGAGCTCCCCTCCCCCTCCCTCACCTATCCAGCAGTCGGGGTGGAGGGCGACAGAGCCCCCCCCCCCCCCTCCCTCACCTATCCAGTAGTCGGGGTGGAGAGCGACAGAGCCCCCCTCCCCCTCCCTCACCTATGCAGTAGTCGGAGTGGAGAGCGGCAGAGGTCCCCTCACAGACCTAAAAAGTGGTCGCAGTGGAGAGGGGCAGAGGTCCCCTCACAGGCCTGAACAGTGGTCGGAGTGTAGAGGGGCAGAGGTCCCCTCACAGGCCTAAAAAGTGGTCGCAGTGGAGAGGGGCAGAGGTCCCCTCACAGGCCTGACTAGTGGTCGGAGTGTAGAGGACTGATTCTCATGAACGTGATGCAACTCAGGTGGTCGGGGGTGCCCAGAGTAAATTTGGTATATTGTCAAATACTCCTATATTTGTTTACTAGAGGTGTGGGTGGACACTACTGGATGGTTGGTTGTAGTTATATTTGTCTATGGCAGCCCTGTCAACCATTGCAAGTTGACTATGTTGATGACCGTTCCTCTGTCTGACCGGTCAGACAGAGGAATTCTAGTTTTAGGCTCTCCTAGCAGCCAATATTATATTTTCCTATTACTATCAATGTCAGTTGGAGGACATATTAATATACTATTCAGGAAAACCCAAACTTTACCCTTGATGTGTCCCATTCTTTCTTCCTGGACAACTTGAAATATGAAATTTTCTCAGTTTTTTCCATTTCTTTCACTTTCTAGCAGTCTGAAATATTTCCAAACTTTGCATATTTTTCCTGAGTAACCCGTCATATATGTATATGGAGATTTTCGTCCATACAATTGCCCAAATCCCTCATCTGCTCACTTGTAAACTACATTATGCTATTGGGATTGATGGTATTTCATAATTGTCATTTGACTAATGTGTAAAAAAGCGGTCAGACAGAGGAAAGTTATTCCTCTGTCTGACCAGTCAGAGAGAGGAATTATTAATTTAAGGCTCTACTGGCAGTTAGTATTATTCTTTCCTATTTCTATCAATGTCAACTGGACGAAATATCGATATACTAGTCAGGAAAAAAACACTTTGGTCACAATGCATCTCATTCCTCCTTCCCAGGCACCTTGAAATATAAGATTTTCTCTCTTTTTTTCCCCCTGTAGCAGTTTAAGATATTTCCAAACTTTGCCTGTTTTTCCTGAGAAACCTACCATATATGACAATGGAAATTTCGGTCAAAAAGATTAACCAAACCCTTCATCTGTCCATGTGTACACTACATTGTGCTATTGGGATTGATGGTATTTCATAATTGTCATTTGATCAATGTGTAAAAAAGCGGTCAGACAGAGGAAAGTAGTTCCTCTGTCTGACCGGACATATTGTTCCACTATTTGGGAAGAAACAAAGTTTACACATGATGCATCTCATTCTTTCTTCCCAGGCACCTTGAAATATGAGATTTTCTCAGTTTTTTCACTTTCTAGCAGTCTGAAACATTCACAAATGTTACATATTTCTCCTGAGTAGCCCACCATAATGTCCATTCAAATTACAGTGCATATACTGTCCAAAATGCATCATCTGTCCATGTGTATACTACATTATGCTTCTGGGATCAATGGTTATTTATAATTGTCATTTGATCAATGTGTAAAAAAGCGGTCAGACAGAGGAAAGTAGTTCCTCTGTCTGACCGGTCAGAGAGAGGAATTCTAATATAGGGCTCTAGTGCCAGCCAGTATTATTCTTTCATATTTCTATCAATGTCAATTGAAAGCCATATTGATGTACTATTCAAGAAGAAACAAACTTTACCCATGATGCATGGTATTTCAGGACTATCTTCTGATCAATGTGTGTAAAAAGTGGTCAGAGAGAGGAAAATATGTTCCTCTGTCTGACCGGTCAGAGAGAGGCCACTGAGTAGATGGGCACACATATATGGTTGTGTTGGTAGGCGAGTCCTGTTGTTTGGATTATGTTGGAGGGCCATAGGGACCTACATGATACAAATATGATAGGTAATTTAATAACTGAACTGTGCATGGTGCCGGCCTGTTTCTGAAAATGGTCAGGATGGATCAAAAGTGGTCAGACAGAGGAACCAGGGTTACCGGGGGCAATAAACTGTCACTCCATTTGTCTGTGTCAGTCATCTAATGAATTATCTAGTGAATTATGTTAGAGGGCCATAGGGGCCTATATGATACACTTATGATGGATGGTTTATAATTGGACTCTGCATGGTGGCAGTAGATTTCTGAAAATGGTCAGGATGGTTCAAAAGTGGTCAGACAGAGGAACCAGGGCTACCGGAGGCAGTACACTGACACTCCATTTCTTTGTTTGTGTCGCTCGGCCAGCCCTGATGTTTGGATTATGTTAGAGGGCCACAGGGGCCTACAGGATACACATGTAATAGGTAATTTAATAACTTAAATCTGCATGGTGCCAGCAGATTTCTAAAAATGGTCAGAATGGCTGAAAAGTGGTCAGACAGAGGAACCAGGGCCACCGGAGGCAGTAAACCAACACTCCATTTGTTTGTATCAGTCAGCAAGTCCTGATGTTTGGATCATGTTAGAAGGCCATACAGGCCTACACGATGACATATGATAGGTAGATTAATAACTGAACTCTGCATGGTGAGAGCAGATTTCTGGAAATGGTCAGGATGGCTCAAAAGTGGTCAGACAGAGGAACCAGAGATGAATTCGAAGCAGTACCTTGTTTGTGTCAGTCATACAGTCTTAATGTTTGGATTACATTTGAGGCCCATTTGGGGCCTACATGATGGACATATTGTACATAATTATTCAAATGAACTCTGGATGGGCCACTGGATTGAAAAAAAAAGGTCAGACAGAGGAGTGGAGCTACATCAACTTTTTGATGACTGTTCTGCTTGGAAAAGAGGCAGATATGAGTAGGAGATATTTTACTACCCAATGCTACCTGACATTAAATGTGTGATGGAACATGCTATAGACCTTCAGATATTATAATGTACATGGGGTATGGCAAATGGTTACAAATCTAGAAAAATTCCCAAAAACAGTCAGACAGAGGAAAGTAGGTTCGAGACAGTTATAATTGTCCTGCCCTGCCTATATGAGAAAAATATACAAGATTTTCACTCAGGTTGAAGCCAAGTATCAGTTTCTAATAGTTAAAAACATAACTGACTGCAGTGCACCTGTTGATTTAAAAAAAATCAGGGTATTCCGCTTAGGGGTAAAATTTGAAGACAATTTTTGGCGGGTTTTTGGCCTCATATGGGAGAAATATGGTACAAAAGTAGGGTAAACCATATATAGTCTACTAGAACTAAACTTTTTGGACATGATAGGTAAAAAAAATTACATACAACAATGAATGGGTTCATTATAATTAGCAAAAACCCCAAAAACGGTCAGACAGAGGAGTTGCATCACATTCATGAGAATCAGTCAGAGGGGCAGAGGTCCCCTCACAGACCTCTAAAGTGGTCGCAGTGGAGAGGGGCAGAGGTCCCCTCACAGACCTAAAAAGTGGTCGCAGTGGAGAGGGGCAGAGGTCCCCTCACAGGCCTGACTAGTGGTCGGAGTGCAGAGGGGCAGAGATCCCCTCACAGGCCTGACTAGTGGTCGGAGTGCAGAGGGGCAGAGGTCCACTCACAGGCCTGACTAGTGGTCAGAGTGCAGAGGGGCAGAGGTCCACTCACAGGCCTGAACATTGGTCGCAGTGGATAGGGACAAAGGCCCCGGCCCTTCACCTCTAAGAGGATACCTGGTGGTCGTATTAGAGGGATTAAAATGCTATTTGGGACTGATAATTTGGTGGTCGGAGGGCGGGGTGGTCGCATTAGAGGGGTTGTCGCATTAGAGGGAGTTTATTATATTAAAATAAAGGGAAAAACGGTTGGGACTTTCCAAAAGTGGTCGCAATGGTGAGGTGGTCGCTCTAGAGGGGTGGTCGTTAGGAAGGAGTTGACTGTATCAATACCCCATCTTCTTTTACTAGGCTCAGAAGGGCAAAGTAGATAGCTTTCAGCTCCAGAACATTTATGTGACTGAGGTCATCCCCTAGCCATCTGCCCCCTATGGTAGCTTACTCACAATAAGCGCCCCAACCCAGTAGACTAGCGTCAGTGAACAGTAAGAGATTTGGAGTATCCCCTCTTATCAACCGGACCGAGACATGAATGTGTTCTGCCCACCATCTTATGTCTTCCAGCGCTTCCTGACTCAGAGTCATGTGTTTTTCAAAGTCTCCTTTAGAAAACACAAGCGCTAAGTTTTTGCATGTCTCTAGACTTTTGAGGTGTGCCGTCCCATAGTCAATCCCTTTACTATAGGCTATCATCATCCCTATCAAAGAGGCTACCTGTCTGGTAGTAGGGGACCCCACTAGTACCGTATGGATCAGTGTCTCCATGTTGATTTTCTTGTCTTCTGGCAAGGTAACCAACATGTTTACCGAGTCTATCATGAAACCCAAAAACCTCACTGTTGTGGTGGGTGTGAAGACTGACTTAACCAGGTGGACTACCAACCCCAACTTGTCTAAGGCCTGTACCAGGAGGACTACAGATCTTATACATTTCTCTTCTGTCTCAGCAATGATGAATGAGTCATCAATGTATGGGAAACAATGGCAACCTAATTCTCTTACTTTTGCAAAAACCGGTGTTAGTAATTTTGTGAAAATTCTCGGTGCACACGCTAACCCATTTGGAAGTACCCTAAATTGGTAGAGTTTTTCTCTCCACCTGAACTTCAGGTACTTCCTGTGTTCAGGCCGGATCAAAAAAGAGTACCGTAAAACCTCGCATATAAGCCTAACTCGCGTATAAGCTGCACCCCGACTTTGGGCCGATCCTATAAGCCGCAGAGGTCTGCTGAATGGCAATTGGAAAAACTCGCGTATTAGCCGCACCCCAAACTTCGGGAGGGGAAAGTGGAAAAGGGGAGGGGGTGGGGGTTACTCACGGTACCCTGACTGGGCTGTAGAAGGGTGCAAGTGGCTTCAGCCCCTGGGGTCATTCTAAGGCCATTCTATGACAGTTTTAGAAATCATACTTTGGAAAAACTCGCGTATGAGCCGCACCCTAAGTTTGGGCTCATCCTATAAGCCGCACTGCCGATCTGACTCGCGTACTAGCCGCGGCTTCTACGCGAGGTTTTACGGTAGAAGGCGTCCTTCAAGTCAATTGAGCCCATGTACTCTCCCCCTTGGATCATGTCAAGGGCAGTTTCTAGGGAAAACATTTTAAAATGTTCATACGCTACACACTTGTTAAGTTGAGTGAGATCCAAGATAACTCTGAATCCATCAGGTTTTGGTCTAACAAACACATTCGATATCCATTCTCCTGGTTCATGTTCCACTGGTTCTACCACCCCTTTCCTAAGGTACTTTTGAACTTCCTCATCTACAGCAAGTCTCTCATCCTTCCCCAACTTGTATGGGTAAGGTACTGTTAGCTGTATGGGTGTTACTATGAATGGTATAGAAACACCCTGTACTGAGTCTAAAATCCATCTATCTGATGTAATTTTACCCCACTCATGAATATAATTCTGAACTTGACCAGCATAAAACATGTCAGGAGTATGAAAAATTGATTGTATAAGTACCGTATCAAAACTCACCTCTCCTAACGCTTGTTGTTGTTGTAGGGCCGGTTCTGACCGTAGCCTCCCCGACCCTGCTGCCCGTTTCCCCGACCCCTGGGGTTGTTGTTGTTGTTGTAGGAACCACCGCTGGAGTTCTGGGCTTGATAGGAGTTGTCCAAAGGACTGCGGTAGTTGACATCATCAGCTCCATAGGATCCTCCCCTACCCCTACCACGGGGAGGGTAGTTCTGGGCGCCCCTGCCCCTCAGAGCAGCTGGTTTTCTGAACTCGTTGTTATCCCCAGAGGGGCCTGGCCTCTGTTTGTTAAAGTTCCTATCATCTCTGAGCTCAGGTGCAAGGATGTGGTTCACAAGTTTCCTTTCCCTGTTGGCTGCTACTGCTGCTGCCCGGGCTTCCTGCCCAAACAGCTGGTCTGAGACATCTGGGGCTGCAATCACACTCTCAGCTGTGTTTTTGTCCAACAGCCGAGCTAAGTCTGACTTCCTCCTCTCAGACAGGGCCTGCCTTGTGTAAAGGGCCAGAGATGAACCCCCGAGAGCATGTTTACCTGCCTCGTCCAGGTCCTTATCTACACTACCTCTTTCCAGGACTAACTGGATCAAAGGTAGAAAGGCAGTGATACTGGCATGCAGAGCCGTCTGGATCCCCCTGGTACTCTTATCAAGGTTCCTCTCATTAGCTGTCATCTTCTTGTACACACCTCCCTGGACTAGGGAGACCTTAAGCTGCTTCACATTGAGAGATGGCGCCGCCGTCACTGGCTTGCTAGCTGTGACGTCATTGACTGCGTCAACAACGTCGTCTTCTACGTAATGTGTAGATTCTGAGACCGATCTAGCCCAAAATTCAACTGACCTTTGCGATCTAGATTCATCTAAATCAATATCCTCCGTCCCGGGGGGTGGGGGTTGATTATTTCTCAAAATCTCTCTAGTTAACTCTCCAGGCGCTGCTTGAACTGGAGGGACGCTGGGTGCCCGCCCGGCAGCTGCCGACGGGACGCGCCTGTTTCTAGAAGATTCTGGGTTGTTTCTTCGCCACTCTAGAAACGCCGTGTAATCATTACGGATTTCTCTATCTCTAGCTCCAGATCTCTCTCTCGATCTATGAGGGGCTCTAGATCTGTGGCTGGCCAAAGAACTGACTCTAGATCTAGCTCTATGGCCTCTAGGCCTACTAGTGTCGTGGCTACGGCTCCGGCTACTGCTCGAGCTGCTGCTGGAGGAAGAGGAAGATGGCGACGTTGAAATCGCTCGTCTCCTCTTCGCTCTGGACTCTTTAGAAATCACCGAACGGGATCTTTTTCTCGAGCCATGAACAGATCCCTTCTTCTGGGTATCTTTCTGTCTAACTGAAGCGCCCTGCGGGCTGTTAGGACTTCCCTCCATGCCAGTGAACTCACTCGGGCTTGGATTTAGGAATGGCGTCTGCCTTGACTTTTTGGAAAGCGTCTGCGTTCAGTAACTGAAATCGATCAGAACAAACTTTCTAAGTCTCAATCTCATAGACAAATTATATCAAAATGATCACAATGAAATTCCACACAAATTTCACGCGAATATCATAAACAAATTCATCTTAGAAATAGCTTTAAAAGCCATTTACTCACCCGCACGACGTGAAACCGCCAATTAGAAATTCGTGCGTTCACTGTACTGCCGGAAGTGACGTGTTATCTCCCGAGGATCCCCTCGGGCACCAAGAGGTGCCGAAGGGTGATTCGGAATTATGTATAATACAGAGACATAATAAAAGGTGACCAAGGCAATCCCATAATGCAAACAATAATTGTTTAGAAGCTAGCATGGATAAACAAGAGCCATCTACGCCCGGCACCAACCAGAGTGGCTCATTGTGTGGTGCTGGGGTTGACACAAGTACATGGCTTATGGCCTCCTTATGCCGTTCTAAAGGGTAGATCAATGAAGGCACTCATCATTATACCCCACAGTCCATTAAGTAGTTGGTATAATCCTATAGCAGGCGCAAACAGCAACCATTGATCTTGTTATGGATTCACTTTCTAGTATAAATTTGTACGCGTCGGGATAAGCAGTTTAGTCACTCTTGAAGACTGCTGGTTCCAACATTTGCTGTTTCTTGCTTGCTCTTAGAGTATTCCGTCGCTGGATATAATAACATACCTTACACTGTTAATTACCACGGTTGGACCCAAGCGGAGGTGGAATTTGACAGGACTAAAACCAGTGGTAATTGTCACATGGATTTAGTTCAAGCTATTCAAACTTCATTCAAACTACATTCTAGTAGGTAGTGTTATTCTATTTATAAGTCTTTTATCATTTATTGTACATTTATACATGTTTGCATGAACCTTGTACATATGTATCAAGCATTGATATCTAAAAGAATTAATGCTTGATATTCAGCCAACTTTAATGGATGCTTCGGCAAACTGAACTGGATTCTTTGACATTTGAATCTTAGATGGTCTCAATAATCATGTATATCTTGTATAGTCTAACATGCCTTTCCTCCATTATTTAGTGGGCAGCTGTTAAATTTATGCAAGATATACTAGTCTTATTGAGACTACACAGGATGTACAAATTTATGTCAAAGCACGCAGTGTTGGTCCCTTCTTGTAACTTTAATAATGTCACTAATTGAATTAGGTTTAAATATCTTGACCTAATAATTTGATTCTCTTTGCAGGATTTATAACCGACAGTTTTGGTGCTAGACAAGTTCTGAATAAAAGTTTTTATAGCTTAGAATAGAAGTTCAAAAATGGAGTCTATTCCACATACTACATGGACTGTGGACTTTGAGGCGAACATAACAGACAGTTTTATCATTGGAGAAGATCCACCATTACCAACTTGGATAACTGTCCTTAACAAAGTTCAATTGACCATCACAATAATTGGCACCTTGATGAACCTATTCATATTTGTGTCATTATTCAGGGCGTGCTCGCTCTCCAGATTTATGCTACTCCTACTAAAACATCAGGCTATACTGGACTTCATGGTGTGCCTCTTTAGTACTGTCATTTTACAGCAACCACCAATGTGGAAAGTAGGGGTGGAAACCATTGACATTGTGATTTGTCATGTATGGCACTCACAGTGGCTCTACTGGTTGGTGTTCTGTCTTGCAGGCTGGAATCTAGTTTTAGTGGCTGTGGAGAGGTTTCTAGCTGTCTGTAAGCCGTTTGTCCACATGAAGATAACAAAGTGTAAAATGTCATTATATCTACTCATAATCTATCCCATCACACTGTCTGCAAACATACATGAGCCTCTTGTTGTAAAGTATGACTATGGAATGTGTGAGAATGAGCAACTCTCTGCTGGTCATGTATTAGAGAAATTGTATACTTTCTTTGGATGTTACTATTTCCTCTCCATGTACTTCTTACCATGTGCTCTCTTTTTGGTTCTGTATGGCAAAGTTATTTGGACATTACATAAGAGACAAAGGGACTGTAATATTCTAGGAAGGTCTAAACTCATTGACAAGGCCACGAAGCAGCTGACAATGTCAGCAGCTATAATAACAGTTGTATTTATTGTTTGTGTGGGACCAGATGCATGGTATTATGTACTAGCTTCTGTCAGAGTCTCAGAATACGTAATGAACTCCCCAGTGCAGAAGGTGCTTGTATTTCTGAGTCAGGTGAACTCCTGTGTGAACCCTGTGGTTTACCTGTGTGTCCTACCCTCCTACAGACGGGATGTGGTTCAGATGTTCAGGAGGAGTCGGAAGAGGGGTAACTTTAATACGTCACTGTCGCCCTCTACTGAATCAGGCTTTGCTGTGCCAACTGCAATATCAACAACGCTGTGACTTGCATTAATGATGAATTTGTCGTAATAATTGGCATAAAAATAGGTGTTTACATAAAGCTCTCCAATTCTTTATGAGTGTTCTTCATGATCTACTATTTTGCAACAGACAATAATAAAAGAATACCTAAATGGAGTAAACAGTCATAATTTACTCATCTACCAAAAAGTACACATTACCTTATTATTGATATCCAAAACAAGAGAACCATGGTAGGCCTATAGGCCTACAATATGTAAATGTTGTTGTTGTCTTCGGTATATTGGATTCATGAAATGACATCATTATGTGGTAAAATGTAATATAAGTCAAAATGAAATAAATAAATGGAAAATAGATAATGTGTCTGAATCTTTGTTTCGATTGAATAATTATGTGTGTACATTTATTAGTTCAATAATGGTCATGAGCATTGAGAAGTCATGATTATATGGAACTTGCAAAATCAGGCCAAAAGAGAAAGAAGCTGTGTTTCAGGTTGGTGCTGAATAAATAATAGGCCACTTGGCAATTACTGATGCGTGAAGAAAACACAGTCATTTCGATCTTGATAATGGAGAATATAATGTGAATTGTGATAATATATTCTATGGAATTAAAGACGACTATGTATGTCTAACATTCTGTTTTGGCCAGAGTTTTCATCTGATTCTACTCCCAATCTGTCAGAGTGGTCATCTATAGGGGGCCATTCAAATATTACGTAACACAATTTTGGTCACTTTTTGACCCCCCCTCCCCCCCTTGTAACACACTGTAACAAAATGCCAGACCCCCCCTCCATAATTACGTAACACAGGCCTGTACCCCCCCCCCCCCCCCACATCATTTTATGAGTTGTATTCGCAGGCCTATGTCTGAAAGCAGGCCTATGTGTATTACTTTGTTCTCTTTGTTATTTCTCAACCTTTAAATTTCTGTTATTTCAATGAAGTTATAATGTAACAGTGCACGCTGAGCACTAGCTGTAACTAGGTCAATGGCCTGTCTGTAGCTTGCACATTACATCAGCTACAATCACTACGTTAGTTACAGACGGACATTAAGTTAGTTACTCCAGCACAGTTTTATAAAGACAATAGAATACTCCTTCTTCACATCTCGACTGTCTGTTATGAAGGCTCGACACCATCGTGCGTTATAGGCCAACAGATAGTCTCGACGCGAAGAACATCGTTTTCTATTCTCTAATTATATAATGTTATAAAATGTTTTAAAACGTTTTTTGTTTACTGGGTTCTCGCAGAGATGCGAAAATCTTTAATCCCCCCCCCCCACTTGACAGTGCGTGGAAGATTGCGTGCCCCCCTCGCCCCTCAAACACTTTTTGCCCCCCTTCTTTGAACTATAGTAACGTAGAGCTTTTTGGCTAAAATGGGGCATAACGATTACGCCCCCCCTCAGATTTTTATGCCACCTCCCCCCGTAACTAATAAATGAACCACAGACCAGAGGTGTAGGATATAGATTTCCTCAAAGTCTGAAACCAGGTGAAACTGATTTGACCCCCCCCCCCTCCCAATTCCCTTATAACCTCCTTAGGGAGTGGTCATTTTTTAACAACAGGGGGGGTTGGTGGATTTGGGGGGGAACCAACAAAATTTGGACCCCTTGAATGGGGGAGACCAAAATATGATTGACCCCTTTTGAAGGGGAGACCAAAAAAATTACACCCTTTTTAGCAGAAAAGCCTACGCGTTATTATAGCTCCCCGGGTATAGCTCAAAGGGGTCGGCCGCGCTCAATTTCAACCTGCCTGGAGGGGGGGACCCCTCTTGTGGAGGGGACCAAACAAATTCCGACCCGCTCGGGCAACAATCCACCAACCCCCCCCCCCCCCTGTTGTTAAAAAATGACCACTCCCTTAGTGCAAAAAAAAGTTGTAATCCAGTGATCTACGATTACTGGTTAATTAATATCCTTATTATTATATATTAGGGGAGACCTGAGGTTGTGCCTCCTCTACCCTGTCCAGTGTTCCAAGATCAGATCGGGATCAGGAGATGAGGCCATTTCACAAAATCAATAGGCCTACGTACCTTTTTTTGGCAGGGCAGGTCCGGGGGGAGGGCCAAAATTTTGTATACAATATTACAGGGATGAGGTGAGAGAAACATAATGTTGCTGAGACCTGGCTGCTAGATGGTGGTGCATTTTCCAAAATTAGAGATTTCTTTCTTGTAGGGGAGCCCTGGGAGAATTGGGACACTAAATTAAGATCATAACATTTTGCTTGTGATTTCTACAATGCCAATAATAACCAAATGCCTCTGTTTCATGAAGAAAGGCTACTAATAAACCTTTCATTTGGACTATTTAGATTTATCCTAGCTTGCTATGATTCCCTTCTAGGGCCTTTTGAAATTTTGAGAAATTCCAGGGAGAACTGGGACACTTCAAGGAGAACTGGGACACTACCTGGGGAGAACTGGGACACACCAGGGAGAACTGGGACAGTGTAAATAGTGTGATTATTAACCAATGAAACATCATTTTGCTTTGATTTAAGTTCAATATGATCATATGTAACATATAAGCTTCAGTCATAGGTCTGAGAGGAAAATAATTAAAGCACAATAAATCTTCACCCGGAGTGTCCCAGTTCTCCCCAATAGCCAAGAGTGTCCCAGTTCTCCCTGCAATGAGTGTCCCAGTTCTCCCAAGGTTGAGATTTTTAAGCAAAATGTTAATACAGTTCAAAATATGCTTAACTGTGTTTTTGTAAGTAGCTGGTCATTTTGCCATCTATCAATGCTACATAATGCAACACAAAAATATTTTCTCATCAAAAGGTAACACTATGTAAATTGAATCGTCCGAGACCTGAAAAAAAAACTTTTTTTCCTAAAAATGTTATAATCTGTTATAGGTCTAAGTATAATAACATCACAGAATTTTTTTTTATCATAAAAATTTTTAAATATTATTGGCCCAAAAAATGGCATCGGTGGTTATGCATTAAAGTTATTGGTTATGGGCAGAATACACAGTGTCCCAGTTCTCCTTTGTCCCAATTCTCCCAGGCCTCCCCTATATATATTTTTTGAAAATTGTTATGTAACACTTAGCTAGACCCCCCCCCGTCCCCCCTGTAACACTTTGTAACAAACTTCATGACCCCCCCTTCCCCCCCTATGCTGTTACGTAATATTTGAATGGCCCCTAGGCATATTACACAATTAGTCCCAAGTGGCAACATGATGGATTTAATTGGCCACCCTAATATGTTTTAACATAGGCCTACTGTGAGCTCTATGTGGCTGATCCATTTAGGTTAAATCGGTAACTTTAATGACGTAGCGCCTGCTAAAACTGTCCAACTCTTTAACGCGTTCCCAGAGGCGCGAAACGCAATGTTATCCGGCGAAGGCAGTGCTGCCTGCTGGCGTCTCAATTTAAAACTGGGTCAATCGCACTGCATGGAATGCTCATGTTTTGTTGGTCAATAACCAATTAATCTAATTAATCCAATTTTATGTAAAGAAGATACACTTCCTCCTAAACGTAGTCATATGGTTGTTCAAAATATAAAACTAAATTTGTTCCCTATAGATTAAGGTTTTATGTTATTGTTTGGATGTGTGATTTTGGACCAATGAGAATGGGAGGAGGAGTCGGCCCGGCCTCTTACGCAGCACAAGGTGACGAGAGCAGAGCTACCAAGCCGGTATGAGCAACTTTTATTCTGCTGTCGCACCGCCAAATCCAGGAGGGGGAATAGATCCCCAATCAGCTTTTGCCGACGCTCTTGCCCGTGCACGACAGGTAAGACAATTCTTGTGATTTCCGCCGTGTTTTCGATGCCATGTAGGTCGGGATTGTTTCCTCCCGAAAGTGGGTCACGGTCGTCGCCATTGTTGCCAAGATGGCCGGAACCCCGTCGTACAACGCCGTCCGCGTCTCGCATCGCAGGTGGGTTTATTTCCCCTTCCAATCCGGTTTGACCCCGCTGAAATACGTCAAGCGTCGTCCTGAGTGCTCACTCTATGTGAAGCTTTGGTTTTGAGACCATGTGAATAAGATTCCTCGGTGAATTCGGCGTCTGAAACGGAGGAAAAAGTGAGACGCGGAGAGTGGCTTGGTTTGGCGTCGCCACCGGCTGGCTTCTTGTCGTAACACGTGCCGCCCCTACTGAATACACAACCAGCCCGAAGCACCTTTTCCACTTTCTCTCCCGGGTACCTATTCAGCACTGCATGCAATCCCCCTATGTTAGTTGGGAAACCACCGAATGCTGTATTTTTAACAGCGTTTCATTAGGCCAGCTCCGCTTATTCGCAACTTTTGTGATAGAAACATGTTGCCAGGCCCCCCTCGGACTCACGTGGCCGCCATGCCACATTCATTTGGCCCTACATGTTATAAAAGGAATTAGGCCTAATTTGGAAGTCAGGTCTCTAGAAGCCTTTAATATTGGGATGTTTAAGTTGTCAACACTGAGCATGGAAATTGCCCTGCGCTTGGGCTTCTCCTGGCTTAGTTTACTCTAAGAATGTAAACACAGTAGACAGATATCGACATCGTGTTGATGAACGCTGGCAATAAAGCCCCGGGGGGGGGGGGGGGGGAAGGGGGGTCCTTTGTTTAAATTCACATTCATTTAAGTGTATATCCAATACTAATACAGGTATACTTATAATATACTACAGACTAGCCCTAGCCTAAGGTGGTCCTGTCTTTACGAATATGATGGGCCTTCTGAACTGTAGGCCTAGGGAAGTCTTCACATGTTGGAAGTAAATATTAGTTCAACACGTCGCGTGTGTACACCTGTTGAACTTCATTCGTATTGTGATTTGGCATTTCATATTAAGCATGGTCTCTCACTCTGTATAATAGTGTATTCACTTAACAAATTTCATGCATCTGTGCTCAGGTTGTGCTTTCGGTACAATTTGTGTGTGGTACGCTACGTATCAGATCTGAAATCAGATGCTAGACAAAACCAGCAAGATCTTGCTCCACCTAGTGGTGGCATCGAGTGCCATCTCTGGATCTAAACTGGATCTACATTCAGGCTCCCTTATATTGCGTTTATGATTTTTGATAGTTCTACTTGGTATAGCACAAGTTTACATAGGTTATCCTAAACTACAGTGCGTCAAGCTATTATGAAAGACATTTATTTTCTCAACAATTACAAATAACTAAATAGACTTTTCCTCTTATTTAGTCTAAAGAGTACACTGACATGACAGTAGCTAAACGTTTTGTAGAGAAGCATCTTGTCACGAGTTGGATCATCATCAATATCAAGGATGTTTAGCACTTCATTAGAGCCCTTGTTTCCTGAACCCGTGAAACCTGGGTGTCGATTTGTGCGACATAAATTCTGTGTGGTTTTCGCTAACACTACACGAGACAAATTATTGCCTCCATGTGTAGAGTTTGATAGTAGACCTCACTACAAACTTACAGTGTAGTTATGAATTTGAATAAACTTGTTAAGTTGTATCGCTTCTTTAAAACCTGCATCTGTGTTCAGGTTGTGCCTTTGGTACGATTAGTGTGTGGTACTTTATGTATCAGACCTGAAATCAGTTGCTAGACAAAACCCGCAAGGTCTTGCTCCACCTAGTGATGGCATCAAGTGCCATCTCTGGATCTAAACTGGATCTACATTCATTGAGTTTGAATTTTCACAGGGTTGTTTATTCTTCAGCTCTGAGAGCTCACCAGTCACGAAGATTTATTAGATTGAAAAACAGCATCTGGATTTTGGGATATGAATTGAGGTCCTCACCCAGATTTTGGCAGAAAAATGTCAAGTCTCTGATAAAATAAGGAAGTCCGGTGGTCACTCAAGGAATTTGAGGGGGGGGGGGGCTGTCTGAACATGATGGGTCAAACCGGTATTAACAGGGATGAAAGTCTTCAAGCTTTTCCCTGAAATCAAGTTTTTTTTAAATCATAAAAATATAATCAGGATGAGGATATATTTGATAATTACTCAATATATACCGTATATATCCAGACCCCAGGTGTAGGTTATATACATTTAAAAGTTTGGGGACACTGGTTATACACAAGATGTGGGTTCTACATGGGAATTTATGCTACATATAACAACTAACAATGTGCCTTAAAATTGAGTTAGGTGTATCATTAAATAAACCCTTGTTCTAACCGGGGAGACCACCTGAAAAGATGACCTGTAAATTTGCTTGGAAAATAAAACTTTTTGAAAAGTTGACTTGAACCACGTTCTTGTGTATGTTGCAGATAGCGGCTAAGATCAGCAGTAACCCAACGCCAGAGGCCGCAGCTGAGGCTGCCGCTCTCAAAAGGCCATTTGACGGTGCTCCAGACAATCAGCCTCCAGAGAAGAAACTACAAGGAAACGACGGTAAGGCTTTAATGTCATGTATAACTTAGTCTGCTATACCATATAAGAGTACAATAAGGATTTAGCAATGTCATAAATTAATAATATCCAAATTAACCAGTATGTATGAAGAGCGAAAGTCCCGATTTGAAAAAAAATATTTCTGTAAAAATCACAAATAGTTGTTCCCCAAGTTGTACTGAGGATGAATTAGAATTTGGTTGTTTTTTCTTTCAGCTTTATCCGTACAGTTGAGACAGATCGCTGATCAACAGAGGTGAGTTTAATCCTTCTGAAACCTAAGTAATTCAATGCACAGTGTATTTCAGTAAGATTGTTACCGTAGTATAATACTCATTTTTCCTGCACTTGTGCTCAGGTCGTGCTTTTGGTACGATTTGTGCTTGGTATATTACATACCAGGCCTGAAATCAGGTGCTAGAGAAAACCCGCAAGATCTTGCTCCACCTAGTGATGGCATCGAGTGTCATCTCTGGATCTAAACTGGATCTACATTTAATATGCAATATCACTTTTTGATGTGAATCAGAATGGCTATTCATTCTCAATATAACATTTCTATGAAAGATTAATTATTCAAATGCATTTTTTGGATTACAAAACCAGATACATGTATTAAAGGGAGCAGTACTCAGAAACCCTCCAAGCGAAAGACAAAAGATCAAACTCAACATGTATTTTTGTCTCTTTCAGCCGGGCCTCCCAAGCAGTACAGGCAGCCGCAGCGGCCGCATCTCAGATCAACCAGAAGCTTGGTATGAGCAGTAACTCACAACCTCCACTCGGCGGTCACCCTCAGCAACAAGTCATGTCTCTCGACGCTGATCATCTCAGTCTCCAGGAGCGTCTCCTCGGAATTAGTAAGTTATCCTCTATCATGTTTGGTATTATATTCCATTTGAATAAACCACAACCCACCCCCTCTTAGTTTCTGTGTACTTTCTAAACTAAAAATTATAACCAAAAGTTATGGTGCGGATTATACTATATTTTCAGTCATTGGGGCGGGTAAATAATACCAGGGTGTTTGAAAGTATAGTACCGTACGAAAACCACACTTGTGAATTGGGTGCCCGTATATTAAAGATAGGGATGTGATTTTCATGTCTACATTTGAATCTTCATCGAGGACATGCATAGCACTTCATTAGAGCCCTTGTTTCCTGAACCCGTGAAACCTGGGTGTCGATTTGTGCGACATAAATCCTGTGTGGTTTTCGCTAACACTACACGAGACAGTTTATTGCCTCCATGTGTAGAGTTTGATAGTAGACCTCGCTACAACCATTGATTTACTTCAATAGAGTTATGATTATTTGAAGAATATTTCTCTGAACGCCATCACATGTAGGATATTACCCATGATTGTGATTTTTAACTCCCTACCAGGGGCCCATCTAAAAAATAGCAAAACCGAAGTTGGGCCAACATTTACGGAAATAGGTTTTGTCCGTAGAAATTGATTTGAAATATGTATCTCAATCTCATTTAAATCTTAAGTTAAATTCAAGTTGCACGACCTAGAGCTCACTGTCTACTTCCCATTGGACTATGGGTGTAGAAGTTGTGCAACATAAACGCAAGATTTTCGCTAACACCATCTCAGGGTTCTGCCCAGTGAGTGGAGTTTGATAGTAGACCTTGCTACAGTGCAACTCCTTTATCATTCTGTATATATTATAATAGATGAAGACTCCTTGAATTATAACAGGTTGTAGTGGTATTGATGCTGAACGGCAGAGTATTCAATATTACAAATAGAAACTTAAACACACATATTTGCCCAACACAAGTTGCTCGATTGGCCACCTTTCGTAGTCTTAGCTGTGCGCTCACGTGAAGGCAAGGGAAGAGTTGTGTAGATTTCTTGTTGTGACTTAAAGTTAACACCAAAGATGCATAGCACTTCATTAGAGCCCTTGTTTCCTGAACCCGTGAAACCTGGGTGTCGATTTGTGCAACATAAATTCTGTGTGGTTTTCGCTAACACTACTCGAGACGAGTTATCGCCTCTATGTGTAGAGTTTGATAGTAGACCTCGCTACATACTTACAGTGTAGTTATGAATTTGAATAAATTTGTCCTTTTGTAAAACATGCATCCGTGCTCAGGTTGTGCTTTCAGTACAATTTGTGTGTGGTACGTTATGTATCAGACCTGAAATCAGCTGCTAGACAAAACCCGCAAGATCTTGCTCCACCTAGTGGTGGCATCGAGTGCCATCTCTGGATCTAAACTGGATCTACAATAAACACTTAACACAGCACAATGAATGTACACTCACCAGTAATGAACCTTAGCCTGCTGCGTGCACTTTGTGTTTAATGGTTCTTTCTGGTTCTGCCAATATGCTATCGGGTGCAATTGCTGACTTTCAAAGGAGGGTTAGGGAGCTCTTAAAAGCCAATTGGCATCAGGGTGACTCGAAACGTAATAGCTCAAGAGCATGTGTTTGACTCTCAGAGGGCAGCTAGGGATATGAAATGATGTGTCTTTTTTTTGGGGGGGGGGGCACTTTCATAGAAAATTTCGCTGCGGCAGGTAAACTTTAACATCAATTTTAGTTGCATCCGCTCCCTCCTTTTAAACATAGTAAATAGTCAACATCTGCCCCGAGAGTAATAACCCAAGAACGGGAAAAGGGGGCATGTCAATGCTGCACGACCTAGAGCTCACTGTCTACTTACCATTGGACTATGGGTGTAGAAGTTGTGCAACATAAACGCAAGTTTTTCGCTAACACCATCTCAGGGCACTGCCCAGTGAGTGGAGTTTGATAGTAGACCTTGCTACATGATATTTCAATTCTTTTGGGAGATACGCTTCTGATTGGAAATTCTATGTGATCACGTCATTAAACCAAGCTATAATGAGACCCAAAATCACCAAAAGGCAATAGGAGTACAAAAGATCAAGTTGACTATTCTTTAATGAAATCTGTGAAATTCCTGCATCGGTGCTCAGGTTGTGCTTTCAGTACAATTTGTGTGTGGTACGTTATGTATCAGACCTGAAATCAGGTGCTAGACAAAACCCGCAAGATCTTGCTCCACCTAGTGATGGCATCGAGTGCCATCTCTGGATCTAAACTGGATCTACATAGAAATAAAGCACTGAACTAAACCAATTAAATCAATACCGTTTACATCTTTGACATGTTAAGTAACCCATTTGTTACTTTGTATTTTGCAGGCAAGGGTAATGACGACTTCAACCCTGGCAACCCGATGGGAGGCGGTGGAGGGGGCGGCGGACCCCGTATGGGCCTCGGAGCCGTACAGAACGAGGAGTACTCCGTCCCAGACCGCATGGTTGGATTCAGTAAGTCGTCAATTTAAATAATTCCTGTGCTAAAATTAAACTGTCCTCCTCTCTTACCTGCCCGCAATATGGGGATTTAATGACCTCGCTCGTAGTCGCCATAGTTTGCAATTGTTTACAACCAAAAGAGAATAAAGTAAATTCTGATGATTCTTGTTCATGTCATACTACATTTAATTGCTAAAGCATACACAGCAGCATTGATAGCGTCTTATCCCTTGTGTTTCAGTCATTGGTAAGGGCGGCGAGCAGATCGCCAGCATCCAGGCCGAGTCTGGCTGTAAGATCCAGTTTGCCTCCGACAGTGCTGGTATGCCCGACCGTCCATGCACCCTCACAGGATCAGCCGATTCCATCAAGTAAGTACCACTCTGCACATTATGGTTCACAGAATAAGTCAAAGACTGGAGAGGGTTAGGGTGGCAGATTTTCCGCGCTGTATTATGTATATAAGAAATCGAATACAGAATTTAATACAAGACACTACCGTAAATTCCCGCGTATTACCCGCATCTCGCGTATAACCCGCACCCCCAACTCAGGAGAATCCTATAACCTGTTTTTGGATCTGAAAATCTCAATTTTAGTACTGTTCTATAGTAATAAAACCCCTCGTATAACCCGCACCCTATATAGGCATGTTTGGTATCAAATGAAAGCTGAGTTTGATTCGCGTACAACGCGCGGGTAGTACGCGGGAATTTACGGTAGTACTAAGTAGGCTAACTATTAGAATCTGTAAAATCAATGCTAGATCTGACCTTACTGACATGACGTCTAGCTTTACCCTACACTGACTCGTTGACACTCCTGTATATTGAACGCTAAGACTACAACATTGCCTGTCCCTCATTTGCAGCAAGGCCAAGGAGCTGATCTCCAAGATCATCCAGCGCGGTCAGGGTGGTGGTGACCACGGCCCAGGCGGTGGCCCTGGCGGTATGGGCGGCGGTGGTGGTGGTATGGGAGGAGGCATGCACGACAACTCTGCCATGGTAGAGATCATGGTGCCCGGTAACAAGGTGGGTCTGGTGATCGGCAAGGGCGGTGAGACCATCAAGCAGCTGCAGGAACGTGCCGGCGTCAAGATGGTCATGATCCAGGACACCAACATCCCCAGCTCCATGGAGAAGCCGCTCAGAATCACGGGCGACCCCATGAAGTGTCAGGTGAGCATTTTATACAGACTAACTCAAGTACTTTAGGTATTAGACTTGATGCTTTTATGAAATAAGCCTCATCAGCTGGACCTGCAAGATGCTTGAATCTCACTCCCTTAGAAGGGGATTGTGGCTCAACCATTAAGGATCGTATTACAAATATGACTCTTTAAGTACATTGAATAATTAAGGTCTGTATGACACTGTTGGCACTGTCTAACTTTTTGGTTTTGATTTTCAGAGGGCGAAGGAGATGGTGATGGACCTGATCACCGAGAAGGAGTTGGAGGTACGTAGAGCTGTGATATACAATAACTTAACTATTGGGTACAATGTTTGAGGGTTGTGTTATGCTTAACCGGCAGCCATCTCGTTAGCTTCAACACTAACTACCGTAAATTCCCGCGGGTTATACGCGAACCAAACCCTCAGTGCGGGTACTACAAAATCCCCAAAGTCTAGGTGCGGGTAATACGAGGGTTTTTGGCAGTATAGTACAGTACTAAAACCGCAATTTTCAGACCTATGGTGCGGGTTATAGAGTTCTCTCAAAGTCAGGGTGCGGGTTATACGCGAGATGCGGGTTATACTCGGGAATTTACGGTATCTGCCAATCCTGGGGATGACTTGGCGATTGTTAGTGTTGCTCGGTGACTTGAGATACTGGATACGGTAAGAACAGCAGGGGGATTTTAGCCTAATCGATGCTGGGATTTTTTAACAGACTAAGCATTGTGAGGGCGACCGCTGTGTATGAACTTGATTGACAAAATGAAAAATGGCTAATTCGATAAAACTGTGCATTATTTGACACACAGTATCCTAATTCGCAGGGCTTCGGTGGCAACGACTTTGGTGGCCCCGGTGGCAAAAGCACCACAGAGGTATGTGTACATTTTTATATCGATGCAATATGACTATTTATCCATTAGGTCGATTGATTACCTTCAGAATTGTCTTTTAAAATAGGCAGAATGCAAGATCGACATTATTTGTGAAATTGCATTTAAAGCTCATCATGAAATCAAAAACTTAATCCAAGCTTCAACTTTTCAGATCCGCGTACCCCGCACTGCCGTTGGCGTCGTTATCGGCAAAGGGGGAGAGATGATCAAAAAGATCCAGCAGGACTCTGGTGCCCGCGTACAATTTAACCCAGGTCAGTTGGATTTTTTAATACTTGATGAGTGACAATCCTGCATCATGATCAAAATTAGTCGCACTTCATTAGAGCCCTTGTTTCCTGAACCCGTGAAACCTGGGTGTCGATTTGTGCAACATAAATCCTGTGTGGTTTTTGCTAACACTACTCGAGACGAGTTATCGTTTCCATGTGTAGAGTTTGATAGTAGACCTCACTACAACCATCAGTTGTTGACAAGGCATGCTGATCTGTTCTTACAATTTAAACCTGTGTGGCTTAAAATGTAGTTTTCAAATTAGTAAATTGATTAAGTTTTTAATTGCAGATAAGATTTTCTAATGTGGATTTGTATTATGCGTTGTAGATGACGGACAGAGTGCAGAGCGTACCTGCACGATATCTGGGCCTGGAGACCGAATGCAGATGGCCTCCTCTATGATCCAGGACCTTATCAACAACGCCATGGTAAGTACACTGCTGATCTAAGGCTAGAGCCAGGGAGGAGTAATAGCCAACGTGTTGTAGCAGAATCTGAAACAAGCTTGTAATCTAAGCTAGTCTTTTGTAAGACCGTAAAGAAAAATTATTATCTTCAGTCTGGCCTGTCACTGTATCGAGGAGGCCCTCCGCAGATACATCTTGTTGACTCACTAGTTTCACATGCCGGTAGTTGACATCTCATCAGTTACCAACTTCATTCTGTGTGCTAAAGTCTTGTCTTATTTGACAGAACCGGCAGCAAGGTGGCCCAGGTATGGGTCGCGGCCGGGGGCGTGGTCGTGGTGACGACAGAGGCGGCCGTTTTGACGACCGAGGAGACCGTGGACGTGGTCCGCCCGGAGCCGGGCGGGGCCGTGGGTTTGACGGCGGGTTCCAAGATGAGACCACCTACTCAGTTCCGGCTGACAAGTGTGGCCTCGTCATTGGAAAAGGTGGTGAGACGATTCGTGAGATCAACAGACAGTCTGGTGCGTTTGTTGAGCTCCAGCGCCAGCCGCCCCCAAACCCTGGTGAGAAGGTGTTCACAGTGAGAGGTCAACCCGATCAGATCCAACACGCCATCCAACTCATCTGTGAGAAAGCTGGCCTGGTAAGTAGTACACCTTCATTCATAGGCAAATTGTCAAGGAACGGGGGAATTCAATGGGGGCAGTTGTCTTTTTTAGATGCTAAGAATGTGTCCATGGGCTAGTACTAGACCCCACTTTCTGCTTAATTATCTCAAGAGTACATTTGATTTGTGTGTAAATAGCTTACCATAGAGTTTCTTGTCTCGGCTGTAAGACCAAGTGACCTGTGTTTCTGATGAATCAAATTACTGTGTATTGTGTACTCTTTTCCTACTGTTGAGAATCACATCTATAATCAACTAATAAAGTCTCCTTATAAGCATACTTGTTTATACCCACCTCTAATCACCCTCCTGTGTGTCCTTGAACAGCCGCAGCCTGGTCCCGGTGGCCCTGGAGGTGGCCCTAACGGACCCCCCGGGCCGGGGGGTCCTGGAGGCCCAGGCGGCCATGGAGGACCGGGAGGTCCTGGAGGCCCCGGCGGACCTGGATACGACCAGTTTGGTGGAGGACCTCAAGGGTACGGTGGGCAGCCTGGCTATGGTGGACAACCCAAGTAAGTAACGCTGGCACACTTACCAGGGTTGCCACTGTCAGGAAAAGTGTGTGGAGGGAAACTTGTGTTGTCCCATGTCAGGGGAATTTCAAATTTTGTCAGGAAAAAACTTATTTCTGAATTTTTTGCCAGGTAGTCTTTTCAGTTTTGAAAAAAAATTGTCGTTCATGCGGAAGACCACGTTTTTAATTGATAACCCTCCCTAAAAAGAAATGAATATGAATAAGATTGTATATTCATAGTTTGAGGCCAGGTGAACCTCAAAATTTAAAGCCTTTTCCGTGGCAACCCTGCTGACTTCTGAACACTCTCTTAAGATGGCCATAAACGAAATATTTATCAGTAGTTCTTTGTTTTTATTTCCTGACAAACATATATATATTTGAGTAACTGAGTCGGACTAATAGTGAATTTAATCATAGATAGCTAACATAGTCTGTGGAGGCGCTAACCACTACCATTTTGTGTTTACAGCCAGCAGCCGCCGACCCCACAGCAGTATACGCCTCAGGGATGGGGCGGCGCCTACCAGCAATGGCAGGGACAGACCAGCCCCAACGATCCCAGTAAGTCTTGATTGATGTTCTAATTGATTTGAATGCCTAATTAATTCATGAGGGGCGGGGAGGGGGGGGGGAGGATAACACTGTTGATTTATTTAAAAGGTACCATCCCAGTAAGTGTTTGTTAGATTGCTAGACATGATTTTTCAAGTTGGTACATTATGCGATCAAGTTAAAAATATTAAATTTGGAAATTTGCTCGTTTCAGACAAGCAGGCGGCTGATGCTAACGCGGCTGCGTGGGCAGCGTACTATGCCCAGTACTATAACCAGAACCAACAGCAGCCGCCTCAACAACAGCAACAACAACAACCCCCACAACAACAACCACAAGCACAGCAGCAACCACCACAGCAACCCCAGCAGCAACCGAGTGAGTGTCGTAAGTTGAACCAGCATCGCCATGTGCAAAACTTCTAGCCTTCTTCTCACTTTATCAAATTTGGTAATGTCACCCCAAGTTGGATATCCTGGCATGACGTTTCTACTGAATTTCTACTGGAATATAGACACCTATTAGTACTACCCTGCAGAGAAAGAGAGATGTTTATTCCCCTGGAAGCGTTACTCAGATGTACCAGATGCCATAGTTTAGGTGTTGCTGACCGTCCAGTGGTACAAATCATCATGATACTGAGAGTATGCCCTTGTTTCCCTTTTGTCAGGTATCAACCCCCAGACGGGCCAGCTGGACTATAGCGCTGCTTGGGCAGAGTACTACCGCCAACAGGGCATGCACTACCATGCGCAGGCTATACTGCAGCAAGCCGGCCAGCCCCAGAGCGGAGCCCAGGCCCCCCAACCACCGCAGTGAGAGCAGCCCGACCAAGCGCCGACACAACTTAGCATTGTGGGCAGGTAAAAACTAAACCAACAGATATTGACTAGCGGGACCAGCAGTCGGGAATTGCTGCGATTTTATTTGCACAATGTTTTACTGTTTTATCGCCCCATTTTATATATTGAAAATGTTCCTGTGATCTATTTGATGAACACTGCAATGAAGTGATTTCTTTCCAATTGATGCACTGAATAACTATTTACAAAATGTCAAAATTGTTTGATGGGGGTGAATGAGCAGGGGGTGGGTGGGAATGTTGTGTGTGTGAGAGAGTGAGAAGGCAGAACTCCGGCGGGCCGGCAGTACGATTCACACAGGTAAGACCGGTAGGTATACCGTAGGACCTCTTGCGCTACGGCAGGCAGTGCACACCTTACCACTGTCTTCATGTACAGCTGATAGCCTCATGATCTGTTCTGTAATGACCTTGTCTATGTTGATGATGAACTATTCACCGTATCACTATAATCATATCGACCCTCCCAATATTTTGTTGAATCATGTTCTGTTAAAGCAGAATTGGGCGCCTACCTCGGGTGTGCGAATCAGTGAGTATTCTTTCTGATTACATTTTTTTTTGCCATATATAAGAAGAAAAAGTAGTTGCCCCCGTGTACCATAACTTGTCCACCACCACCCCCACACGAGTCTTGAATTGCTTGCATATCGGATGTCTTGTTCTTTTCTGTTTGGACAGGTTGGATTGTTGATGCTGCGGGGTAGTGGCGAGTAGCAGAAATTGATGCCCATGGTTTCTGATGATGATGATGGTGATGTCTATGTACTGCCCTGGATACTAAACATGTATGTGCGCCTGCAGACGTAAGCCTGCAGGTTTAGTCGCGGCTGGGTCAGCTACCAGTCTCACCCAGCCCCAACCTGAGTAGAACTTGTAATACAAGCAGTTTGTTGATATGTATTGTATGCTACTTGTACTCTATGCCATCATTTTAATATTGCCATTGAATACATACCATTACTGTCTTTTGAAGAAAATCATGTAGGTGAAACTTTGCACGGTGTTGTTATCATGTATTGTAATAATTCTCAACAGGATCGCCCCCGGTTCTGAGACAAATAGGCGCATAGGGATAAACAGAAAACTGCCACGACACATTCCTACCAGCTTACAGGTTTTTCAGTCATGTACATGTCTAAGCAGGTTATGCCAGGTCTAGGAGTCTTGTGTAGAACAAAATCAGAACTAATCGTTACACGAAATAGGAAGGTTAGACTTCCTGGCTCCTAAGTTCGCCTTAGTGGTGGCTCTCGCTCGTAATTATGAATTGTGTTGAACTGTCCTTTACATATATCTATCTACATATACACACTACTATTTTGAATGCCATTTGTTCCAAATTTCCATGGTTTATATCATTACCATTATTATTCAAAATGGCTTGTCTTGGTTATTTTACATTTCAGCGAAGCAACCTGAGGGCCTTAGGAACCACAGGCAAAAGGGTTTTCAGTCCATTCTCTTCCATTCGTCCCATCTTTTTTCTTATATTTCCCCCAGTCATTCTAAATCATGAGAAATTTGATTGGAAACTTAACCCTTTGCAAAATAGAACACTCGTATATGAACATGTGTTATTGAGCTTAGATTGCATTTAATTGTTGCCTGTGTGTTTCTGGGCGGTTTGATTCATATATTGGGTCTAGCTGAATTTGTGTTATATACTATGAAACCACCCTATGTTGGAGTATTGCAATCCTCAGGTTGGAGAACATTGATCAGTAGGTATTCTGAGCCCCCCTTACAAATTGTCATGGTAAGATAACATGAATGTGTGATTTTATTTAGTGTACCCTTAAGGAATTCAGGTTATTCGCCAAACACCAATGGGATATTTGGAGTATTTTTGTACAAGTTATTATAATCTTAATGTTTGGAAGGTAAAAAAAAAAATAGAATAATTTTACGTTCCATTACTTTGTGGTAGATCTGATGCCGGTTATTCAAGTGTTTCGACGATATATATTTTTCACATTGTTATTGACACATAGCACAAACTACAATGTAGTCTTGAATTATAGTCAAGGTAGTTGTGCACAATGACGAAAAACTGAAACTAGTCTTTAAAAGTAAGCATATGGTCGGCTATCTGCAAAATGTAACACTTAGAACGCGTTAAGTCGTGCTTGGTGGATATTCTTCTTGTGCACAGCTACTTTGCTGATGATGTTTTGTTCCTGCTGCGACGTACTCAAATTTAACACACAAAGGCGGCTCCATACTCAAGTATTACACACAAACCTTTGCCAGTTTATAACGATAATGTAGTAGAGACTTTTGTACTGTACCGTGCGCCTTTTGGAGTTTTGGGTACGTCCAGTAGTTTGCCGCATCTTGTATCATGTAATGAGGTACTTCAGAAATTACTGTGTATAGAAGGTAGCTGTAACTCAAAGTTTTCCCAGGGGAAAATTAACAAACTGTGTCTAGATTATGAAGTCAAAATAACCCTAGCGGAAGACCTTTGTGTAAAGCATGTCGAGCTGTGTTTCTATGTAAGGGCGTAGCGCCCCAGGTGAATGTGTGTAAAGGTATCTTGTGGTTTACAGGCGCCGAGAAACTGGACACTACAGAGGTCGCGGTCCCACAGGAGAAGGGTCAAGTCGATCCTGTTTAAAAAATAAAACTACACAATTAGTCACTTAAAGGTGGCAGCAACTAGAGAAATGAAATGTGACTTGACAGTGAATTAAATGGGGAGAATCGTTGCGCTGAGACGGGAGGGGGTTGGGGAAGCTGGGCGGTGGGGCGGGGTTGGTTGTCGCTCTTGATACTTGATAGTGTCGCAGGTTCGGTTGGAGATTGCACCCGGAGCACCCTAGTGGATGATAGTGCTAGGAGGAGGAGGAAGGAGCTGAGATAGTAGCTTTGTGTTTTATTTCAATCTCTTTAATTCCTTTTTCCATGCTGTGGGTTGGGATCATGTCGTTTTTTTCTGCACAGTGTGATGGGAAGGGGCATGGCTCTAAGAACTCACCCAGGATTACTGCTTTGCAAACTTGTCTGCCTTAATTTGTTACTGTATTGTCATGTTTTTACATACTGATGCAGTGATGATTGCTTTATTTTGCTCTCCTATTATGACATTGAACATGTTGACCTATTTACTGTGCCCTGTCATCTAATCTGTTTGGGGGGTTAGGAATCGCAATATTATTTGACTTTTGATATGATCTATTACATATACATACTAGTGATATGCTACTGTATGATGATGTCCAAATTTGTTTATTACATTTCATCGTTCACAGAATGATTGAACATGTCGATTGCCTGATTCCATGCCAATTTTTTCCCTTTCCGATGCGCATACATAACCTACATGTAGTCCATTGTATTACTGTTTTGTCTGTTATTTCGACATTGGTTGTTGTCATAATTTGTTTAAACAAATTGTTGCTTGACCTTTTACCTTTGACCTGTCCTGACCTCTCCAATTTCGGCAGGTACAAGGGAACCAAAGGTAAGGTGGCCATGTAGAGATGACCGGGTAACCCAAAACAAATGCTGAATTTAGACCCTTTTCCTCATCATGAAAACTATACTTCTGCATTTTCCACAGATATATACATAAATATCATGATTTCTACCAAGTTCCTTCTCCGAACTCACACGGTCCATGTTTTCTTACATGTGAATGATGAATGCATTCGTTGAACATACTTTGCGTTACCATATCGTGACCCCATGATAGCTGGTCCGAACCAAACAGTTGACAATTGCAAGCAGTAATTTGAACCCCCCTATATGTGTGTCCCCTTTTCCATTCCTTGCCGCCATCTATTTTCTTTCCCAGTACCAGTATATAAAAATTGCTGAATCCAAAAACAAAACAAAACTGCTCCCCACCTCACAACATGCATTGGGCACAGAGTGTGTTGTGTGTGCGTGGCCATTTGTATTGTTGCTCCTGCTGGGCCCCTGCCCATTCTCTGACGACACTGCTTGGTACCTATACAAACACCCCCAGCCCCCCGGACTGATTCTCTTGTTGCAGGAATGTCCAAATGACCAATACTAACCCGTCACCACAGCGGCCCTCTGCCTGCCTGCTACAGCACACACAGCCCCCCCTGCAGTGATTATTGGGTTGATTCTTGCCATGATAGTTGATAACATTAACAGCTAGTCTGCCACGTCCTAATATGACAAACCACCTCTAATAAGTGTAGTTGACCGATTGCCACTGTATAATTTGTATACGCTGTGTTGCATGTTTAAGGCCCACCTCAACCGTTACTTTTACCAATACGCCTGATTATTAACATTTGAAATTTACATGCTCTGCTTTTCTGAGGATGAACAGTGTATATACAATATACCAACATGACTCGTTTACATAATACTATATAGTCCATCTGCATGCCCACTGTACAGAAAATGAACTTTGGCCAAAATACTACTGTATGGACTTACTGTGTTCTAGCTTAGACGAGCCTGTCTTAGATTACTAGACTACCTTTTAAATATCATTAACTCCATGTGCTATTTGAACATGTACTGTCCTCCTGTTTTTTTCCTCACCCGCAGTATCTTTTTAATTTCTTTTGTATGTTGATTTCCATCACACAGTATGAATTCACTTGTTGTCGCCATCCCCGGGGGAAGGTGACGCCTGTATATTAACGTGTACTGTTCTTTTGACGATACTCTCGCTCTCCTGATTGTACTGTGTAAACTACTTTTGATGGCTTATTTTTTGTTGATATTCACGACACCTAGGCTGACCCCGGACCCGATTCAGGTGGGGGTGTGAGAAGGTGGGGCAGGTGCGGCGCCAAGAGGCGTGCCGCCGCCTCCTCCTCGGGGTGGTCTTCCTTCTGATCGGCTAGTCTCCTCCCCGCCATCGGTAGACAAACGCACCACAGTAAGCCCATGTCTCAATAAGTTGTCCTGCAAGCAGAGGGGTCTCATGGCATACCAGTAGTTTGATGTATCCGCATGCGTGGTTCATCCCCCTCCCTCCACCACCTCTCACGTTGAAACACGAATGTATTCATGTACCTCCCTCTACTAGGCCCGGTTAGCACTCTCCCTCAACGCGTAGTGACACTGTGGGACTTCGCGCCTATAGCCGCTCAGTGTATAGCAGTTAAAATTCACACACAGTCCCCTTTGGTGCGCCATGAGGTTTTTCTGCTTCAGCGCAACGTGCAAGTTGTTTTTTAACCGATGTTATTTAAGTCGATTGTCATCTTACATTGCTCCCAGTCTCCCCTCTTTCTTCGTTTCCTTTTATTTCTGTGAATGCGGCTTGTAAAGTCGTCTTCATTGACTGATTGATAAGCACATGGTGTTTTGAGTTAAAACAATGTGGGACAGAGAAGAATTGAGTGTTTATTCAGGGGGCTGGGGGGTAGGGATTGGGGATTTTAGTATGACTATAAAGTAAACCAAGTTTTAATAAGAGCAGCTCCCTCCACACAGGGCTAACTAGCAGGCCCAAGTTTTGTATCTTCCACTGAGTAAAAGGGATATGTAGCACAACATGGACAGGGCGCGAGGTTTGTTGGCCCCGGATCAGTAGGAACTGTAAGAAGTGGTTATAGATCTATTGTGATGGTTTCCTTGTCTGTGCACTGTAAAACTACAGAAATAAAAACAAGATTTTACAAATGGATACAGTGTCTTTGTTGTTCTCATGAATATTTTACAATAGTATAATTATTGCCTTATCGTGTCAATGACATCGAAATACAACATTCCTCAGAACTCAAGTATGCCAGCAACAGTTAAGAAACAGCATACGCATGTTGACCTGTAATGGTCGATTTTTATGTTTTTGCAAATAGTGCTTTATTAAAGAAATGGGTGGTTACTAACACAGGCTGTAACTAAGTCCTGCTGCCATTGCATTGTGTATGTATAGGGCGTATGCACAAAAAGTATATCAGACTGATTTCGAAAATAGCTGCGAGCGAGCAGATTCCGATGTTTTCTGGTAGTGGCTAGAAAAGACATTTTTAGATAAAGGATTTTGAAAAACAAAAGTAGTTCTGTAGAATCAAACCAGAGAATCATTAATTTTGAGAGCAATGATACTAAAAGTATCGCAATATTTTTAATAATTTCTTAAAACATTCTTTAGATCCTTTCTGAATAAATGATATCCATTTCAACATATGGTCCCGTCCATAACTCGGTGGTTTTGGGCAATTAGAAATAAAAAGTTATACTAATTAATAAATCGAAGGTAGTCTAGAGGTATATATCAGTATGACAATTAGTAGCCCTGCCTCGATAAGCACTGAACTTGGACACTGGGGTTGTGAGTTCGCTCCTTGGTCAGTCCAACACTTTTACTTTAATAGTACTCTATAGGAGAGACCACACGTCACATGCGCAGAAATCGTCGCAAAGAACGTGTATATGTTGGCAGGCAACCACCTTAATAAGGCCAAACACAGAAAAAAAAATGTTTCAGGTTATATAGTGTGGAAATCTATGTAGGATATATATATATACTTAGGGCCTGAAATGTACTAGTAGCTAAAAATTGACTCGCAAACTTCAGATTTGGCTCGTAGACTATTAAATTGACTGAAATGGCCCAAATATTACTTGATACACTGTATATGAATAGTTTTTTCAAAATTGGATAACAATTTGTAGGGTCGGCCCTCTTTTGCTAGGTATGGTAAAATTGACTCGCTAACTTCAGCGCCGACACAGAAGAAGCGTCGAGTGCCTGCACGCCGCTGTACGGCAGCGTCTCGTATTGCGTCAACAAACATCGACGCACGAGGATTTTCCCGTGCGCAACTCGCAATAATTTCTCCCTCAGGTTGATGCAGAGAAAGATAAAATACTTTACATATGATTACACAGAGGTTACCTAGCCTACCCTACTGCAGTCTGATACGTTTTTTAAAGCTGTCATTACGGGGATAATCAGAAATCCAAGATAATGCCAACTGACAATGGCTGCCTAAAAATTGGATAATTAGCACAATGAGAGTGGGCCTTTCATCTAGACTTTATTAGTGGTGTTTGATCAAAGTTAGAATAAAATGTCAAATGCTAAGCACATTATGCTTCCCCATCCCCAGGAGAGACTCAAAGAGCTCCATAATTTCAAGGCGTAATCAGTGTTGGAACAGGGCTCTGCTTGCATTGACATAGCATTGACGTTCACGAGCGTATGGGCGATAATACAATTTTTGGCGCGCTTTTAGTGCAGTTCGCAAAAACGCCGCCAGGGCGGCGCGTAAGCGCTCGGTGTGCCGCCGCCGACAACAGCATTGACTCGTGGGCTATCAAATCAACTGTGAAAAATTACTTGAAAATTCTTTTTCTTCAAAATTGGATTAAAATGTCTAAGGTCGGCCCCGTTTTGCTAGTTAGGGTCATGAACGTCCATATGTAGGTCCATGCATGACTAGACTTTCATGGTCCATGCACAGAAGAAGCGTCGAGCGCCCGCACGCCGCAGTTCGGCAGCGTCTCGTATTGCGTCAACAAACATCGCCGCACGAGGACTTTACCGTGCGGAACCCTCAATGTTTTCGCCCCCAGGGTGATGAATAGAAGGAATAAATACTTAATATATGATTGCACTAAGGTTTACCATCCTTCCTTCTCATTGTCTAACAGATATTTTAAAGCCGTCATTACAGGGATGATTAGAAATCCAAGACAATGTCATCTGACAATGGCCTCCTCAAAAATACTTAATTAGCAAAATGGTAGTGGGCTTTTCACCTTTATCTGTGGTGCTGCATCAATGTGACAATAACACCTATAAAACTAATAAGCCTTTTAGGTATTTCGATCCAAAAGAGAGACTCGAAGAGCTCCATCATTTCAAGGTGTAATCAGAGTTGGAACACAGCCCTACTGTCATTGACATAGCATTGCCGTTCACGAGCGTATGAGCGATAATGTAATTTTTGGCGCCAGTTTTGTGAGGTTCGCGAAAAAGCCGCCAGGGCGGCAGTCAAGCGCTCGGAGCTCGAAGATGCTATCCGTATGGAGGCCGCTCATATCATTGAAAATAAATAATATTTTTTATGACTTTATTTGGCTTTCATAGTAATACGGCGTAGGGACAGTATCCTTAGGGTTGTTGTTTTTGTAGTTATATAGATCTTGAAGGATACAATCATGGTTCTAACCTTTTTCATAGAATCTGTCACAGTAAATAGTTGCCCCCACATCCATTTAGCCAGATTACGGACAGACTTAACCGAGCGTCGTCTGGTCCATGCAGAGATAAACTGAAACACCTTTTTTGGGGGGCATCTTCTGAGGCGGGAAAAACGCTCGAGGCGCCCTCTAAACATTTTAATTTCTACGCACCAGGGGGCAGGGTAGTCACATCAACTTCCGGAATTGCAACAGTTGAGAATCCTGGATGTGAAATATTGCGAAACAAAATGGATTTAAGGAGAAGGACATGCTAGTTTTAGTACATATTCTGTGGGAACTTGTAAACAGCGTGATAGAGACGACGATGTGGGGTGGAATAGGACGCGGCAGAGCCAGAGGACGGCCACGAACAGGTGAGGATGGCAGGCATGGTGTGGGCGATAAATGGGGAATGAACCCATGCAAATTTCAATTGATTTCCAAAACATGAAATATCAGACTCAAGCTTTATTGTCAGTTGTAAACCCTGAAAATGTTACGTACCAGCTGCTTTAATCCTTTATAGACGGCATAATTCCTCAATGTATGGCCCTAGACCCCTAAATTCGACATGGCGACATGGGCATTTCTTAAATTCGAAATGCAACATGAGGCCTCGTGACATGCGACATGAGGCTTAAAAGGATAGTGACATGGGACATGGACAGTTCTTAAAATCGTCATGGGACATGAGCATTTTTAAGCGACATAGACATTCGACATGGCCATTTCTTAAAATCGACATGCGACATGGGGACCCCCCCATCAAGGGCCCCCAATGTATCTTGGCCTTGGTCGTCATGAATGCAGTCTTGGCGAGTAACTCGCCAGTGCTGCATCAAGCTTCAAGCATCATGCCGACCCGAACGGGTTGAGACACCCCTGTAGGGTCGGTCGGCATGATGCACCAATACAGCACCGGTGAGTTACTCGCTGGGGCTGCATTGGTGCATCATGTGTACCGGTAGGCCTAGGCTATGGGGGGGGGGGCGAAAAAATTTCAGTGAGGGGGGCGAGAATTATTCCACGCGCACCCCCCCCCCCCCTGTATACTCTGCACCACTCGTGGTGCCCTCGGCAAAATCATAATCAAATATCACCTTACTCTGGTAAGTCTCATTTAATTCTACAATTAAATTAACATTCTCTTACGCCTGCCCTTGGTGGGATGGTGAATGTATCAAGATCGTCCCCTCTCTTTAAACTATCTATAGCACCGTGCAAAAAATCCTACACTGTGCTATGCAGGGGTAGGCCAAGTTCAAAGGGGGGGGGGATGGGGACAAAAACTGTTGCCCTCCATAAGGCAAGAGGATGCAGAATTTTTTTTCCGCCCCCACCCTCTCTAAAAGGAATAGATTTTTTTACGCCCCTCCCCCAAAAACCCACCTACCCCGACCCCTGTAATTTATGAATGAATAACTTTGTAACAACTGTTGTGGAGGGGGCGGTGGGTGTGGGGAAGGGGCGATTTCAACCCCTTTTATCAAGGTTTATTGGTGGGGGGGCGGGCGGAGAAATTGTCACCTCTTTTCAGCTAAAAAGCCTGTGCGCTATTATACAAAGAAAGGGCACCCGTCAGGTCGGGGGCAGAAATTCCAACATCTCTTGGGGTGGGTTGAAAGAGCTTTTACATGTGCCCACGCGAAATGTCACTGCCACCACCCATTACCTTTTGTTTAAAAAAAATATCACCGTCTAACTTTCGCGGGTAGTGGTGTTCTGACATGAAGCCAAGAAATCTGGATTGGAATGGAGGGGGGGTCCCATTGAGGGGTAACATCACCACTGGCTTTGATATGACACCCATTGGTCTACATCTTGTGTTGATATACTGGTACTATAGTTGATGCGAACAAGGAACACAGACCGGGGAGTGAGAACACACCGGCAGCAGCAGCAGAGGTGGAAGACTGGGAGTGCGGTATATCGACGCCCTACTCGGTGAAATCTGTCACCTACAGCGGGTCTCAGCAGATGATTCCTGCAAGTCAGCAGACCTCCACGCACCCAACCACACAGGTACATAGCTTGGAACTCATCAATTCCATCAGGCTGATCATTAACATTAGTGAGCAACATAAGCAGAAATCCCTGCTTGCTGCTCACTTTTCACAATTAAAAAATATAAATAGACTGATAATTTAACTGTTGAAAATATCTTTAATAATTTTTCAATACGCTGAGCATAATGGATGGTCTCCACCTCTTAAAGCAGAACAGCATTTCTGCATGTAAAAAATACAAGTACTGTAGAACCTCGCGTATAAGCCGCACCTAGAGTTTGGGGCGATCCTATAAGCCGCATTAGCGATCTGATTATGATGATTTTATTACTGTACCATAGTAGCAAAAACTCGCATATAAGTCGCACCCTGACCCTGGACCGATCCTATAAGCTGCACCGCAGATCTGACTAGTGTACTAGCCACGGCTTTTATTATGTGAAGTTTTACGGTACCCCCAATTCTGAAAAGATAAAATCTAGATAGCTTGAGACCTAGAACATTATAAAACATTGTACTGAGTTGACAGGAAAATATACTACCGTAAAACCTTGCGTAGAAGCCGCGGCTAGTACGCGAGTCAGATCGGCGATGCGGCTTATAGGATCGGCCCAAACTCAGGGTGCGGCTTATACGCGAGTTTTTCCAAATTGTGATTTCCAAAATGACCTTAAAATGGCCTTAACACAGCTCCAGGAGTCACAAAGACTGGAGGGGGTCGGGTGGGGAGGGGATGTTTACCTAACAAAGGTGAGTGGGTAGTATCATAGTCGCACCTACAGCTAAGCCCTAAAACAATGCATCCCACTCGCACCTCAGCCCTAAGACAATGCAGCCCACCGCTAATCCCTGTCAGCATTCTATGGGAGAGGGAGGTGGGGGGGTATGACCGCCACATAACTGTACTACTGTAGGTCGGGGAGAGGGGGGGGGTGAGGTGAAGAAAGCTGTCACGGCTCAGGGAGGCCCCACGGGCCGCGGGGAGGCCGTATGGGCCACCAGGAGGCCACATTGGGCCACCAGGAGGACTCTGGCCCCATGTTGGTCTCATATAAGTTGGGGGTGCGGCTTATACGCGAGTTTTTCCCAAGGGTTGTTCAGAGACCCTCTGCGGCTTATAGGATCGGCCCAAAGTCGGGGTGCGGCTTATACGCGAGTTAGGCTTATACGCGAGGTTTTACGGTACAGACTAATAAGTAGATCTCTCTGTTATTCAGGCATCCAGTGACCTCACACCTGACACGGCCCTCAACTTGAGACCCACAAACATGGCCGCTCCGGTTCCTCCGGCGGCGGCGGCGGCAGTCTCAAAGCCGAAATATAACGCTCGCCCGCCTGAGAGTGACGAGTACGACTCAGATGACCTTAATGACGGCGGATGGGACCTAGGAGACAACAGCCGCCCCTTAAAGAAAGAGCCTGAGCTAGATCAACAACAAAACAAAGTAAGGATACATATAATATAAACAGAACACTCTGTATGAATCGTTGCATAAGGTTGCACAAACACATATTCAAATTGTCATCAATTTGCAGACCAAAGTACTGGAAGGGGTAATTTGTGAGAAAATAAACCCAATCAATTTATCTAGTCCCTTTGTTGGCAGCTACGAGATAACCAGTGCTGAATTATCTACTGGGATTTCCTCAATGGTTACACATGGTATTATAAAGTTAATCTCTGTGGACTGGCATCTCTCTATAGAAGACCCGTTGATACTCACATAAATTATTCACTACTGATCACACTTCTCAAGTCAAGTGTCCGGCTTTGTTTTTAGCCTGCTGGCAGCACTAACGTGGACATTGAGGAGATCTCGCGCAGAAACCCAGGCGTGTCGGTCGCCTGGTTAGAAAGCATCCTCAATAAGAAGTCAAAGAACCCCAAAGACACAAAGCCAGTTGCAACGGGTAGGCAGCGACTCTGGGAAGAGATGGCCTTGTTTGAACATGAGATGAAGGAAGAAGCCGACCGGTGGTTAAAAAGGGTATGATTATAACCCTTTTCAATTATACAAATTGAAACAGTTCATGAAAAAATATACAAGATTTACACTAGGTTTTAAGCTGCATGTACATCATTCAGTCCTGAACGGTGGGTGTTGTATCAAATAATAAAATTTACTCATAGCGCAGATTATTTGATAAATGTATACCTCTTTAATCACATACCGTAAAACCCCTCCTTTATGACGACCTTATTTTGGGATTTATTTTTCCTAACAAGGGGATCGTCTTAAAGGCGGCGTTTTCTTATATAGGATTAAACAGAAATCCATTTTAAAGTTTGTTCTCATACCAGAGGGTCGTCTTAAAAGAGGGGTTTTTACGGTAATCCGGAAAGGGTCGAACAATTACAAATTTTCCCTGAGGTGTAGGTCCTACATGTATTATAGGTACTATAATAGTCTCGCATACAAGCTGCGGCTTGTATGATAAGCAAAACCAGCTTTAATTTGATACTAAAAAACAAGCCAGGGATGCGGCTTATACAAGTTGTTTTTTTTAGCTTTACTACAGTACTAAAGTAGCAACGATCTTTAAATTCACTTGACTTTACAAGTTATGTCTTTGTGTTAACACTAGGTGCAGGGCCTGTGGGTACGTTCTGGCAACAAGTCAGGGTCAGAGATGGCACAGCTGATACAGCAGTGTTTTAACACAGTACAGAACCCCTACACCACAGCGCTTTACATCATTGAGTCTGTCGATGATTACCGCACACGTAAGTATTTAGTGTTAAATATTACCATGGAAGTGACCTAATTCATAGGTGTCAAAAAGAAATATAATAAAGTTGCTTATCTTAATAGAGAAAAATAGAGTAATGAAAAGTAATATGATAAATGACTAATACAATTCTTAAATGTTTTCTCAATTTTACGTTATGATGTCAGATGTCCTAATGGCTGTGTATGACAAGTATTATACAATCTTCTTGAAAAACGAGCCAATTTTCTACTTCTTGAATTCCCCTTTGTCTCAAAATCCTTAAAAAAAAATAGTAAAAAAAAAGAAAAATCTACCTACCTACCCTATTTTTTTGGGCCATGTTACCTGAACACGACTATTTTTTTTTTCCGCCTGAACCACTTAATTAACAGTCTCCTATACTTCTGCTTCCAGCTAAAGCTTCCACCCTTTCCCACCAGGTGGGGCGTGAGTTTGAGAAGTGGACAAAGCGGACCCCTGAGGCGGAGACCCTGCTGGTACGGGGCGGCGAGGGGCTGCAGGTGTATGCCTTCTACGTGGGTACCCGCTTTCACATGACCTCCTTTGAAGCGATAGCGCGCGCCTTCAAGTTGGCGCATCCGGATAACGCCTTCTTCATTCCGCACATAAAGCCATTCATTGAGCAGAAGCGGTATAAAGAGGTAAATATACACATAGAATACCTCAGCTAAAGCAATCCAATTTTAACTGTCCCACATATTTTTCAAATTTTGGTAACCTAGATTTGATAACTATTTTGGTAAAAAGTTCTTTCTCAGGTAATGCATTTAGAATATCATTTCAAATCCCTAGTGGAACAATAACTAAAACGTGTTAATTGGTAATTTGCAGGCTTGTCAATGTATAACGAAACTGGACCTGCAAGACAAATTTGACACAGAAGAGGTAAGCCTTATCAAAGATATAAACAAAGTACATTTGTTGAGGAATTTACACACACAAGTACCGTACCGTCGTGTTTAAGCGCCCCTGCGCTTATAACTTTGGAGGGGTGTTTACCCCCAGTGCTTATACAAGACAGGCGCTTATTCAAGATCCAGTTTTAGTGCTTAAGAGTAATCTCATGACCCTCATACCCCCGGCGCTTATACAAGACCGGCGCTTATTCAATACCCGGCGCTTAAACGCGACGGTATGGTATCTACGGATGAAACGATACAATAAAATTACCTTAATGTATACACTGTATGTGTAATCACCTTAGCTGGAACATCATATCGATGACATAAGTAAAATTATCCGAACTTCCCCTTGCCTTATCGAAGGTATCAGCCATTCACAGTTTTCCATAGATAAAGTGGCTACTGATATTTTATTGTTCTTGTTCTGCAGATTGTACTGCCGCTGATTCTGCAGGACAAGGTGAACCTGGTGGAGTGTTACGTGTACCGCCGTAAGAAGCAGCAAGTGGAGCTGCTTAAACTGTTAGACCGGCTGTGTGAGGAGGACTTCAACCTGAACAAACTAGCAGAGTAAGTGTATGTCACTATTAGACTGACTGTGTGAGAGGGACTTCAACCTGAACAAACTAGCAGAGTAAGTGTATGTTATCGTTTGACTGTGTGAGGGGGACTTCAACCTGAACAAACTAGCAGAGTAAGTGTATGTCACTGTTAGACTGTGTGAGGAGGACTTCAATCTGAACAAACTAGCAGAGTAAGTGTATGTCACTGTTAGACTGTGTGAGGGGGACTTCAACCTGAACAAACTAGCAGAGTAAGTGTATGTCACTGTTAGACTGTGTGAGGGGGACTTCAACCTGAACAAACTAGCAGAGTAAGTGTATGTCACTGTTAGACTGTGTGAGGAGGACTTCAATCTGAACAAACTAGCAGAGTAAGTGTATGTCACTGTTAGACTGTGTGAGGAGGACTTCAATCTGAACAAACTAGCAGAGTAAGTGTATGTCACTGTTAGACTGTGTGAGGAGGACTTCAACCTCAACAAACTAGCAGAGTAAGTGTATGTCACTGTTAGACTGTGTGAGGGGGACTTCAACCTCAACAAACTAGCAGAGTATATATATGTCATTGTTTGACTGTGTGAGGGGGGACTTCAACCTGAACAAACTAGCAGAGTAAGTGTATGTCACTGTTAGACTGTGTGAGGGGGACTTCAATCTCAACAAACTAGCAGAGTAAGTGTATGTCACTGTTAGACTGTGTGAGGGGGACTTCAATCTCAACAAACTAGCAGAGTAAGTATATGTCACTGTCAGATTGACTGTGAGGAGTGTGTATGTCACTAGTAAAATTTGTCTTAATTATCATAAACAATTAAATCTTTACTTTTTAGTGACTCAGGTGTGCAGGACGTTTTGTACCAGAAATTGGAGCGAAAGATTATCAGTAAATTGGCGATTCGTCTCATGAAGTTATACCAAATACCACAAGGTGAGACTTAGGGCGGACTTGGTGCAAAGTAAAGCATACAACTCACCTTATCATAAGATACCTTGTTTTCTTTTCAAGCAGCGAAACGATTGATTGAGTGCTAATATTCAATATTATTTATATGACAGATCATAAGCAGAGGTAGCCCATATATAATTCACTGACTATTCCATTTCACTTGTCTGGTTCCCTGTAGGTTCTTTACAAGGTACATAAAGAAATATACCGTATTCGACGTAATAAGCGCCCTCCCCCTAATAAGCGCCCCCCCCCCCTTTTGGGGCATTTTTTAGACTAGAACAAAGGCTTAAATTTAACGATTTTGGAGACAGATAAACTCTTAAGTACTAAAACGCCATAAAAAGAATTTTATATGCGCCCAGGGCGCTTATTACGTCGAATACGGTACATGTCATTTACTGTAGAAACTACAGATGCCCTTTTGTTGCCCTCCACAGAGACGTGCCCCAATATAGACCGTAAGCGCAGTCTCTCCGGTCTGCGCTACCTACTCTACAAGTTCTATATTGAGGAGTCGTTGAGTCGTGACACGTGGCGTGAGCTGGTCATGTCGGCGGCCGATAACAATGTGTGGTTACAGGAGCAGCTCCTGGACGAGCTGCTCGCCTCCCACGACGTAAAGGAGGCCGCATGGTTCGCTCGGCACTACGCGCTACCTACTAGTGTTATACCAGAGCAGGTGTTGGCAGCCATTGGCAGCGACGAGTAAGTAATACATGTATATATAGGGGTAGGGTAATGTGAAGAAGACTGGTTCGCATGGCACTATGCGCTACCTGCTAATGGTATACTGGACTATGTAGGTGTTGGCCACCATGTGTAGTGACAACTCAGTAATATAATGTACATGTGTAATAAAGTACATGTCACAGAGAGTAGGTAAGGGCATGAATAAATTCCCAGGTTTTTACTGGTATATTGCGTACAACATGAAATGCATGTACCAAGTCATATATGCTAGGGAAGCTTCTCCTTCCCTATATTAGAACATCAAGTGATATATTTTCTTATGAGAGTTGAAAAAATACATCTCAATATTTAAGAAATACATTTTCACTTTAAAGCAGTGAGGTATCACCTGACGCACAAGGTACAGAACCCACAGAGACCGAGGATTGGGACGAGGAGCTGTTAACCAAACCGCGGTTCTACCATGCGCTGCAGCTACCACTAAGTGAGGTGTACTTCATCGACACCCGGCCCGCATTCCTACAGGCTCTACGCTACATGGTGCAGGTATGTATATTGACTAGTCTCCCTATAGCAGGGTTCCCACGTGTCTTGGAACTTTAAAGCTGTCTGGAAAGTCATGGAATGTCATGGAATTTTGTAAAATTTGCCATGGTAATTTGTAAAAATTTGTCGTGTGTCATGGAATATGAAAATAATGGAATTAATATTACAAAATCTCCTAGAACGTACCATTTGCTTTCTGGATTTAGAAATTTTCCTGGGGGGGGGGGGGGGTGGCCCCCCGGCCTCCACAAGAATGTTATGAATGTCAGAGAAAAATTGAGATTTTTGTTATGAAATGTCATGGGATTGAATCTGAATTTTTTGTGGGAACCCTGCTACACGATTATTGGAGATTCTCATATTTAAGCCTGACTCGCATATAGACCGAACCCCTAACTTTTATATAACCCGCAGTGGGGGGTTAATTATGGTGACCAGTACAGTAGTCATTTGAAAGCTCACATATAAGCCACACCCTGACTTAAAAGCCATCCTATAAGCCGTACTGGCGATCTGACTTGTGTCCCAGCTGCGGCTTCTATGCAAGAATTTATGGTAGGATCGTTTTTTCCCCGCTGGACGCAAGTGAGATCTTTTGTTTAGTTTATGGTAGTCTGTAGTATGTTTATAATCCTGTCCTTTTTCCAGACGGCAGACATGATTGGCTTAGATTCGGAGTGGCGACCAATGTTTGGACAGGAGGCAAAGAAAAGGTATGTTACTATGTATTTCGGCACTACCGAACTATATATGTGGCACGATCTGCGAAAAGGGAACATAGACTGACTATTAGTGCAGGGTACACTAAGGTCCCTTTTCCTAGGCCATGTTGTCACATATAATGAAATAACCTAGCAGGTCTAGTACAATAAATTTCCATGTTGAACCAGACGGATATATAAGTGAATCAACTTCCAGATGCATGTTATAGGGGTCTCCCCAGTTGGGGATACTAGATATAGGGGAGACCGGGGCTAGTTGAAACACGGGGTCAGTTGAAACACAAGCTGTATAATAGAGGCAACATGTGTTTGGATTGATTTTCTTGATTCTCATGTGAACTTATTGTTATTCTTATCACCAGTGAAAAAATCAGAAAGATATTAACTAAATTATTTGATATATGGCCCAAACCATCTATAAATCATGTTTTTTTATTTAAAAAAAAGTGAAATTTCAGAAATTGAGTTTTTTTCTTCTCAAAACTTTAGTTTTTAAGGTATCCGTCAAATTTAACTTTTATATCATTAACCATGTATACTGGAATCACATATATTATAATGAATATATTAGCATAAAGTAATATTAATGTCTAAGGGGACAGCACTATGCTATGTGGTGTGGGGTCGGTTGAAACACTTTTGTCGGGGTTAGTTGAAACAAATTCACTGGAGGCATATACGCCCCCTATACACCAGTTACCACCCAAACTGCACCTTTCAGCTTTAGTTGCAGCTGTGCATATGTACAGGTACACAGTGGATAATATTCACACAACCATAGGTGCTGAATTTGTGTACAATTTCTGCAATAAATGTTACTTTAACCCAAATTGGATCTGGGGTTAGTTGAAACACCTGTGGGGCAAGTTGAAACATAATTGTTCAAAAGTGTTTCAACCAACCCCTATTAAAATCGGGTGAAATCTTGTGTTTCAACTGACCCCGCCTGGGGTCTGTTGAAACACAAATTATGACTGATTGTGACAATAAGAATATCATGAATCAAATATAACCTTTTCTATATTATAATTGATGCTACTTCGGGGCATTATTCCAGCCAAAGAAAGTTGCATAAAGGTGAAATCATTCATGTAAAAAATCAATTTTCACTAAAAATGTTTCAACTGACCCCAAACATATTTTTGGAAAAAAATATTTTGCACCATCAAACTTTGGAAGCAGAAATCTTAACATGTACTCATAGCTGAGGGTAATTCTTCCTGTGGATTTATTTATTAATGAGTGGATCTACAAGGTAACTGTTTCAATTATTACCTATTTTTAAGATTTCTTCTCATTATCATTCTTTCTTTCTGGATCTGACGAAATAACATTTGTGTTCAACTGAACCCACCTACAAATCAAATAAATGGAATTCATTCCTATAAATATTGAAATGAAATTCAAATAAAATAGTCGTGCACATAGTAGCATAGGTTTTTTTTTACTTCTCCCCAAAAAAACTGTGGGGCTACAATCAGACCCGAAGATCGGGCTTATTATAGGGTTCCCCCAAAGTCCAAATGAGGGTTATACACAAGTTTATAGGCATATTGGCAAGAATTGACGTTCGTGGCTTGTTGCTCCTCAGGGTGGCACTGCTACAGATGTCGACCCATGACCGCGCATACCTCCTGGACGTGATCCAACTCAACCAGGCGCTGTCCCACGACGACTGGGCACGCCTCGGACAAGAGGTATTCCTCAACCCCGACATCATCAAACTAGGTAAAACACCTCAGCTCCCCTATTGATAAAAGGAAATAAGTTTGTAATTCTTTTCTTTCATTAAAAGAAACCTCATGCATTGTGCTTAATATAACGGTTTGTTTAAAAGCTGGCCACATTCTGACATTTTGCTCTGAAATGATGCAACCGGAGAGGTGGTGGAATACTAAAACTACCGATCTCTTCGTCGTGCAGGTTACGGGTTCGAGATGGACCTGCACATGATCGCAGGCTCCATCCCCGCCCTCAGGGAGCCCATCGTTAAGGCACACAAGATGATAGAGCTACAGAAACTACACAAACATGTAAGTTTGGTAATCCTTAGTGAGTTTAGTAATCCTCATACATGCCTAGGGCGACGTCCACAAATAATGTCACCGCCTTAGTGGGTGGTGTTCTTTGGCTTTAGTAATCACCTATTAAATAATGGTTATTTATCTAGGATGAAGTACATTATGTAATTATATATACAACACTTAATACTCCTTCTGACACTGTTTCTAAAGGCCCAATGGCATGGTCAATATAAGACAATGGTTTACTAGAACTTCAGTGTTCGCAATCTTCATAAAAGGTTTACTACAGTGTCTGATAAGAATTCATTGATGATAATAGACTAGTAATATATAATTGTAAATCCCATATTTTGAATAAAATTTAAAATTACAACTGAAAAAAACCCAGATTACAACAGTACTGGTACATGTCTTAGCCTAAAAGATGTTACTTAATCCATGTCCAGGTGCGGAAGAATCCGGACGTCTTCAAAACGACGGTCCCGGTGGAAGCGTTGCCGCCCAACTCAGCACTGCGCTCTATGAAGGCAGATGAGAAGGGTCTGAGCGACATGGTGCGGATATGTCTGGGACGGCCGCTCGATAAGGCCGAGCAGATGTCGGACTGGGAGAACCGGCCCCTCAGAGCTGCTCAGGTTGGTTTGTTACGGCAATTTTGAATAAGTCTGGGAAGGGAAAGTCTTTCGTACAGTACGGTAGTATTCCGCTTTAGCAGGATGTCCTGTGGACAGCACCATGTTTGTTGGTACCAGTGTGACCACTCTACCCTACAGCAACCAGCTCAGGGAAATCTCGTGGACGAGATCAGGGTACAAACATGGTCTAATTAATGTGAATGGGTTGTAGCTAGAGATTCCTTATGTGACCTGTCCATGATAGTGTAGTGGTTAGCATTGTGGCTTTGTGATACAAGGTGCAGGGGTTCTAATCCCTCCCAAGCCAGATGCATCTTTGTAACCCTTTTTATTTCTTTTCATAGCTTTGTTAGGAAATTAGTTAAATTGAGGTGCACCCAATGTACAATGTAATTTTTTCCCTACATTGAACTCTACATTTATGGGTCTAGGTGAGGTATTGAAATAAAAAGGGTTACAAAGATGCATCTGGCTTGGGAGGGATTAGAACTCCTGCACCTTGAATCACAAAGCCACAATGCTCACCACTACACTATCATGGACAAGTCACATAAGGATTGTCTAGCTACAACCCACTCACATTCGTTAGACCATGTTTGTACCCTAATCTCGGACATGAGATTTGGCTGAGCTGGTTGCTGGTGACAAGGGTGACACAATTGGTACCAGAGCAACACCTGGTGGCAGCACCAGTATCTCGCTAGTGCCTAATTGAAGACAATGCCAGATAAGGTCCAGAAACCGCAACGTGGTACAAGATTTTTTGGTAAATGTATGTGATTGATTGAATTTCTTCTATTCATACTATTACTAAAAATGTATCCACAAATAGTGTCTGTATTTGTTTCAAATCCAGTTGAAGGTTTCTGTATTTCACCAGTACATTAATTGCTACATCTATAGAAATACTGGCTTAAAGGCCATTACTTATAATGATACAATATAGTGAGGAAGATGTTAGTTAGGTAGATGATGGTAAACGAATTAGTAATCAAGAGTTGTCGTGCCACCCTGCCCTAGCTCTAGAGTTCCAGTGTTGCTAGCATTACATGTCCTCTACTTTTTAATTGCAGGTGGTGTATGCGGCTTTAGATGCGTACGTACTGATAGAGTTATACAAGCATGTGGTGTCCCGCGCAGACGGGCTGCAGACCGCCATCCACCTAGAGCCCTGCGTCACATCCAAGAACAAAGCAGAGCCGCATCGGTCACGACAACAGAAGCGACAGGCCCGGGTAGCCGAGAGACAGAACATGCCGGGAACAGGAGCAGATTCACAGGTAACCATGCTGACATGCAAGTCCACAAAGTGTACTACCGGTACTCTCTTTTTATCTCCCAAGTGTCATCCAAGGAATATGGATGGTAACAATTGAATTTGGATTACGGTAGTAACATTTATTGGAGTGTTTGTACGTTGAGAAAAGGGCTTGGGGTTTAGCATTAGTATTACTGAATAGTAAGCAGTGTTTTTGTGTACGTTCAGTAGACTTCTTCAGGTGGTGTTCTCATGGCGTTATAATAACCTTGTGTGTGGTATTTATTGTAGGGCGTCCAGACCAAGGCCATGGTACATGGGCCGCCCATCACCCCCGGTGAGCTGCGGGTTATCGTGGACACCATGATACAGGGGGTGGGGCGCTTCCTCCGCTGCTGTGGGGTTGACGCCAAGATACTCGAGACCAACGAAGACCATGACGCAGCCGCAGACGTAAGTTTTACAAAATTATCCATATTTGAAATCTAATAATTTAAAAAATGAATTGATAATCTGAAAATTTAAGCGTCCTTAGATATGTTTAATATGATTATTTCTATTAGATTTAGCCCCCATTACTATAATGTATACATTTATGATTGAATGCAAGTTTAACTTTATTAAGTTTGATAACTTTTTTTTTTAGATTTCGCTGCGAGAGAACCGTGTCATACTGACGAGTGGCCAGCCGTACATCACAGTAAGTAAGACACTGAGCCAGATCCGAGTTTTAATGTTCTCTCAGGAAAAGGTTGCTTAAACAGATATACCTTGGGCCACCTAGCAACTAAGTTCCGTTGATCAAACTCAAAAAAAGAATAAAGAATTCTCGTTAAATTTTTTCACAGTACGTGTATTATAATTCATGTGGTGATTTTAAAATCAACTCAAATATTTCCTCTATAAATTCACTTAAAATGGGGTGAGAAAACCACTATAGGATTTATGTATTTTACCATATTTCAGTTGAGTTCCCGGGTGCCAGAAGGGATGTGTTATTATGTCAATGCAGGCGATAAAGCTCGTAAACAGGCCTCCGACATCTTGGAACACTTTAACGTCAAAGTCACTGAGAATGACATCTTCAGCCGATGCCCGGTAAATATTGACATGCAACTTTTCGTCTATGGGAGAAATGAGCTTTTTGAGACCCATGATTCAAATATTGTTTCTTTGTACAAAACATTAATCGCAGATCTTCGCAATTATGTAATATGATATTTATGGCATGCCGCACCCCTGTTTATCTCCCATTAAGTGTTAATGTTTTTTAACTGTAGGCATGCCATTTCGCCTGATGTGCTGATAGTCCATGACTTATACTGAACGAGTATTTTCCTATTTCCCTGTTCTGTGCAGAAATGTAACGGGGACCGGTACGCACACATAGCGCCTGACGAGATGCAGCGTGCCTGGGACCGTGCCGCGCAACAACCCCGCGACGGGGTGAAGAAACCCCGCACCCTCCCCTGCCACACTGCTTATAAAAACGCCAACCCATCCTGCGGCATGCCAGGCAACATGGCCCGCGTGCCGGATATCAAGTACGAACACATTAACATGGAACACCTCACACTGGCTAACGGAGTGCCACTTAAAGTGGAGGCCTTCCCGCGTGACGTCACAAATAAAGTGTCCGTCTTCTTCTGCTGCACGACGTGTGGCAAGGTGTTCTGGGAAGGCTCACATTACAACGATATATTCGAACGCTTCGCTGGGGTGATACGCAAAGACCGGGAGCCCCGGGAAGAAACCCTGGAGCCAGAACTTGCGGATGAATTGAATGAGATGTTGACTTTAAAAGCTCCCATTTCTCCTAAAAATACTGTATCTGGGCGATTATGGGATAACTAGTCATGTCTTTTGATATTGGATCTGAACTAAAGGAGATGTTGACTTTAGGACTGTGATGTTTGATATACAATGTATAGGCCTAAAGTTGTGATATTATGTGCATTATTGACTTATTTATACCAATAAAATGAAATATACAGAATACAACGGTGTCTTCTATTTCCACCCTAGAGCTTTACCAATAAGAATGGGGACAACTATGAAGTATACGTCATATTAAAGGATGCGGGATGTGATGTGCTTTGCAGGTTGTCCCATAATATTAACTTTAGTGACTGCTTAAAATCATTATGGGAAAAAATGGGGTAGCATATTAAATATGAGAACACCATCGCAGTCCCAACATGTCAATCAGTGAGCTTTGATCAGATGGCACCTAGCTCACGTGAGTGCACTGACAAACGTTTTGAGTGAGTCTTAATGAAGGCTTACTGAAACCTTACCATTACCATGACAAAGTTCATGTGTAGTCTTAAATAATTATGTCATAAACATCTTTAAAAATACACATCTATATTAAGACTTTCCAGTTGTAAGACGAACTCAAAACGTTTGCCCGTGCACTCACGTGAGGTAGGTCGGTCGTGCGAGCTTTGATACATGATGAGGGCCAGACACGCTAGCTATGAATTACTCAATAGCGGAAACTCGAATCCACTTTAGTCTGTGTGCCAGTTGGACACGCTGTCTACTGAGCTAAGGGAGTGCTCATTTTTTAACAACAGGGGGGGAGGGGGGTGGTGGATTGGGGGGGGGGGGGGGGAAATTTGGACCCCTTGACCGGGGGGGGGGGGTAAAAAATTTAGACCCCTCTTGGGGGGGTGTCAAAAAAATTCAACCTGTTTTGAGGGAAAAAGCCCGCGCGTTACTATGCTACAAAGGGGCGCGAACGCGCGCGATTTTCGGCCTGCCGGGGGGGGGTAAAAAATTTCGAGCCCTCTAGGGGGGGGTGAAAAAAATTCGCGCGCTCCGCGCGAAATCTCACCGCCCCCCCCCCCCCTGTTGTTAAAAAATGAGCACTCCCTAACTCCGGATATAGATTGTCAACACCAAAGATGGAATAATTCTCAAAAGAATCAGGAGAAGATTACACGAAAATCAAATAGTTGCCTTGGCTAGAGGGCTATTAGTGGAAAGTGACCCTTGGCTAGAGGGAGTATCGTCAGAAACTTAACCTTGGTTAGAAGGGCTTTGCCAAACACCTTTTCATACATAATATACCAAGTGGTGCCATGTACCCCATAATAGTCATACCCTAGACCCTACATCGGTAATATAAAGTAGCATGGTTAGACCTATGTACATGGGGGGGGGGGGGGGGGGTTAACGACCAGGATTAACTCAGGTCAACCATGACTAGCTTTAGGACATCCACTTAAAAGTATAATACTATAAAATATACAGCAGTCCAACATTATAGCACTCCAATGCACTATATGGATATATATCTAAAACTGGACATCGACATCCATGTAACAGAAAGCTATATTTATTAGAAGTAGAAATCCATGAATATCTATATGAAGGAGAACACCATGTTCATGCCTATATGTCTGTGTGTATGTTCATTTCGAAATTCAAGATTGCAACCATTGATTGAATGCCACCATGCTTTCAATGTAATCTCGAATTGCAGTTGCAGTAGTTTGATACTAATAAAAAAAATCTATTCTATTTTTCTTTCATGAACAGTTGGCATCCCATAGATTCAAGATGGCTATCACTTATTGAATGTCCCAATGCTTGAAATGCAATCTTGACTTGTAGTTGCATTAATTTGATACTATCAAAAAAACAAATCCTATTTGATTTTTCCTTCATTCAACCCATTCAAGATGGCTACCATTTACTAAATGCCACAATGCTTTCAGTGCAATGAAGAATTGTAGCTGCATTAATTTGATATCTATATAAGAACATTTCTATTTGATACCTTTTTCAAACACAGTTGGCACCCCATAGGTTTAGGATGGCCACCATTCATTGAATGCCACAATGCTTTAAATGCAATCTTGAAATGTAGTTGCATTAATTTTAAACTGTTAAAAACATCCAATTTAGTTGTTTTTTTCATGAAGAGTTGGCACCCCATAGGTTCAAGATGGCCACCAATCATTGAATGCCATAATGCTTAAATGCAATCTTGAGTTGCTGTTGCATTAATTTGATTCTTAAAAAAAAAACTTTCTTTTTTTTCTTTCATGAACAGTTGGCACCCCATACATTCAAGGTGACTACCAGTCATTGCATGCCACAATGCTTTAAGTGCAATCACAAATTGTAGTTGCATTAATCTGATACTAATAAAAAAACTAATTCTATTCTTTTTTTTATTTATGAACAGTTGGCACCCCATATATTTAAGATGACTACCATTCATTGAATGCCCCGATGCTTGAAATGCAATCTCGAATTGTAGTTGCATCAATTTAATGCTAATAAAAAACAAATTCTTATCAATTTTTCTTTCATGAATATTTGGCACCCCATAAGGTGGCCACCATTCATATTAATGCAAATAGAATGCTTTAAGTGCTGTCACGACTTGTAGTTGCATTAATCTGATACTAATAAAAAAAAAATCTATTTGAATTTTCTTTCATGAACAGTTGGCACCCCATAAATTAAAAATGCACCCAGCACCCAGGTCAACAGCTATATACAGACACGTGTACCTCCCCTGCCTGTTCTCCTTCAATGCACAGTGAAGAGGGTGGGAGGGGGTGACCCTCAACAGTGCATAAACACTTTGATTGGATGACAATGCAGTTTTTATATTACAACCTAAATTTGTGCAACGAAAATCATCAAGAAATACTAAGTATTTTTTCCAAAGAATAGCTTTTCTAGAATGGCTCGGTATTCAGGAATCCTACTGCGAATAAAAAAATGTCAAATTCTAATTCTAAATACCTGAAAATTGAGAAATGCTGGCGTTCACGGGTTATGTAGGAAATGTACTAAAAACAGCAAAAAAGGGCAACAAAACCCTAATTTTCTCAAAAACTGTTCAGTAGGATTTTTTCTAACTGAGGTTCCACTGTTTTCTACCCTCATATTACACATTGGCATAGAGAATATATTGACACCTAGTCAGGATTTTGCGCTAGGAGCAATCTGTGAGGCGAAAAACAGCCAAAATGAGCCACTGGTCTGAAGTATAAAACTGGGCATCGATCACTATAGAGCTACAAAGAGACAGAGAATCGATGTCCAGTAATAAATATTATCATGATGGTTACCTTAACTTCCGCACGGTCCATATAGTACAAATAGGCCACAAGGGTCCATTTAGACAATAAATAACCCCTGAGCAATCAGGGGCGGATCCAGGGGGGGGGGGCGCAAGGGGCGCGCCCCCTATTTTTCTGTACATTTTAATTTAGATGGTCCAACACCCCCAATGCTGTAGGCATTACAGCGCCCCACCCCTTTCCCAAAATTCCTGGATCCGCCGCAGTTCAATGCTGCATTGGAAGGTAGACTCTGTCCTATCTCACAATGGCAAAACAACGTTTTGACGATTGCAACAATAATTATGTTAAATGGCGTACTATAAATACAGTACTGACCCTTGCCATTGAGTTAAAATGATACAACATATTGTATGCCAACTCAAACTGTATTCAACACAGAATATAATGTTGTCATGCAATAAATGATATGCCCAAATTAATGAAATATTGATGCTAAATTTTGCTCCGGAATTGCTCTATGATATTAGTATTAGATGTAGCCCTACATGCAAACTGCCGCATAATCTATAATACTGCGTTACCCATGCACATAGTCGACACATGTGTCCAAGGCCATGCATCCTTTATTGTTTTGACAAAAGAAAACTCATTGTCTTATTCACTATAAATATATAGGCTAGTTGTACATCGTCTCAAGAGGGGTTAACGGCATTTAATCCACTATCGAAAGCATTTTTGATCTCTTAGCATCATGGCGTCGGAATTGAATCCACAAACTGACAAAACTGAATCAGCAAATCGGGCGCGTTGGCTAGCAAACTGTCGGAAAACGGACGTAAAGCAGCATGCCCAGCAAACAAAAGAACCCGTTATGCAACATTTTATAACGTTATATAACTTTATATAACGTTTCTCTAAGGCTCCTTACTATGGCATAACGTTATATAAAGTTTTAAAACGTTATTTTGACGTAAAATAACTGTGTTTTTTTTTTGTTAGATGGGTGCCACCTTAATTTATGTAATACTAATCGGTATACATATTGCTGTAAGGACATACATGTATGGTACATTTCCACACGAAGCAGGAAAACTTACAGTACATCACACCTTTTGATTTAGGTTCAGACATACACATTTATAAATTTAGGAAAAAGATGCAGCAACCACCAATTATCAATAACCGATGATACATTCCCCCAGATCGTGATAGGGGACACGGGGAAGGGCCTGGTGAGGGACAAATAGTGGTGCTCACAGTTGAGAAAACCGGTGTCGTGAGGGCTATGTACCATCCCACGCTGAGTCAGGGGCTATACACACTGTGACAGTTACAAAAAGATGTATACATCAGCCCTTTAAGCCTTAAGGGCTGCATGGTACATTAATGCAAAAGTACCCCTGGTCGCCCACGTGCATGAATGCAGCCCTGGCGAGTAACTTGCAAGTGCTGCATTCAAGCATTGGTCATGGCGACAAAGGGCATAAAACATTAACTGAAAAATCTCACCACAAACGCTTCACAACTTTATTATATTATATACTAGACTAGAACAGTACTAGACATGTGATTGGGACACGCTTGGTGATTATGCCGCTCTAAAGCACGATGCGGCCCTTAAAGGGTTAACAAATGGATATACAGTAGTTCTATTTGATGGAGACAGGTATAAAAAGGCAGTAGGCCATGTCGGGTATCCACAGCGCCGTGTGACACACGCTGAATGGCCCCATGGTCACGGTCCACTTAGATTCAGTATACTCTAATGGTTATTGTAAAAAAAAAAAAGTAAAACGCAAAAAACTAAAGAGATGCTGTACATTGATCCATTAATGTGTTCGGAACGTGGTGGTTGTGGATGGCAAGGGTTAAAGGTATAATTATACATTACTAAAAATCGATTACTTTCACCACAATTCATGTACATTCGTGGCTCATAACATAATACCAAAAGTTTTTCACCAACCCCACCCCCTGTCAACAACACGGTATTATTTGGTGGGGGGAGGGGGAGGGGTGCCCATGTCGCATGTCAATTTTAAGAAATGACCATGTCGCATGTCTATGTCGCTTTATAATGCTCATGTCCCATGTCCCACAGTTTAATAACTGTCCACGTCCCATGTCACTATCTTTTTAAGCTTCATGTCACATGTCACTAGGCTTCATGTCTCATGTCGATTTATAAGAAATGCTCATGTCGCCATATCGATTAGGGGTCTAGAGCCATATATCATCCCCGTTATCAGTATTGTCCCTACCCTTCCCAAATGTGTACGTAAAACACAAGTATAGATGAGTAAGACGGGGTTATTCATCTGTATTTCTCCCTGCAGTATTGATTCATTTAAATTTAATCAACCACAGTCGTGACGATCTATGACCATCCCCATCAGTGTATTGATCACTGTAGATGTCTAACCAATATCCTGGATTTGATGTGTGTATACATGTTGTTTGGGGAAGAATGTGTTCTAGGTGTGACTACTGGTGATGACTGACTCTTGTGGTGTTATCTCAACTCATTGTGGCTTTACTGCACTTTATCTAAAATATTGAATCATTTCTGTCATTTTGGTTTGGGATGGTCAAGAGACACTCACGACTCCCGATTAGTGGCCCCTCCGACTCACACAACTAGACGATGCAAGGAGATCAAAGTTTAGTAAACGTTTAAGATTTATGATCATTTCACTCATATCAGTGATTGTAATAATTAGGCCCTATTGATGATTATTCATCGCTAATTAGTATTTAGTTGTCCAGGAAAAATACATACATACACACACAAATGCATAAAGGTGGTATGATTATGAGAGGTACAGAGGCACAGATCTACCACCGTCTCTTGTTTACAAACAAGGCACTATTTCTGTGTGTGTGAGCATGGTATAAAGTATACTTTAAATCCCTGGTGTGAGTATTAATAGTGTGTGACATCGTGCGGCCCTTATACAATGGTCACCCCCCACTGACCACCCGACGTCATACTCCAATCTCCTTCCACATACATTGATTGGAGTAATGTGTAGGCCAATGCATGTAAACATGTTCTATGGATGATCAAATAAAGTCTGATATTAAAATGTATCGCGAGATGGGGATGGAACTAAATCAATTACATCTCTGCTGCTACAGCTGCGACCTCTCCCCTCCCCCCGCACACCAAAGGCCTGTCCATCTCACACTATGTCTATGTAGTGTGGGATGTAAAAGAACCATTGCCTCAGTAAACGTGCAGGAGCATGCTTTCTGCCTTCATCACCTCATAGATTCCATCACCATCACCGCCCTTGACGAGACCTTTAATAGTTGTTATCTATAGGGCGTAAAGCAATCATACAACCAACCATACAACCAAACAACTACCTAAACCTAAATTACATTAACTATAAACTCTTACAGATAATTTTAGGAAGACATTTACCGTGTTCTTTCCGTCACTTGTGGGTTAAGATTTGCTTGGGTGTGGATGGGGAATTCTATCAAGTTATGCTACTCATTCCTCTGCAATGGGAATATTGATTGCACTTCCGATTATCTATACTATTATAAAGGTATTTTAACCACTCCTGTTTAATTCATTTTAATTTCTACCCACAACTAAGCCATGGAATGCATACAGGAAAAACATGCAGCGCACTGATTGAATAATACCCGGCATATCTAAGTATATCCCTCAATCAAAGTGAATCAAACCTGGACATGTTTCTTGAGTGTTGGGGGAGTGACCAGTCCCAATGACGTCACCCACCTACCCCCTAGATGCCGGATTTAGAACCACCAGGTGGGGTATCACGATCTACAGCTTGGGGAGCGGGTGAGTGGGGGTAGCCCGGTATATAAGGGACTGCTTTCCTTCAAGGCAATCACAACCAGCTTCTGCTACTGCCACAGCCACAACCAGCTACCTACCTACCTACCTGACCAGGCCCTACCACCTGTACAGGCTCTCCTAGTACCCACCTGTCTCTACCTACCTGCAGATTGGTCTACTACCCCTCAAGCCACACACTCACCTGTACAACACACCTGACCAGGTAAGGACTTTATTTACAGCCTGAATTGAACATCGTCTGTATTTATTCATTTAGTTTTAAATTAATGCACATGTTTATGGATCGTCTGAAATGTGTCCTATGCAGGAGAGTTCCTGCATTGGTCAATAAGGATCTGACTTTTCGTTATTTGATTTAGAAGAGCAGAACTTGCCATTTCTGTGATGGTATTGGTATCAAGATCATTTTGAGATAATTTTGTGTGATTATGGACTCTGATCACATGAAGCTATAAAAGTGCATGAGAGCTTTTTGAAAACAGGATATTCATTTATTTTAGATCAGATTTCCCTGTTTATATAAGTAGCCGTTTGTACCCTTTACTATTCCTCGGATTGGTCATGGGGATAACGATAACGCGCCTGATTTTAATGTATCGCCCGACTTGGGTATGCCCCGGGGGTAGAAGGGTCTTCCAATCTTTCTGAAGCACTAAAATTGCAATTTGCATGTCCACATTGAATAAGCGGCTGTCTAGTAATATAACCGAGGGTAAAGGTTCTGTTAAATTGAAGAAATCGCCACGCTAGGTCCGACCTATGTACATGTAGTCGCTTTAACCCTTTAGGGCCGAGCATCGACTATAGTCGATGCCGTGGCTGGTCATCATAACTCTATGGGAATCAGCAAAGGCTCGGCCCTGGGAGAGTTCCTATGAAAATGTCCCGGCCCCTTCACCAGCAAATATTTTTTTGGTCGGCCTTAATGGGTTAATAGCCTGCGAAAAGATTCTTTTCTGAGGGAAAACTTCTGATTGAAGAAAATATTATTGTTATTATCGTATAGCAGTGTGACTTGGTTAATGTTATATGTGTATAATGTATCAATCTTCTTACTTGCAGTACTATATTATTAGGGCTGACCAAGTTATATAAAATGTACATAATCAAAAAGTCTTGGCACATTGGTCAATCTAGCTTTGTGTTTGGCATATTGAACTCATAACAGGATTTATTGATAAACACTGGATACTGAAAGAGTGGCCAAGAGTGGTGGCCAGATCTCTTTGGGCACAGAAGAGGTCTCACCACCTTTCTTGGCCTGTGTTTATGATATATAAACCTGCCAGAAACTATTGCTATACGATTATTTGTGATTGGAAGATGGATACCTTTCAGAGAGCAGGTTAGGGGAGCCGACATACACATCCCCACATACATAGCGCCAACAAAGCAGGAGCATTCACAGTTATGTTAATCCCTTTAACAAGAAAATGTATGTTGTTGTGAATCTTTTAGTTGTTATTAGAATTCGTTAAGTTGTTGGTGTAAAGGCTTTGGCTAATCCCCCAATCCTGGGCTGTCTTGTGCCCTGACTGATGTAAGCTTGACACAGCTACTGAGCTATATGTAGGCGTCTCAGGGTATTACTTATAGTATAAGTGATAGTAGTATTACCTTGCCAAGGGCACAGGTTGGCAGAGCTATTGTTCTGATTACATCCTACAAACCGGTGGCGTCTGGATAATCTATATTAGTGGCAGGTAAATAGCATGACTGGGTATGGGGTATTAAGAAAATAATCAGCATTTACTTGAATATTAAATTGGTGTGAGGTTGCATTCATGGGCTGGGTTGCATAGTTTGACAGAATAGCACCTTACTACACAATGCACCTACATAATCTTTGGGTACATACTCCTTCTCTAGCAACCCCCGCCCATTCCACCCTCTGCCCTTCCACTTCCAATACCTTCCTGCCTTTTCCTATAACCGGGCTATATCTGTCTCTTCCCACTCCCATTCCCTTCCTTCATGGCAAAATGAATACGTAAAAAAGACCCCCCCCCTCACTCCTTAGATTGGCATGAGATTTGGTGTCCTACATGATGGCCGCCTCCATCCAGACTGCCAGAGGCTCCACTGGGCCATCGTTGTAGAGACCCTAACCCAGCCCATTGACTCGGGGTATCTCCTGGGTCATTGGCGTCGCCCGGCCCTGGGTGGCATTTGTCTGACTTTTGATAGCTCTGTCGATTGATAAATAAATTAAGATACCCAGACCTGCGCCAATCAAAATTAATAGTTATGTGAACACCCAAACAGTACTATTATCAACACAATGTATAGGAAATGCTACTATCCATCAGTTTACATGTTTGCTAATCTCGTGGCTGTTGGCAACTTCAGTGCTGTCCTTACACAGTCTTGACTGAGGCCGTGTCCAAGTAAAGTTGTAAACAACTTAAAAAAATGTGCGGATTAGTTGGCCTGGGGTCCTGTTTTCAGATCGATTAGGGGTTTATAGATTAGGGTTCTGAGGGGCCCAGATACCAGACATTGCCTTCTTATGTGTGTGGACCCTTTCTCCCTCTTTAGAACTGGTTTGTGCAAGGGCGTTACACCATAGATCTGTATGATTATATAACTAAGTGTACACCCGAAGGAACCAAACAAAATATTAGGCCATTTGAAAGAAAAGTGTGTTTCAGGTTACATAGTCTGAAAATCTAGGTAGAGTAGGTTGGGATTTTTTTTTAAATTTATTTTTTAAAGATTATTTTGGCCTGAAAAGTAGCCAAAAATTGACTCGCAAACTTTAGCGCCCACTCTCCGACAACAGCATTGACTCTTGGACTATCAATTTGACTCTGTCTCTGAAATAGCTCAAAGATTACTAGATTTTTTTTTTCAAAATTGGATAACAATTTATAAGGTCGGCCCTGTTTTGCTAGGTACCTAGGGTCAGGTAACCTGAAACACACCTTTTCTTTTGGCCTATTGTTGCACAAACCTATAGATAGAGTGGTGAGAGATAGAGACAGAAAAAAAAGAGATAAACGCAGAAGTTGTTACACTGGATATCTCAACTAATTTATGAAGGATTCACCTGGGCGATCTGCAATTGAATATCTAGTCAAACAAACACCATGTTTTCCCACTGTTTATTCAAATGCATGATACGATGCTACTGCTTATAATTTGATACGATTTGGCATTCAAACGTGGAAAAGCTTACAGAGAAAATACAAAACTTTGAACAAAAGCTTACCTACCTTTCAAGGTCGAGCAGCAGAATCGTTACCAAAAGCCCTTTGTATGTACATTGTATAAGCATGCTATATCTTTTGAAGGTGCCAATTTAAGGCAATTTAATTGGATATGCTATAGTTAAGTACACACCCTTTTCTGAGGCATTGTACGACGAAGCCTTTATTGTGGGAAACCCACTAGCTACTGGGATTGGGGGTTACACATTTGACCTTTCTATATTCACGACCAATATTTCAATTAGAGGTGTGGCTACTTTGAATTATAAAATGAAACACCCTCCAAAAAGGTATTCTGTACACCAGGGCACAGCATTCGGACCCTTTAGAATTAGCTGTAGGTTTATGAAACAGAGAATTTGGTGACCAAATTCTCTGTTTTCTTTTTAAAGCTGCAAGAAGAGTTGTATAAAAACAATTTAATTATTCATATACTAAAAGCTGTCGTCCATTATAGATGGGAGTGTGGGAAGAAATGTGTTTTCTGGAGTGTGTTAATACATGGATGTGGACACTAGATGCATGTGACAACGTTCCACTGTACTATGGTGATTTCCACCGTCATATAGGGTAGATTCACCTGAAGTTGGACACATAGGCCTACTTTGAGACGGACACTTGATTTTGTGGTTATTCAAACATTTTATGCTCTTTATTTGTGAATAATGATAAAGTGTAAGTGTTATTCTTTCCGAAAAACAAACACTGGAAGTCATATTGTACATGACTAACTTCAAATGCCACTGTTTGTCTAAATATAAGTGTCCGACTCATGGTGAATCTATCTTAGCACATCTATATTCAATCATTATTCACCGCCGTTGCTATAGTATACAAACACAATCTTGAACATAATTATCTAAACCGTGGGGATTTTTTAAGGGTATAGTAATCATGGTATGGAAAATAAAATGCTGAGACAGGCAGTTTCTAGATGTATGCCTATAAGATATTGACCAGAGTCCACCTAGCCGTGACGTAAAGGCATCAATATCAGTAAGAGTGGACGAGGGTATAGAGGGAGATTGAGGGCAAGGGAGGGGGAGACACTCAAGATAGGTGGGTGCGGAGAGTAACACGGTGTATTTTGGAGAGAGGCAGGAAGGGAGCAGAGGTGATGCAGACAGGTGGGGCCCTTGATGGGGGGGGGGGGGTCCCCATGTCGCATGTCGATTTTTAAGAAATCACCATGTCGCATGTCTATGTCGCTAAATAATGCTCATGTCCCATGTCGATTTTAAGAACTGTCCATGTCCCATGTCATTATCTTTTTAAGCCTCATGTTGCATGTCACTAGGCCTCATGTCACATGTCGATTTTAAGAAATGCCCATGTCGCCATATCGAATTTAGGGGTCTAGAGCCATACAGGTGTGCCGAACGGCAGGAAAGGATAGGGGACCAGAGTGAGTGATGAGGGTTGTCGCTGACACCCATCAGACTGCCTATGGTTACATGTATTGATCTCACATTGGGAATTCCCTAAGCGTCCTTGTAACCATGGCTACATGGTCCCCACTCAGCATGGACGTCTGGTCTCCGGTACTGGATCTCTACAACACGCTTTTGTGTCTTTTTTTAAAGCAAAAATATCAATAGTTGCCATGTTACTGTAGTGACACAATAATGACAAACTGTTGGGCGGTTTCATGAAAATTAAAAAGAAAAGAAAAATTAGCACCACATATGAATAGGCAAGGTACCTGGGGTAGATTGTTACTTCAACCCATGACTGTGTATAGGAGAGGTACTTCACTCACTTTATCATTATTTACACGGGACCCTACTCCAGGTGAGTCCAGGTTGGTCCTGTCTAAACCTTGTCTGGACCCTTCTATGGTAAAGAACTATATGCATTATAGTTTATTTAGTCTATTTGCAGTACTAATAGCAAGGGGGTTTCCTATGACCTGATCTTCAACGGTGTGTGAATAGTTGTATTTGATGTTAACCCTCTGTGGTAATAGGAGTATCGTGTGTGAGTCCTGGGTGGATGGGAGTACCATGGGAGGAACGTTTTAACTGCATTTTAATTCCTGCTGTGTTAGTATCTTCCCTCTTATTCCAGATCTTTGAACAATACTCATGTCCTGTTATCTTACAGATGGATCAGCGTTTGGTACTTTGCCTCCTGCTGATGTGGGCAGCTGCAGAAGCCACAGGGTGAGTCATCTATCTGTCACTTTATAATAAATAAATCCTTTTAAAGCTGAAGATTCAGCATACATTTTAGTTTCAATCCTTGAGAGTATTGTGTTATCTCGCCCATTACTATAACTTATAAGCAGGTAGCCATAACTAGGCATATCAGCAGATATGCCGACAGATTCAAAGCCAGGCATTACTTGAATTAATTAATATCCATAACATTTCATAATGTTATACATCTGTCATTTACAAAGATGCTATCGAATATTTCAGGAGCCCTGCAGACAAAAAGAATGAAGACAGCAGTGACTTGTTCCGATTGATAAAGGGTTCTGTGGTACGTATATAACAACACAGTGTAACATCTCGGTCTATCTATCATTACTATTCTAGCTCTATGTACATCGGTATGATGATACTTTCGGCTGTGTCGCTAGTAGAATAATCAGCAGACAGGCCACACATAGATCACACATGTATATATGTTATGTATAATGACTATATAAAACATTGTCCCAAATATACATTGCAAATTATTTCAACCATTTTTTAGAGAAAGGCATGTCATTTAACTGGACTTTGATCGAGACTAATATAATGTGGTACCAAGGCCAAAAAAGGGCATGTTTCAGGTAACATGGCAAGAGAATGTAGGGTCGGTAGGTCGGATTTTCTTTTTAAAACATGAAAGTACTATCCAGCCTTTCCGAAGACCCTCAAATTGACCAGAAGAGGGGAAAAATATGACAATTTCTTCAAATTTGCATAAAAAAAACTTAGGGTCGGCCCTGTTTTGATAGGGTCAGTCGGGTGACCTAAAACAAACTTTTTTTTGCCTAACTAATCCTTTTACGAATATTCCATAATTGTACCTGCAAAGCCGAGGACAGCATTTGGTAATAATTAATCCTTGTGTAAATATTCTATCTACTTGCAGAGATCAAGACAGAAGCGACAAACACCTGCTAGATGTGGTAATGGGGTCATGGTAGTGAATTCAGAGACAGTGCTGACCACTCCTGGGTACCCCGCCGAGTACCCAGTCAATAACGTCTGCAAGTGGCGCATCCAGGCACCACAAGGCATGGTGAGTACAATCGTCATTATCAGTAGCATCCAGGCACCATAAGGCATGGTGAGAACATTATCAGTAGCATCCAGGCACCATAAGGCATGGTGAATACATTATCCGTAACATACAGGCACCATAAGGCATGGTGAGAACATTATCAGTAGCATCTAGGCACCATAAGGCATGGTGAGAACATTATCAGTAGCATCCAGGCCAGGCACCATAAGGCATGGTGAGAACATTATCAGTAGCATCCAGGCACCACAAGGCATGGTGAGTACATTATCAGTAGCATCCAGGCACCACAAGGCATGGCGAGTACATTATCAGTAGCATCCAGGCACCACAAGGCATGGCGAGTACATTATCAGTAGCATCCAGGCACCACAAGGCATGGTGAGGACATTATCATTAGCATCCAGGCACTATAAGGCATGGTGAGAACATTATCAGTAGCAATCCAGGCACCACAAGGCATGGTGAGGACATTATCATTAGCATCCAGGCACCATGAGGCATGGTGAGAACATTATCAGTAGCATCTAGGCACCATAAGGCATGGTGAGTACATTATCAGTAGCATCCAGGCACCATAAAGCATAAGGCATGGTGAGTACATTATCAGTAACATCCAGGGCCCACGGGGGATAACTTTACCAATTTGATACATTATATGTAAAAAAAATTAATGAGATTTTCCACAAGGTATTGGCATGAACGTTTCGAAATACGACCACAACATCACATAGGAAATAGTGCTTAAATTCTAAAGGAAGTAAACAGGACTTTGCATATCGACCCTCGATTTGCCATTTTAACTTTAATAGAATATCAAGTATGTTGTATCCACATCCTAATTTCAAAATTAAATTATCAAAACCAAATGTCTTAATAATCATACCCTTCTCTTATTGCAGAACGTCCAGCTGACCTTTGAGGCGTTTGACATTGAACACTCTGATGGTTGTCAGTATGACAGTTTGAAGATCTACAATGGCCGCGGCTCCAACTCCCCCCTCATGACGTCAGTCTGTGGAGCCCTCCTACCCCCTGTCCAACAGTCCACCTCCAACAAACTCTACCTGAGGTTCACCTCCGACTACTCAGATGTTGGCACAGGATTCAGGGTTGGTACACATAGCTAATGAATATGTCCGAGGGTTATGTTTAAATTGATTTCAGATGAGAACACAGTCTATACAAAAACCTGCCGCCCACCAGCTTTAGACGGCTAAAAGCCTGCTGGTCCGGGAGAAAGTCTATGTCTACCGGCCCCAATGGCTGGCTATGATCCAAATCTACATGTCAATTTTTATGGCTTATAAATCAGACCATTATTAAGGTTTCTAGAGAGTAAACTAGAAAACCTGAATATTGTGTAGAAAGGTACCCAAAATTATACAAATTGTAATTATCAAAATGATTTGAATATCGGTAACCTCTATCCATCATCACTTCCTACGTATAAATTGTAGCTTTATACTAAATTTCTATATACAATCAATTCCTCTGTGTATCCGGGCCTGCAAACATTTAGCCAGGCCTGCAGAATAACAAATCTGCAGGACCAAATGTCCTGTAAGGCGGAAACCTTTTCGTATAGACTGAGCACAATAAGTATATTTGAATCACCAAGCAATTTCAGAGTTTTTACTATAGGTTTTAGACACGCTCTATCTATAACTGAGGCTTCCACTATCTATACACGTCTTTTAAATTAAAGCGGCACTCTCATGGCCTAAATGGGCTAACAACATAATGAGGCTCGCCCTCTTGGTGATAGCCCCACTGTAAATGATAAAAAGGAGGCACAGCAGCCTAATTCTACTTACCTTGTGATCCAGGTGTCTGTGAGGTTCGTGGCAGCTACACTCACTACCACTCCCCCCACGTCTACAGGAGGCACAGGACAAGGGACAGGACAAGGGTCAGGATCATCAGGTGAGAATGCACACTTAATTAATGTTGGATTAATGTGGAAATGTCCACCCCTTCACCAGGGAGTTGTAAAATATTTCCATCCCTCAGGGGGAGAGTAATTTTAAAATGTTGGCACTCCGTTAACGGGGCCTGGCCCCACCTCTTGTTAAAAACAGATCACCCAGTCGGTGGCTGATCAGGTCTCAGCTAACGCTAAGCCCCACAGGTCCTTTACAATTCCATGCTCAAGAAGGTCTCAGGACCCAAGAAAGCAAACTGCCGAAGAAATTGCCCTAAAAATGTCCGATGGGATCCAACATGATAATTCCCTTTCTTTTCACGAGACCATTTGGATCCGCCTGTATTGCATCAGGCCAGGCAAAATCTAGTGACCTAAGCATTGGTTAACTCCTCCACAGTAGCCAGACATATATTTGTATTGACAGATGACATTTAGTACTCAGGCTATACTGGATTTGACAGAATAAACATAAAAGTGACATCAATATAATATTCCCATGCATTTCTAGTCGTTGCTAGTCTGTTGCAGTTCATTCCTTTGAATTGTAAATCTCTATGGCAATAGAGGCACCATAATTATATGATAGTTATTCATGACAAAAATTGTGATGTTCCAGCTTCCAACGGCAAATCAGGTAAATCGTAATGAGAAATCAAGAATTATACATTGCCCAAAACATAATTGCTACAAACAATATTCTAACCCTTTGCATTTAAACAACAGCTTACATTTCTACAGCATCCTTCCTCCAAAGGAAGTATTGTCAGCTCTGTTGACAGAGGTTTAATAGTTGATAATTAAAGAGCATACCTCCATGTTTCTGTCTCTAAAGGTACCTAACTGAATGAGATAGATGGCTTCACAAAACTGATACTGCTTTATCTTATATTTTCGCCAGTCTACATATGTGTTACTCTTCCAGTGGGAGTACACTATTAGTATACCAAACATAAGCCTATTCTAGTACTCATTCTAAATGCATATCGCCAAAAATGCTTCAATATAATTCAATCTACAACATATAAATTAACTCAAGCTTTAAACTTATCTAACTTTCCAATATATATTGGCGCCTAAGATTAACGTGTACTTTCTAGTAAATACCGTCTCTTTAAAAGATTCACATACATGACTATGAATCTAGTTCATCATACATCCGACAAAAATGTCAACCATCTGTTGAAAGGTTAAGTCCAATGAGTTGAGCTTATCTGGGGCAAAAACTGTGGAAATTTTGAAATACATGTTTCACTATGCTTAAGCACTGGAAGGCCGTATTCAATGCCCCTATTGAATACAATACGGTCGTATTCGATGGGCTAAGAAAAAGCTGTTTTCCTTCATTATATGGCTTAAAATTTAAAAAATAAACACAAATACCAACTACATTGAGAAGGTATCAATGGGCGTTGGCATTTGTCTATATACCATTATGAATACCATCATGAGTATTATAACAGTTTGTTAATTGATGTTTTCTTGTAGTGTGTGGTACTTCAGTGCCTGTGACATCCGAGTCCCAGAACATCGTCTCTCCAAGTGACCCCAACTCCCCCACCAACTACCCCAACCGTCTCCGCTGTTCGTGGAGTGTGCAGGCACCTAGTGGCAAGGTAAGGTACTACTTGATACCTTCAGGACTAGTGTTGAGTACAGACTCAAATCTCACGATAAGTTTATACATGCCTCCCAAACCTCTGCAATATGAGCCTTTTGTGGTTTGAAAGCCTTGCATTTTAAATTGCAAGGGTTCTATTAAAGGGTGATTAAGTCATCCTTTACTGTACAATATATATGTAGCACTGCAACTATGCAATCTGAACAGCTCTTGCAATGGAGACATTGCAGGGAACAGACGCTGTAGACGCTGTAGCCGCCGAGAATCAGAATGGGCCCAAAACACAAAGGATTCTTAAAAAGTTATACCTCTCTCTTGTAGTTACATCTGCTGCAATTTGGAGGAAGGTAACAAAATCGCAACAGATTCCAAATTGCAAACATTTTCAAGCGTACATTGCATCGTGGCATTTGAGCCATAGGAATAGCATATGAATTCAAGGTCTCCCTCTCCACCCCCCCCCCCCCCCATCACCAAGCAAATTATTCTTTGGTCAGTATTCAAAGTTAATGCATCAAAAATCTCTCTAAATGCTATCCATTTCTCCTTGCAGAGAGTGAAGTTAACCAAGAGTCCCCAGTCTACTTTTGGTCTGGAGAACTCAGCCGGCTGCACTTACGACTACGTCGCGGTTTACGATGGGGAGAGCGAGAACTCTCTCGTCCTTGGGCGCTTCTGTGGAAACAACTTCCCTGCCGCTGGAGTTGAGTCCACCGGCAATAGACTCTACATAGTTTTCTTCACAGATGACTCTCTGGTGGCCTCAGGGTTCCAGCTGAGTCTGGAGTTTGTGTCTCCTGATGTGGCGGCACAGAACTGTGGGGGGATGCTGACTGGTAGCTCAGGACAGCTGGTGTCGCCGAACTATGGTAACCAGAACTACCCTAACAACGCAGAGTGCACCTGGGTCATTGATGTAGGACAGGAAAGGGTAAGGAGGACATTTAATTGGATTTATAAATTAAATATTTTTTTAAAAATTGGGATTTAAAAACAAAATTTGGTTCACTTATTTGGTTCATTAAAATACATGATTTTATTTCTCCTGATAGTAGATGGGATAGTAATAATAATTCTACATCGTGTTATCTTCATAGAACGTTAGCATTTATTAGCAGGTTACTGCGTACAGACAAGGGAAAAGGGATATCCATAGAAAAAGTCAACTTTAAAATTGATACCCCTTTCTGCTTGCCTGCTCACAATATTCCTAAATGCATTTAGGCCTCAGGTTTTCTCAGATATTTTGTGGATATAATCCTGATTTCTGCCTTGTTTAGATAGAGTCTGAAGCTTATCAAATAATTAACCGCTGCTGAAATTTAAACCTGACCTTTTCTGAACTCCCTTTTTGACACAGATCGTTAAGCTGCAGTTTATCAATTTCAACGTGGAGAATGGGCCTAACTGTATGTACGACTCTGTCAACATTTACGACGGTCAGAGTAAGACCAGCCCCAACCTGGGCTCCTTCTGTGGTGGTGCCGTGCCCGGGCTGATAGAGTCCACTGGGAAGTACCTCATGGTGGAGTTCCTGTCTGATGGCTCCATCAAGAAGCCAGGCTTTGCCGCCACATACACCGCCATCTCACAAGAAGAAGGTAGGCTGTTCATAGGCTTTCATAGATATGGTGTTTATTTAATATTTGCCAGCTGACAAGAATAGGTTATTTGACCTCAAAATAACGTTTTTAAATGTTATACACCGTTTGGTCGTAATAAGGAGCCATGGAACCATAGAGTAACGTTCTGACATGTTGGATAACGTTTTTTTGGGATATGTTAAATTGTACCCTTGGTACATCTATGGTTGTTGGTATTATAATTTCGTTGGAGAATATCATCCAGGTAAATCATAATCAAATAAATATTGTATTTGAGCCATACATTATACTAAGCATCTGTGGGAGAAAATACATCATGAATACAAGCTTAGTATATCGAGTCAGTTGACATAGCTTCTAATGAATATAGTGCCGTATCTATATGTTTATATAAATGTGAATATTCAAGCCATACACGTCACACGGGGTCTAGTGTAGTGAATTTCAAACAACTGTCGGGAAAATGTCATTAATCAGCACTATTTCTAACCTCATCCTCCAGGACCCAAGGAGACCCCTGGATGTGGCGCCTCCCGGCCCGGAGTGCTCCAGGAGTCAGAAGGACGCATCTCATCCCCGACCAGCATGCCGAGCCGCAACTACCCCGACAACTCCAACTGTCAGTGGAGGGTCATCGTGCCATCAGGCAAGGTCAGTGTGCATTTCATAAGCCATCAATTGTGCAGTAGAAGTATAATACACAATGTATTGTGATAGGTTATTCATCTACATTATACATTTACAATATAACCAACCCATTTTGAATTACCCTTCACCGTGGGTTAACCCTTTAAGGATGCCCAGCAGTACTGCATTCAAACAGAATGCCGACCTTACAGGGTTAATACTCTACCGACGGCTCGTCATGATGCACCAGTGCAGCACTGTCGCGTTACTTATCTCTTAGCAACATGCCGCACTTAAAGAGTTGAATAATCATGCACTTATAGAGTCTGTGAAAGTGGCTATATTGTTTTGTAATATCTCAGCTAACTCACTCATATTTTTTTCCATTTTCTTTTTGAAAATCATTTCATGAATAAAGATGCTTTCTGAATTAAATAAGCATGTGGCTTCCCCCTTGCAGAGGGCACACGTGCGTGTGGAGAGTTTCAGCCTGGAGGAGGCCCCCAGCTGTCAGTACGACCACCTGGAGCTGTATGACGGCGCCGACAGCAGCGGCACCAAGCTGGGCAGGTACTGCGGCAACAACATCCCTGGGGACATCACCGCCAGCTCCAACATCATCTTTGTAAGTGCACTCCTAGCACCTACCCAGTAAACAAAAAACGTTATGCAACATTTTATAACGTTATACAATGTTTCTCGAAGGTTCCTTATTATGGCATAACGTTATATAAAGTTTTAAAACGTTATTGTGACGTAAAATAACTTTTTTTGTTGTTGGTTGGGTATCGTTTCAGAACATGTTTTTTAAGTGTGTTTTTTATCATTGATTTCTCACAACATACACGGTTATACTAGACCATTGCCATGGTCTGTCCAAGTCTCTATGACTCCGTATTATGGCCAAACGCTGTATAAAGTCAATAATGACCTCTTTTGTTGTCAATAAAAGATTATTATATCATAACGTTAAAAACGTTATTCTTGACGTAAAATAACGTATTCTCGTTAGCTGGCCTATGGCTACCTTACTGCTGCTTTTCTAGAACGGTTTCAAACGTTTGCTATTTTTTTTTAGGGTTTTGGGGCGGATCTGGAGGGTAAACGATTCAGCGCAAAATGGTCATCCTCCACCCCCTGTTCTAACTCTATTTCATTTTAATCAGGGGAATAGCTCTTTATGCCTGTGACAAAACCCACTTTCCATATACTACTCACACGTGGAAAAGTGTGAGTAGTATATGGAAATTAGCGCCTCTAGCCAAATTGTTACCGATTCGTGAGAACTACCATACAATGCTTAATTAGGGTCCATAGGGGCGCTCATGCAGTCACCTAAGTAGAAAGATTACTTAGTTTTATCGGTACCATTTATTTCAGATTCAGTTTGTATCCGACTCCTCTGTAACTTCGACCGGCTTCAACATCACCTACTCGGCCAAGGACGCTGGTGGCAACACGATACCCGGGGGCAACGGTAATGGCAACAATGACGGTAAGGACCATAATAGCATCATAGAAATGGACGGAATTTCTTTTATATCACACACTATGGAAAACGTATACCTATAGGCCTAGGGTTGATTACAATTTCTTCCTCCTAAAGGTATTTTGTTAGCTAGGGAGTCCTTTCAGCAATAGATGAGGCAAAGGATCATGATAACACATCTTAATAATAATAATAATAATTAATATCTGTGTTTTTCATGCTTTATACGCTACCATGTTTAGGGGATGAAATGTTAAATAGGAGATAATTAATGCAGAAGCTCAGAACAGTGTTATGCTTCCGTATGTAGGGCCTATCAGTCATGCCTAAAGTAATCCAATCATGAACAGATTTTGTTGAAAAATTCAAACGTTCATCATTATATTCTTGTAACATGGGATATAGCCATTGCATTTAATCCTGCGAATCTTCCAATAAATATATGCATAAATCAACCCCTTGATTGCTGCACAGTTAATTAAACTCACACTCTCTTACACCTAACAGAGCCTGCATGTGGTATCCCTGAGATCAGCCCCAAGTTTGGCCGTATCGTGGGTGGTACGGAGGCCACTGCCCACAGCTGGCCGTGGCAGGTCAGTCTGCGTGCTGGCGGACACATCTGTGGTGGTTCCATCATCTCCAAGAGATACGTCCTCACTGCCGCCCACTGCATGTAAGTCTGTTTTGGATCATTACAGGGGCAGATACAGAATTTTTGAAAAAGGGGGGGGGGGGGGCTATTGTTAATTTTTTTTTTTTTAAATCGTCTACATTGAAATAACTCAAATTTTCGGCCAAAGATGGGATGGGCCACAGGCCGGGTCCACCCCCCCCCCCCAAATCCACGCCTGGACTTTTTTTTTATAAGATGTCAAGTTGATTCATCAGATGGTCCCCGCATGACCCCCTTAGATCTTAATCATTTTCCACCTACATTAAGATGAATATTGTTCATGAACATAATATGCAAAATTATAGCATCCAATTCCTGCGACTTCTGAGATTTTGGGCACTGAACATGAGGGTGTTGGGCCGTCAGTCTGGAAAATCCCAATTTGGTGTCATCTCAAAAACGCAATATTTTCAGTATGCAATGAGCTACCCTTCTCATAATATCCCCCAAATTATGTTTAACTCTTCCAATATACTCTGATTTCTCTTTGGTCAGTCATGGAGGTTCAGCGAACGAGTACCAGGTAGTAGTGGGTGAGCACGACCGTAAGATTCCCGAGGGCTCCGAGCAGATCATCCAAGTGGCGGCCATTATAGAGCACGAGAACTACGACAGTGGCACAGTGGAGAATGACATTGCCGTCCTGCGTCTGGCTGAGGACATCGTGTACAAGCCGCAGGTGAAACCTGTCTGTCTGCCCCGCGGGGACGCAGCCACCGACATGTCTTGTATTACCACAGGATGGGGCACCACCCAAGGTAAGACCGCAGCACATGCCCTACCATATATGTGACAAAACGTGGGAAAACGTGACATTAGGGGAAAACACCTTTAATTAAGTTTATGTCTTCAGCTACAATTTGATACTTCAAGCATCAACATATTTGAAATAGTTGCTGAGAAATGACATCTCAAACATGGGATGGTAGGGAGATGTAGGAATTCAGAATAGACTGCAATGCGATCACATATCAATCTAATTTCAAATACTCCATATGAATCATAATTATTAAAAATTAAACCAATAAATGCATATTATTGTCAATAGATTTGAATCTGGTAGGAATATTGGCATTCTGTTCTCAGTTCTGAAATCCTCATGGATTGGGCAATTGGATAGGGATGATTTTTATTCCAAAAGAATGAATTGATGGTTGCCATGGCAACCAAATGTCAACAAATAAGCTAAAAATGGCTAAAAACGTTCTTTTTACATTCCAAATAGGACCAATTTAGAATGAAAATAGAATTTTGATGATAGCTTCAAAGGATTCCTTGGGAAAAGTTAGTCTAGAGTCATTTTCTCTTAAGTATTCACATTTTTAGCTATATCTCCTGAAATATCATGTTTAGAGCATTTATGGCTATTCCCCCTAATGTTACGATTTCCCAGGTTTCGTCACATATATGTGTATATATATATATATATATATATATATATATATATATATATATATATATATATATATATATATATATTGAGTTCGATCGGGGGCATTGAATATGATTTTTTTTAAATACAAGATTTACTATACTTAAGTACTGGAAGTGTCGTATTCAATGCCCCAACCCATTGAATACAATGTGGCTGTGTTTAATGGGCTAAGAGAAGTTGTCTTTCCTTCAATAATGGCTTCAGATTAAAAAAAAGTTTGCTGGGGCATATCTCATCTGGTACATGCTGTAAAAAGTTCATGGCAAATAATAAAAATGGCACTCACCCATATGAGCCTTAACCTATAGTATACATACACCTGGTAACGCTATAATCTGTTGATTGAATTGATGAAGTAATTAAATATATTTGTCTTTTGCCTCCAGGAACTGGTGACGAGACCGTGCTGAACCAGGTGCGCCTGACCATCCTGGACCGTGGAGATTGTGGGGCGAGCGACTTCTACGGCAGTGGATTCACCTCAGCCATGATCTGTGCTGGCTTCCCCGAGGGAGGCAAGGACTCCTGCCAGGTAGTTTATCTGCTATTTACTTTACTATACATACTCAGTCTCTTAGGATAGAAGTTACTGACAATCCTCATAATAGACAGTGCAAAAATGCATACCATGATTGTATGTTCTATGCTGAGTGTGAGGTGGCAAGCAATATGGAAACATGACATATTTTTCCAACCTCCTGTTCAAAGTGCATGTCTTTCCCAAATTTCCCAATTTACTTTACTATACATAATCAGTCTCTTAGGATAGAAGTTACTGACAATCCTCATAATAGACAGTACAAAACTGCATACCATGATTATATGTTATATGCTGAGTGTGAGGTGGCAAGCAATATGGAAACATGACATATTTTTCCAACCTCCTGTTCAAAGTGCATGTCTTTCCCAATTCCAGTTCTGTCATGTGTAACTATAGATATCTGTAGTTCAAGTGGAGTCATACTTCACAGGCAAAGATTATTTATTATTCATATACCCTAGGGTTGAAACTATACCCCCTTCCCTCCCCCCAAAGAGAATTCTGTCCTTGTAATATGACTGTATTTACAAGTGTTGTTTGCTTCCTCAGGGTGACTCCGGTGGCCCCTTGGTGTGTCGTGAGAACGGTGTGTTCCGGCTTCAAGGTATCACCTCCTGGGGCTTCGGCTGTGCCCTGGCCAAGAAGCCGGGTGTCTACACTCGTATGGCACGCTTTGTGGATTGGGTCGATACTAAGACCTCAGGTTAGTACCTCTCCATTCTTTTGCTACCTCTGACAGCAGGTATCAGATACCTGTGCATCATTGTTACACATTAAATCACGAGTTATTGAAGCATTTATAATATCATATTGTTCACATCTTAAAGTTCATCCTGGTACATTTAATTGTACTTCATAATTTCGGATGGAAAAAGAAATCCCACTGGACTCATCGGATCGGTAATAGATAGACTATGGTTATGAGCGGCTAAGTAGTTTAGGTTTTAAACCACAGCTGTAAGGTTATGTGAGTCTAAGAAGAAATAACCAAGGTGTGAATTCCTTTGTCTTACCCCTCCGCTGTGGTTTAATGTAAAACATCTGTCACTAACACAATAAAAAATGACGTGTCAGGCTTTAAACCTAATCTGATGTATTTTTTTTTGTTCATCAACAGGCGCCTACCAGGCACCAGCATAAGCCAACTTGGACGGCAGCGATGTATGTGGAACATTACACCACACACCAAGATGATATTATTTCGAGAAACTGTGATACCATGATACTCATACCACAAACCTTCTATCGCTGAAATTACAGTCAATAGATGGCAGAGTATATATATATTCATTTATTTGATTATGTAAGTGAATATGTAGTAGATTATATATTTTATTCAACTTACAATTATATATTCCATGTCAATAAAATTCAACGATTGATAGACGTGATTTCAATCTTAAGTATGGGTATAAAGATTTACCGTTGAAATTATTTCTCATGTAATCATACACATACTGCTATTTCTTTAGATTTGGATATTTGGATTTACATACAATTGTTTACATATTGCATTGACCACAAAATGGCTAAATAAACGTATTCCTATAAAAGAATCTTATTATTATTGTATTATGTTCTTGTATATGGTATCATATTAGCATCCGAGTAATTAACGCAGATAAGCATGCCTGCAAACTCTGATTATAGTGTTGTGAGTCCATCGGAATAAATTTAGAAAAAAAACCCAATTCAGGACAAATCTCAACAACATTCGCCTTTCTTCATACAACTAGTGTAATTAAGTGATATTAGAAATACAGCCAGAGAAAAGTCTAGAACTTCACCCTCCAGAATTACAACAATGAAAGACCGATACTTTGAGTGATAGGTTTTATCTATTGACTTGCAAGTCTATATGCTATTTAATCCATACAATGATTGAAATATTGTTATAAAGAAAGAATTGTTTTCCATCGAGTAATGGCTACATATTTACATTATCGTTGTGCAGTACTATGTTAGAACATTCGGAAAGAGTACATGTCCTTTGGAATAGCGGTTAATGTTGTCAACCGAGATTCAGGAACTTAACAAAACATACAAAAGTACAAAATTATACAATTCTAAGATCTAATCTTCTAGAAAGTCATCTCATTGGAACAACAGAGAAAATAACAATATTTGACCTCGGGGATTTCATTGATTATAAATATGAGCCATATGTTGAATTCTGAAACAGAACATGAAAAAGAATTAATTGACATAAAGGAAAAGAAAGCAATTTATCACTTCGAAACACAACCTCATGCATTCAGCCCCTAAATGTAGACACCTCTAAATATATTATTATCATTTCCTCAAAATAAACTTATAGACTGGGGTCCCACAACTCTGGATTTTAAATTCGTAGCACCCCCAACAAAACGGGCATAACATGGTATCAAATAAAAGCGGGATCCTATGGCTATCAGATAAGAGTATGTATCACCCTGTAACCCTACAGACACATAGAGAAAAATGCAAATGGCAACTTGTACTCCACAATACACAGATAGCTCATCATAGGACATAATTTCAGGATAGACTGGGAACATGGGCTGCTACTTGGGTGGTCAGACCATTTTTATATAATGTCCATAGAATGAATGGGGAAAAGGATCTTGTTGGTTGACATGCCCTAACCCTGGAACACCTTCCAACAGGTTTTGAAATGGTGCCATGTCCATCATTATGGTCCACAGATGGTCTCACCTGTGAAACAGCTATGCCCCCCAAACAGCCACACTAATACCTTTAGCTATTTCAATGTACCATTACAAGTTGCCATGGAAATCAGCATTTTACTGTATGTGTCTGTGAGGTTACAGAGCGATACACACGCTTAGGTGATAGCCCTGGGATTCCCCTTTCATTTGATACCATGTTATGCCTGTTTTGTTGGGGATGCTACGAAATCATAATAATATTTCTAAGCCCCTTTTCTCACATTGGCCCCCAGTCTATTATACTTTCATCAGCTTAATACGCGTGACTGTCTAAACTAGTCGTTCTTATTATCCTAAAATTAAATGGGCTAATACCTTTAACTCTATCATTCCTTTAAAACTTTACAATAAAATGAACACAGATTTAGTAACAAATCCTAGCTCAACAACAGGTTATTGCTTACAATACATTTGTAAACAGTGTGCATGTGTAATATTCGGCATGCCCTCGGAGATAAAATGTCCAGAATAATTACTCAAGACTTAGTCTCGGTGTTCAAATTAAATTGTTTCAATACCAAACTTATAAATTCCCTAGCAATAATATACAACGAGTCCCTTTTTGAATATCTCATTTTTTAAAAAGAAAATCCCCATGTCTAATAAAACCTAAATCTTTACTAAAAAAATTTAAGTTTTACTAAAAAATAATTTTTACTAAAAAAAATGTTTTTTTACTAAAAGAAAACTTACATATAACACAGCGGCCGGTTCCCAGCACCTGATAGTGGTTGACCCAGTTGAGAGGCGAGTGCTCCCTCTCACACACTTCCACCTCTTTGTGATGCCAGCACTCGGCGTTTGCGACATCGTAGTCGACAGCGTAGCAGGGTCTGAACGAGTCGTAGAGCGTCACCACACCCTGGGGGTGGCACACGTTGATGCAGTCCTCCTCAGACAAACGCAGCTTTAGACGCTCACCTGAGAACTTGTGGAACCCTGGGAAGGCTGAGGCAGTGAGAGAAAGGGATAGTTCTAACACATGTACATCAGCCAGGTTGAAATAAGCAATGCTGAGGAGAATATCTGAGGATATATTTAATGAAGTGTAAGTTTGAATTTGAATAGTAAAGAGAGAACGATTGAAGCACGGGCAGGGGCAGGAGCAGAGCTACAAGACTAACAATGAGAGACAAAGTTGAGAAAGCAGAGGTTTTGTTGTAGACCTTTTACTATAAACAGAGATATTTTGAAAAAGAATGCTAATGACTAAGAGGATAAAAATGAGATGGCTGGAATAGGCAGTTTTTTTTTCATGGCTTTGGGAATAATAGTAAATGATATCACCTTTGACACGTGTCACATCCGGATCTGTAAACAAATAAGATGCAGATTATCCATGAGAGCTAGAATTAACACTTGATAATCTTTACTGAATATCAATAGTGTTAAGTCACATATATAGTTGAACGTTTTGATTCGAGCCAGACCCCAAGATCGATCGTTTTACAGGGGAACAAAGCAATACAAGTAAAAAGAAAATTACAGTTTTGGGGCATAGAAAATTAGTGAAAACACCAATTTCACTATTCTCGAAAATCATAAAAGGAAAATCAATTCATGTAAAATTGCTTTAAGATAGAGAAATCTACAGAAAAGATAAGGACCACTTACCACAGGATCCCCTTACAACAAGGTGTATATAGCCAGCCTGTAGTACTAGGGGCCCACACTCTATGCTGTTGTGTATCACACACAGACCCGTGTTAGTGTCGAAGTCTACTGAGGTACATTTAGGGTGGAAGTCACGACACTGCTGCACGCACATCTATAAAATTAGTTAAGAAAACGACCGCAAGTTGTACTTGATTACTTGATTGATTACCATTGCTGTAATAATATATTTTACTTCACAAAATATGCTATATTATAATATTAGATATATAATATGTATTATATATACTTGAAAAATGGTATTATAAAAATTATATTTTGATGTTTTCTAAAATGCATCCCGAACTGGACCCTTTTATGTATACTGAAAACAACACTGATTGTACCAGAAAATGAGGTCATGTATTTAGTGAACCATGTGTCATACGGAAGTTAGTATAAAACTCAAGACTATCAGTATTCAACTGGATTTGATATCTTAGCAGTGCACCAGGAAAATGTTAAACTGAAAAATACCTCCTCTGTTGTGTCCGTGATGTTCTCACTGCCCTCCCAGCTACGGTAGTTCACAAATGCCGCTGGATGAAACATGAGAATGTTACATTAGATGCATTGATCAAAAGCTTGGTAGATCTAACAAGTGATACCAAATACACTGCTCATACTGGTATCGAGATCTGTACACTTTGATATTCCTTAATTGGATTCTTATGATAGCTGTATTTTTATGTAAGTGTGTTTTATAGCCTATGGACCTTTTATATTACGATTGAGTGTGAAATTTGATTGAGTCTGAAATTTGAATTGAAATGAGTGACTGAGGCAAATTAAGAACCACTATTAGTGTGTCAAAGCTGGGCCGATGAAAACATTGTACTTTACTTCATAAGGGCCAAGAGCAGGGAAATTGGAATATGAGATTGAAATCCCGCCTTACAATTTTATTAGTGAGTTCAGAACAAAGCTGAAATAAAACAAATTATGAAATGAAAATATCAATACTTACCTGCGAATGGCTGATTCCCATTTTGGAAATCTGAAATGAACATGCACGCTTGTCTCAATATCTTTAATTATGAGGATAACTAATACTTGCAATAAAGATTTAAGAAATGCGACATATTACTATATCATCATACTTATGCAGTGTATTATTACTACAGTCTAGTGAGTACATATTAGGCTGGATATTGTAAAGGTGTCAGCCAACTTCTTAAATGATTCTTCTTCATTATTTTGGTATGCCTCTGTGGTGCCTTGCCATGTGATACCTTGTTTACAGACATAAGACTGGAGGCCATGCAAGCTGAATCATTCTTCAAAGCTCGTACAGCACTTTATCTATGGTAATGTGCTCCCAGATTCCATCTCTCTTTGGGAAAGAGATATGTAAAGTTCTATAGCGACACATCCCATCACATAGTAGGAAGTGGTCGTGTAGAACTATAGCAGAACAACCTACTACTACAGGAAGTAGTTCTCTAGAACTATAATTATACAGTAGTAATACAAACTACCAGCACAAGGAGGTAGCTCTGTAGAACTATAGCAGCACAACATACCACTACAAGAAGCAGTTATGTATAACTATAGTAACACAATCTACCAGTACAAGAGGTAGTGCTGTACAGCCATAGTAACACAACCTACTAGTACTAGTATAAGAAGCAGTGCTGTACAGCTATTTTAACACAACCTACCAGTACAAGAAGTGGTACTGTACAGCTATAATAACACAACCTACCAGTACAAGAAATAACGGTAGTACTGTACAACCATAGTAACACAACCTACCAGTACAAGAGGTAGTCCAGTAACAGAACCTACCAGTACAAGAAGTGGTCCTGTACAGCCATAGTAATACAACCTACCAGCACAAGGAGGAAGCTCTATAGAATTATAGCAGCACAACATACCACTACAAGAAGCAGTTATTATGTATAACTATAGTAACACAATCTACCAGTACAAGAAGTAGTCCTGTACAGCCATAATAACACAACTTACCAGTACAAGAAGTAGTCCTGTACAACCATAGCAACACAACTTACCAGTACAAGAAGTAGTCCTGTACAGCCATAGTAACACAACTTACCAGTACAAGAAGTAGTCCTGTACAGCCATAGTAACACAACTTACCAGTACAAGAAGTAATACTGTATACAGCTATAATAACACAACCTACCAGTACAAGAAGTAATACTGTATACAGCTATAATAACACAACCTACCAGTACAAGAAGTAATACTGTATACAGCTATAATAACACAACCTACCAGTACAAGAAGTAGTCCTGTAGAGTGTGGACCCTGCCTTCCCTATAGGGTCACTGCAGTGTGTGTTAACATGGTGGTGTACACAGTGCCCATTAGTCCTGTCATATGTCACAGCGAGGCAGGGACCGAGACAAGACAGGATACAGTCCTCCTTTGTGGTTGCTGTACCCACCATGACACCTCCCCCAAGGGTACTGTCCTGAAAGGTCTCTATGAGCAAGGTATAAATGTGAGCTAAAATTGTTTCACTGATAGTTATAATACAGAATATCTTTTGGAACTACTTTGCTCTGCTGGCTGTCTCTGCCCAGGGAAAAGAATGAATAGTGTATAGGCAGTGCATTTTGTATGTAGTTTAGAGTGTATTCCTATATTATTGAGCCATCTTGATTACAAATTTCCATATTTAAAAAAGAATGATTGCAGAGCTTTATCAATTGAATTAATAATCAGAAAGGCATGAATAAAATAAAATGTAGTAATTGCCACACAGGCTATGTAACCCTAAACCAAGCCAAGGCGACATGTGTTGGGACTTACCATCTATTCTTGAGAAGTATCCATCTGAAACATAAAATAGAAAAAATTGTAATTAGCTGATATTCAGCAATACTTTATGAAATTATATCAGAATAGTGGAGTTAATTGATCAGATATGAGAGAAAATTTGTGTATCTCTTGATTTAATTTTTAGCAGTTTTAGTGAGAATCTAAAAGCTACCTCATGTGCAAGATAATATGACTTTATGACCTTTATTTTCCAAGTACACTTGGCCTTTTAAAAAGAAATAGTACTCATTAGGTGCACACTTACCACAGTATGTGAGACTGAGGTGCACATAGTCCGGGTCCCGTATGAGGGGTGCACATGCATCCTGGTTGAGGTGGTAGAGACAGGTCTGAGTCTTACTGTTCCAGTCCACACCTTTGCAGCCAGCGACTCGCTCACACACCAACAAGCACTGGTGTGTGTTCTCGCATGGTGTCTTTGACTCGCTACCACCGTCTATACGATACCCCGTCAACTCTGAAGGAGATATATGCTGGTAAAAACTACACGAAGAAAACTAAACTGAGAAGCGGTACCACCATCTGTATGATATTCCATCGACTCTGAATATGTATAATATTTACCACATAAAACTAAATACGATAAACCTCATAAAGTAAAATAAGGTAAAATTATGATTATAATAGATTGAGTTAGTCTCATGCAATTATATAGAAGGAAACCATATTGAAACCTCAATTTTACAAGAGAATGTTAAATTTAATTTACTCTATCTTTTCTTATCAATAAGCTTAAATGGCACTTGAATTCCAACCTACAATTTACTCCAATTGTTGACAACATTTTCAACAAAATTGTACATGTGTAGTAGATGGTGGTTGGAATGTAAGAGCTATGTACTTACGGTAAGGTCGTGATACATTGAGCCCATCGGCTGTGAGTGGCCTTCCTTGTATATCTGTGTTAAATAGATCAGATCGATGTACTTATAGCCCTGTGTCCACTAGGATTTATTGGGCTGTTTGTCAGTCATCAAACTGAATTGCGACCCTGAACTACAAAAAGTCATTTGTCTCACTGTGGAAGCTACAAAATTCAAGGCTATTCTGATTGAATTCTAATTCACAGATCAAAAAAGGGTCATATATGGTAGAAAAAAAATATTGTGGCATAGGTCTAACACTGGCATATTATCTAAAAGATGGTCAGGAGGGCATATATTATTCTCTTCCTTACTCATGATTGTAAAGAATTAAAACAGGGCCTATATGTACAATTCAATTGAATTTAAGAATAGTAATGCAAAGAGGGAGAACGTATATAAAATCAAATATTTGCAGTACTATAGGTGCAAGAATAGTAATAGTGGTGATTTTCTACAGGAAAAGTCTCAAAGCCATAGTTTTCACTAACTGGAAAAAAATAATTTAAATAGTACATACTGCAGTCGTCCATGCGGTAGTGGATGACGTTTGTTTCAGGTAGCGGTGAGGGACATTGATAGGTACTGTTGTGGAACCAGCAGGTCTTGTCCCGGAAGTCAAAGTCTGCCGCTCTGCAGTCTGGGTAGTTGGCAAAGCAGTCTTTGAGGCAGGAGTTGGGGTCATACTCACCAATCACCTGCGTACCACCTGATACCTGGTGGCCGAAGAATGTCTCTGAAAATTTTGATATGGAAATTCATATTTAATTCAGAATTTATTATGAATTTAATAAGTGAATTGAAGAAGGTCTAACCTAAGCATAAGTACACAAGAGAAGGTATGATTTGAGCATAATGAATCAAACAAGGTCTAATATGGGTAGAAGTGAGCCAAATATGGCCTTATATGAACATAAGTAAACAAAAAATGTGTATAGGATGAGTATCAGGTCTCACAAATTTAGGGAAAATAGGTACCATTCATCTATTACACCAAGCTGCCATTTTCTTCCATTCTCTAAAATTAATAGACTATGTCAGTTTCTCTTTATTCGGGCCTGAACAACCATTGACTATGAATATTTTCAAATGTGTTACTCACTTCCTATTGTTGGTGCTGAATTTGCTATAAAAGAAGAAAATGTTGATTTGCATTTAAATCCAAATGGTTTGAAAAGAACACTTAAAGTTAATGGCCAAAGGAAAAGGCTTTTGTCCAATTTTAACATATTATTCAACTGATGTATTAGCATCGAAATAAATATTACTGGAGAAGTCTTTTACTTCCTGAATTAGATATCAACTTTGATAGTATATATATAGTATAGTATGTATATATATATATATATACATATATATATATATATATATATATATATATATATATATATATATATATATATATATATATATATATGTATATATATATATATATATATATATATATAACTGATACATATGAACATTGCAATGTATTTTATTCCATTAGAATGGCAGGCGAATTAAAGTTAACTGGACAAAATAATTCTTATTCATAGGAAAAACATTGTTGAATGGAACTTACGGCAGTCTACGAACTTGTAGTGTATGAAGTTGACAGCGCTAAAGTCATGTGTGAGTCTTGAACAGCCAGTGGTGGCATTATGAAGGAAGCAACGGTCTGTAGCGGTGTTAAAGTCTACCGCGATACAGTGACCTAACAGGTAGCACATGACGACACAGTTAAAGGCATCTGTCACTCCATCTACCACTGCACCACCAGGAATGTAACTGTCCTGGTGTGACTCTGCAAAGGATAAGCAGGTATTTTGATGGTGGTATTCTAATAATAAATAGTAAACCTGAGGGAAATCATGTTAGAATTAAAAAGTTTATGTAGGTGAGAATGATAAACCAAGCTACATTTTGGTTTAAAATAATTGCATTAATTTTATAAATGTTTGTAGTGTGGCCATAGATCTAGCCCCTAATTGATATCCAACCTGATGGATTTAGCTGGTAATAAACTGGTGAATATCTGAGGTAATAACGATGACACTATAGATAAATAATCAATACCTTAGGGAAAAAAAAGGCATAGTCAACTTTTATTATGTATACTGTGAAGTATGTGACTTACCAAAGATTTCAGTAGCTGGGAAAAAAAGAGAACACATGATATATTATCAATTTTTTGTCAGAATAGTGAAAAGGACCAATACAAAAAAAGTACAAAGTGAAATACAGCTAATACAATGCAGTTTTACAATGTAACACTTTTATTAGAAATAATAGATAATTGATACTTCAAGAGAAAGGGGGAGAGAGAGGAGTGGGGGGGGGGGATAATCGCTTTCACAGCTGTTGCATGTACATATAATTCATGCTTGTAAAGAACAAATTATGTACTAAAAGTAGATAACACTGAGGGAAAAAAGTTGAATGAAGGGATGAGACAACCAAAGTGATCAAGTGTAGATACTATCATATTAGTATAAAGAAGAGGAAGACTTACGACACTCAGCTACACGATAGTGTGTACAGGTCGGGTTCTCTATGAGTGGGGCACAAGCTGTGGGAGGACCGTGTACATAACACCTACTGGTGGCTGTATCATAGTCTACAGCATGACAAGGGGAGCTGGAACCAAACCGCTGCACACAGTGATCGTAACACTTCTCCTGCGTAGTAGTACCGTATAACGCTCGGCCGTTACGCCCACATTTACCCGTGAAGTTACCTATCCAGAGAAAAAATATAGGGTGATTATGTAATATATATATTTAATTGACAATTAAATGTTCACTGTATGCTATTGACAAAATCGTGAGTAAATGAAGAGGGATCATTCAAATCCAAAAAAAATTACCAGACACAAATGCATACTTACGAGCACCGGGAAACACTTGTGCTGAAAATAGCAGAAATCTCAAATTACAAAATATGCAAATGCAAAATCTTTTCAATATAATGATGCGAAATTAATTGATTTGTAGAGAAATTGATTTTTTTTGGGTTTATTTGTTAGCCTACTTTGTTTATATTATATGTCACCTGTATATTTCTTCACCCACCCAAACACTGATTCGCTTGTTCACTCATTTTCACTTGTAATGCACCTTTGTCATTCACTCTGCCACTGTCTTTCACTTGAAAACTCACTCTTTCATTTTATTAACTACTCATTCACTCACTCACTCACTCACTCACTCACTCACTCACTCACTCACTCACTCACTCACTCACTCACTCACTCACTCACTCACTCTCTCACCCAATTGTTCTCTTGATTATACACTCCTCCACCCACTCACCTGTTTAGCCTAACATTCACATCAAAGTTCACTATAGTCTGTAAACTACTTCCAATACACTTACTACAGTCAGTGAACCTGAAGTTGAACCAGTTGAGGTCTGGTGTCAGGTTTCTACATGCATCTTGTTGGTTGTGGAGGTGACAGTTGTTGATGCTTACAGAGGGAGCCGTGCTGTAGTCTGCCGCGTAACAAGAACTGTCCGCTCCACACTCCTCCAAACACTCAGAGGATGTGGTTGTCGTAATGATTCGCGGCTTCGTACCACGAATACGCATCTGGTCAAAGCGGGCTGCATAGTTATAAGAAGAAAATATTCTAATGGAGATTAAAGATGAGTAGTGATACACATGTATGAGAAACAATACTAGTGAAAAATGAGATGGTAAATCATAATTCACATTCTGAATAAAGTTTTACATACCTATCACACGACGCGTGTCCACTGAAAAGGCAAAAAGTGGCAGAAATGAAATTCATTCTTATTGAATAGATGAATGAAAGAGGAATACACTAACAGACATTTAGGTATTATCTCAAACTGTAAAGTAATGTTACAATATGAAATATTTGAATTGTTCGAAACAACACTTACTATCACTAGGCATTTATTGTAATTATAAATCCCATCAACCATATCAATTCTCCCTATCATACGGCGGATGAAAACCACTATGACTATGATCATAGCCCTTACTATCTAAACATAATTACTTACCACATGCAGTTTGTGTTTGTGTTTGTAGTTTGTAGTGGTTACAAGCCTCCTTTGTAACAAGTACATTACATGCAGACTTTGTAACAGCTGTGTGGTGGAAACACGCATTCTCTAAGGAATTAAAGTCTGCCCCCAGACACTCGGGTGGGCGACACGCTGCCACACAGTCGTCCTCTCTGGTGTACATTGTCTTAAATTCCCCTCCTCGAACGTGGTAGTTCCGTTGTATATCTAATATAAACAAGTATGGATGATATGTTGTATGTCTGATATAATGGTGGAAGTTACATGATGTGTGTGAAATAAACAAAATTAATGTGGATGCTATGTTGTATGTCTGATATAATGGTGGAAGTTACATGATGTGTGTGAAATAAACAAATGTGGATGCTATGTTGTATGTCTGATATAGTGGTGGAAGTTACATGATGTGTGTGAAATAAACAAATGTGGATGCTATGTTGTATGTCTGATATAGTGGTGGAAGTTACATGATGTATGTGAAATAAACAAATGTGGATGCTATGTTGTATGTCTGATATAGTGGTGGAAGTTACATGATGTGTGTGAAATAAACAAATGTGGATACTATGTTGTATGTCTGATGTAGACATACAAGGTGGATGTTAGCTTTTATGTCTTATAATTATGGACAAAGGTGGGTGTCTAATATTTATAAACAAATGTTTAAGTCAAACACTACATAATATTATGTTTATGTAAATGAGAATGGTATGAGAAGGCTGAAACCATGGAAGTTAATAAGAAAAAAAGGCAAGGATTGTAATCAAGAGAATCAGTGTTAGGAAGGGACAGACCGTTACTCTCTGAATCTTGTAGCTGAAAATTGCTACAAACATTGAACTTGATAATAAAAATGACAAAATCATAAATAGCATGTAGTAAAGATTACTTACCCGCAAATTGATATGGATTAGCTGAAAGGAATGAGAAATGTGTTTATAAATTATTTGTGAGGAAACATTTAATTGAGTAGTCTAAAATCATTATAATCATACTTCATCATTTATGGCCACCGTCCACCGGGGAACTCCGGCCGATTAAACCCATACATTTACTATATAACTTTGGCTGATTAGAGCCATAAGGGAAGTAATATATCATAATATGCTTAATCAAATTAAAGTTTAATGTCTATACTAGTTGGTTGATCATTTTCGTTTTGAAAAAGAAAGTTTATCAAAACTATAATATTAGAACACCTACTACAGTTGTTAAGTCTGTAAACCATAAAGCCTGGTCGTGCAGTGGCGCTGTAACAGCCCTCTGTCTCCCCTGTCAGGTGCCAGCATTCATTAAACTGCAGCTCTATAGACCTGTGGATGAAATGGTAAAAATTACACTGCAGCTCTGTAGATCTGGGTATCAAATAACAAACTTCAAGTTCTGCTATATAGATTTCGGTCTCAAAATAGTAAACTTAAAACTCTACCTCTAGACATAGTTATCAAGTGGTGAACTTAAGCTAAAGCTCTATAGAGCTGAGTATCAAATAATGAAGTTAAACTGCAGATCCATAGAGATGTTTACCACATAGCTAACTTAAACTGCAGCTCTGCAGGCTTGGGTATCACATAATAAACTTAGGCTGCAGCTTTAAAGACTTGGGTATAAAAATGTAAACTTAAACTGCAGCACCATAGAATTGGGCATAAAAAAGTGAACCTAAATGCAGCTGTTCAAACTTTGGTATCAAGCAAATCAATTAAACATGAACTGCAGCTATAAACATAAGGAACTTAAACTACAGCTCTATACTATAGCAGGTATAATAGTGAGCATAAGCTGCACCTCTGGTTACCTACCTGAAGTTAACGGCCGTGCAGGGCAGTTTACAGCTGTCTAAACAGGTCTGTAGGGACTGACCAATGGAGTGGATCGTACCAAGTGACTCCTGAGATGTCAGCAGAGCACCACTGGTAATATCTGAGAGCACAAACCAAATGTAAGTTATCTGATGTCCCATCCACTGAATAAAAAAAGTATGTGTAAAAAGTATGTGTAAGTATGTGTATGTTCTTCCCAAAGATTTTCATTTAGTTGTTTTTTCTGTGTTACCATATTGGTGTATCTATGCACAACCAAAACAGAAGCAATAACTATGATATGATTCATCTGAAAACTCTATAAAACTTACCATAGACACGTGCAGGCTCAGCATTACCTGCAACAGTAAATGTCACAGTAGCTTGTTATAGTAACAGTGAGAAAAGTTATAATTATAATAAAGATGTTATACTACTTTGTTAAGCAATATACATGTTACTGAAGAAACAAACGGATGTACACTTAACGAAAAAAACCATCTATATTCATCAACATTTCATCTAGCGAGACCTAAATCTATAAATATCAACAAAGTATTTGACAAAGTTGAATTGTAAAAAATTCACATGCCTCAACAAATTGGCTCAATTAATTTAAATGCTAAAAATAATTTGACATTGTTGAGACTAGTACATATACATGGAATAGCTATAGACAAAATGGTTGCTATTACAAGTGCAGTTGCTGCACAGTAACAGGGTCTTTGAGTCAGGTTGATAAAGCCTTCGACCTAGTGTAGCTACAATACACTTACAGTCCTTGTATCTCCTGGTGATGGTGCCTGTCTGTGGGACCCTGGTCAGGCAACCCGTGCGTGCCTCATGTAGGTAACAATCATTGTTGACAATGTTAAAACTCGCTGTCGTGCACGAGTCATTAGCAGCACACGCGCTGGCACAACTCTCCTCGGAGAGTAGACTCCCAGATAGGGTACCACCTGCCAGGAAGTACCCATAGGATACCTCAATAGCCGTAGGGATGCCTGCAATGTTAAGAAATTAAGGAGGATGCATCAAGAACTAATAAGGCTCAACAAAGACTGAAAAGTAACAGACAAATGTGTCATTGCTCTGAGGGCTTTTATATTGTCTATATAGGTGCCCTAGCAGTTATATGTGTATATTGCCGAGTGTAGGTGACCACGCCCCCTTATATAGGACGCGCTGACGCAGGGGTCGTGGTAGTTCATAATGCGCCCACCTGGGGCAGGCTGGTGGTCGCTAAGGACGCCGCTGCACACAACACAGTTGAATTCAAAACTTTGCGCGGAGAGGACGCTTCCTCAGAGCTCTACATGTGTAGGCTAGCGCTTTTCAACTGTCATTTTCCTTGAAATATAAAGGATTCCTAAGGATTATTAGGCATTCCACGTGTATTAGTGGATTCCACAGGACGTCAAAATGTCGTCTGCCTGGTGTTTTGCCTGCGGCAAGGACCATGCGGCCCCACGGGGTAAAAACTGTAAGGAGGAGGTGGATCCAGCTCACAGAGCATTACCACCCAGGAGATCTTCAAGACTGAAACCTGAAGTGAAGGAGGTCCCGAAGGAGGACCCACTGGAGGACGAGGAGGCCAACAAGAGCCTTGCAGCCATCCATGATGAGGGGAAATTCGCCAGCCGTGCTGAATACATCGAGTACCTGGAGGCGCTAGACGCGGACCAGGAGGAGCAGGCGAAGGTAGCGGCCCTGGAGGAGAAAATCCGGTCAAGAATCGTTGGGGGACATCGGCCTCGGTCACGTGAAAAGAAGGTCAAGACGCCGCCTTCTTCAAGAGAAGGCACGCCAGATCCGAGGACCAGCACCCCAAGACTATTCGACATAAAACATGAAGGTAGAGACAATTCTTCAGACCGAATTTCTAAGGCAAGAAAGAGGTTTGATTTAAAGAGATTCACCCGAGGTAGAGAACCAAGGGCACTTTCTTATGCTGAATTGATGTACATATCTATGAATTGGGCCTGTGTAGGCATTGATGACCATACCTTCAATGACCTAAGTGACATGAGAAAATTCCTCCGTCACATTGCATTTGTTTCTTTCAAAGCATCCAGCGAACTGTATGAGGATTGGTCATTTGCAGAATATGACGCGGATGTGAGGGAAGAATGTGTGTGGGGAAAAGATATAGAGGAATTTGATTTCGGTATGGAGTTTGTTGAGAAGAGGCATTTTGGCACTGAGGGTTTAAAGAAACCTAAAAAAGAGGTACAGACAGAGCCAAAACACCCAGGAGGTGCTCGAGGCAGGGGTAGAGGCACTGCTCCCAATAGAGGCAGGGGCGCCCCTACTCAGGCCCGGGCGGCTCATGGTCTAAGGACCAATGAGGTAGGGGATATTATTCCCTGCAATAGATTTAATGCCAATGGTTGTGATTCTCGCCCTTGTATGTTTTCTCACATATGTAACAAGTGTCACGACCCTACACATAAGTCGGGGGATTGTCCAAATGTCCGTATGCATAAGGCATAGGGGCGCGTCTCATCTATACTCAATGTACCTGCTACTGGTGTTATTCCCCCCGACCACTTGAATGAACAGGTTTCAAGTGAAAACATTGTAATTAATACAGAGTCGACTGGGAGGGAAACAGCAAGTAGTACTTATGTAGGGGCCGCGGCTTCAGGTGCTAATTGGGAAGGTGAGGATGATTACATTGAACCTGAGCACCCATGTAAGGTTGACTTGTTTGTAAACACTGATCAGCTGATTTCAGCCACTACCGTATATCCTATAGAATGTATAACGAAAATTCATAAAGAAGGCTGGCCGCTGCCTAAGCCTAATGACTGTATAACTGTAGTGGTAAAAGAATCAATGGGACCTCGTGAGTCTACTTTTTCTGTATATAAAAGGTGCTTTGATGGTATCTGTGCGTGTAAATATGATTTGGACGGTTCTATGATTACCCTTAAACCATGTCGCGTATTTACAGAATGCTTTATGTGGGGTGAAGTTGACTGCAATTGGAAATACTTGATAGAAGGTACTGTGTTTGGCTTCAGAATAGTAAATCCTGAATGCCCATGCGAGTATACAAATGATAATTATAATTCCATCCTGAAGGCTGAGAACTGTGATTTTATGTCAAAACGCTTAAAATTAGAAGTGGAGAGGAGTCAAATTTTGTTAGCAGACGAGAAACCAAAATGTATTCATGCTATAGGTGCTGTAGAAAAAAAGTCAGATTTTCCTGATGGAAAAACCAGTATAAGGCCTATAACTGATTGTTCCCGCAGTGGCAATGAAGAACCCCCTGTGAATGAGTTCTGCTCGGAAATATGTGAACGCTTTGTATATAAGTCATTAGATGATGTTTGTGATATGTTAATGGAATCTATGTGGCTATGTACTACAGACATTAGTGACGCCTATCGTGGTCTTCACATATACTATGGAGACAGAAAGTATCAAGGTTTGAAATGGGACCTTGGTGATGGTAAGGGCGAGCAAACGTATTGTGACGCTAGATTATGCTTTGGCATGGCGTCTGGCCCTTACATATTTAATTGTATTTCAGAGTTTATTGTGCGCTGTATGTACCGTAAAGGCTATAAAAATGTAGTCAATTACTTAGACGACTTCCTCTTAATGGAAATGAACAAAGAGATATGTATTGAATCCCAATTGAAATTGTTTAGGGTGATTCGTCACTTGGGGTTTTCTTTGTCTTTCAAAAAAATATCACCTGTAGCAAAAAAGGTGGTATTTTTAGGCATTGAGGTTGACAGTGTAGAAATGAAATTAACGTTACCTAGTGATAAAATGTCTAGTTTATTGGATAAATTATCCAAGGCTGAAGGTAAACTGAAACTAACTAAACAAGAAGTACAGTCGCTGGCTGGCAGCTTAGCGCATGCGAGCAAAGTGGTGAAGGGAGGCCGCTGCTTCACTCGCCGTATTTATGACCTTTGCAATGTAGTAAAAAAACCTCATTATAAAATAAGGTTATCCGGGGAAGCCCGTGCAGATATAAGATGGTGGCTTGAATTTGCTAGAGAATTTAATGGCTCAGAAAAAATAATTAGGCCTATCCATACTCATTTATCTGTGTATAGTGACTCGTCTTTTTCGGGGTTTGCAGCCCAACATGGCAGAGACTGGTTGATGGGGGTCTGGGATCCAGGGGGTACTTGCCCTTTGCCGAAAAGTGCGGATCACCATTGGGTACCTCCTCCAGCGTCTTATAATAAGAACATTAATGAGCTGGAATTCTGGCCAGTATTATTAGCAGCAAAAAGATGGGGTCATGGTTGGAAAGACTGCGAGTTAGTCTTTGTCACGGATAACACGCAGGTAATGCATATGCTGAATACAGGTCGCAGCACTAATAAGATGTGCATGCAGTGGATCAGAGAAATGTTCTGGTTATCTGTTAAATTAAACTTCTATATAAAATCTGTGTATATTCCTACAAAGGATAACATTGTATGTGATGCGTTGAGTCGTTGGGGTGAGAGGGGCTCAAGGGTTAGACTCTTGGAGGCAACTTCCCCAGATTCATTCTGTTGTTACAGGTGTATTTAATATCCTTTGCAGGTCCATGTGTGCGTCTGAGTGAGAGACTCCAGCTGCTGCTGAAACATGATGTCTCTGACAATACGGATAAGACGCGTGCTACACAGGAAAAGAACTACCTAGGTTTCTGTGCTCTATATGGTATAGAGCCATTAAATCCTGGTAGAGAGGGCATTGCTTTTTACATTGCCCACCTGTCTAATACACATAAATATGTGTCGATCAAAAACTATTTGTCAGGTTTGAATTATTATCTAGGTTCTTACCGGAGGAAGGGGATACCCTATGATGACCCTCTTATAATAAGAGCATTGCGTGGTGCCCGCAGGTACCTGGGTGATTCCTCTACTCAAGCTCTAGCATTGTTACCTGAGCACTTGTTGGTTATTTTCAGTATATTACCGGTATCATTGGGACATACGTGTTTCTGGGCCGCAGCCTTGTTCGCGTTCAGAACCCTAATGAGGAAGTGTCATTACACTTGGAGTGACAGCATGCTTTGTAGAAGTGCCTTTGTTTTTTATGATTGGGGCATGATGGTGACTGTTACTCGTACCAAAACAATACAGTTTAAGGAAAGAGAGCTATTAATTCCTGTCTGTAGGGTTGGGAATAAATCCCTATGTGCTGTTCATTGGACAGAACGTCATTTTGACGAGGTAAAAGGGAAACCCTCTCACCCAGCGTTCATGATCCCAGATGGGGATGGGGTGAAGCCATTGTCATATACTCTATTTTCAGATATACTTAAGCTATTGGCAGAACGAGCGGGGATCGAGGCTATAAGGGTCTCTAGCCACGGCTTCCGCAGTGGAGGGGCAACGTTCTTGGCCAGACTAGGTATTGACCTCGATGTTATCAAAGGGAGGGGGGACTGGAAAAGTGATCAGGTGTTAGTCTACCTGAGGAGACCGGTACAAGACAGGATCTCGATTGACCATAGTGTGGCAAATATGTTGTCTAAAGTGGTGGATATGTTGTAATTCAGTATACATGTAATGTAATGTAGTGTGCAGTTCAATTGTATAAGGTGACATATAATGTGTGGATCTTATGAAGATTAATTATAATTGCTTGGCTGTATGCCTCTACATCTCTACATTCTGTCATCGGCTTTGGCAGGTATAATCCAGCCATACGCTTAATGCACCCATTATCATGTGTTTGGTTGTATCTCATATTATATTATATACATATATCTTATACCGTACACGTTGGGGGTAATATTGTCTATATAGGTGCCCTAGCAGTTATATGTGTATATTGCCGAGTGTAGGTGACCACGCCCCCTTATATAGGACGCGCTGACGCAGGGGTCGTGGTAGTTCATAATGCGCCCACCTGGGGCAGGCTGGTGGTCGCTAAGGACGCCGCTGCACACAACACAGTTGAATTCAAAACTTACTGTTTATTGTGAATATGTATATAATAAAGAAGGGCAGGTATAATCCAGCCATACGCTTAATGCACCCATTATCATGTGTTTGGTTGTATCTCATATTATATTATATACATATATCTTATACCGTACACGTTGGGGGTAATATATGATAGTATTAGAAGCGTTCATTAAACTGTAGCTCTATAGACCTGTGGATAAATAGTAAACTTGCACTGCAGCTCTATAGATTTATAGAAGGCTCATCAAAGACTGGCTCATCAAAGACTGAAAAGCAACAGACAAATGTGTCATGGCTCTGAGGGCTTTTAGATATGATAGTATCAGAAGGGTGGGGGGAGGGGGTCTGCAGTGCTCGGATCTCGCTCTTATGGATCTGCCCTGATCTACTAATGTAACATGTATCTTGCTTTCGTTATTTGTCTATTAGTAGCAATGCGATAAAGACAGAAATCCATGGGTAGTGAGAATCTGTACGGAATTTAAACTTTATGTTGAGTTTTGTAGATCCTTTGGTTTCACGGTAACCATCGGCTGAGAAAAAATTGGTACCTAAATCATTAAACCAATGAAGGAAGCCGAAGCGTTGTACTCACCGTGGCAGCTAACCTTGGAGATATGCGTCACCCCTTTAGCTCTGAGCAGTGGGTTGCAGGCAGAGCCTTGTCTGTGTAGCCAGCAGGTGGCACTGTCGGCGTCCCAGTCAATGGCCACACAGATGGACGTCTGTCTACACATACTCACACAGTCCAGGATGCCTGCACCCTCCATAGGACTGAGGACTGTCAGTTCTGCACCCTGTCTGTTGGAGTTGGTACCTAGAGATGGGGATGTAATGTACGTAATCAGTAGCTTTTATGATGATTACTAAGGAAAAGTAATTTGGTGCCAGGATATTGGATGCATGTTTAACATGACTTTGTTATGGCTCTAGACCCCTGGATTTGACACGGCGACATGGCCATTTAAAAAAATTTGACATGGTGACATGGCCATTTTAAAAATCAATAAGGGGCATGGCCATGTATAGGGGCCTAAGTGACATGGTTCATGGGCCAATTCCTAAATTCGGCACGTGACATGGACCTTAGTGACATGAGAAAAGTTATTGGAGAGTGCATCTGAATGCACCATTTCAAGTCTAGACATTCAACATGTTCTTCAAGGGTGCCCCTAAACCCCTTGCGTTCTTCACTTGCAGTCTCCAAAATTCGGGATTCGGCTTATAGGTGGGGTTTTCATACTTTTTTTTTTTACATCGGGGCCCCTCTCCTATTGTACTTACTGCAGATGGCCAGCTGCACATGCTGACTTCCTAATTGGGCCATGGCAGGTTTGCAGGCCGTCTCGGCGTCATGAAAGTAGCAGAGTTTATCGGCAAAGATGAAGTCTATGGCAAGGCAGCGACTGTCTGCTGCACATGTCTCTATACACGCATCATAGACAACCAGGTCTTTCTGCAGGTAGCCTCCATCTTTATAAGCGTCAACCTGTAAACCTGAATGAAACAGAGATAAACATGGACAGTTTCTCTAGGTGAAGTGCGCTGTAAATAGTTAGTGTAGGTACACAGTAAAATCTACTGTAGATCTACAGTAGAATATACTGTAGGTTTACAGTAGATTCTACTGTTTACATACAACCAACTGTACCCCTACAGTAGACTCTTCTTTACACCTACAAAAATGGCAACCGACTTTTACGGTGTGATGTTTAAAATTAGGTGGGGTATTAACAGGGATTTATATTTGGATAAAATTAATGCTCTATAATTATGTGCATATCGATTTTGTGCCTCGATGTGCTTCACATAGATGTGACAGTTAATTCTAACGAAATGGGACCACACAGATGTTCAAAATCTGGAGAATTCTTATTAGATTGTTACAGTTATTACTAGCACTACTGATGTAGGGCATAGGCTATAAAAGCTAGAATTGATTAATACAGGCTATTTATAATTTGCAGTACTCACCCTTTCCTATGTGTTATTGGAATCATACATTCCACAAATTACAAACTGTTTTTCTTATTTTGTTTCTATAAATCAGTATAAACATCTTCAATGTAACTATATTCAAAGTTATATATGTAGGGGATGGAAATATGACATTGTGGTTCGTATAGGGGTAGATTCACCATGAGTTGGGCACATACCATGAGGCTGATACTGGGATTTCTCACCATCCAGGTGTGATACGACTTCTAGCGGGGAAAATGACCCCACCAAGGGCCTGTTTTTCACTATGACACCCCCCCCCCCCAATATCCACCAACCCCCCCCCCCCCCCAGCTGGCAATAAATCACTACGTCCTAAGTAATGAATTATACATACCCACTACGCCTACTTCCGGATTTGCTGGAAATAAAAAGTAAAAAGCAATCACAATACATTATTCATCTTGATAACCAAGTATGGTTCATTGTATTCGTAAAGCCTAGCTCTTATCGATCTAAGACACAACCCAGTATTACATGTACAAAGCCAGTCCACTATGGGCAGTTTGGTTACCCCCCACCCTCCACCCGGCTCCCATAAGGTTTCTGATTACTCGCGGGGCAGGTTATTTTGGCAAGCAGTGGTTTAACCAGATAACAAGAGCTAACGATAACAGAATGAAAGAATAAGTTAGCAATCGTTTCACGAAGTTTCCCAGCAGACATACTTGGAGAGGACGCTACAATGTTTTTCCGTTCTTAAAGTACTCACTGCCCATGTCGTCATGATGCACCAATATAGTGCTAACTAGAACTAGTCAATCATAAGTTACACAAAAGCCTGGGCTCCACTAGGGTGGCACAGCTACCTTTGGAACGAGGCGATCTTTTTTTATGTTTTGATTTTCACATTTCGCTACATTTTGCATCATTTCGCTTTATTTCCCGGCAGTGTCGCCCTCATTGTCGTCCTGCTACTGGCATTACATAGGGCGACACTGCCGCGAAATGTAGAGAAATATGTCAAAAGACAACAATAGAAAGATCGCAACGTTTCGCAGGTACCTGTGCCGCCGTAGTGGAGCCCGGGCAATAGACCCGGACTCCACTAGGGCGACACAGGTACCTGTGAAACAAGATGATTTAAAAAAAATGGTTTGATTTGCACATCTTGCTTCATTTCGCGGCAGTGTCGCCCTAGTTATAACCAGGAGAAGGGCAACGAGCAGGGCGACCCTGCCGCGAAATGAGACGAAATGAGGCGAAATGAGGCGAAATGAGGCGAAATGAGGCGAAATGAGGCGAAATGAAGTAAGGTCGGCAAATCAAAACATAAATAAAGATCGCCTCGTTTCACAGGTACCTGCGTTGCCCTAGTGGACTCCGGGCTATAGACCGATCTCAGCCTCTCCACTCGAGGGAGCTACTGTTAGTTTTGACGTTTAATGAACGAAATAATATAGAAAGCCTTGATCATTAGATCTTGTCAAAATATATCATTTGCATGCAGATAAAGTAGATGAAGATAATTACGTTGAGATCACATTTTCAAGCAATTTACCATTAGGCCTAGTAGGATAGTCCTGTTCACAACTGAGATAGTCTGGATGTATAAGTGGCATTGGTGAGGCAAACGCCAATTATGTTATTCAGCATCATACTGTGAACCGTAATGAAACACTGACTGCTATATTGCCATGGAAATACACAAGCTAGAGCTCAGGACCTGAACCAATGATTCTCATACTCCTGACATAATGGTAACTATCATCATAATGGCTTGACCTTACAATGGACTAGTTTATTATGACCTTAAGTTGCTGACTTGATTATGTGCATATTTACGAAACTATATTCTAAATGGAGATTACTATACTGCAGTTGTCTGTGGAGGTCTGTACACTGATCATCTGGCCGGCTTCCTTCTGGGAGGGAAGATATGGTTGACCTAGGGTCAGCGGTCGTGCTAGTCAGAAGTATGACTGCTAACCATTTAAGGTCAGCATAGCGCCTTAAAGCGGCATAGTCACCAAGTGTGTCTCACTCACAATTCTTATACTGTTCTAGTCTACTACGTGATAGCTGCGAGATTGGTGATATTGCTCATTTAATCCATGCATCATGGCTATCCAATATAGGTGTGCTATACTCCCCAGGGTTAACTGGCACGATATGTCTGGGCGTTACTCACTAGCCCCGCATTGGTGCATCATAAAAGGTACATGAATATAAACATTAATGGGTTATGAAGAACCCCCCCCCCCACCCTCACTTGAATCACATAAAAAATCGGCCAATATAATTTCTAAAACGTATATAATAGTCCCTAAAATTATTTTGTTTCTTGTTATGGGAAAAAGACAAATTGTGTACAGTTTACCTCTAACTTCATGCGCTGATATCATCAATGAATGAATGACATAAGGATACATTGAAATTAAAAACAAAGTCTCATGGTGGTAATCACAACTCTCTACTTTCCTTCTTTTTGTTAATCTTGCAAATATATTGATAAATGGAGTATGTCTGCACGTGAATTCTGCTTAAAAGTGACGTCACCATTCTAAACGTTTAGGAATAACCTCCCCTAAATACCTGATACTCGCATCATCCCCATATGTAAGTGCTAATTTAGGTACTCTGACTGTGGAGATACACCTGTCCCGCGGCGATAGTAGCTCCCCCTCCGGCAATCACGTGAACTAGAACACACAGGAAACGCTGCTATACCCACACTGGACGCTGTGCAGCTATACTATGAGTTTACTATGAGTCTTACTATGATATAACCAGAGGAGAGCAGAGTAGCACCGAGAACCAGTGCTTTTAGTAAGTGTAACAGAGCTGCAAGCTGTGTTATTAATTTGTAATTCATGTTTGGAGATTAAAGTAAAATGCCCCTTAGACATGCAATAGCGTGTGGTCATGCGATTTGCGGTCTATAGTACTAACTGAACCACATACTGTTTGGTATGGCTTGTTAAGGATAATAATCTATGGTTTATGGCGCATTTGTATAAAAATTATGTAGGTTTGTAGGTTTAGAGCAAGTCATGTAGATTAAACATTAGATCTAGCATTTAGAACTAAATCGTATATTGTTTCCACTGCCTGTGTTTGCCCGATTGCATTGGTAGTACAGTGGGCTGTTGCACAGCAAAATTATAGCAATATCGTCAAAGGAATTTACAAAATTGAAGATCATAAGGCTATCTTTAAGAGCAATTGCTATTAAAGTATTCCATGGCATATTTGCTGCATAGATTTGCGATCTAGTGAGAAATACACTTATAACGACTAACAAAAGGAGATAGTCAGCATAGCATTTCTAAAGGATAACCACTGAAAACGAAATCGGTGTCTTCTGTGCAAAGCCCCACAGTACTCATAAGGAGTAGGACTTAACAAGTTATACATGGGTCTACATATTCAGTCACACCCCGGGCTATATGTCTGCCCACACTCCACCGATCCATGCCGTGGGCACAAAATCCAGTTCATCGTTGAATCAACATTGCATCAACATCGAATCAGTATTGGCAACCATGCTTCAATGTTGATTAAATGTTCTGTGCCCACTGGGTGCTGCCAATCCATTTTATTAACCAATTTCGTTTCATTGTGTTTCAAAATCACATTTTACAGTGTGCAAGAGCTCAAGGGCATTTCAGCGTTTCTGTCTGTGCCCAGCTATTAGCCTACGTCGCGCATTTATCACATTTCCACCTTTAACCAAACTAAAACAAGAAATAGGCTTGATCGATTCATTTTGATGTAGTTGTAGTTGATTATTTTATTTGGCAATACATGCTAGAATGAATGCACAGACGAATGATCTCATAGGACACAAGCAAGCGTTTTAAGTTGTCAAAATATATACATTGTTTACGGTTCTCTTTACAATAAGAACACTTTAACTTGGAGAGTATCTACAGCAAGTTGATGAGCAAGTAATCACTCGGATTGACTGGACAGGATCCTGTTGGGGTGAAATACACTTAAATACATGTACTCTCATCTCAGTACACTACAGGCTAGCCTTGAAGAGGGACATTCCCAAAGACAAAATGGAGCCTCAGGGCAAGACAGACAATGTCAGGTGAGATAGACTAAGTACATTTGTATGTTCCTCCAGTACTTAATGTTGTATTAACCCTTTAATGTCGGCATGATGCCTTAATGCATCATACCCTTGGTCATCATGATGCATAAATACAGCCCTGGCGTGTAACTCGCCAGGGCTGCATTCAAGCATCATGCTGACCTTATGAGGTTGAGACATTCCTGAAGGGTCGGCATGATGCGCCAATGCAGCATCGGCGAGTTACTCATCGGGGCTGCATTGGTGCATCATAAGGACAAATGTAATATTTTTAGCGACATGTGTCCTTAAAGGGGTAAACAACTTCCCTCACACCTGCAGATGCATGCATCTGTCTATATGGGTCACCCCACCTCACATGTCCGGTACTTAGCACGCACTGGACGTAAGTTCAACACTAATGAAAGATGTAAATTGACCCTTTATGAGGGCGGTATATTTAGGCTATAATTCAGCATTTATAACTTTATTTTCCATCTAAATACCATTCGATCAATCAATTCAAACCCCTGACCCTGAATCAATCGTGATCATTTTTAAAATTCTAACATTCCATTAAATTGATACGACTATCCTACCCTGGGTCAACTGTGAAGCAAATCACACAAGTAATCGTTTATGCCCATGAATCGTTCTTATAATGATGCGTGAATGCATCATGACGACCGAGTGCATGCTGCACTTGTTGATGTTTCTGAAAAGCTCTATTTTATGGTTTAATAGTTTAGTTTTAAACTGGTTATAACGGTTTAAATCCCAAACTTTTTGGTGACCATAAAATCAGTGTTGCCTGCAGTAACTAGTAATGCTATACATTTGCCACCCTGAGAAAAATATGAGCGTCAGCCTGACGCTGCCCTTGTCGCCAAAAGCACTCACTTACCAATGTTTATGAGTAACTTACGAGCACCGAGTAACTCACTTGCAGCAAATAACTCACTGGCACTGAGTAACTCACCAGCATATCATTGATGCATCAAGCCGACCCTTTCAGATTAAATGATGCATTAAGGCAACAATATCGAGTTATTTGCCAGGGTTGCATTCATTTATCATCGCGCCAACAGAAGAGTATAGTGCGTTTAACTAAGTATATTACATAAGTATATTTACATTTGAAAAAATACATATCAACGATATGTTTGAACTTAATAATAATGACGTATATATGACCAGCTGTAAAACATGTCTGAAACATATAAATTTAGACTTGTTGAAATATAGTTGAAATATAGTTGGATAACCAAGGCACATGTGTGGACACCTTTTCTGTACCCTTTGAAATTGTATAAGAAGAAATGCTGGCTTTGGGCTGATATCACATCTGGGCCTCCTGGCTAGGATAAATGTGTCTGTAAGGAATGGAAAATGCCTGCAAAGTGTCTTTCACAGAGCAGGTGTTTGTTTCCTATGCAGAGTGCCTATGGACATGTCATACATTGACATGAAATGGACACAACTATATGATGTCTACAATCTCTCTCAGAGGTATCCTAATTATCCTATCTGATTCATAATCACTACTGGAGAGGGGGTATACTCAAAACTGGTATAAATGTCATCCCTGGTAGATATCTCCATATCACATCTTTTTGACGTGTCTACATTTAAATGTTTTAGACATCTTTTACAGCTAGTCATATATATGCCATTATTGTTAAGTCCAAAGGTATCACTGATAAATATGTCTCTTTATATAAATATGTTTATATAAAATACACATAAATATTGCTACATCAAGAACCCATGCAAAAGGACACATAAAAACTTCTTGCATGTGTGACATCTTGGGAACGAAAAATGATATCATGTAATTACTAGTTATTTTTATGTGAGGTGCTAGCTGGGAACGCACCCCACTTCCCTCATCCAAAAGTGATGGGATGTAAAGGGGCACACTTTGCCTTATATTTATATCAAGAGTTAAGATATACAAAAAGAAAACAACCCACCTAAGATGCTCTGTCCACTGACCACTGGCAGGAGGAGTATGAGTAGAATTAGAGGAACTGCCATGTCTATATCCTGACAGTACATGGACTACTGTAGGGGTCTGTGCCTGCCCTTCTTCACAAGGGGTTACCACACAGTAACGGCAGCATCAGGCACTCCTTGGGCATGTTACCATTGTCTGTCTCACAGATAGATATATTAAGCCTAAATAGGTTCTTCAAATCACAGTTTAATCCAAAGTATTCAATTAGAATCCCGATCCACTAGAGAGCTCACTGGTTATTCATCTCTCTCAGTTTGATATCAGATCTTCCAGTTAAATATTCATGGTTACTGAATCCAATTCACTTCAAAGAATATCATCAGTGCTCACTGTTGGCCCCTCTTCATATAGCTCTTATTAATTATTCCATTTTAGATACTTGATATGGCAATCTGTAACTGCAACCTTGGCGTGATTATTAATCAATATCCTTAACAGTTATCCTTAAAGTCCTATACTGTGCACGGTCAGCAGAAGTCACTCCATGTACAATCCCTCTATTACTCCATGCTCTGAATGACTGGTATCCTGACAAGTTTATGATCCAGGTCTGATTCACTAATTGCCAGTTCTCGCGAGATTTGGCGAGATTCAGCTGGTGCCGTGCATGTTAAGTACCTGATCAGCCATGGGCGTGTTGCATGACTGGACATTACTTTTCAGTCTTCATCAAATACCAGATGCCGACATCCGCTTGGAGAGTAAATATCACCTATTTACATACTAACAAGGTGATCATTGCAGACTTGGAATTCAGAGGAGTGTAGTTATTATAATACGAGAATAGGTGCTTCATGAATGGACGTGCTTAAAGGCTCACATGTTGCTACCCATACAGCAACAGCGGAGTGTAGCGAGGACAGGGACTCAGCACTATATATAGGGTGGGTGGTGTTAGGAGGAGTGTGAATGGGAGGTTGGTTATACATGTAGTATGAATATATGCATGACTTTCTTTAATAGCAGAGCTTTCTTACTGTCCGTTTTAACTCTTTGAAGGCGGCATCATGCCCCACGGCGTCATGTACATGAATACAGCACAGATGCATAACTGATCGGCACTGCATGCCTTAGTACATCATGTGTACCAACCACATAGGGTCCGTATCATGCCTAAATGCAGCACCCATGGAGTTGATATAAGCATATTGTTAAAAGTGGGATTTCAGGTATTATTTATAAGAAAAGCACCGCTTCTGAGTAATAATTGGATGGAACATCTGGTAACTATTCGCTCTATGCTGTACAGTCAGGGTCTCATAACACAATGTTGTGAGATTGGTGACACAATGAGCGGCGAACTGTGTTAGATTATAGTTTTGGAAGTGAAGTCAATGATAATCAAAGTTATAGGCCTACTTTTTGCTAATTATTTTTGATGTTCTGACCTCGGGCATTATGTAACTGTGTACTATGAAGTGCTTTGCTTCACCTCATATACTTTTTTTTGTCAACGATCTATATGATATACACGTACCAGTACTTGCCCTTTGATGTTTGTATTGTAGACTGTATTGGAAATTATTACCCCTTTAAGGAGCGCATAATGTGTTGATACATGTTCGTAGTCGTAATGGTGCATGAGTGCAGCCCAGGCGAGTAATTCGCTAGTGCTTCATTCAAGCATCTTATAAGACTCCCCCAGGGTCGGCATGATGCTCAATTGCAGCACTGGCGAGTTGCTCGCATTAATGTATCATGACGACAAAATTTGATATAATCCTTTAGCAACATGCCGTCCTTAAAGGGTTAACACATGTGTTTTACTGTATTTAAACTTAGCCATAGGCACGTCGCCCAGGGAGGATATATACATGTATACATAATTATAAACAAGAACATTAATAACTCCAATTAGTATAACCAGGTATTGGTTTGTGGGATACACGGGTATTACTGAGTGTTACCAACTTTAGCAGTATTTACACTATTAATTTAAATATAAAGATTTATTGTCAGAGTAACCATAAACTGGTCGATAGCTCCCTGATACCATGAGTCTGTAAGGCTGGAAAGTTGTATCGCACACTGGCATGTGATAAACCAACATAATTATTATATAGGCCTACGTCATGGCTGAATGATGACCATTTGACACTAGTTAGCCATTTCTATGAAAACACATGCATGAAGCGAATGTATACACACGTTCACTCAACCAATAGTCCTACTACCTGACTATTGCCATCATTCTTCCCTCATTTTGGACTAAACCTACCCATCATGCATTACACCTATATTGGGCTTTGGAGGGAGCTGTGCAGGTTGTGGTGATAACAGGTTAAATGTTTTATACAGTAAAATCTCGTTATAAGGAGCACCTTTTGGCAAGGGAAATTTGCTCGTTGTAACCAATCTTCCTTATAACCGATTTTGGTCATTGATAAGTCATTACAAAGCCTCCCCCCCCCTCCCCTTGTGGAGGGGCAGAGGGGTCCCCCATCAGGTCGGAAAGTCGCCTCCCATATCACAGGGGAAGTCCTGACAACGCCACCCCCCTCCCCTTGTCCCCTCACCTCTCAAAGGTCCGTACCTACACCTTTGTAGGTCGCTCATTTCACAGGGGAAGTCCTGACAAAGCCCCCGCCTCCCCCCCCCCCCTCCTCACAGGTCCGTACCTACACCTTTGTAGGCCGCCCACATCACAGGGGAAGTCCTGACAAAGCCCCGCCTCCCCTGCCCCCCTCCTTACAACAGAAGTCCTGACAAAGCCTAGTAAACACAGTATCACACCTTATTAAACAACAACAGGGAAAGCGGGAGCCTACCCAAGGGTGCATTTCGTCTGCTCACTCTCCACCCTACTCTCTGCGTTCAACTATAGGCTACAACATACCTAACATCTGCAAGGAGATTGAGGTTTCACGGCACTACGATCCTTTTTGCGGTATGCTAAGGCATTCCCGCCATGCAGTATAGTAGGGCAGACGAACGCTGTCTCCACTATTTTCCCGCGCCAATAGCTCCGGCAGCGGAGCTGCTGGTTTCAATACAAAAATGAGTTACTATCTTGAAATATTTGCTCCTTATAAACGATTTTTGGCAAGAAATGCTCGTTCTAATGGTGTTTTTTTACTATAGAAAAGTATAGAAAAGGTTTTGGCAGAGCAAATGTGCTCCTTATAACCGTCTGCTCCTTATAACCGTCCTCCTCATAACGAGATTTCACTGTACTTTTATTACACTTCACTCAATGCAGAACTTTGGACAAGAGTGCCCTTATGAAGGTATGATATTCAAATGCAAAATCATTTCAGTCCTGTCTTGTTGTCATAGCAATCGAAATACATCCATCCATAGTATACAATCAATGGCATAATGCAGGTATACTGTTAAAAAGGCGTGTTCTGTTCGGTAGGGGCCCTGGGGGCAGGTCATATCGGACGAAACTCCATCTATACTGCCAGTCCGCCTAGCACTCAGCAATAAGGACTAAATGAAACAATGAAGAAAGAAAACATAGGTGATAATCTTCCTCGATCTAGACGTTAGAAGGAAAAACTTGACACTGGTAATTGAGTTTAATTATTACATATTTTTATTGCCAAGAATAACAGACTGCATGTGACATCTAAGTATGCAATTCGAAAGTGAGATGAACCTAAGACACAGGAGAAGATACGTTAATTTTATGTATGATATCATAACTGCGTACATTCTGTGTGTAAGAATCAAGCAATATAAATATTACATGTACACCCTGGTCAATCTAGTAAACCTAGCATGGATTTACAGCAAAGTTCCTTCACCTAGTGTGAGATAGTGGACACAATTGGCTGTAATTTTTCATTAAAAATCTAAAAGAATTTTTTTTTTTTTCATGATTGTCATGATTTGCGCGGTGATGAGAAATAACTTTTTTGAGTGGCCTGAGCGGACCCTCTTTCATTTAATTACACGAATTATTATACTTACTTAAACTTCAGCCTGTCACAGTTTTCAGCCCATGTGTTAAGTCTTTCCTCCAGAGCTTCTTCGCACGGCTTGTCAAGGTGAAGTCTGCAAGCATTAACATATGGAAGGAGTGATTTCTTGAACAGTATTTGGGGTTGGTGGAACTTTGCGCGAGCCCACTGTTTTATTGCCCATGCTCTAGTCTTTCTGATTCTCCATTGATGTTTAATGATACTATGACTACTCGCAGTACAGGGATAAGATTATTTTGCCCCCGAGGAGTCCAAGGAGCAATTCATGTGATGTATTCCTTATCATACCTAGAATGTGCATTTTTTTAGGTAACCAATTTAACGCATTGTCATGAATTCTGATGCGCCATATTCAGTATTGATCAATTAGCCAAATCTCTGCAACCAGTAGTTGTGATATATCACACATTTTGTACAGCATAACAAGTACATAACCTTTAAGCTATAATTAAGTGCCGAATGGCTTATAGGTATAAAGTCTTATCAGATAACGGGTAATGCGAGGGGTGCGTCCTACACACAATGAGGTAGATTTGCTTGTAATATGAGAGACTCTACAATACTAGTCGATACAGCAACAAAAATGTGAGGATCGCTGTCGCTAGATGTATTGCCCTCTGAAAGTCAATGCTTTTGGCGACAGTGACACTCACATGTCTCTCTGTGTACTTACTGCATCCTGACTGTTTGGTTGGCGTCCAGAGCAGCCAGGATGGCATCCACACCTTCTGCCTGGATGCTGCTTATGTAGAGCCTGGACAAAAAAAGGAAATTTGAGTCGGTTTGGTGGTCCACGAGTTATGCTGCAGTCAGCGAGTCAGAGCCATAGTTTGTGAATCAATTTCTACACTGATACTCTTTATGCTAGAAACCTTAGTCAGTACTGACCAACTTCCTTAGTCATTTTTTGGCTCCCTATACGACCAAGCTAGCTTAGTTAATGCTGTCAGGCTGGTGAACTCGCCTTCGTCTTCTCCATTTCAATGAGTATCAGGCTAAGTCCTTTTGAGTAAAGTAATTGGTTATAATGTTGTTTTGCCTCAGTCATTTTAGAATAGAACTTGGTTATGCCTGACCAATGCCGCTTTGACTAACTGAGATAGCCACTACAGACTAAGAGCCGGAGAATTTAGATTATCTGTGTAGTTACCTTTGAGTTCTAAAAAACGAAGTAGAATCTGATCTGCCTACGATATAATTTCATGACCTCCCTTACGTTAATTAATGGTATGTTGCATATCACTATTGTTTCCATCATTCTGTGACACGTGTTGGGAAAAGTAATCATCAGGCACCAGCAACAAGTCACGTGATCTCAATTCCGACTAACTTGTCATTATTACCCATCATCATTGTGGTATATTGAATAACTACGGGAACGAGCACAGTAAACATGACATACGATTAACTTACAACATTCTTTCCAAGTGGGTGTTGGTGGACATCAGGTTTGCCACATGCTGGATCCCTTGCTCTGTGATGCTCCTGGATGCGAACCTACAATTGATAGCAATTCACAATTGAATCCTAACGTCCCAGAACAGTGTTGTACCTATACATGGGTACCCACGTGTATTACTCTATCGATTTATAAAAAAAAGCTGTCCGTTGATCATTTTCATATTTTCTTCTAATGAATTTATTTCACCATTTCTGTCTCTGTCCTTCGATATATCTAGAATGCCTGTGTCGCCCTTGCCCATTTTTAAAAGGTAATTTTTGCTGTGTCCAAATTTACCCATGTATAGTCAATGATTTCTTTCCAATTATCTTATAACGGTAAGATATTACATGTACTGGTATGCCTTTTAACCAATGTGCATCTAGACTGGTTAGAATCAGCGGCATAATCAGTGGCAACGGGGAGGGGTTTAATACTTTAGACCCATGCATCAAGAAAGGTTGATCTTGTCATTATAAAGTTGTGTTTACAATGGATTTAGCAGAATCCTCATAGGGTTGTCTGTAATGACTATTTTTGTGTACATCTCATATCAGGAGATTCACAGGTCAATTATCTTTCAAATATTGTACTTTATGATATAGGATTTTGTGGTTATATTTCAGTCACAAGTCACACTTCAGAAATGTTCGAGAACTTGATAAAATCAACAACTTTCCCCCTTGAAAAGTCATCCTTTCTTGCTGCATTGGTCTATAGTATGTGTTGTTAGTGATGAATATGTTGTTAGAGGTCAGCTTACACTACAGTGTCAATGCTGGTACTGTTCTGTATTGCTGCAGCCGAGTCTCTCACTCCCTTATCCGTGAGATGATCAGAGTCAACCCTGGAGGAAGAACAGAGCATGTCTGAATTACATGTCAGGGATGTTGGTATTATGTAAGAGTCAATGTCATGTATTTAAATTATTTTTGTTTATACCTTTTTATCATTTCAATGGTCTAGACTATAAGCTATAGAAATTGTCACCCCTTACGTACCCAGTGGCATGGAATGGCGAAATTCGTGGAATAGGGTACTTGTCATTTATGACAAACAATAAAGGAAGATGTGTATTGTACCATAAGAAAGGTTTGATAGGAAATATGAAGACAAATCTATAAACCATACTAGTATAGTTCTGGACACGTTAAGGTTAATCAACCAGGTTTGCGCTTAAATGCCGATGTTCATGCAGTGTACATTATTGTATCGATTCAATATGATATGTTCTACACTTCGCTGGTTTTCAAGAGTAGTCGAACTTCTTAAGCTCTCTCTCATATGCACTCCTATCATAATACGACCCCGCTTTGGAAGCACATGCCTCATCACTATTGTTTTTGTGGGGACTTCGGCAGATTAAACCAATACAAATTCCTATATAGTACTGAGGTTGGCTGTGGTCATTACATGAAATACTAACCCAATTCCTTTGAGAAGAGGATTGCGACTCAATTCCTTCACAGTGTTCGTGCAATGGTTGTCATCTAACCCATAGCAACGGATGCTTACAGGATAAGCAAATAATAAAAACATGATTATCTTAGAAATAAGAACGACAATTGATATTGGAGAACCCCTTATTAATTAAGCCTACAGCTACAGTGTAAATACGCATGCCCTCTAATTACAACATCGCTCAGAGGATATACGATACATTAAATGCTTAACATTAACAGAGTATTTCTCTTTTATGTAAAATATGATTTTTAATTTCTTCCTAGTCATGAAAAATGCTAAAAGGATGGATGTGCCTTACTGTAATCTGGTGAGTCCTACTGCTTTCCCCAGTATATTCTTAATGGATGCAATTCCCGGGTTGTCAATAGGTCCAAAACCAATTCTGAAGTCGAATGTCAATATGAAATGTGTACCAGTGCGTTTTTATATTATCTCCATTACCATAGCCACTGTTATAATTATGGCCTTACTATAACGTCAGTTATCTAATTCAAATGTTGCTTCCCCCCGTGAAGACGTAAAAAGCCCTACCCTAAACCCTGTACAGTAGAATTGCTCCAGCCTTCTTCCAAAACTTTGAGACAATCCTCATCAATTGTCTTGTCAACGACACTGAAATTAACATAGGGTGATAGTATTTGTTATAAGCATGATCAGCCTCTAATTATATCAATGTTTTGCTCACGTCACCTTCATGGAAGTTATCCCTGCACGTCAGCCTTAGTTTCCCACCTGGATACTGGGAATCAATGTCACCCTCGTAGATTGCCTCTTTAAATTCCTGTATGCTACATCCCACTGGAATTTGGAACGAAACAATGATTATCAGTGTAAATACACGGTAGAAATTACGGAAGCTACTATGAGACAAGCTATGATAAGGTACCATGATGTGTGTAATCACCTTTTCTGTCAGAAATTATCGATTACAATGTCTGATGATAATTATCATATCAAATTATGAATTGTATAGATATGTTTTACGTCACCAGAAACCAATACTACACGTCAAAAGAGAGGTTCATGCTGTTGGCACTCATTGGGTACTAGGCGCCTTATTAGCTCCAACAAGAGTAATGAAAATGGATTCTTCGTGCTGATTGTGCTGTATCTATTTCATGTACACACTCGATTCCCAGCAACGAATGCCACCCCCCCCCCCCCACATGAGACGCAGATTTTCACATGACACAAAATGAATAATAAGGATACTGATTTTAGAACCTTAGCCTCTAATCGATACACACACAAAGCAAATCAGCACCCACAACATCAAACTAGCTGTCGACTTGTATAATTATAGGCAACACTTACACGAGGTAGGCCGGGCTTGTGCAATTGTCCATAGGCAGAGTATAGAGTAAATAAGTAAAACAGTAGAACGAGCCATCTGAAAACAAACAGACAAAACAATCACTGAGTTAAAGCTGGGCCGCCATGGACTAACACTGATCAGCGGAGTGACAGCTAGCTCTATGTTCTACTTTAGTGGTAGGTCTCCACCTGAAAGCAATTTTTATACGGTTAGGGCCATAACCCACTAGCCGATTTGGAGGCATTATCGGCCGATACACCCTCAACAAACAGACCCAATGCAGTACTTTGTAGTATAATTTTGTGGTTGTATCGGTCGATAATGCCACCAAATCGGGTAATGGGTTATGGCCCTAAAACACACCTGGTGGCAACTCTGCTCTTCAAAGTACCTTCTCATATACGTATACTTCATTGACATCCTAAAATAGGCTAAAAGTCAGTAAATCAAAATATGATCCATACAAAATTATGCTATATACACTGCACGATAACGTTGTCATCCACTGGCAGATGTCCAGAACGGTGTTTGTTGGCCGTTTTAAATAAAGAATATTTTCTATTTGGGTAAAAATACAAACATTATTAGAAATACAACATGCACATACTAGGTTTAAAGCATTACTTTTATGATAATATTATTTACCCAAATAAAACATAGCCAACAAACTCTATTCCATCGGCCAGTGGACGACAGGCTTTACAGGGTCAAATCACACATATGTTAGGTTAATATGCAAGAAACATATAGTTGCTATTTTGCGATTGTGTCTAAGGATGGATCTAGGAAAGTCTTGTGCAGCCATCCTTCTCTTATATTTTTGTTTCACAGAAGTATCTCACATGCATTGTAGTATTAGTCAGTTTTAGTGGCATTATCGTCATTTAATCTAATCTCAATGATGGTCTACATGTCTATACGATAAAAACAAGATGCTGGCAGACATACAAATGACGTTAGGATGAGGGTTTAGTATTGATGTCATCCTTAATACTGTCCAGTCCGCTCTTTATCAACGAGGGATGAAGACAGTGATTTGGAAATATGATCAGATTCCTTTTGATTTATACGGTAGTGGTCCTGTGTATAGATGATTCTTCAGCAGGTAGGTAAAGCTTAGATAATTGTTTTCTCATTATCTGCATTTATCATTATGTCTGTTGCATGTATTATGTGATTCAATTTCAAGTTTGAGTATCGTTTTTTAACTTGCACTACATGGGTGTTTGCATTTAAGTGAATTAAATATGCGTAAAGGAACACTTTGAGCATAATTATTTAACTCGCAAATGTTCCTTAAAGGTATCTTATATGTGCTTAAATGCAATAATTAATTCAGTGTTGCAAACTCAACAAGTAAATCTGAAACACTACGCTGGCTACCTGCGTGTAGTATACATGTAGTACACGCAGGTTTAGGCCAATCCACTCTGTGAGCGAGGTGAGGTCCAGGCTTGGCCAAAATCTGACGCATAGTTCCATATAGTCCTACAGGTGGCGAAATGCATTATGTATAACACAGCGGAAGACAGAGGTGTCACCTAACAGAAATTTCCTGAACCTGGATGATTGACAGGCCTTTAATTGGCCTACACCTGCGTGTACTATACTACACGCAGGTAGCCAGCGTATCTGAAACACGAGAATAGCAATGTCAAACAGATGATAACAGATTCATCAAATTGAAACCCACATAACATTCAGCTGTACAGCACCAAATGGACGTTGGCTTAAGCCATAAATTGCTTTTTAAATGGCCATGACACTGCATCAGACTATAAGTACCAATTATCTTTAATACATCATTTCCTTTGGGACATTCATAAATTATTCCTTATCATAGTACACAGAGTGCACTGCATACGTATACATATAAGTGACTATAACTCTTTGGAAGTAATGTAAATAGTCTATCTTTTTTCCTAGCAGTGGTCCGTGATACGGTATACGTGGCTGAGGGTGGAAATGCCGTTTTAATATGCGCTGGACGGCCAGACTACCACTCCATTCGATGGCTGGTCCAGGACCACCAAGGAAATGCAATTTACTTAAAAAACACAGCATATGACAGATTCGTCCTAAGCAAGAATGCATTGGTCATTCGGAACGTCAGCATTGAGGATGAAAGAGAATATATTGCAGACCACGTCACCGATAAAAATGAAACCACAAACAGATGGCTCAGTCTCATGAGTTTGTAACATTTCAAACGTCTTTGACCGGTGCCGTCTTTGACCGGTGCCGTCTTTGACCGGTGCCGTCTTTGACCGGCTATGTGATTAAAATGAAGAAAAAAGTAGTCTATAGTAAAGAAATTTAAGCTTCAACTTCTTCATGTAATAAACAGTCTATGGTTGTTTTACCCAATTAAAAAAAATAATTTAATGCACATTTTAAGGGTACTTTTTGGGCTTTTTTACTTCAGCCGGTCAAAGACGTCACCGGTCAAAGACGACGCCGGTCAAAGACGTTTCAACTGTTACAAACTCATGAGACTGAGCCAGTAACATAAATATATGAAATATATCAATTTTAAATAATGCCTCGAAATGATGTGTTATAACATATCATACAAAAAATGTACCCATTTCTTTACTATAGACTACTTTTTTCTTCATTTTAATCACATAGCCGGTCAAAGACGGCACCGGTCAAAGACGGCACACCGGTCAAAGACGGCACCGGTCAAAGACGGCACCGGTCAAAGACGTTTGAAATGTTACAAACTCATGAGACTGAGCCAGATGCGTCTTGACTCTCTCGGTATATGGTAAAAGGACCTTTCTTAAATCTTAAGCCACATCAACTTTGACCTTCTTGTTTTATGCACACAGGTTTTGCCATGAATCAGTGAATATTCCACTGATTTTCAAAATTAAATAGTTCTGCTATAAGAAGCAGGCAGGGGTGGCGTTAAGCAGAAAGTAGTTTCTTTTCCCTTTCGAATGCATGGAATCCCAAGTAAATCGGCATGTGGTTGCCGAGATATTGCATTTTGGAGATATCTTGAGTAGGCTATAATGCAATCTCCCTGGTAACTGGTACCTTAAGGTGCATGGACATTTAGGCTGCAGACATTTAGGGTGCGTGGACACTTAGGGCGCTGACACTTAGGGTGCATGCCAATGGACATGTAGGGTGCAGAGAAATTTATGGTGCAAGTATAGGATATAAGATAGGGTGCAATGTTTTTTTTTTTGTTTTTTTTGGTTTAAACAAATTTATTCATTTTCATGATATTCGATAAATTTGGCTCCATTTACATGTGTCTTCTGTCGGCATTTCTGGGGTTTATAATATAAAATAATTAAGTAAAGAAATATATACAATAAGTATTAATACCAATATTATAGCTAGAGTTCATTGAGTATATAACTCGTGAGGCTGGAGCCCTTGCCTGGGTCTCAGCCTATGCTTTAATTAGGGTATACTTCTTGGGGGATTTTTAATGGTCTCCCCCTACACTAAGGTTGTTGTTTTTCCGAGTTATAATGGATCTTGAAGGATACTATAATTCTTGAGTGGAATCGCCCCCCCCCCCCCCAGAGTTCTCCCCCCCCCCCTCAGGAATTCTGCCCCTTCTATATAGGATCAAAGGAAGTCGGGTGATGCCTATAAGACAATTATTTTGCATCCTAAGTGTCCTATTATTTGCACCCTAACTGTCCCTGCACCCTACATGTCCAATGGCATGCACTAAGTGTGTGCACCCTAAGTGTGTGCACCCTAAGTGTCCACGCACCCTAAGGTATTGGTATTCACCTCCCTTGGCAGTGATTTCCTCACTCATCTCTGTGCAACGCTACGAACTTAAAAGAAATCTTAGAATTGTAGGAGAAGGGCCAAAAGCGGTACTTTTCCCTGAAAGAAGGGGCTTGAAAAAGTAAGCAACCTCCTGGATTTAGTCGCTATTCAGAGGGTCAGAATGATTGAGTCGCTATGGCCAATCAACTAAGTATGGGAATGCAAAGCTTAGGAGCAAAAAAATGGCATGGGCATCAGAAATGGTTGTCTTTTACTGAATAAGGGTCTCCCTCCCTGCATTGGCTGCACAACCTGTTGCGAAAATACTAAATTGCCCCCAAATTTTCAGTATAGAAATATTCATTAATGGTTGGATATATCAATAGCGATTAGCAACATAACTCCTCAAATCATGTCTGGGGTGATGAAATAATTCATGGTAAACATGACAAGTGGATTAAGCAAGATTGCATCCAAGGCAGTGTTTAAGTTTCTGCTCCTACCCACACTGGCTTTATGTATATACATGCATCTTCAGTTAAGATAAGAAGTCATCATGGTTGTGTAAAACAAGCTTCCATTGGTGATCGTTTTTTTTGGGTAATAGATACTGTGCCATCTCCATGCCGTGTCGCACGTAGCTCTGTTTACATTCACATGCTTGACAAGATCTTTCTTTGGTTAAGAGATAAGGCCAGTACTTTATCTCTTAACCAAAGAAAGATCGTGCCAAGCTTCATGCAGTCTTGCACGTAGTCATGTTTACCCCTGTAGGAATATATCTGAACATACACACTATCATCGATAAGGACCGTTTTATCATGTCTTCCTCTGTCTCAAGTATTAACTATTATACAACTTAAAGTTCAAGTAGAAGATAGGCTATATGTCTGACAATATCAGAGTTTAGCGAGTGTACCGCTAATATTACTTCTTGTGAGGCGCTACCATCAACAAGCCTATACTGGCCCTGTATCATAATATATTAGTTAATCCTTTTCTAAACTATAATAGCGTTTATTGTAGAAGGTTATACGCAGGTTTAACGCAACACTCCCTTTATCTTTGGTATGCGTAATAGACAAGTGTTTGAATCATGTTCAGGTATCCTTAAATCATATTCCTATACTCTTAAGTTGTAACTATCCTGTCTACATGACAGAGCCCCCTATACATTTAAGACGGGTATAATCTTTTATATATGCTTTCAATTTCAAAATAAAGATACACGATAATGGGCATAATGCAAACGTCTTTGATTATTCTACTACGCACTATTATACCCTCCGACTGTATCATAATCCATGCTTAAATGCCATGATCCTTGTGTAAAAAAGGCATGGGGGAGGTAGATTTCGGATAGTAGATTCTAGAGGGCAGATAATCTTTCTATAGTCACTTTTCTATGTGATCACTGGTTCTAATGTTCCAAACACTCATAAAGCATGCTTGGTTAATTATTCATATAAGGGAGTGGTCATTTTTTAACAACAAGGGTGGGGGGGGGGGGGGAGTCAGTGGATTTTCGTGCAAGTATTTTATTTATTTATTTTGGTCCCCTCCCCTCAGGCAAGTTGAAATTAGGCGTGGCCGTCCCCTTTGAGCTATAGTAATGTGCAGGATTTTTCACTAAAAAATGGGGGAACTTTTTTGGTCCCCCTTTTCAAGGGGTCCACATTTTTTTGTCCCCCCCCCCCCAAATCCACCAGCCCCCCCATGTTGTTAAAAAATGACCACTCCCTAATATAATTTCATCTTATGACATCCTCGGAGGAGCGTTTAATTTGCATGAGATGTGGCAATAAACCTATTTTTAAAGGAGTGACTACAATACAGGAAGTTGACTGTACTTTGTTGCAAAGCCTTATTGAAGCTGTCCGGAAGATATTCATTAAGTCGATTTGTTTAGTACACAATAGCTGAGAGATTCAAGCAATTGTCCCAGTTTGACCGTATAACTTATATACAATTTCATTCCAACAACTGAACCACCCCTCTCCCCTGGCCCAGACTTATTGATAGTCGAAACTGTAGGTTCATTCACCTTAATAAATGCCACCAGTAAAACCGAGTTGGGACTCTAGTTGTGTTGTATATTATTTCAAAACATCCAAAAAGGTTTCCAAAATTATGAAAATTCTAAATTTGCATTCCTATTCAGTTACAGGTAACATGATGTTCGCCATAGAACCACCCGGTCCATACATGGCAGGTACCGAAGTAACCACCACTTGTCATGTCCCCCGTGACAGGGGCAGCAACGACTCGCTGCTGCTCAGCATAGGACACCGACAGGTACAACCCTCTGTGTCAAAGAATGGGGACGGTACCCAGGAGCAGCTCATCAACACAACACTGAAGGCCACAGAGCAGCTCAACAATCTGGATGTAACTTGTACATACAGACCAACACATGGGGAGAGGCAAACCCAGACCGTTACGATACGGATACGAGGTGAGTCATTGTGTAGGTAGCTTATAGCCACCGTCCACTGGGGAACTTCGGCCGATTAAGCCCATACATTTCCTATGTAATTTCGGCCCATTGGAGCCCAGTGGATAGTGGCCATCACAGTACTTTATGCATTTGAGGGGTGATTTATAAGGTATGTCGAATTAATTTAGGTTATCTTGAAAATGTAGCAGTAACATGTGTCATGTCAACAATAGCCGACGCCATGACTGGCCTCACATTGACAATAGTCGACTGGACCACATTAGTGTTACTGAGTCTTGGCTTGATAATGGTGATTATGACTGGATGGTTGATATTCCTGGTTATGTACTTTATAGAAATGATCGACAAGATGCTTTAAGAAAGGGTGGGGGTGTGGCTGCCTATGTACCTATACACTTTGCTGCTCACACTACCATTCTTGATGACTTCAGTATTATGTCTCCTGACTTGGAATGTATGGGTCTTTTAACTAAGTTCCCGGGTCATAAGTTCAGGGTAATTGTTACTATTTACAGACCACCGCGTGGGAATATAAACAGGTGTTATAAGAAATTGGAAGAATTAGCTAAGCTCCCATGCCTGAGAAATAGAGAAATTTGGTTCATGGGGGACCTAAATGTTGATAGGCGCTCGAGGAACAGTCCTAAGTGTAGGAGAATGTTTGAATTTCTGAAAAAGGCGAAGCTCAGGTACCTTCAGACCAAACCTACCTACTTCCACCCTAATGGAAAGTCAACCCTGGACCACATCTATACTAACTCCAAGCATGTGAGTGAGTTTGGTGTTCTCAACGACTTAAATGGCGATCATGCACCGGTGTATGTGGTTAAAAAGAAGGCTCCGACTATTAAGGCTACTGGGTTCAAGGAAATTGAGTGTAGGTCCTATAAAGACTATTCTGCTATGGATACAAGAAATTATGTATTGGGGGAAGACTGGCTATTTGGGGACAACTTGACAGCTGACGACTGTGCTTGCCAACTGGTGCAGAAGTTGACCAGCTACCTGGACCTGCACCATCCGGTAAAGAAAATAAAAATTAGTGCTGCACGTCCTGAAGGCTTCACCCCCTTAGTCGAGACCCTTATTAGTAGAAAGAACAGGCTTCTCAAAAAATGTAGGAAGATCAAGAATGGTGCCCAGAATGTTTACCTACCCCAAATTAGGGATCTGGATAAGCGAGTTGGACTTTTGTTGATCAAAAATATCAAAAGGGACATTAAGTCTAAATTAGACAGATATCGGGACAATCCCAAACAATTCTGGTCTGTGATTAACAATGTCTGGAAGGGTGCAAGAAAGGATAACTTAGTGTCACTTGTTGATGACAATGGGGTGCGCGTTGTAAGTAGTGACACTGCGAATTTTGTGAATACCTACTACAGTGACATTGGACGTAAATTGGCTGAAGCATTTGATCGTCCAGTGGTTAATGAGAATTGGACCCTCCCAACTTTGGATAGACCAGTGCTTGAGTTGACTGCTATTGACTTAGATAAGGCAAGTAAATTAGCTTCCAAAATCAAGACAAATAAAGCCTCTTGTATTAAGCATGTGAAAACCGATGTAGTCAGGGATTTCTTCCTTGCAATGCCGGATTTACTTAAAAGATTGGTGAATACATCGATCCAAGAGTCCACTTTTCCGCAAAGCCTCAAAATTGTGAGTGTTACACCGCTTCCAAAATCTGGAGATAGTAGTAAAGTAACAAACTGGCGCCCTGTTAGTCAGCTGAGCACTCTGTCAAAGGTGCTTGAAAAGGCTATTCATCACCAGCTAATGTCTTATCTTCTAATGCATGATTTAATTGACACTTTCCAGTTTGGGTTTATGCCGGGACGGTCGCCAACAGATGCCTGCTTCGGCCTGATTCAATTCATTTATGATTCTAGGAACAGGGGTGAGATAGTGTCGATCGTCTTCCTTGATCTAAGGAAGGCGTTCGACACTGTCAACCACTCAGTACTACTCAATGAGTTGATTAGGATGGGGTGCTCTGTAAATACAGCAAAATGGCTAAAAAGTTATTTAACAGATCGGAAGCAATGCACTGTTGCTAATGGTTGTGTATCTGGTGAAAGAGACATTAATTGCGGGGTTCCACAGGGGTCTGTGCTGGGGCCAGTGTTGTTTAATATTTATATAAATGGCATTGTGTCGAACTTGCTAAATTGTACTCATTTCATGTATGCTGATGATTTAGCAGTGTGTGTATCAAATAAGGATCCTGAAATAGCTAGATTGCTTCTCCAGGATGACTTGACGCGCACTGCTGAATGGTGTGATATTTATAGACTGACTGTTAACTCTGACAAGTCCCATGTTCTGTGGTGTCACCCTGAAGGGGATGGTATTAATTATAATGATTTCCGTCTCACGCTGAAGGGAAAAACATTGAAAAATGTCAAGGTCTTTAACTATCTTGGTGTGCTTGTCGATGAGATTTCTAGCTTTGAACCACTATGTGGCAGGGTACATAGTTCTGTGAAAGGAAAATTACGTCATATGAGACGCACCAAAAAAGTAATGGGAAATGAACTAGCGCTGACTGTATATAAACAAATGGTGCTACCTGTTTTCGATTACTGTGATTTTGCGCTGGAATGTGCCCTTGATAGTAGTGTTTCTGATTTGCAAACTTTGCAAAACCACTGTCTGCGTACAACACTGGGTATCTGGGACCCTAGACAAATTAGCAGAGCTGAACTACATACAACATGTAAATGTGAAAAACTAATCACCAGAAGGAACCAACATCTCTTGAGTTTAATGTATAAGCATACACGACGAGCTGATAATCTAGTAGCTGACATCCGTGTTCTTAGAAGTAATAACAAGAGGAAGGTCAAATTACAGAGACCCAAGGATAACCTATATAAAAAAAGTCCATTGTATAGGGGTAGCTTGTTGTGGAACAAGTTGTCTGCTGAAACTCAAAATCTACCAACACATGCACGGTTCATGAGTAGAATACAGAGCAATTGATGAGTTAATGAGCAATTGATTGATGAATTAATAGTAAGTGATATGTGCCCTAGCACTGTGATAGTATTGTGATATCTATGGGTAGTTCTGAACACTGTGCGTCCAACGTGTTTGTATTATTTGCTACAGAATTACGTGATTCCATGTAGTCTGTGTCCAACGTGTTTGTATTATTTGCTACAGAATTACGTGATTCCATGTAGTCTGTAGGGTAATTACAATATATATATGTCGCTTGAATATGACCTATATGTTCCATGTAACAGTCACCATTGTACTGGAGAGTCTAGACATTACAAGATTGACCGATGTGTGTGTTGTAATTCTAAATGTGTTGACCGTCTTCAGCTCTGATATTCCCAGCTCAACATGTAGAAACACTGGTAGTAATTTGAATGTGAGTTCTCGAAGTAAAAATACTGAAGTATATTTTCTTGCTCTAACCACGCGCTGACTTGTATACGCTCATCTTCGCTGCCTGCTTTATCTGTTTGTGTTTAATGTGTTCTGAGTGGCTGAAGCTCAGTACTTATATTTCACCTGTGTCTTTGAATATTGTTGTACCCATCTTTGGCCTCTTTTGAGAGACGTTACTTGTAGCGGAAATTGAGCCAAATAAAAATTTTGAAAAACTGAACTGAACTCAATGCGAAGAGTATTGGCGATGCTATTGTGTATCAATAGTATAGCAATTGCAATTATAACCACTTCCACACTATACAAACAATATATCAGAGAGAATTGCAATGGGTTACCAGAAACCCAGTGCACAGTGAAGGAGTGATATCAAGTCGGCCTTCCTAGAAACTAACATTCTCTAGAATTCGCCTTTTTAGTAACAAGTAATGTAATTTCATATTCAAAGAGTAAATTCAAGCCATATCTGTAGAACATAATGCGAGAAGACGAGTAAAACTGTCTTATAAAGAATGTATACTTCCTTACAGATCTGTCAGCTACAATAGGGGCTTCTTCCACAGCTGCATTACTTATTGTTGCTATACTTTGTGTTAGTATATTTGGATGCCATCGGAGAAGGAAGGTTGAACCTCAAGGTAATCTCATGATAAGCAGCGTCTTTATTGAGGCCAGCCTAGATTATGTCAGAGACTAGGAAGTTATTACTTAATTATCTGTGATTGTGTCTTCTGATTGCTTCCAAAGCTTCGGCCACACACATTTCACTTCAAATTACATTTCACCGGGATATTCGTGACAATAAAGACACATCTTATAGAGAATCTCATTAATTATTCGAAATGGCCGCCATTGAGCATACTATAATTAATCATCTATGACTTCATGAATACAAAGTAGAGCCTATGAATCTAAAGGTAAAGTATTTAGCCAACATTACCCATACAAAATAAAAACTTACTCATATATGAACTAAATTAGAAAGACGGAAACAACCACACACTTATTATCATAGCAAGTGGTCTCTCTTGTGATAAATCTGTTACAGTTTCAGATACTGGAAGCTCAGACTACAACTATCTTCATGAAAGAGAGATACAGCTAGATGAGATATCGATCCCCCCTCCTGTCTCAGTCCGAGGTAAATATACGGTAAAATATCAGAAAAGACAGCAAATCAATAGTTATTCATGCACTGGTCAAACTCAAAACTACTGCATTCCAGTTTAATCTTTAGAAAAGTGCATATTTTCACAAATGCTGAGGCATGCAAACTGATATGAAGTCGTCAGAACTACTAAAACGTCAATACAATAATTGAATATGTTCTAATCGCGTAGTGCGTTTATTGCATGTAGGCGATTATAATTATCATGAAAATATAATAATTATACACATAATTATTATTATTGCAGATACCTTAGATGTTCAGAGTTCAGAGACCAAATCAGAAACCAACTCCGAGAATGACGACGGCTACCTACCTATGACGGGTACGATTACTTTTCTCTTTTTGTTTTATAAATAACCCGAATATTTCAGATGTATAGGTCTAGGAATTTTGGGCAATGTGTAGAGCCCAATTTGGCGTATAGTTATGTTTTGCCTGAGGTGGTGGTGGGCTGTGGGGGTGAGGGGTCGATGGGGGAGGGGGTGGTTTGGCATATGATGCCGCCCTACGATCTGACACAAATATCACCCTGCAGCTGGTTATTGTACATATTGTTCAATCCTTTATCTTCTGAAAATCGCAGTGTCAAACTTAGTTTGATTAAGGATCTTACAAATTAGAATAGGATCGCTCATAACATGCATGGTATGGCGTAGTATATGCCATATACATCAATTCATGACAGTTTGGAACACCAAAACTCACATAATTATGTTAGAGCTACAATGCTTGTGGCCAGCTTGCAAATCTATGGGGTAACTTCGTTTGTCGGTTTGTCTCTATGATGTAGGATAATGTACATAGACTTTAATTGCTATAAATTAATGTACCTGTAATCATCCTTTTGGAACAACTACTTACTATTTTGTTCTTTCCTTATTCCTAATATGAATCTACATGAAGATAACAGAACGAAGGCTCATGGCATCAACTCGGGAAGCAAGGGCAGCCACAAACCGGCTGCTATCAATGACTTCACAGGTAAGGTTAGTTAAAGGGGCATTCTCACCACTCGCACTTAACCAAATAGTAGGCTAGAATATTTCTAAAATGCTGAGTGGGATATGCTCGGTGATTATGCCACTTTAATGCCCATCCACTGAAATGTAACGGCATCTGCATATTTAAAAGCTAGTTAAATCCTCTTTATCATTTTAGTTCTAATATAATAAACATTGCTTATCCACGCTACCATTTTCGACATTTTGGTAATTTTCATATACATCAGTACGAACCAGCAGAATAAAGGTTGTTCTCCCCCCCCCCCCCCCCCCCCAGAATATCATGCATACCACGAACTCGATTCAAGTCTCTGTGGCTGCATCATACGGCTATGGTAATAAGAGAATAAGGTGGCGTCATTGTGGTCAGTCGGCACACAATTGGTACATCACATGGGAATTAAAGTCATAATACCTGCTTGTCGTATGCAGCCAGTACATGAGTAATATCACTTGAAATCCTAATGTTAAGTCCTATACTTTAATCCCTACAGGGTCAGAGTCGCCGTCTGAGGATGAGGACGGCTACATACCAATGAGAGGTACGGTATAGCTTATAACAGTGCAGTCCTGTAGAACACCCATTTACAATTGTATTTCAGCAAAAAATGCTGTATTCAATGAAAATGATAAGTTAAAAGACCAGTTTCTTGCATTTTGTCCTTTTCCCATGTTCGTGATTTGAAGACAGTACACAGGAGACTGCCCCGGTGGAAGATGAGGACACAGATGAATTCTCTCATACCAAGACAGGTTAGTATATTATACCTACATCATTACATCCACACCATTGTATACATCCCAATGTATGGTATGCCCTGTTATTGAAGCATATATTTATATGTTTATAGACAAATATGCTTATATACAGAACTGCCCCTGCTGAAAGCAGCCGAACCACGAGGGTGCCGGATCATTGAAGACAAGATAACCAGTTCCGACTATTATAGAGATCTGACAGACCTATGTTACCGCTATTGATATTGTAATTGATATTGTAAGTAGGTGAGCCTTGAATAGAAATTCTCTTACTCCCTCTCAGGTAGTATCGATGAAGGACACATGAAGGACCAAGAGGATACAAATCCTGCTGACCCCGACACGACGGCTCCTACAATAGGTATGGAATGCACTCACCCTAAATGTTGCATTGGGAAAATTCGCCCCTATAAAGGTCAAATCCCACAACGCGAAAAATGGGCCAGAAAGTGTTGATTATTGACATAATAACAAGGGGCAACTGTTGCCAATATTGTAAATCGCAACACTTGTCCCATGATCTTATGCCTCTCCAAATCCCACAGTGGTCAATAATAGGCAGGCAAGTGTTGCGTGCAGGACTGGTTAAAGGATCTGTTTGAGGGGAGTTACTTCACAGTATGGTTTGTCTTGACTATTCCCTCTGAACTAGCCTAAAGATATTTGGAGTGTCCCCCCTATATAAACCAAATCATTGCCATATTCTAATAAGCAACATTTTCTAGATCTTCTGGGGGAAAATATCTAACTCTATTGATCCTTGCGATTTCCTAAATCACAAGAGAAAGGCAACACTTTCTCACCAATTTGGGCCTGTCTTAGCCAATGTAGGCCTCAGAATCGGCTGAGTGATCAGGATTTCATAATAAACTACGTTTTTCAAGCCTCTCTCGCGTTGTGGGATTTGACCTTAAGGTCAATTTTCCATTAGCCGATTTGGGGGTGCTATTCGTCGGTATACCCACTACACCCACCGATCATGCAGATTCGTCTGCCAGTTTTGGACTATAGGTGAGGCTCCACTAACCGATTTTGTCCTCAAATCGGTGCTATTCTCACAAATCGGGCTCAAACCAAATAATCAGTTATCTGTATACCTTAGACAGGGAGGTTCTCCAGACTCTGCCATAGGGTTATGTTTACAAACATGTCTTTGTTTATAAATACTCCATGTTCAAGTGGAAAATAGAATTGCCAAGGCTATGTAAACATGATCTATGCCCCGATTTTGGTCCCGAATTTGTATCTGAGGCTGATTCTGGTCCCCGATCTCATATCAAACCTGTTTGATTTTTAATAGCCTGATCTGCAGGCCGATTTATGCACAATTTATACATGGAATGAATTACTTAATCGGCCACACAGATTTCTGTAGGCCTTTGCTTATGCTTGAGCAAACTATATAGACCTGTATGATCGGCTCGTGAGAATTAACCAAAAAATCGGGTAGTGGAGTCCCAGCTTAAGGCCCATTTTCCGCTATACGCCTGCACAGTGTTTATTTCATACCACATCCACCGATTGACTCACCGACAGCTATACCTGCCGATTGTCTGCCAATTGCCTTCCGATATCCTCCAAATCGACTAATGGAAAATTGCCCTTAGAGTAGAAAACTACAAGATGATTTCAACATTGTTACCTTAGTGTCAGTCCCTGTTTAATGTTTGCAGGAAAATATATATGTACGTTTCTAAAAAAAACACCATGTTGTTGAACAATTTCTACAGACAGAGGTTCATGACAATATTTTAGAACTGATAGTTGGCTCCCAGCATGCATTTTCATGAAGCTAAGGGCCATCTTCCATTAGACGATTTGGAGGTGATCTGCAGACAATCGGCAGGCAATCGGCAGACAATCGGCAGACGATCTGCATGTAGAGCCACAACAGTTATACTATACAGAGTATAATTGTCGTGGATCTACCTGCCGATTGTCTACCGATTGTCTACCGATTGTCTACCGATTGTCTGCCGATTGTCTGCCGATTGCCTGCCGCTCACCCCCAAATCGGCTAATGGAAAATGACCCTTAGCAGAGTACAAAGAGTGAAATAATTAACCTTCGAGTTTAACGAGATGATTACTCATCAAATCCAATTTAGTGCCAAACATATTAATAAGCGTCATTTCAACATTGATGATGGTGTCAACGGCCTCACACACTTTGACACTGTTCTATTCTGGAAAAGGTTCGCACTAATTTACTGAAAATTTTTCACACCTTTGTGTTTCAGATGAGATCAGCACCTTTGTTACCAACTGCTCTGAGACTGATGACTACGAGAAACTGCAGTTCAACAAAAAAGGTATAGCGTTTCAGGTTAAATGTAAAACCTAGTTCACATCTAACACTTTTGTGTACCACAGCGTTTTACTCTTTATTTTTCATATAATTTAAATCTCCTTGTCCTTGTCTTTCCCAGAGGTTTCAGAGATGGAGATGTGGCTGGAGGCTAACAATGTGTCTGAGGTGACCCGGAAGAGGTTGAGGGACGAGATAGTACAAGCAATATGTGCATGATTTTCAAGGCAGTGTGAATTTTTTCATAAAAGCAAGAGACTTGGCATGTCTCAAGTCCATATCCACACCAAAAAAATCAGAGGTGGGGCCACCCGAAAATATCGTTATTTTGCCTATAGCGGCCATTTTAAGTCGGCCATTACCAAAAAATCAGTTTTCTCCGATCAAGCAGCAACTAAATACAGTACTGCAACAAAAAAGGTGTCTAGACCTATGTTTTCAGGGTCACAGAATATGATTATGCAATGAGAAATGATGTAGTATGGCTAGTTTGACTATGGTGGCCATTTTGGTTCTGCCATTACCAAAAATTGTGTGGTCTTTGATAACTTCGCAACCAAATGGAGTATTGAAGCAAGTAAGGTGTCTATACCCACATTTCCAGGGTCAAGGAATAATGTGATGCCATCAGAAAATGTTTATTATGCATAGTTTCACCAGGAAGCTGTTTCACCTCAAATGACAATAATTTGTGGACGCAACAAATGCTATATGGACTATGGCAAAAGACATTTTTCTCAACTACTTCAAAACTAGATGTGGTACTGCCATAAATAAAGTATCTATACCCATGTTTTCAGAGGCAGAGAATATTATTATGTTAGTAGAAAAGGTAATTTATGCCTAGTTTTGACAATGGTGGCCATTTTCTTCGGCCATTACCCCAAAACATAAATTCTTGAATTACATCACAAAGACTCACAGCATTGCAACAAACAAGGTATTTATACCCATATTTCCCTGGTCATAGAACAACATTGTGCCATCATTTTTGCGTGTCCATTAGAGGCCTACTAAGAATCACATTTTCTCAATTGGTTCCTAACCAATGATAGCACTGCAATAAAGAAGGTACGGTAGCAAACCCCATATTACCATGGTTATTAAAGGAATAATGCATAAACAAGCAAGCACGAGGGTTGGTTATCCAGGGCTAACGCATGAGGTGCAGCCGAGTGCATTAGCCGTGGATATCCAGCCTGAGTGTTCAATTATTCATGTTTTATTCTATTTATACCACAGTTTTAACATTTGAGAAAAAAATCTGATTTATTCTGCCCTGTAAACTCGTGTTTACCATGTAAACTCACTGTGTGTCATAGCAGTGCGGTTATCTACTGAGCACTAACGCATCCTGGTTATCCAGTGTAGGCACTGATTTGAGTGCCTGAAGTGGATAACTATGGTATACAGAGTGATATTATGCTGGTAATGTGTATGTCATAAGGCAGCAATATTTGGTATGCCATTAAAGGGATCCCTCCATTCTCCCTGTAGCTCTACACCATAACTCCTCCTGGATCTCCTCTACCATCTCTGACCCCATCTTCAGGATTGTCAATTCTAGTCCCGGCCATCACACCATAACTTCCTAAGGTCTAATGCCTCCTTCAGGATAACCCCTCCTCAAGGGTCACCATGTTAGAAATGTAAAAGCTATTGGGACAATGGTAATCACTAACAACCATCCTCTCATTATGCAACCCCTCCTGCCAAGATACCCTCTCACTATCAATGTCCCACCCTTCATCTCAAGGTACTTCCTGCCAATATCCCACCCTCCCCCTCAAAGTACCTCTTCCCAGTCAATAACCCTGCTTGCCTCTCGGGGGGACCCTCCCTCCCAGAAAGGGGCACACACTGCAAGTAAAGAAGGAGGAGGGCATTGAGGAGCAGAGATGCATCCGTAATCAGGGAGATATTGAACACGAGATAGAACAGGACAGTTTGGATACCTCAGAGGAATGTTGTTAGACCTGCAATGTGATTTCAAAAATCCTGGACTAGTGGTAGATGTTTAAGGATGCTAGAGGATGCCAGAGGTGAGATAGGGGAGGCTGGAAGAGAGCAGGGGATGCTGGAGGAGGATAAGGGTGACCTGATGAGGATAGTGACTACTGCAGGAGACTATGGGCACATCGGAGCAGAAGGGATAAGGGAGGGAAGGTGGTGTGAGAATAAAAGAGAGAGAAGGGGAATTACATGGAGGTAAGGGGATGTGGATATGAAGGGAATATGGTAAATGTAGGTAACATGCAAATTCAGTGGACTTGCGAGGGGATAGGATAGGACACAAGGACAGGGTAGGACAAAGGAGGAGAGAGTGTTTGGCATAGGGACATGGACATTTTTGTGTGAATCTATGTATGCCCTTGGGACTTGAGTGTAAGTGCCTAGGTTGATACATGGAAGCAGGTCTTGAGAATATAGACTCTCAAAGAGTATGCATGGGCAATGCTTGGCTACCAGACCAAGGTTATTCATTTCCCGCCACTGGCTGACCACTGTTTCTCTATACAAATCCTTTTTGTGGGGATCTCTGTTATCAAAGGTTCTATACACTATTACCAGACTGTAACATCAATTAACACCCAATAGGGGGTTGGTTAAGTATATTCTAATTGCCTTCATGTTTCCTTAAGTTATAGCTAGGTCTGTGTATTAGGAAATCCCATAGCAATAGGCAACCAGGCTTATCTCCAAAATTCATTGAACAAGCAATTCGACCAAAGGGACATCAAGGTAAAAATATCTGCCACAGTGTCATATTGGGTGGTATTCTGTGTTAAAATCTGCTAGTAGTATCTAAAAGGCTTATTAGATGGTGCCCTACATATACCACCTATGCCTTAGCACTGTGGGGATTCCGGGAGGACACACACCTCATTCTGGGTGCTCATTGCATATACATAAGTGGGCAATATTAAGTGTCCCCTATGAGATTGTGGAAGGATAGCAACCTCTCACCATACTTCTCACCTTGCTCTCACCATATATGTAGCTTCTCCAAGAACTATCTTGAACCTGTCCCCATACTTCTCCCCTCACCCATCCCCTGTTCCCACCACATCAATCTGGATTGGGCAGCATGAAACTGTTTAAGACAGAGGGAGGGGGCCAATCGCTACCCTTCCAGTCATAATATCATGCATCATAATTCATTATCTAATACTCAAATGTTGATGGGATGGGGCTCTCAGCCCTCCCCCACCAGGAGCACTTAGCCAATAGTCAAAAATCTATCTATACTATACTGAAAAGGGCTACTATATGTTATGATATTGTTCCCCTTTCTCTCTTTCTTTCCCTCTTTTCTTCTCTATTCTTCCTTTTCCCCCTCATCCTTTCTTTATCTTAGCAGAGGGGGGGGGACAAGACCTGTTGGCTCCCCCTGGATCAGCCAATGTAGAGACAGTGAACCATCATGGATGACGCTGGCTAATGCAACGAATCATGAGATAAAATGCCATGCTGTGAGTGTATAAAATGCTAAAATGAGCACACTGATGTGGAAAACCTGTGATAAAACCAGCTTTATGACACTGTGGGGGATATCATCAGCATATAATTTCCTGAACTGAGTCTAAACTAGCATATATTTTGCTTGATGTAATGTACTGTATTTAGCATCCTCACATAATGGAGCATAATTATATTATGTGTGTTGATTTACATCAGCTTCATGATCATGACTATCTACTTCCACACAAGCATGTCCGGTATTATTATGAAACTATTACATAATAGAATTTGTATTCTGACAGATATGAATGGCTAATAGGCCTTATAGTCTGATACCATACAACTGATAGCATGGTATTGTCATATGACCATGATAATATTGATTTTGACACCTTAATATACATATTCACTGCCGAAAACATATTTTTCTTGTCAATGGGTAACCAGAATTCTTTTTTCAGGAGGCTGTTTCACCTCAAATGAAAACAATTTTTTGAGGCCTGCAAATGATATATGGACTCCCTCAAATGCTTTATGGGTGCCGCATATGCTTAATCACAGGGTACCCACCCATCATATAAAGCATCTGCCACACCCATAAAGCATTTGCCATAGTCCATATAGCATTTGTGGGGTCCACAAATTATTGTCATTTGAGGTAAAACAGCTTCCTGGTGAAACTATGCATAATAGACATTCTCATCACATTATTCCTTGACCCTGGAAATGTGGGTATAGACACCTTACTTGCTTCAATACTCCATTTGGTTGCGAAGTTATCAAAGACCACACAATTTTTGGTAATGGCGGAATCAAAATGGCCGCCATAGTCAAACTAGCCATACTATACCATTTCTCATTGCATAACCATGTTCTGTGACCCTGAAAACATAGGTCTAGACACCTTTTTTGTTGCAGTACTGTATTTAGTTGCTGCTTGATCGAAGAAAACAGATTTTTTGGTAATGGCCGACTTAAAATGGCCGCCACAGCCGTAATAACGGGTTTTCTCAGTGGCCCCACCTCTGAAATTCATCGCATGGATATGGAGTACAAGCGTGAGAAGTTTCATGCTTTTATGAAAAAATTCACACCTATTTCACATATTGCCTGGACTAAGATGATCCTGACGTTAACCGACTTGCGGGAACTGAGGGATCGCGACATCACCCATCTAGAACTGGTTATGGGAGAACAGCTGAGGCTTAGGGCCTCCATACGGAAAATAAAAGCTGTGCAGTAACAACAACAGCAACAACATGACTTCTACTGTCTATTTATGGTATCTGTCCACTCCGAAACAAGGTCCACTTAGAGCCCAGTGAACAGTGCCCTTTATGGAGCCGATCAGCTTTTTTTGTATCTGTTGCTATGGAAACCTATTGTGTTGGCAATAATACATCAAAATGAGCAACAAATGTCGACACCACCGTTTTGATCATAATGAAAACAAAATTGCACCAAAGTAGGTTTTTACAAAAAAAATCATAATATTGTCTGTCTCAATTTTAAGAAATTACTTTTCCCAAGATATTCATTAAATCTGGACAAAATTAAGTTTGATTTTCCCTCAAGTTGGGAAAGCCACCATATCAAGGTATATCGAGTCAGAGGCAAATGATTCAGGATCCCTGTATATCAACAGGTGGGGTCCGAGAAATTTAATGTGTAAACTGATTTAGTGAGGAAATATAGAGTGCTCAAATTCTTTTTCGCATTAATGCGCGATCAGTAAAGGAAGGATTGAATGGAGCGCTTTATGACTACTATATATACAATGTCTACAGTTTGCATACATAATTGCAGTGACATATAAATTACACTTTTAGCTTTAAGGACTTTAGACTATAATTATCTAGATGTATAGCATACTTATTTTGTTTCAAAGTCTCTCTGCGAATATCAAATTCCGCATAAGATAACTTTACACAATTGAACTCAAAATGTATTGCCTGGTATCTACCCATCATGATTATCCCCATAGGCTATACACGGGATTTAGAACCATGTATTATTGGTGCGAATCAAAGCTATTGTGATTATCTTGAGGAAGGCTGTTTAATATAGCCGAAACGTAGATCATGTCTGTAGCTCCACTCAAACTTTCTTTCCATCATAATTATTCTGTTTTTACCTGCAACCTGTGCTTTGATAAATATCAACTTCAATTTTACTTAACCGTGTATTGTTTTGTGTGACCCAACAACCCTAGTATTATGATTAAAGGTGAAATAACCTCATATGTTGTACAACAGTCAGCGACATGTAATATCGGTAGAATAATGAATAATAAACCAAAGCCTACCTTTGTCTGTACCTATCCCCCCATCTGCACCTTCGCTCCAGTTTAGTCGTATCTCCTGCTATCACAGTCTACACACGCTATACTACTGCAACTATGCAGATTGTAGGCCCATTTCGGAAACAGTCTCTGGTGTATGTGCTTTTATATCCTTTTATGTCCTCATTGGAGGGCTCTCTATCTGGGTATTGCCCCAAGGCTAATGTAAAGTTCCCGAAGTTTACAGACAGAACTTTTGATACTAATCTACCGAACTGCCTGAGTGTTTCTCCTAGTAGTCTGTTTAGCCTCCCTTCTACACACCAATGTCTGTACCATGGCATAATCTTCAAGTGTCATCAGTGCAGTGCACCTTGGTATCATCAACACCTTTACTTGTAAAAACGTTCAAGTATAGTAATATATCCTACTTATCCTTCATGAGAGTTATCTCTCCTGGCCCTATGAAAACTAAATAAATCTTCTTTGGTTTGAATTATCGTATATTGATCTCATATGAATTATATTCTAGATTTAGAATATCTTGTGAATCCATCACAATTCAATGTTTATGCATAGTAATTAGCCCGACAGTGATCGTACTGTATCTGATCCCTCTTGACATACTTACATGCTTAATGCATCGGTCCCAGCAGTTTTTTGATAGTTCGGATTTTGTCATGTGTATGTATTCATGTATGATATTTTAGATACAACTATTAAAAGGTACATGTGGGCATCCTATCATATTATCGGCACATGTAATCATAGATTAAATCCATCACTAATAATACGTGTTACAATGAGGATGGTAGTATATATCACAGGCATATTACATAAAATATTAGACACATATTAGACCACCGGGTTTTAAGCAGGAGTATGCTAAGCTTTACTAAAAAATGTTTCACATGTAATTAACTCATTCTTATGCAGGATGTCGCCTTATATCTTTATACATGCGTTAATATTATAAGCAATTGCAATAAATAATAAATTAGACGCTTCAAGTACAATAATAGCTCACTAGAGGGGGTTTGGTTCATGGTATTGATATGGACATAGGTGAAGATTGCTGATGATGGTTAGTTAAGTGGGCAAAAATGCAGGTTCCTTTGGCCTCACCCATCTCCCAGTACCACTAACGCCTCAGCTGCAGCAGCTGCAGCATGGGCTCCTCAACTCCATAGCTCTATACGATGGACATATGTGAAAACCGAGTTTTCTTTAAATTTCACAGATAAATCATTTCTGCTGTACTATTAGTTGATCTTATTACTTTGGATTGGATTGGATTTCCAGAGTATCAAGCCCATCTGCTCTTAACTTGGTGCTTTATATCAGTCTTTTGAAATACTCTTGGCAGTTCACTTTCAGTTGACTATTATCAAACCAAGTAAATTCTATTAACTGCATGACATGCGTTGTCATCTAGCAGGATGCAGCACAGACTAACACGACACATACGCACCACAAGCCACTGTCTCACATTTCATTCCAATATTCTAACTATCCTACTAACTAGTACAGCTTACAATACCTACGACTGCAGCTTCCGGCTAGCTCCTATTGAGAATTACAGCCTGTAACTACATATTCCCGGCTCAGTTCAGAGGGCATTTTCTCAAGGACCAACGAATCCCTTTAGTGCCAGAGTATTTGGCGAATCCGTCAATGATAATTTTATTCATAAGATTGTTGGAGTTAGGTATGGTGCCGTTAAAGAATGTACATCTCTCAGAGGGGAGTACCTCTAAATACCTCGAATTTACCACCCCAAGGGTCATCTAACCATCATAGATAAGCAGTGCAAACCTCTGATGTCTGAGATTGTTGATGTCAGAATAGGGTGAGATGTATCTAAATTACAATTTAAATGGGTAATGATGTATCCGATGGTAAAAAAATAGCACCTATACTGAGTACCACGTTCACCAAATTCACCTTTCTTGACTATAATAATATATCATATCTGTACAAAATCTATGTTAGGTTCATAATATAATACACAGTTGAATATCCAGTTAAAAAAAGCACCATTCTAATCGTGCCGTCTTGAGAAATAAGCCCCAGCTGTATACTTCTATAAAGCAGAATACTTTGGTCAGAAATAGACCGCTGTTCAAAGACATTAAGCAGTTGATAAAGAGTAATAAAGTCTGTACAAGTCGGAAAGCAGACCGGAGACTGTGGAAAGAATTTGAGGGAAGCCTATACCTTATAATTATGCTTTTATGTGGATAGTATTCAGACTAATCAATTACCCCCTATAGGCCTAGGTATTAAGCGGCCCCTTTCTTCGTTGAAAACTTCAAAAAACGTAGGAGGGGCTTAAGGAGTGGTCCTTTTTCCAAAAATACAGGTAGGTAGTTTAACAGAGTATTATACTTACCCAGCCATAATGAACCTAGAAATAGTTAATATTGGTTACACTAATATAGATCTATAACCATCCCGAATCCAGATGTCTGGTCAGATTTTGGTATCTTTCCCCAAAATGTTGTTCATGTTGTTTTGCATCCAAACTAATTTGCTTTTTTCCAGCAAGCAAGTCCAAATATGGAGACAGCTGCTGCCGTGACAACTAGTGGCATTGCATGGCCAGAGGTCACTAATACAACAGGAATGATTAACACTAACTCAACTGATGAGAAGAGCTACACTACTACCACAGAACCCAAGTTATCAACAGCGTTTATGGCATTTTACTTTTTCATGCGATTCTTATTCTCAGCCTTTGCTATATTTGGCAACACACTCACCATCATTGCAGTTGTTCGCTTTAAAACACTCCAAAAAAACACGAACTTTCTGATATGTAGCCTGGCTGTCGCTGATATGCTGGGCTGTTTGAACTTTCCAATGAGCCTTGCCCACGAGGTCCTGAGGGATAAGCCTGTGTTCGTGCCACTCTGCCTCATTCACAGAACGATGGGTACCGTTTCGGTTCTGATGAATCTGTTCAGCATCTTAGGGATCGCCATAGACAGGTACTTCTACATTGCCCATGGTCTACACTACCCCCTGTGGGTCACAGGCCCCAAGATCTACACCATCATTGCTGTCACCTGGGTTCTTGTCATTACTGAAATAACCAGCATCTTTGTATGGTCGCATCATCTTGCCATCGGTGTTTCTTGTCAACTCACTATATTCCTCCCAAAGCTGATATACTGGATGCTATTTGTACCCCAGAGTGGTGCATTGATGATTTTAACCATTTGCTTTTATGTAGCAATTGGCGCCATTGCCCACAAGCAGGGAAAAGCCATAGCTGCTCTGAACCACCCCTACGATACCTATGAAGCAAGCCTGAACCGGCAGCACAAAAAGATAGCTAAGATGATGGGGACAGTATTGGGGGCCTACTTTGCATGCTATATTCCACAGATTATTGTTTTGAGTGCTGAGAACCCATCGGTTATTTGGCTGTATTTTGAGAAAGTCGTAGCCCTCATATACTGGGCTAACATCTGGTTGAATCCATTAATCTATGCCTGGAAGAGTGTGAATTTTAGAGTAGCCTTCCGTCAACTGCTGGGACTAAAACCAGGCAATGAGGTTGACCCTCTCAACGAGATCTGAACAATGGAGCTCACATGCTTCTCCTTTCAGACAATAGGTAAGCAATTGGTTAGAACTAATGAGTTCTTTCGGGGGATATACCATCACACAGAAAAGTGAAGGTGTCAATTGTGTCTCCCACGTGGCTCTGGTAAAATAGAGAGTCAAACTGTTAATGACTCTGCTTATATGAAGGGTCAACATGAGCTGACACTGATAGTTCAGAGTCAATTTGAGTTGGCCCTGATCATACAGAGTCAACGAAAGTTGACTCTAAATATAAGCAGAGTCATTAGTAGTTTGACTCTCTATTTTACCAGAGCCACTTGTGAGACACAGTTGACAACTTTACTTTTCTGTGTGAAATAACCACTGCCTCGGCCACTTTAGCGTGCAGCTCTGTCTATGTATTAGTCACGATACTGATGTTTATAATGGATAATTCATGTGTTAAAGAACGCTCTTTTGTGCTCAACATAATATCATATCTATTCACATCAGGTATGGGGTAAACTAATGAGAAACTGACCAATGTCATTATTTGACAGTATGCACAGAAGTGTATCACAACAGACATTAAGGATTAAGCCCCTGTACCTATCCGAATTAAGTTATTTTGATATATGTGGTAGTCAATGCCACCGTCCAAAAAGGATAATTGTATGTGCAGTGGCATACTCTCATTGTTAATTCTAAGTTGTAAGGAGCCATCGGCAGGAAGGACTTCATAGAAAGGCTAATTATATAGTATTGCCGCTGATGGTTTGAAAATGTAAAAGTAAAAGCATTGTAATTGACTCTCTGTCTAACCAACATTGGATGCTAATTCGAAGATAGGATAGGACTAGATTTGAAAGTATAGTCAAGAAGCATATAGGGTAGGAGGTCTGACTTAGCACCTCGCCTATGGGCATAGTGTGACAAGCCTCCCCCCTCTAGCCCCATCTACCCCCCCCCCCCCCATGAAAGTGGGCGACCTTGTGTGCTCACTATGGAGAAGAGTGGGTTTTATGTGGTTCTTTTGAGTCTTTATTAGAGTGATATCAAATGAAAAGTAGGGATTTTCTAGACCAAAAAATCCTGCTGAATCCAAATTTTGTGGTCTTGATTCCCAAAAACTGACCAAATCCACTCAAAAATGAAGTTTGATGATGCTAAGTATTAAGAAAATGTACAAAATAATGTTGAAAATGTTTGGGACATTACCTATATATAAACCTGTCAATCAAAAGCAATACCTCAATCTACCTATTCAAAATTGGCCTATCCCTCAATGTGACAGGCTTTCTTCCTATGTATCACTCTACCTATCCTGCACACTGCCTATCCCTCAGCCTACATATCCCTCAAGTTACCTATCCTTTGAATTAGAACCTTTAAGCTCATCCCTCCAAAAGCTTAAAGGCTAAAGCCTATCCCTCTCCTTGCTACTCCTGCCCACTTTCTGTGCCTACCTATCACTGAGTCTAGCTATCCCCAATATGCCTATCACCCAACCTACCTATCCCTCTTGTGACTATCCCTCACTCTGCCTATTTGCCATGTTTTATCAGCCTTATCCATATTATATTTTTAACTATGCCCATCTGCTAAACATAACATTCCTCACCATGTCCACTATGATTTGTACCTATCCCCAATTTTCCTATCACCCAGCCTACCTATCCCTCATCGTGACGATCTCTCACTCTGCCTATCCCTCATGTTTAACTTGCATTATCTTTCTGTTTATTTGATCCTATCTACTAAAGATAACAGGCCTACAATTTTTATGGATAAGTTAATTTTCCTATCACCCAGTATACCTCTCCTTCATTATGCCTATGCCGGCATATCCCTCATGTCTAAACTACACATCCCTCAGACTCCCTAGCCCCATGGCTTTTACATATCCCCACCTTGAAAGATACCATACCTATCTCTCAAACTACTTATTAGACACATACTACCTATTCTTTTCACACGTGATCTTCCTGAATACCTATCCCTCATGCCCTCTATGACTGTCCCTCATTTTGCCTCTCCCTCATGCTCCCTATAACTTTTTACTGTGACCTATGGTCACCATTCCTTAGTCAACATACCCCTAAGGTATCTATCCTACAGTTTACTTGCACATATACCTCCATCTAGCTATCATTCAAGTTTCATATCATTCAGCCTACCTATCCCTCATGATGCCTATCCTTCATGCTGTTGCGGTATATCCCTCAGTGTGTCTAACCTGTCGTATACATATCACCTTGTGTTCTGTTCTCTCTTTCTATTTCTCAGTCTGCCTCTTATAAATTATGCCTGTCCCCCTCTGTGCCTATCCTTCAGCCTGCATATCTCTCATGTCTCTGTGCACAGCCCTTAGCCTCTTAAATGTTCGTGCTTGTCCAGATCTATGCCTGACATTGCCTGCCCTGAAGATGCCTAGCTTTCTCTTTATCTATCCTACTTGCTCACTCTAGGTCTCTCTATCTTCCTATCCCCCATGCTGCATATCACACATTCTGTATATTCTACATTTAACCCATTTCTCTATTTACCCATCAGCAGATATTGGCCATGGGTGATAGGAGGACAGGGGAAATGTCGGGGGCAGGGATATGCAACATGTAGTATAGATGGATACATTAAGGGCTTCACATAAAAACATGAAGGGGATGAAGGATAGGCACTCGTAGGATATAGGTTGACTCAATTATATGAAGCATGAGTGATAGGTAGATGAAGGTACATGTGCATGTACACTGTGGGATAGGTACCTTAGGTGTATGTTTACTAAGGAATAGTGTAGGTACATTGGGAAAGGAAGGCTGGGAGACCTTAGATAGGTAAAAGGTTATAGGGAGTATGAGGGATAGGCAGAATAAGGGCTAGTCATAACATGAGGGATAGGTATTCAGCAAAATGAAGTCTGAGAGGGATAGGTAGTGTGGGTAATAAGCAGTGTGAGAGATAGATATGGAGGGTATCTTGCAAGGTGGGGATATGTAAATGCCATGGGGGCTAGGGAGTCTGAGGGATGTGTAGGTTAAGCATGAGGGATATGTCAGGATAGGCACAATGAAGGATAGGTTGACTAGATGATAGGAAAATTAACTTATACATAGAAATAGTAGACATGTTATGTTGAGCTCCATGTGGGATTAGATAAATTGAATGTAGATGAAACATGAGGGATAGGCAGAGTGAGAGATCGTCACGATGAGGGATAGGTAGGCTGGGTGATAGGAAAATTGAGAATAGGTACAAATCATAGTGGACATGGTGAGGAATGTTATGTTTAGCAGATGGGCATAGTTAGAAATATAATATGGATAAGGCTGATAAAACATGGCAAATAGGCAGAGTGAGGGATAGTCACAAGAGGGATAGGTAGGTTGGGTGATAGGCATATTGGGGATAGGTAGACTCAGTGATAGGTAGGCACAGAAAGTGGGCAGGAGTAGCAAGGAGAGGGATAGGCTTTAGCCTTTAAGCTTTTGGAGGGATGAGCTTATCCAAGAATAGGTTCTAATTCAAAGGATAGGTAACTTGAGGGATAGGTAGGCTGAGGGATAGGCAGTGTGCGGGATAGGTAGAGTGATACATAGGAAGAAAGCCTGTCAGATTGAGGGATAGGCCAATTTTGAATAGGTAGATTGAGGTACTGATTTTGATTGACAGGTTTATATATAGGTAATGTCCCAAACATTTTCAACATTATTTTGTACATTTTCTTAATACTTTACATCATCAAACATCATTTTTGAGTGGATTTGGTCAGTTTTTGGGAATCAGGCCACAAAATTTGGATTCAGCAGGATTTTTTGGTCTAGAAAAATCCTTCTTTTCATTTGATATCACTCTAATAAAGACTCAAAAGAACCACATAAAACTCCCTATTCTCCATAGTTTTCAATAGTGAGCACACAAAGTCGCCCACTTTCATGGGGGGGTAGAGGGGGGGGGGGCTATAACATGGGAATCTACCGAGTCGGACATCCTAACCTATATAATCCTTGGTATAGTGGCACACCTGGAAGCCCCGACCACAGCGCCCTCTAGGTAGAGTGCCCACAAACCCGTGACATCACAGCAAGCGTCCACTGTTTTGATATGTCAATAGTTGGCAGGGAATATTTTTATCCCACCCACCCACGCCTATGGACATCTATGTTAAACGCTATCTAGTACTCTACAAAGTAAGAGTATCATGGGTTTCCACTAAACAAACACACATATATTGTTCCATATTATACTCACTTGTTTATGGTAGATGTTCACTACCCTCATAATTATATAATATGTCACTGTCTTTGATACATGTCACAGTTTACAAAACATGTCATGAAAGTATACAAAGCCAACTATACACAAAGAGCTTGTCCGTTATCATTAGGAACTGTGTGTGAACTAACTTGGTTATATGATTAAGAATACCCTATGTATTGTAAACTTGATAATAACTCAATAAAGAATATTACTAAACTCAAACTCAACTCCATCTCGTTTTCTAGTTTAATCACTAACTTATAGGGTTCTATCCGATTTAAAAGGATGGGGTAACCACCCTAGATACTAAACTACTAGGCATTACTTGTTAGGTTTACACCTGACTTATATTGAAAATGATTCCCCACGATGATGATTCATTTTAAAACCCATTGCGTAGCATTGGGCAGGCATCCAATGCTATTTGTGGGCTACGCCAAAAATATAATAGAATTTTTAGGAACTGGGGAAAGTCCAGATGGACATGAAGTGATGTATGGGGCTAGAGAATGGAAGAGGTGAATCTAGGACTATTGATATTGTACAGTTTCAAATTTGTGCCAAAAAGGCAAAACTGTATGTGTAGCACTCTCTTAAGGAGAGCCCCAGTGTAACATGAATGTCCTGTTTTTAGGTGGGACAATGGTTTCTGTGACACAGTACAAGGGAAAAAAAAGACACGGCAGGACTAACAACATTAAACATGAATCCCACATAGCATGGGGGTGAAGGCTGAGGCCCTGTATATGAGAAAGAAACTACCTTCTCCCAAAATGGAAAGACCCAGAGATGTCATGAGAAAACCTTAACCCTAGGAGAAAGACACAACAGTGGGATAGCAGGGATTACCCCTGTACTATAATATAACTTAAACCTAAAAGATCCCATATGGGAGATCTAAAGAGGAAGAAAAACTGCAGCCCAAAGCACTAATTATGAAAAAACAACCTATAGGACCACAGGCACATTCTGCCTGATGAGGAATGACACCCAATCTATGATAATCTAGATGGAATCGGGTGGCCGCTCATTGCCAAGATTTCATGGGGAGATGGGGTACCTCAGCGATGATGGAACTAATAAGGGCATGGAATAGTCTAGATTGTGAACATGCCGAACTGCTCTAATATCATTATAAGTATTAAAATTAGCTTCAGCAGGTCTGAATACATATATTTTGACACCAAGTTAAAGCTGATTGACCATCGATGTCCATTTCTGTGAAGGAAACAAGTTTTGAAATATGATTTGTGTAGCCATCTTGGCAACATTGGCGAATCCAGGGGGGTGGCCCGACGGGCCTTGGCCCCCGCCCCCCCTCCCAAGAAAAGGGGAAAAACGTGGGAAAAAATAGGAAGAAGAGAAAAGAAAAGAGAAGAAAAGAGGCGAAAGGGAGAGAGATGGAGACAATATTATATAACCTGACCTGGAGGAGGGGAAGGGGGCTAATTCTTAAAATATTGCATCCTAAAATGCATGAGATTGCATCATTTCACATCCAGACCATCAAAATTGTCTAGGGGGCATGCCCCCAAAGCCCCCTAATATAGCCGCTGCGCTTCGCTCGCGGGAAACAGACAGTCACTCCAGGTTGGCCAGGTTTGCGCTCCCCCCTCTAGACAATCCTGGATCCGCCATTGCGGCACAATGGCTGCCATCTTGGATTTTCAAATGTCAAATGATACAGATATGAAAGATGATCCACTGATGGGTAAGCATATTAAATTTCATGACCATACTATCTTTTGCACTAGTATTTTATACTCTTTAAATACCTGCTGATATCTACAGGTTCTAAACCAAAAATGATAGCCATTAATTGTTTTTGATTTCTCGATTAGATACCATCAAGATATGAAATGATATTTCGCAGATTTGGATTCAGCACTATTTTAACCCAACTCTAAAACAATTGTACACAAAGATTCCGTAACAATTTTGATTTCCTGAAAACAGGCCATGACTAGGCACTTGGATAAATTTTTTAAAACGGTTACAATATATTCTGACTGTAATCATGTGATAGAGCACATTGACCCCCTCTCAGAACATTTGGAATTACATGTGTATCCTAAGTAGAAGTGAAGAAATCAACCAGAACATGCATTGGCTGCAGAAGCAAGCTGGTGCTATACAAATGTACACAGCCTGGTGTGGCAAATTGGCACCAACTACTAGAGACACTCTGTTCTCTCTTTAATTGCAAGGTAACATGACATATCAGCCTTGCACAATGTTACAATGTTACTTGTGTATATATATCTCACTGATTAAACCCGAATCCTACAATATGTGACTTGTATAGCACATTCTTTTATTGATTAAAGTGAACAGTGATACCAGACAAAGGTGGTGAGACCACAGATTAGGTCTCAACCATGACTCACCGGTGACATCTGGTGTTAGGATCTAACATCTTACATGTAGGCTTATATAGGCATACCCAGACTGCTTAACACTGGTAGGCATGGCAGGGTACCTGACTGCAGCGCCACCATTGGCGGCCTATTATGGCCCCAAAGGACACCAGACTTTGGCTGTGACCTAACTCATTCAATTGATTGAAATTCATGATGGGTCAAAAAAGAAAAGTTTCCCTAAAAATATTGAAGTTTCGGTATGTTGTAAAGTGATTTTCCTATCTGGCCTGAAAAACAAGTAATCAGCTTCTTAAATTTATAACTAGTCACCAAAAATTCCAAACTGTGCATACCACTTGAAAATGCAAATGGATCCCTTCAGCTATCATTTAGGTAAAATGCAGCAGTGAAATTATTTCCAATGGCCCATGGCCTAATATGTCATAGACAAGATACCCACCAAAATATATATCAGAGGATGGGTGCCACTCAATAGATTTGCAAGTCTCCAACCAGCCAGCAGTCCCCTAGTTGTAGCAAACTGGTGCCTGCATATGCTTGGTGAGTGTACTGGCTGTTCTATTCAGTGATCACTCCCCTTTCTACTTCTTATGTGGACTCCTACATAATGTATAGTGTACACCAGATGGCAGCATGCTTGTGCTGTTGTTTTGCATTGGATCTAATGTTAACATATGAAGCATTTATCCCTAGGGGTCCTTGTGGTGTAGGGAGAGGCCCATCAGTGAAAGATTATGGTTTCATTCAGCTGAGTCATTTTAACACAAGCAGCTCCCTTTTGACATACATTATCTTTACCATATCAGCACCTAAGGAAAACACACTAATTTTGGAATGTTCATACTGGATCATCCTTAATGGATACAAAACCAACATATTGGTGCGTTTTTAAAGTTTTTTCTTCAATAATTATTTTTACACTGCCATGCCTAACACTGGTATATCAAGACAGAACATGACTAATTTAGGGGAATGCAGGAAACCTCTTGGGATTCCACGCAGGAGGCTGGAAACGGACATGTAGCATACTATTGATATGTAGAAAGAGGGCCGCATGTTAATACAAAGGGACCATGAATATTTCAATGAAATTCGCTTAGATAAAGTTGACCTTTACATTTGGATAATTGCCATATTAGGACTTAGAATTAAATATATTCCCAATGATAAGTGGTGGATAGCCGGCTAAAAGAGCTTTCCAATAAGCTAGTGCATGCTCTGTTATCTCTAATAGGGGCTGAACAGGAGCAAAAACGGATAGGGTCATTTCAAACAGGCACTCATAAGGGTGCCAATTTTAGTGTGGCACCTGTGACTGCTGGTTTGAGCCCTGCAGTGCAGTTCTTCCAAGTGCCTACCATGACTAATACTGTGAAAGTTTTTATTTTCACTTGCTTAAATTTTCGTGGATGAGTAAAAATCAGCAAATTCGCGGGTATTTATTCTCTACTTAAGCATATAAAAATGTCGAGAAAATATATACCCAGCGAAATAAAGTACTTTCACAGTAATTGATCCACTTAATCCGTCTAAGCTCTTATGACACGGGAGGTTATCAAAGAGAGTTGTCTTGAAATCGTCTTTAACTGACTAATTTCCATCCACTATCCACCTAAATGGTTTTCCATAAGTAAAGACTGTCCATACTGCGATGCAAAATGGGCAACAGAAAAATCTACATTTTTGGTAGGATGGTTTAGACCCCGGGACGAGACCAGAGACATCCACTGATGGTGGTGCCATCTGGAAACAAACAGGAGAGGTATTTAACTTTAAAGCCGCAGTATCCTTGTGCTTGGACACGCTTGGAAAACACCAGAGGGCATTGCCATGACACCCTTGTGCTGCCTGCCCCTCCCCCTTTGCCTTCCTCCAACACTATGTTCCTTATAAGGTCATAGGGACATATGGATTGCCCATTCAAAAGTGTTATTATAGCTAAGACTCGCAAGTTAGTCCAACTCAACAACTCTAACTCGGGCCCTTGATGGTGGGGAGGGGGGGGTACCTCTGCTGGTAGTGATGCCGCCTGTGACCGTACTAGACCTCTGTGGTTACTGACCCCCCCCCACCCCTCCCATACCAGTGCCGAGAAACTGTTTGCCCCGGTTTGCCTCCTGTTCTGGTTGAGTGGAGTGACCCATTCTGCTGTGCAGTGGGTAACCACAACAAACACTCAAAGATGATTACTCTCTGCCCCAGGTACCAGATTACGACCAAATTGGTCCATATTCATACTCATGTTAACCTTTATTCATGTGTTTTGTTAGTAACTATTTCCCCCATTCTTCCATATACTGACAGGTGTTATTCTCATATTCCATCTAAGATACTGATATATTTAAACTGCTATGACTTTTAGAGTGCTTTTCCTCAAGGAAATAGTCCCGGGGTACAATACAGACCTGTGCTGTTTGAATAACCACACGGCGTAGTAGTGCATGTAGGGAGTGGTCATGTGCCAACAGAGTCGGGAGGGTGATATTACCACTAACTATGGGCACTAACTGTATGATCCATCAAATAATACATTGTTTCATTAAACATGAAATTATTGGATAATACTATTTAAAAAACGTGTGTAATGTTTAATACAGTTATGCTTCATAATGGTCTTTATCAATGGGAAGATATCCAGAATGCAACAGTACAATGTCCAGGCAGAGGCACTGGCCATTGTAAGCAAGTCCCTATGCACCAACGACTTCGAAATAGGTTATGGCTCTAGTTATTATTTCCAGCCCCCCCCCCCACATTGTAAAGAAATGATCACTCCCTTCATACCTGCAGCAGGGGTCATCAGTTGTAGGGGTACCTCCGAGTAGGAGAATGTGGAGTGACCATGCATCAACAGGCAATTATCCCCCTCCCTCTCCCCCTCCATTCAACTATGCACCTATAGTACACACACAAGTTATAATTACATGTTACGATGGCAGGGGTGCTATTTATGGGTGGTGGTGATCAAACAAATGCAGTGCCCTGTGCTTGGTGCGATCAGTAGGGCCTGGAGGGGGGGCACTCCCTATCTTTCTATAGTAACTATGTGTGGACATCACCTCGAATTATGTGCCCTTATCATGGGAGAAAAGTCAACAAACACCCTTTTCACTGAAAACTGAGAAAGGACCCACGCAGGCCCTTCCCAGGGGCCAAAAACATACCCTTACCCTTGGAATCGTGTTCACACATAATAATCAATGCTGAGGGAGTGCCCCCCCCCCCCCACCTTATACAGTGGGGTCAGTCCAGGTGGATGATGTAAAGTCTTGGCTTCCCCATACAGCGGATCCAGGCCCCTGTACTTTGCATACAGTGATTTGTGGGCGGATCCCACTGCATGTAGGCGGGCCATACTATGATAATTAGCAAGCTATAGGATCAAAAAGGCGGGCCGAAATGCAGGGATACTGAGGCTTTGAAATACACAGATCTGCATCATGTAACGCTACTTCAGTGTCTTGAGCCATATTGACATCATAATGCAATCCCTCAGGCTAATAATATAAAGGGGTTTGACGAAAAACAAGAAAGCTAGGATAGAACCACATTACATATAAATTATTTGCATATACTAGCTCTTGTGGAAACATGATTGCCGATGGGATATTTCCAGGGTGGTTTGAATATAATATTATTCCCTAAAAGAAAAAGAAACAGTCATTCAAAAAATATTAACCCAAACCACCTTAACAGGAAGATAGTAGGACTATAGGACATAAGATGACATATACAGGGAACTATCCACCAAAGATTGGGATGACTTCCATCTGATTAGGGATCCTAAACACATGGACAGCAAGTGTCCCTTTAGGGAACTAACAATCAAAACGAAGTCAGATTGTTGGATAACCATAGAACTCATTAATAATGAATGGCACTTAATAAGAAACTTTAACTCTGATACGTCCATATACAACAACAACAACAACAACAACAACAACGCCTGATGAATGGTGCCTTTAATAGTATATAGCGATAATTCAGGCGGCCATCTAAGTTCTGTCCACGGAATGTCCCGCGAGATTTCGCTGGATACCACACTCACATACACCATGCTATTCCAGGAACAAGCTGCATTCCGTGGACAGAACCATGATCTCCCGAGAGCTGCTAGTGTCAGCCTGTACGTGCTGGTCTCGGGAACAAGTTCCCACCCATTTTTCCTTATACATACATAGTATTAGGCACTAGCGAGATAGTGGTGGCGCCATCATGTGTTCCTCTAGTACCAACTGTATACCCCTGGTCACCAGTAACCAGCCCAGCCAAATCTCATGTCCGAGATTAGGGTACAAACAGGGGGGGGGGTAAGTAGTTTGAATGGGTTGTAGGTAGACCCCTCATATGTCAACTGTCCATGATAGGGTAGTGGTTAGCATATTGGACTCATAATGCTGGGAGCCCAAGTTCAAATTCCTTCCAGGCCATATAAATGTGTGTCCTTTAAATATATGTTTCTATATTTTCGTTGGTATTGTGAATAGTGTATTCTGTTTCCAAAAATACTTTACTTATGTGAATTTGATTACCATGCATTGCATGGAAGAGAATTGAACTCAGGTATTCTGCATTATGAGTCCAGCGTGCTATGCATTACCCTATTGTGGAACAGGTCATATGAGTATTGTTTAGTTACAACCCATTCACAATATTTGCAACCTGCTTGACCCCTAACCTTGGACACGAGATTTGCTTGAGCTGGTTCTTGGAGAATATTGGGAATACAGAGAGGTACCATTACAAATGGTCATCTTGCTAAGGCGGAATAGACACACCTCCAGCGGATCAGTAGTTCATCAAACATCTACAGGAGGGCACCACAGACAGGCAGGCAGGCATGTGGGGGAGGCTGGGCGGGGTGGTAGAGTCAGTCAGGAGTGTGAAGGGAGGGGATGCCAGACCTAGTCTCAAGTCTGAACACACAACACTAACACCAGTAACACCATTACCTCTGTCTCCTAACACTGCACCAATAGACGATAGCCAAGTAGAAAGGGAAACTACACCCTCTACAACAAGCTAAGATTGGACACATATAAAAGGATTACTTTAGCACAGGAATTGAACTTTATTTTCTATTGTATATGCTTTTATGTTTAGAGGAGAGACTGTCAAGTCAAAATAGCACTCAACACCTCCGAACACGGCATGGTTACCCCCCTAGATTTATATCATGACAGATAAGGACATTATAACCTGTGGAACAAGAGGAGATTTGACATCTAAACAGCTGCAACACAGCTAGCTTCAATATTACAAAAGGATATCTATTATATTCGCATCGGATACCTACTATCAGAATGCATCGATAAAGACCCCTACATGCTACTTCAGAACAAAGGAGATGGTGAGTAGTTTGCTTTTATATTATGCATAAGAAAGACTTTCATTTTGAGCAAAGTGATCGAATTGTTCTCATATATAGTCCAATTACTATCATTTCCACCTATTGGCATTCCCTTTACTTCCCCAGTGTTAGATATCATGAGGTTCGGACGCTGGGATATTTTTGGTGCTCACCTATATTCTAGTCATTGAAAACACATCTATGGAGAGATGTAAGACTGTCCTATGGCGCCCTCTTTAGAACATCTGTCACTAGTGGTCACCCATCCCTCAAATATAATATTGCAACGCTATATGGCTCAGTCTCATGAGTTTGTAACAATTGAAACGTCTTTGACTGGATGTAGTCTTTGACTGGGTGTAGTCTTTGACCGGGTGTAGTCTTTGACCTTGGAGTGATAAGATGGAATAAATGAGGCCTATATAATAAGGAAATCGGTGAAATACTGCAATAATATGTAAATACACGTTTATTGGAAACATAAGTAAAATGTAATACATTTTTATACTGAGCTTACTATGCACAGTGCAGTTGTTTAAACTCAAGGTTGTATATATAGTGGCGTCTTTGACCAGACAGAGGGAAATACTACACTCGGTCAAAGACTACACCTGGTCAAAGACTACACCCGGTCAAAGACGTTTCAATTGTTACAAACTCATCAGACTGAGCCTTACGTTAGGCACCTGACTGTACACATCCGTAATGACCAATAACCCCGAGGTACCAATCTTAAACTCACAACCAATATCCCTTCGTAGACTGGGCCAATATGTGACACTTTGCTGGCCAACATAGAACTCACTTGACATGTATGTTCTTCTGTGTCAAACTGTATGACTGTTCAACAATCACACCTCTTTTTTCAGAGATGAAGCGACTTTGACGTTCTGATGGGCCACCAGAGGATGGGATATAGGGACCACCACTGACCTATTCTGCGTTCTGCACCTTTCCATGTCTTCTACTCATGGCTTTAACATCGATATCCAGGTTTCATTCTGGCACAACCCCTTACTCAAGATACAACTTTAGTGTGAAGGAGTGGCATGAAAACTGCATTTTGTCATAAGTACTTAGCACAGAAACTCCTGCTCGACCTTCACATGTTAACCCATTATCTTCGACCTTAAAATGAACACCAGGTGCCATTGCTGATAACTATTTCCCAAAATGATATATTATGCATTGGCTCCAGAAAGTAGATACTATTGCTTATTGTGCTGACATAGACAGATCCGGAGTTCCAAAATACCATTATCGATAAAGAGCATGAAGGTATCGGGTCTATGGTGCTGAACTCTTCTTCACTCTCCATCCAAGGCCAGATATTTCCAGGAACAGCGCATCGCAAGTCATTGTCATGTGATATGCCCTTGACTTAATGGGACGCCGATTTTTCTACTGGGAACCGATTTCATCCTGCTTCCTACTATCCATTAGTCAACAACCCACCATTCAACATTCATCAACATAGGAATGCTATGGATTTTTAGTGGAAGGTCGCATCGTGTCTTGCACATAGAATTAAACCTTTTGCACTGAAAAGAAAAATCACCTCAGCCCAAATTTCCCCAGCTACCTATTCTCATTTAGTTATGGACAGATTTTACAGCAGAGGGATGGTGAACTAGAAAGAAAAAGTCTATTAGAGATAACGATTTTTACAGTGAGTGTTTATAGCATTTTGGATATTTGATTAAAGGCGGACATTTAGCGCTGGGATTATTTTATTTGGACTTGAGCAGGATTATATTTCATCGTGAATATTGGATTTGGAAATGACACTCAGCATTTGACATGATTAAAATACTGTTTTCTAAATATTATATTAGATAAATCCCCCTGATTCTAGAATGCATCGCAAAAATGATTTCTGCCGAATCTGTTGGATATAGATATTGAATTTGACAAATACATTAACATGTTAAATATCTAAAGGGACTGATTTCCATACGCCAACAACATTTGTCGCTGCAGATAATAGCCAAAGATATAATAACCTTTGACGCTCATGCTACTCCTTAGTTTAGGACAATAAAGACTATTCCATATCGGACTGGGATACCCTCTAGGATACACAATTGAACAGGCAGGATCCTCATCATAATGGGATAGATCGTAGAATAGGACAAAACAAACGTCGTCCTTTACAGAAGTGCAACGGATAACAATCTATATAACCCTAGGTAATATACTTTCTGCACTGGAAGTTATAGCCTCAGATTCATCATAAGTGTATCCATAAATGACTTGGTGACTAAGATAATCCCTACGCTGTCTCAGATTGGAGACAAGTGCTGATACAGGAGCGATACACCCTCTGGAGCTGCTATCACATTGCGCGCCAGTGGCAGCAATTAATCAACAACATGGCCGACCAATTGGAAACCGTTCTCAGCCAAAAGGTAGGAAGTCAATTTTACTATGTCGGTTTAGTCACTCTTTAACAATTTGATGAGATGGTATTCAGTGTCATGTTAATGCATGCTATTAGAAATGATAAAATATAATGCTTTTCACCATCAACCCTCCTCTTCAGTTGGAGAATTCATGTCTCAAGTTTTCATTAGCCTTGTCACAGTTAGTATTAAACAAGTCACCTGCTTAATTGGCTTCTTTCACTGAACACCCCTATTTGAAGGAGAACGGTCGACAATGTTCGTCTCTGACAGGTTTAAGGTGGTTGCCTAGCATCGTGAACACGTCGTTTGAGACGTTTTCTGCGCATCTGAAGTGTGGTCCCCCCTATCGAGCAGTGAGTAAAAATGGTGGACTGATCAAGGAGCGAACTGATAACCCCAGTGTGGAAGTCTGACACCGATCCCACGAGCCGACAGAGGCTGTGCTGTTTCTGTCTATATATTGGAACCTAACTGAATTATACATGGGACCATAATTATGTTAAAAGAAAACTAATAATTCAGAAATGATCTGAAGAATATTCTAGGTGAGTTTAAAAAAAGACAATGGTTTTACTACCATTACTCTTGAGAAAGACGAGTTCCTGCTTTAGATTTGCAAATTTGAAATAGTTTGATTTTTTTAAAAGTAGCTCAGGACCCCCTAGGCCTACCTTTTTTCACTGTATGGTTCTAAATTATGTAAAGTATATTGGGTAACTATGATTTTTACCCATGATAGGCAACCACCTTAAATCATTAGCAGAGGCACCTATTAAACGCAGTCTTGGTGTTAACTTACACTCAGTTGCATACATTATTACAGATCAGCGGATAGTGGATTAACATGGTGTCAACCACAAAGAGAGCAGGGTTTCTCTCTGTCGCCACTTTTTGCTACAGAATATGAACATCTCTATCTGCTTCAAACATCAAATGCCTTTTATGGCCTGCATGACTTTAACTACTCACACTTCCTCTAACCAAATGTGGCTGTTCAGTCTGATTAGGCTGTTGTAAATACTCTCTTCCTGCTCAGTCGGGCCATAGCTAATTTAAATGTTATTTAGCGTAAAACATTCAAGTATTTAATACGCAAGTATGGGCATACTCATGACGGAACGTGGACATAAGAGAGGTTAAGATATGGACGTGTACGGCAACGCGTACGGGTAATGTCACAGGTCACGTGGGGGGTATTCCCATCTAGACATATACAACATGTAGGCTAGACGTTTTTGACGTGAAGGACGTGTAGGGATATATATACAATAAAGCTGTATATAGTTATAAATATTTAGTACACGACCTAACATTATTGGTACGATCCTGTATAAGAACAGAGAAGGAAAAACGTACCACCCGGGTGTGTAGTATGCTTTACCGTACCACCCCTACGTGTGGTACGCTTTTTGGGGCTCTAGACCAATCAGAGGGCAGCATTGGATCACGTGACAGCTAGGGCAATGGCACCTCGGGCTGGTACTCCCCATACGTGACCCCATCATGCAATACTGGCTATAGCTCTCTTACTGGTGCGGACTTGTTCCCGGTTCCACTCTGTGTACACTGACATCAGCAATCTCGTGAGACCTTGGTTCCGCTCTCGTATTGTAGCCTGTTCCCCGGAAGCTATGGTGTGTGAGTGTCTGGTCACTGCCTAAGTCTCACGATAAAATGCGAGCTCAGAACTAACATGGCTGCCCATACGGAGAAATCCGAGACTTCGCTATATATTATGGACCCTGCCTAATTGATAATTAGGTATGTGAGTACCTACTGCAAGTGCTAATTGCTTGAGGAGTAGTTACATCACTGTATAATTACCTTGTTCTCAGACCCTTTACCCTACCCACATGGGACCACACACTGCAGGTGTTGGTAGGCTTATATGGAGGAATATATTCTATGGCTCTAGACCCAAAATTTGATATGGCGACATGGGCATTTCCTAAAATCGGCATCTGACATGAGGCCTAGTGACATGTGACATGAGGCTTAAAAGAAAGTGACATGGGACATGGGCAGTTCTTAAAATCGACATAGGACATGAGCATTTTTAAGCAACATAGACATGCGACATGGTCATTTCTTGAAACCGACATGCGACATGGGGACCTCCCATCAAGGGCCCCTATTCTTACCATATTACCTGTACACCAACCTGTAGTTCTAGCCCTTGCCGTTCCCGTACCAGTACACGTTCTCCAATCTAAACCTCTCTATTATTTTCTGCATAATCTTAAAAGCATAGTCTTAGTAGTCAATCAAGTGTACCAAATTATTCCCTGTGTAATCCTAAAACTATAGCCAGTTATGTTGTGAGATACACAAAAAAACTGGGGATTGGGGGCAGAGCGCCGATAATCTTACACAAAACATACTGTGCCGCAGGAAATGTTGGCAATGAAAGTTAATACAGATCATCTGATCATCCAGATGGTAGCACTGTATCTAGTTGGTTAAGATTATACAGTAAATAATTGACTATCTCAATTTCAAGACTAAGATTTCACTTTTAAGGTTATGCAGAAAATGATGTCCACGTTTCGTCGTGAGTTCATCCCAATGAGCACTTCAGTACCCTCTTTAGCACAAGGAAAGCACCCTTCAGAGCCATCTGCATGACGGCGCCATATAACACTGTCTTGAGGCTACTAATGGCTAACACTCATAGTTTGCTCTTGAGTCTGTAAATGGCTGGCTGATGGACAAGCATCTGCCGCGCATATCGTTAGGAATCAGACACCTAGATACACATGTACAAGAAACTATGTAGGATTTATTGCGTATGCCTTTGTAAGATGCCCACTCATACGGCTCATTGCAAGAGAGGTTACAAGAGAGTATGTAATCCAAGAGGATAAGGGAAGTTAGAACAGTGGGACACCAGATAAGGAAAGTGAGGAAATTAGGAGTTGCATAACAGTAATTATGCGTTGGCAGGTACTAAAAGGGCAGGCTTTGTGAGCTATGTAGCATGGGCGACCCACCATTATGAGCAAACCTAACTCTGTCGTAGTCTGCATAGAAACTATGATAATGGTGCCATGCTTATTATGGGAAGCATTGTATGATATTCAACACCAGCAATTGCCTAATTGCCCTACCTGTTATACCAGCTATCTGAACATAATCTAAACAATTAAAGACATATCGAGTGCCATATGGAAGCCCAGCTGACTGAGAGAAAGAAGTAACTACATTCAAATTCATACTTTACTGATTTGAAAAGCACAACATATCTCTTCTGATAGAAAAAGCCATTTTAGGCCATTGCTTGTGACAGCAGTTTTCCAGTCACTACCCATGCCTATTACCATAAACAATCAGTAGACACACCATATGGCTGTTATACTACAGGGGGTGTTATGGTACCTTCCACAACAGCTAACCAGCAACTCATTTACCAATGTAGGGAAATGGACTCTGTCTTGCTGTGTTATGACCGCGCACCGCATTTTGACCGCTCACCGCATTTTAACCGCACCCAACTGCTGCAGTATTGACAGCGCACCGCGTTATGAACACAACCAACTGCCTTGTATTGAGTACGCACCGCATTATGACTGCGACCGACCGCCACGTATTCACCATGACCAACTGTATTATCATGGTCAAAATTAGAGATTAGAACCAGCAAACAGGAACCAGAAAGTATGATGGTAATTTTACCATCATACTTTCTGGTTCCATTTCCGGTCAGGACTGTTTGCTGCTTCCAAGTGAACCACAGGGGCTGCCAAAACCCAGCAAAATCCAAGTTCATGGTCATCGTGGCTGTCACCAGAGCCTTCCTTTGGAAGGATTTGAGAACAAGGGTACTGTTCTGGCACAAGCAACATTTACCAATACATATTAACAAAAGACTAAACCAGGCACTGGTATTCCCATACACCACAGCTCTGTCAAGCACCACAAAGACCCCTGAGACAGGACAGGCGGTAACCGTATACACCAAGTAGACAATAGAGAACAGCAGGAACATAGCAGATGCAATACCATAGAACAGTCAGGGTAAATCAGGTGTACTATTGGGAAGAACTGGAGAATAGTCTGGGCTACTGTTCTGTTTGGATAGCACTGGGAATTGAGACATGGAAATAGACACAGCAATTAGACATTGCCAGACTAGGACAGACTAGGGGGGGGGGGAGAAGAGATGGCAAATATACACATTATTAAGGCTTCATCAGTCATTTATGATAATTAGAAATATAACAGCACATGAAGGTGAGAGAAGAATGTCTTTCATGACTGTCCTGGTGTTAATAAAAGAAATGACTTTAATGGCAATACCAAGTAGATGAACACTTTCCAGTCATTAGTCAAGGTAATTGATTTTTATGATCATTGTGTTGGTACAGACAGAACCAATTAAGTGTAGTGTTATAATCATGCACACATTATAGAAGAGGTAAATTCAAATTCATTCCAGAGTGATACAATTAATACTTAAAATTTAAGCAATACTTGATAAGCCATGCTTATTCAAAAGGACAAAAATATACAGGAAATAATCCCACAGTTGCTCTGGCACTGATATGACACCATAAGGACTTTCACTGAGGAAGCCAGGCTCCACAAACACATAGCTTAACGAATTATAAAACAACGGCTTCCCAAAGGAACACTGAGGACGTATTAGTGTAAACAGACCTGGTATTAACTATAAAAAATAATTCCCTAAGCAACATTCATAAATGGTGCCTGGTGCCTGGTGCCTCAATCCCTCGTCCCCATGTAAAGTTCCAGTACCAGCCCTCGCTCTACTCCAGTTTTTCCTGGATCTGGAGGGGCAGCAGGACTTGGACCTGGGGCAGCAAACCAACATTCGTTCACTGATGGCTGTGATAGCTACAACTGGGTTATGTAATACTAAATGACGAGTTCTGCAACACGTCCAATTGGGGATCACACTAAAATAAATGGAGGAAGTTAAGCTGTATTAAAAAAGGAGAGGAATGAAGAAAGCTCAAGCATAATTGTTCCCACCGGTTTTAGCTTAACAGCCGCTTGATGAGTGGGTGGGCTATAGGATACCATGGGAGAGTGTGCAACCAAATTTCCACGGTCATTTTAGTGACCTGCCATAAACTCTACAAACAGGTAGTGTCCATAACAGGCACTAGGCCTATTCAGGTCCGGTAAACGGAGGAAAACCCTCCCCAGAGCTGTTATTTACACCAGTGTCAATTTTCACAACGCAGGTAGGTGTGAAAACAATGCAGGGCTAGAATTAGCAACGGTTTTTCTTGTAGCAGAAACACTGCAGGGCTAAAATTAGCAACGGTTTTCTTAAAACCCATTTGCTGAATTTTCTATCAATTTGCTGTTAAATGTATATATCCCATAAGATAGATTAGTGTATGCTCTTGAATCATACATGGGGAATAGTGAATCATACAGGTGATTACCATGAAATCACATATAAATAAGCTTTTTCAATAGACTTTCCCTCTGTGCTCCTCCATTTCACCCAGTAGGCAGTGAGCCCTGCAGTGTTTTCACACCTACCTGCGTTATGAAAATTGACACTGGTGTAAATAATGGCTCTGGGGAGGGTTTTCCTCCATTTCCCGGACCTGCTATTGTGAACACCATGGGTTTGTAGAATCCTTAGGCACATCATTAAGGCGTGTATTCCACCAACATCAGTCGGCCGGAATTTTGTCATCCGATGAAAGTCTATAATATTAAACTTTTGGATGAATCTTGTCCGATGACGGAATCTCAGCCGATTTACACCATGGAATGGATGCTTTAGGTGGCCGTGTTAAAGGGAGTATTCCACTGACGTTGGTCGACCGTAATTCAATCATCCAATGAAAGTCTATAATGTTAAACATATGGACAAATCTCGTCTGACGGACAGAATCACGACCGATTCTATCAGTGGAATACTCCCTTAAAATGACCGATGACACAGCCCATGGCAACAAAGTACACCTTTATCACTGGTTTCACATGGTGTCCCCCCCCCCTTGCAAATAAGAAAAGGTAGTTGTGTAGGAATGCCTGCCATACTTAAGAGTGTCATATAAGCTGTTTAAATTAACTACACTGCAAAATAAGATGCTAATGTTTTAAACATTTTGAAGTCTGAACGCATGCTAAGTTTCTTTTCTGAAAATAGTTTTCCCTGCTATTTCAACATCAACACTGCTTTCTCCCAGCGCATAATAGGTTACATAATGCCTCAACGGGTTTAGTTGATAAGCTAGATAAAAATTCATAAAAGAAAGTGACTTGGAAACGCTCCTTCCAGTATATATATAACTTCCACAGCAGCAATGGAGGCCATGATCACAACAACAGAATAATATTATACAGAACCCACCTGAACACCCCTCAAATCAGTGCAATAATATCCAGGACATATATATACATAGCATAACTAGTGTAGAATGTAGAAAGGAAGCTGTATAATTCTATTAAGGATTTGAACACTTGTAGACATACTGTTCTTGGAAAACTTTGTTGAGCTACAGTCTTTGGACTACGTACAATTCAAGGGAGAATTCTCCTATGCGCATACAGCATCATCAGATAGCGTGAGTACTGAGATCCACCAGGACCTCTCTGGGATATCTTATGTATGAACCACTCAGACAGGTTCTGTCCAACTACTAATCACGTTGACACTTTGGGATTTGCTCCAGCTGTTCTGCTTCAATACTACATAATGATTACAGAAGCTAAATGTGTAGGTGCGGATCACAAAATCTTTATTAAAATTAGCAAATGCCTCACTGTTAATTAAAGTCAACAACATTTCTTTTGTATTCAAACCATCAAAATGCTTGCACTCATAATATCTTATTAGTATTAAATGGGGTTCTATTACATTTGCTGCCCAATGTAGAGCCTTAAGAAAAAGCTTTCACAGTTTGATTCATGTTTATCTTAATGGGGGCCCACAGTAGAGTAGTGTGATAACCTATTCAAGGATCACTCAGACACGATTGTCTGGATTATACTTCGGATATTCCATAAATCATTCTCTTTTAAGTGTGACATGTCAAGTAGGTATTATTCTAGGCCCCCTTCTTCTGCTCTTTCCTTGAAGGCACATCATCTTCTTACTTTGAACCCTGTACAAACTTGATATACGAGCAAGCCTTTACTGCTGTTTTAAACGCTCTATTTCTGTCTCATGAGTTACTTGTTTTCAGTCTTGAGACTGATATTTCCCTACATATATATTCAACAATCTAACTGCAGTGAGGCAGGAAACATGTTTGATAGGAGCAATCAAGGTTGAGCCATGTGCAATCACACTTAAGGGGTCCAGCAATAATGGACAATCATTGAATAGTGTGAGAAGACAGTGGTCATCCAGAGAGGAGAGTTTCATATCCAGAATGGCCTGACTGCAAGTGATTGCAATTTTCTCACTAATGTGTCTAAGTGAGGTATGGGAACCATAGCAGCAATGTTCCTGCAATGTATACTGTAATGATTCAGTTAGAGGTAACTGGTTGGAAATGTTAACCAGGGAGTTTAATGATGATTTGGCAAGGGGTGCAGCTTTGCTGTAACACCATCAGGGGACAATTGGGACCAATGGGATGTCTGTGCTCAAATATAGCCCTGCAGATTGAGTCAACATTGGATCATGCTAGTGCCTCCGGGGCAAACATGCCTGGGCTCAGGAATTGTGTGTTGTTCTTCCTGAACCATGCCAGCTCTATTGGACAAGCTAGATATCACTGACCATTACATTGGCATTCCTCATAGATACTCCCCCCCTTTAGAAGAGTGAGCCTCACTGTCGCCAAAAGCACTCTGCCCTGGAAGTCTGGCACTCTCCCCTGAAAGTCTGGCAGTGATCGGTTAGATCAGTCAACAGCAAGCATACATTTAAATCCCAGGGTTGATGGTTCTAATCACACTCAATGTTTTCTTAAACAACCCACCAGGATGAGTTAATGAATTCCCATAGAAGGATTAGGGAAGAACCCATAAGTCGCTGTTAGGCTACTTTAACAGGTCTAAGCAATGACCAGGAAATGACCCTGCAAAGACTTATGAAGCCAGGTTTATTTCTCTCCATGCCTCCCTCCACATTAACCCCCACCCCTCCCACTTCCAAAGGTGTGAATGCTCAAGGCAGGTTCATTTTTGGGGCTGCCTTACCCCTCTGCTTGTTATGTAATCCCATTGACTACACCTCCCTCTAGGCCTTTCTGGTGTGTTCGTAAAGAATACACATACAAATATAATTTAAAAGTCAGTTTTCTCAGCTGCTATACTTCTGGTACCAAAGTTGTCCCGGATTTTACTAGATTATATTGTGGTTCTACTGATGGGGTGCTTTTTTTCTGTCACAAATTTGGCACATCAGTCACATTTGCATTCTTCTGAGAATAGAGAGCTACTCTCTCCCATGTATGGTGCAAGTATTTAGTATACTACTTGGAAAAATTATTGGGAGATATTTTGAAATACTAGATTGCTAATGCATATATATAGTTCTCCTTCCATTTATGATGATTTCACAATTGGGAAGTGAAGTCAAATATCTGAAAAGTCCATTACAAAAAGGCACTTACTATGATTTAAGAGCAGGGTCATTTTCCACAATGGCTTCATAAGCCAGAGTGAAAAATGACCACAGGTTCAAAATTCGCTGGCATAGTCATTTTAAGGAGTTGCCAGCACCTGTTTAATAGCTGAAGTATTAGAGTCACTAATATTATCTCAGCTGCAAAGGTGTGTCCAGTCTGTGTTTGACTGAAATGATGCACAACCAGTGGACAATCTGCTACAATTTTGTGCGGAAAACAAATGCCTACCCACTTGGGCACTGCCAGTGCTTCCCTGAGGTCCAATTGGTGCTCCTAGAGATTGAAGGATGAGTAGTTTTCACCAAGAAATAACCTCAGCAGGCGGTATTCGATGTGACTTTATTACAGGAGGCAGGGCAGCGATAAGAAGACAATGTGAGTTATGGAAATTGTAAGGTTGAGAAAAACATCCAGGAATCATCAAGAGGCAATATGCAGAAAGCTGTTCCTGATCATTACAGAGATGAGGGTGTGAAGGCATTGTTCATTCCCAGGACGTGAGTATAGAAATGGATGTTTTTTTCCTCTAATAAGATGTGAAGTACATGTTATCCTTCTATAGTACTTATACTATAAGGAAAATGATTTCTCCACCGCATTCCATTATACTATATGAGATCTTGAAGTGATTTGAATATCAGGGTGGACCGGTAGTGAAATATAATGGAAGACATTGGTACTGCCTTTTCAGTTTGAATTTAAGGAACTGGAGTAATGGATGCGTTGGTATGTTATGGAATGAGATGTTCTCCCATTACATTGGGGGGGGGGGTATCACAATGGGATTAACTTCTTTGAATAGGATCTAGTCTGGGTGCTGACCCTTTATCCTAAGATTCTATTGCGGAAATCACACTCTTTGAAAATGAAGTCTTTCACATTGCATTGTACGGTAACCTGTTAACTAGATCTATCAGGAATATTGCCCATAGATTTATCAAGAATATTGACAAGTTGTAGAAGGTACAGGGAGTTAGCACGTTAAGGGCATTCAATAGGCACTACACAGAGGGGGGATATCATGCCAAGAATAGCTTAGCATATCCCTTTCATATGATACACCACTATTAGTCTAATTATTCCATTATTGTGTAGTATAAGTACCTAGATACATAGCGCAATACAATACTTAGGGGCACAGGAGGCAATACATGCCTCCAGACTTGAATATAACATTGCATTGATGTTTTCATAGTGGTAGCAATCAGTGGATAAGAGGAATGATGAGCCATGAATCATTGGGCTCATGAATTCTGTGAATATAGTACTGTTTACTCAGGTGTAAAGGGAACTTAATGTGAATTTCCAGCTTGACTAATGAGTTTTGATGTATCCCTGGTAATATCAATTATCAATTCATGTCCTCTCTCTGTACGAATCGTTTAGACTGAATCTCAACTGCCAACAGCCGTTAGTAATTCTCACAGCTCTAGTCACATCCTAATATCATGATGTATCAGATATCACATTATACAAATTGAAGAATGCATTTTTGAAATCCAGTTGCATGTATTAAATAGAAATGTGAGATTAGGGACAATTCTTTCTAAGTACTTTGCAGTGACTTCATGTGAAAAAGCTGTGATTCATACTATATCTGTGTATGTATATAGCACAGGGGCAACACTGATGTTTGATGCCCTAGCTGGAGGCTTTTGCAATTCGAGTGTGGGTACATGGTTATGGATATAGCACATGGCTTTGTCTTATCCCCAGTCTCATGGGAGCTGTAATGTGCTCAGTCAAGACTGATACACAATCTTAGGGAGACAGTCTTATAGTATACCACCTACTCTACCCTTCTCACTCTCCATCTGTTATAACTAACCCCACCTTATCCCACTCGCCACCAGAAAGCTACTAGATTAGGTAACCTAAGGGACCGGCAGCACTGGTTCATCTGGAAGAACAATGGGATAACTTCATTACCATAGGGAATTCCCTCCAACCTTGGCATCAAAATCTTCAGGAAATTTTCTTTCTCCGTGTCTTACGGGGTTTGACCAAGGCAATGACACCTATTATCATAAGGGAAATGTCCACCTACAAATATGCTTTGAAAATATTAAATCTATGTCTGCAAGATCTATACTGCTATCATGAACATCGACTCTGTGACCTGTTGTGAGATATGTGACTAGGCAGGTCAAAACTTGCATCTGGGGGAATTGACAATCGAACTTTGTGTCGAGGTCTTAACAATTAAATATCATGAGCTAAAATGTAAATGGTAGAGATTTACATCTAGAACATGAATAATTTATTGTTCCTTGTAACTCATGTTATAAGATGTAAATGAACTGTATCCCCTTACCTGATTTATTTCAGCCATGCGTACCTGCTTGCATCTCCACTAGACGAGGACTAAAATGGTGCATCCTGAATAATGCAATGGTTTCCATGGCAGCCAGAAAATGTGATAGGTGGCAATTTCTCACAGAAGAACGTTACATTCCAAATACAGGAATGGTAACACCAAAGATGGAATAACCCCCATCTTAACTGTATTTTACTACTGTATTCCCCATTAGAAACTACTGTATTCCCCATTAGAAAATACCCTAAAGCATTTTTGGCTGTATGTTTCACTGTCTGCCATTCTGATGTCCCCTGGCAGCCAAAACCGGTACAAAATATCTGCCAGGTGGTTTGTTGTGTCAGGACCATTCACATATAACCTTAACTACCTCAACATCCCTTGTAGCACAATTCTGTTTCCACTGGGCCGTTTGCCACTTCAGCACCCTGAGCTGCAACACAAGTATTCTCCATACCATGGATAATGCAACTCCCTGTGTTTCATAAAGAACCACAAGGACTTGCTACCGGATAAAGTAAGAGGCATTGTGTTTGGACTGGGTTGTTTTATTAGGGAAGGGTTATTTCCTCTTAGCAACACACCCAGAATAAAGGACACCTCATATGGCCGCACGACCGCAATAACAATGGCTGACCCTGGTACCAGTAATCTCACAGGAGATTGCGGCAGAATACCAGATTCCTGTAAGGTGTGGTTTATTCTGTTTTCATTGCCATCAGTGGGGCCATTGGTAAACAATATCAAACTGGTACATCGCCTCAAGTCAAAGTGTCCCTGCATGGAGAATTTATGTGTAGTAAGCTTTTCCAGAGGGAAGGGAATAATATTATTCCACACACTACAATTCACAATTCACAACTTAAGTGGACTGCTTGTTAAAAAGCAGTTTCCTGGAGTCAAACAATTATTTAGGCTACTGAAATAAGTAGGAGCTATTTCTTCCTGAGTAATTCAATGTGTACTGAAAAAAAGAAGTTGCCTAGCCTAATTTCTCGTGATTTGACCTAAACATGTATGTCATTAAATCAAATGCAATTCCAAACACAATTAAGTAACTTAAAACATTGGTTCTCAAGGGTAATTCGCCACACAATGCCTTGCATCATTTTAACAAAAGGTCAAAAAACTTGGCTGTGAAGCCAGACAATTATTCAGGCCACTGAGGTTTAAATTACAACAACTCCCCTCCAATTTGGGAAACAAAACAATGAGGGACCTGTTTTGCAGGTAGGGTTCGGCTGACTAAAACACATCATTACTTGCCAAATATGTGAGGCATGCGAACATGTCTGGCAGTGTGGGTGGAAATCATTATTAGAGACTAACATAGTTCCCTTTTCACTGTCCGCTATGTTTTGTTGTAGTACAGTGAAATCTCGTTATAACGAGGACGGTTATAAGGAGCAAACGGTTATAAGGAGCACATTTGCTTTGCCAAATCCATTCCTATACTTTTCTATAGTAGAAAAACACTTTTAGAACGAGCATTTCTAGCCAAAAATCGTTTATAAGGAGCAAATATTTTCGAGATAGTAAGTCATTTCTTACTGAAATGAGGTAAATGTCACATATCCTACAGCCCCTGTCATTCTGTGTGGACTATAGCCTTTGTCAGGACTTCCGTTATGGGGGGGGGGGGAGGGGCAGGAAGCAGGGGAGGCGGGGCCTTTGTAAGGACTTCCCCTGTGATGTGGGCAGTCTACAGGGGTGTAGGTACGGACCTGTGAGGGGGGGGGGCAGGGGGAGGCGGGGCCTTTGTAAGGACTTCCCCTGTGATGTGGGCAGTCTACAGGGGTGTAGGTACGGACCTGTGAGGGGGGGGGGCAGGGGGAGGCGGGGCCTTTGTAAGGACTTCCCCTGTGATGTGGGCAGTCTACAGGGGTGTAGGTACGGACCTGTGAGGGGGGAGCAGGGGGAGGCGGGGCCTTTGTAAGGACTTCCCCTGTGATGTGTGCAGTCTACAGGGGTGTGGGTACGGACCTGTGAGGGGGGGGGGGCAGCAGGGGGAGGGGGGGCCTTTGTAAGGACTTCCCCTGTGATGTGGACAGTCTACAGGGGTGTAGGTACGGACCTGTGAGGGGGGGGGGCAGGGGGAGGCGGGGCCTTTGTAAGGACTTCCTCTGTGATGTGGGCAGTCTACAGGGGTGTAGGTACGGACCTGTGAGGGGGGGGGCAGGGGGAGGGTGTTGGGTCTTTGTCATTACTTGTCATTGACCAAAATCGGTTACAAGGAAGGTTGGTTACAACGAGCAAATTTGCCTTGCCAAAAGGTGCTCCTTATAACGAGATTTTACTGTATAAGAAGACCAATAAGTCCACAGCGCGTGATTATAGTCAATGGGTGGATTGTACTGTAAGCCATTAAATTATATTGCTAAGTTCAAATGCAATGATCATGGTCAACTCTATGAGATATCTAAGTGAGATGGGCCTTTCGATCAAATGGTGTCAGACAAATTTCAGTAAGTTAATAATTATATCGTATTCTGAAAAGTCTAGATCTGTTATGGAGAAAGACAGTTAACTGATAAACAGTCTTACTTTGATTCATGCTTATCTGAATGGACAGCCATAGTAGAGTAATTTTATAACTTATACCAGGCTCACATACACATGATTGCCAGGAATATATCTACATACATACATACATACATACATACATACATACATACATACATTTTTGAAATCCAGTTGCATGTATTAAATAGAAATGTGAGATTAGGGACAATTCTTTCTAAGTACTTGGCAGTGTCTTCATGTGAAAAAAGGTTGTGATCCATACTATATCTGTGTATGTATATAGCACAGGGGCAACACTGATGTTTGATACCCTAGCTGGAGGCTTTTGCAATTCGGGTGTGGGTACTTGGTTATGGATATAGCACATGGCTTTGTCTTATCCCCAGTCTCATGGGAGCTGTAATGTGCTCAGTCAAGACTGATATACAATCTTAGGGAGACAGTCTTATAGTTTACCACCTACTCTACCCTTCTCACGCTCCATCCGTTATAACTAACCCCACCTTATCCCATTCGCCACCAGAAAGCTACTAGATTAGGTAACCTAGGGGACCAGCAGCACTGGTTCATCTGAAAGAACAATGGGATAACTTCATTACCATAGGGAATTCCCTCCAACCTTTGCATCATAGTCTTCAGGACATTTTCTTATCATAGGAGAAATACCTACAAATTATGCTTCTGAAATAGTAAATCTATGTCTGCCAAATATATACCGCTATAATGAACATCGACTCTGTGACTTGTTGTGAGATATGTGACTAGGTAGGTCAAAACTGGCATCTGGGCGAATTGACAATCGAAGTTTGTGTCAAGGTCTTTAAAATCCCCTTACCTATTTAAAAATGGACTGATTCATTAAAATACCCAGAAAGGTGTGACCTTTAAGGTAGATTTGTTGTAGAGAGAACTTTCATGGTACGTTTTCAGCCATGCGTACCTGTTGGCATTTCTACAAGACGAGGACCAAAATGTTGCATCAAGAATAATGTGATAGATGACAATTTCCCATGGAAAAACGTTGCATTTCAAATACAGGAATGATAGCACCAAAAATGAAATAACCCCCAAAAATACTGTATTCCCCATTAGAAAATACCCTTAAGGTCAAATCCCACAACGCGAAAAATGGGCCAGAAAGTGTTGATTATTGACATAAAAACAAGGGGCAACTGTTGCCAATATTGTAAATCGCAACACTTGTCCCATGATCTTATGCTTCTCCAAATCCCACAGTGGTCAATAATAGGCAAGCAAAGTATTGCGTGCCGGGCTGGTTAATGGATCTGTTCGAGGGGAGTTATTTCACAGTATGATTTGTCCTCACTATTCCCTCTCAATTAGCCTAAAGATATTTGGAGTGTCCCCCCTATATAAGCCAAATTCCAATAAGCAACATTTTCTAGGCCTTCCGGGGGCAAATATCTAACTCCTTTGATCCTTGTGGTTTCCCAAATCACAAGACAAAGGCAACCCTTTCTCACTGATTTGGGCCTGTTTTAGCCAAAATAGGGCCCAAAATCGGCAATAAGACCAATTCACAACATTTTCTGACCCTCTCTTGCGTTGTGGGATTTGACCTTTAAGCATTTTTGGCTGTATGTTTCACTGTCTGCCATTCTGATGTCCCCTGGTGGCCAAAACCGGTACAAAATATCTGCTAAGTAGTTTGTTTTGTCAGGACCATTCACATATAACCTTAACTACCTCAACATCCCTTGTAGCACAATTCTGTTTCCACTGAGCTGTTTGCCACTTCAGCACCCTGAGCTGCAACACAAGTATTCTCCATACCATGGATAATGCAACTCCCTGTGCTTCATAAAGAACCACAAGGACTTGCTACCGGATAAAGTAAGAGGTATTGTGTTTGGACTGGGTTGTTTTATTAGGGAAGGGTTTTTTCCTCTTAGCAACACACCCAGAATAAAGGACACCTCATATGGCCGCACAGCCGCAATAACAATGGCTGACCCTGGTACCAGTAATCTCACAGGAGATTGCCGCAGAATACCAGATTCCTGTAAGGTGTGGTTTATTCTGTTTTCATTGCCATCAGTGGGGCCATTGGTAAACAATATCAAACTGGTACATCGCCTCAAGTCAAAGTGTCCCTGCATGGAGAATTTATGTGTAGTAAGCTTTTTCAGAGGGAAGGGAATAATATTATTCCAAACACTACAATTCACAACTTAAACAGCTAATCTCATATCCACACCACAGTTCACTGTGCAGATACTGATTGTGAACCCTAGGGGTGTGATAACAATTACAGTCCATGACAATGAAAAGGTCAATAAACCCTAATCATTTCATAATCAAACCTACTAAGCCTGGCCAGATGACCCTACATAGTTGAGATGTCCCTGAACTATTACTATTGGCTGTACATGGATAATTCTAGATACCGAATTTAAGAAAGCTGGAATCGGAAATACTTTCTTTAGAAATAAATAGTGCGAATAAGAACAGTAGCCACAGGATAAAATAATATTAATGTGAAGCTATCAGTGAACAATGCTTACGATTTTCAGATTGTCTCATCACATTGTTAGGAAAAGAAGTGACTCCCATGGCAATTATCACCGCAATGAAGACTTTCCAGTCATGATTCAGAGCTTATGGCATGCCGTAAAGAGGGGTTAGATTTTTTTATACCAACACGTAGGAGCTTATAGTCAGGTGTTCACGGAGAGTATTTTCCTGTATGTTGTCAAAGAGGTTACTGTTAATGTAGATATTTTCGCCCTGTACATAATTCCGCGACTTTCGTGATTTTTAAATATCGCGATTTACATGTCCAGAGCAAATATTTATCCAATATTGTCATACTACTACCATATTCCAAAAATCGCGAATTTAAATACTCGCGAAAATGTAATTTTTAGCAAAATCGCGAAAATGTATACACGCGAAAATTTATACACGCGAACATATGTACGTTTACAGAAGTCATAAGCTAAACGGGTTTCTTACACCAGCCATTGCCAGCTATATCACACTGTGTGCTAATTCAGACAGATCAGAGGTATGTGTAATCATATACTATAGATGAGGTGAATTCAAAAGCAAACCACAAATGCAGAAGACAACTCCTACAGTCGCTCTGGTGCTGCATATGGCACTACTAGGACTTCTCCATTTCCAAATAAGGATGCGAGGCTCAACAAAAAAAAGGGTTATCAACATGATTTCCCAAAGGAACACTCAGGTTCAAGTCATTGAAAACAGACCTTAAGTATTGACTATAAAAAGCAACTTTCCTAAATCACTTTAATAATAAATAGTGCCTGGTGGTTAAGTGAGGGAGTAAAACCAACATAAATCGTTAGGCCACTTTGAACACATGTTTACTGATGACCAAGAGCCAGAACTGCCAGTACGTAGGTTTGCACCTGGGGCATGAGGGAATATAATAGGACCAAAAGGAAATAGATACTAATTCTATGGTTGTTATGGAAATTGTCCTAAATGGAGCTATTCGGTCTTCATTTCTTAGGAATTACATCAGTTACTCAGAACTGGAGACAGACCTCGAAAATTCTTCCTACAACCCAATCTACACTAGGAAGTCACAGTGCATTTAGAGCTTACTTATTTGTTGAAAGTACCGAGAATAACTGGGTCAACAGGGTAGCAGTAGATAGACATATCACAAAATTGTCGGTCATGCTTGTTAAAAAGCAGTTTCCTGGAGTCAAACAATTATTTAGGCTACTGAAATAAGTAGGAGCTATTTCTTCCTGAGTAATTCAATGTGTACTGAAAAAAGAAAGTTGCCTAGCCTAATTTCTCGTGCTTTGACCTAAATATGTATGTAATTAAATCAAATGCAATTCCAAACCCAATTAAGTAACTTAAAACATTGATCCTCAAGGGTAATTCGCCACACAATGCCTTGCATCATTTTTACAAAGGGTCAAAAAACTTGGCTGTGAAGCCAGACAATCATTCAGGCCACTGAGGTTTAAATTACAACAACTCCCCTCCAATTTGGGAAACAAAACAATGGGGGCCCTGTTTTGCAGGTAGGTTTCGGTTGCCTAAAACACATTATTTCTTGCCAAATGTGTGAGACATGCGAACATGTCTGGCAGTGTGCGTGGAAGTCACTATTACAGAGAATAACATAGTTCCCTTTTCCCTGTCCTCTATGTTTTGTTGTAGTATAAGAAGACCAATAAGCCCACAGCACCTGATTATAGTCAATGGATGGATTGTTTACTGTAAGCCATACAATTATATTACTAAGCTCAAATGCAATGAACATGGTCAAATCTATGAGATATCTAAGTGAAATGGGCCTTTCGATCTAATGGTGTCAGACACATTTCAGTAAGTTAATAATTATATCGTATTCTGAAAAGTCTAGATCTGTTATGGAGAAAGACAGTTAACTGATAAACAGTCTTACGTTGATTCATGCTTATCTGAATGGACAGCCATAGTAGAGTAATTTGATAACTTATACCAGGTTCACATAGACATGATTGCCAGGAACATACATACATACATACATACATACATACATACATACATACATACACACATACATACATACATACATACATACATACATACATACATACATACGTACGTACGTACATACATACATACATACATACATACATACATACATATATACATACATACATATGTAATAAACGATACTTTGTCCTTTATACTATTGTTATAGTATTAAGTAAAGAAACAAAGTCGACACAGTTCGGATCAAGTGTTACAGGTTGCGAATCAATAGGTTTATTCAGGAACCTAGACAGGCAAAGCTATAGCGGTGCGAACTCCCTATAGAGTTCGGAACGGGTCGGATGCTGGGTATATATAGGCAGCCAGCCTGCGCGCGCACACGCAGACCGGAAGGTCTGTCCATACCCCAAGCCTGAAGCAGATGCTGCCACCTGCCGTCGGGCTGAAGGGTTCGGACGGAGTTCGCAACACAGCATCCAACAGAACCCGTCATATAAACCCCGCATAACCCTAGCCCCTACACATACATACATACATTTCTACAGATTTATGCTCTTTTTCCAGTTGTCCCTCATTACAATCAGTAAAGCGATGGTCAATTATCACCAAACCTGACCCGACTTGTAGTTCTCTTTATCATATTGGGGTTATCATCACCATTGAATTTGGTAAAAAAAAATTCACTTCCTCTGACACCAATGGAAAACATCTCTGTTCCTGGTTCCAGTGTCCCTAGAGTATAGGTGGGGTTTGATGAAGGCAATCAGGCTTGGTCCTTGTGGAATCACGCCAGCGGGGGTTCAGTTATATGTAACTGACACTCATTGAATCATGTGCGGAAATAGTGGTCATACAGGGGAGACAGGTCCATAATTACAACCTAAGGCTAAGAAGTATAACGATGTCCTGTCAACGTTAGCCTCTCGTTGTAGTGTATATATACAGTGATGCTTTACCATTTCTTGTACAGCCTAGTTTGCTGATATAATTAACTCTCCTTTATATGTCCCAATGAGATATGTGAATCAGGTCACAATTGTTCCTGTAAATTACAGTGTAATGAAAACTGGACACAGACTTTTAGTATACTTTGGCTTTATATACTTTTGAACACATTGTATATGAGAGTACATGTAGTAACAAGAATGAGATATATAATGTGTTGGTAGCATACATCTACCATAACCTATAAACGTAGACATGTGAAGAGTCAGTGTTTACTTAGTGTATACCGCCATACTGATGGTTGTTTTAGGTATAAAATTGAATGATTACAATACACTACTATAACGGATGGGCCTTTTCGGGCAGCGGCAGCCTCCATGGAGGGCGCCATGTTGGATTCTCCCTATATACCTCACTCTTGCGCAGGTATAGCTGTATGGTGAACGACCCAGTCTGCTGCCTCATAGGACCCACTGCCCATAGCTACTCCAGAGTCAGAGAGAGGGGACCGAGATGGGTCATGTGAGGCAGCTCTCTAATGGGTCCTACAGTGTAGTTTGTAAGGGACAGATGGGAGGTATGCTGACCACCAAGCTGGGAGTAACTACACTGGGACCCTGTCAGTTACTCCACACAGTGCTAAGCTACATCAGGGCAGAGCAGGGTGACCATAGACTCGAGAGGGAGCATCTAGGTCACGCAGGTCAGTGGGAGGGAGTGGGGCTCAGTGACGGGGCAGGACAGGGCCGTAGCATATATATCTGAATATGGCGGTTTTTGTATACTTTATTATTAAATCGATTTTGTCAAATACAGGATCTCTTAGGCTTAAATCAGGAGTAGTGTATCAGTCCAATTCCGGTGAATTTCCCTCGCATCAAGGTTATTTGGAATTCTTGCATCACACTGTATCAGATGGCTTCCGGCCTTAGCACTGGCACATTAATATATAATTATGTTGATTGATTGGATATTTTGATTGACTGTCCTCTGGCTGTCGGCTCAGTTGGGTGGCAGGGGAGGTGGCAGGTGACCATGACAGAAAGGGATACACATTAAATGGCCACATGACCAGAAAACTGTGACACATTGATAATTACCTCCCCCCCCCCCACCCCACCCTTTACCATGTTGCTACTCAGGAAGCTGTCAGAGATTTCTATCTTACACCTCGTACAAAGCAGTCTGACATGGCATGCCCATCCCAGCTACCACAGTCCCAGTCATGTTATTTCAGCCTTAGGGAGTGGTCATTTTTTAACAACAGGGGGGTCGGTGGATTTTCGCAGGGAGCGGGTCGGAATGTTTTTGGACCCTCCCGCGAGAGGAGTCGAAATTCTTTCAGTCCCCCCCCCCCCATGGGCACATTGAAATTGAGCGTGGCCAACCCCTTTGAGTTAAAGTAATGCGCGGGCTTTTCCCATAAAAAGGGGTGTAATTTTTTTGGTCCCCCCCTCAAGAGGGGTCCAAATGTTTTTGGTCCCCCCCCTTCAAGGGGTCCAAATTGTTTTGGTCCCCCCCCCCAATCCACCCCCTAGTGTGTGGCCTGTCCTGCTGTTAAGCAGATACTCTCGTTCCCAAATCCTTCCGAATGAAGGCTCTGGCAACAGCCAAAATTACCTTGAACTTGGGATTTTGCTGGGTCTGGTCTCACGCCTCAGAATGATACGGGAAAAAAAGTCGCTACGAGATACATGAAACTCAAAGTTGGTTTTGCTGATCCGTATCATAGTAGCAAAAACTCGCACATAATCCGCACCCTGACTCTGTGCAGCTCCTATAAGCCCCACTGGCAATCTGATTTGCGTAATAGCCGCAGCCTATACGCGAGGTTTTACGGTAGGGGGCTGAATAAAATTCTCAAGTTGAAGGGAAGAGCCTGCAAGGCAATGTGGGGATATTTTAATGGCTAGAATACTCTCAATACTTCCCTGATCAGTGCTGATGTCCAATTGGCGGTGCTCGTACAGATTGGGGGATGAGAAGCTTTCACTAAGAAATATCCTCAGCATGCCTTATTTGATGTGCCTTTATTACAGCAGGCAGGGCAGTGATAAGAAGACAACATGAGTTATGGAAATTGTCAGATAAGAAAAACGTCCAGGAATCATCAAAAGGCAATATGCAGAAAGATGTTCCTGATGATTACAGAGATGAGGGTTTGCTGTGTGTATAGGCATTGTTCAATCCCCAGGATCTTAGTGTGAAAGTTACTGTTTTCCCCTCTGCTACAACGTAAACTCCATGGCATTTGCATAATTACATATCTGTGTATAAGAAATTATCTCCTGAGCACATTCTGCTACACACAGAAAAATGAAGGTGTCAACGGTGTCCCCCACGTGGCTCTGATAAAATAGAGAGTCCAACTGCTATAGTGACTCTGCTTATATGAAGGGTCAACTTGAGTTGACTCTGATAGTAGAGAGTCAATTTGAGTTGACACTGATCGTACAGAGTCAACTCAAGTTAACCCTTCATATAAGCAGAGTAATTAGCCGTTTGACTCTCTATTTTACCAGGGTCACGTGGGAAACACAGGTGACACCTTTAATTTTCTGTGTGTATATTTATGATATCTCGTGTTGATTTGAAATTTAGAATGGATAAGTAGTAAAAAGTAATGGACGGTAAGGCTGCTACCACTTTTAGTTTGAAGGATGTGGAGATGAATGGATGGTTGTGGATACCATGGAATGCATTTATCAACTTTCCTGAGGGATTACACTAGGGAATGTAACTTGTATGAACATGATCTGTTTGTGTGCTGAGTGACCTTAACTTTTAGATATTACTGTAGGAATAACACACCTTGAAAATTAAGGTCTTTCACATTGCACAGCACGGAAACTTGTCAGGGATAAACAATGGTGAGTTTTGGTGAGTAATACAAGTTGCAGACCATTATAGCATATTAAAATAATTCATAATTATTTTCTCATTAACCAGTCCTCGATCAGGCTATGAAATTGCACTACATAGTGCAATACATGGCTAGGGACACAACAGGTAATATAGAACTTCAGAGCATGCAGGCAGTTTCGCATCGATGTTGAGATGATAGGAAGAATGAGCTGATGATAAAAGCAGAGATCCAATTGCACGTGTCTTATCAGTCTTATAGAAGAATGAGTTTCGCCTTAGATCTAGGCAAACCTACAGCGATATTTTCTCATAAGGCACTGGTCATTAAGTACATGTGGAAATTAAAGTGAGTATTAAGGAAATTAAAGAGATTAGGTATAGGAGCCTGGGGAGTAGCAGAATATATGTATCCCTTGGATCAGATACTGAACTCGCACTTTGTGGTGCAGGGAACAAGCTATTATAGTTTACTTCATACCAGATCAAAGGAATGGCTTCTTTACTATCGGGAATTCCCATTCTTAGTCATCAGGATTTCTCGGTTTCTTCTGAGGTTTTACCAACACTCATCTCATTAGAGACATATGTATACATGCATGTCTATGACTTTAGATAATATGATAAATGTCTACTAACTGCAGATCGGTCTACCACTTACTAGGTTAGGTTATATAGCGATGGGGAATAAGCACAAAATAACACTCATGGGAGAAAATAGGAGAAAAAACCCTAAATGTCAACTTATTAGAAAAACCATGCATGCCAAACTTAATGGGGGATGTTCCAACATTCTACTGGGCCGTTTGCCACTTCAGCACCTAAGCCACAACCCAAGTATTCTCCATACCATGGAAAACGCAACTCTCTGTGCTTCATAAAGAACTGCAATGACTTGCTACTGGCTAAAGTAAGAGGCATTGTGTTTGGACTGTGTTGTGTTTTTTTTTTAGGGAAGGGTTATCTCCTCTAAGCAGCACACCCACAATAAACGACACTCCCTGTGGCCGCACCACCGCAATAACAATGGCTGACCCTGATACTAGTAATCCCACAGGAGATTTCCAGAGAATACAATATTCCTGTAAGCTGTGGTTTATTCTGTTTTCATTGCCATCAGTGGGGCCATTTGTAAACACCTTCTAAGTATTACATTGCCTCCCCTTTTTCTTCTTCTAATGCTGATGATGAGTCCCACTGGTACAATTTCAATCAGTTGACCCTGAACTAAGGGTTATTACTGTTGAGGCCAGACCGGCCAATATAACTGTATTCTTTATACCTTTAGGTTAAAAATTCGATGTGTAATAAACAAAAAACACACATAATTTTACTACCTAAAATCGCAGCAAAAGACTTGTTCTGAAACTATTGACACTGAGTATTATAACATACCAGCGTAGACAGTGGTCCCTCAATGCCACACGCACCAACTTACCTTTGTCTACAAGCAGAGTCCTAGTCCTGCCGTAAGGTAGGACAGTATGGGCCACTCTGACTACTACACTGACTACCTGTGCTACCTGTTTACAGACCTCTGTCCTATCCTTGCTCCCCACGGTGTTGTAGGTATGCAGGCCATGTGCTTTAAGGACCGCAGCACTGTTGACACACAGCAGATGGGGAACTTTGCTAAATGTGGGTATATCTCCAGTTTAATGCAAAAATGTGTGTTCTGCATCCCAGTAATATTATGCAAATCCATGAGATTATTTTAATGCAATCAAATGCATGCATTTCCACCAGAATGTGATGCTCAAAGCAGAGGGGGAACATAGAGTTGACTACCCTGTTTCTGTAAACAGAAACACCTGACCTCCTCCCAGAGGTTTAGCTCAGTGGTGGCCTGTGCTCGATGCAGATATCCCCTTCTAACATTTAATAATGTGTTACAATATAGCATCTGCGAAAAAGGCCCTTCATTGTTCCTATGGTGTCAATGAAACCTTGGGCGGTTTTAAAGCTACATCTGCAGGAAAGAACTTGTGGTGATGAAACTCTGGCATCTCAGAGCAGAGGCTGTGGATCTTTGTCTTTCAACCTTGCAGTATATCTTTTTCTAACAAATCTGTGCTGCAATTGCTATGAGATTTGCTTACCCGTTTGAATCACAAATAATATACAGGTAGCTATATAGGACTATCCATGATGATTTAGAAAATAACTATAGATACAAATGTTGCTGTGAGGCCAAGCACTGAGTCATGCCAATTTTGATTAGTAGATAACGATCAGTGCCTCCCTCATCAAACGATGATATCTAATTTCCTGAGAGTAATCCAATACCAACCAGATATTGCTGCCATCAAGAACAAAGGGCTATACATTGGGATGCCCAGGCTCAGTCACCATCATCAATGATTTGCTGACCCCAAACCTAACCCACTGATCAATACAATTGAAGGTCTTTGGCATATGAGACATTCTTGGTATTGTTTCTCCAAAGTAGTTTGAGAATCCTTGATGTGATCATGACGTAAGGTGTCAGATCATTTGCTGTTGGATGACCCAACACCACTAAAAAGCATTTCAATGTCAATGGTGGTACTTGGTAATTGCCCGAGACATACCTCATTATTCTGAGGATGCTTGTTCCACTAAACAAGTACTTTATTTGCCCCCAACCAGCTTCTTGTCACTAGCCACATGCTCTTTAGAACATACAAAAACAGCAGTGAACCTTACTTAGAGCTAGGAAAGGAGGGGATCCACAGGATATGGGGAACACACAGAGAAAGGATCATGAAGGGAGCAGGGTAAGTATAGAAGGACAGTGGAGGCAGTGCAACCTCTGTTCTTTTTGTAGTAGCAGAAGATACTACAACTATCAGCATCAGTGTTTGTCCAGTTTGGCTACCCAATTATGGCAACTATGTAGACTATGATGAGAGAAGCCTAGCAATTCCACATTGATTACCAGTAATTGCCTCCCAAGGAAGGGTTACCCCCCTCAATATGCATGATCCCACGGCAGAAAATGCCGGTCACATCTGGCTGATGCACACTGCATGCATTCTTGCATAATATCAATGTATTAATACATCCATTACGAAAGTTGTGCATTGTGAGCTTAAAGACGTCAAGATAAAATGATACAAAAAGGTGATTCGCTGACAATAATATTAGCATGGAGTAAAAAAGCCCCAAAAGGATGCCATTGCATCCCTCAGTCCCACAAAGAACTAACTCAATCTGTAGAGTACAAGGTGTCTTGGGCTTATATCAATTGTGTGTCTTTCATAGAAACCTTACATTGCCTATGGAGTACCCTAGTGTATGGAGTATGAGGGGTGCAAATAGGACAAGACAGAGTAACAGAATAAAATAATTATTAGGTAAGGGACTGGAAATCATGTAGCGAAACCTTTATTTTTATACTCTTTTATTTAATTGAAACTTCAGTCAGTTAGTTGGAAATTTCTAATTGTTTTCCAAATGCATTGTCAGTGGAAGGTCAATATGAGACTTCACTGAGCTTAACTGAGATGTCTGGAAACTGCTGAGCTGTTGACATTCTGTATGGGAGTCAGCAGATTATAATTAGATGAGCCAAAGGCAGATTTGACAAAGGTCTGTTACATTCTTACACTCTTTTTAAAGCAGACTCATTTTCGCCTGAGGGCCCCTATCTGAAAAGAGTCTGTGCAGTCTCACAGAGTAATGTCAGAATTCACCATCTGTTACGTCAGATGGGTGGGGTCCAGTTCCAATGTGGCTAAAGACATTCATTGGGCTAAACAGCTAAAATACCTGCCAATCATAATTACCGAGTAGTGTGAGGGACCTTCCTTAAGGGTAGGACATATACATTAAGTTGTTACTAAAGCTCCAAGTAGCAGTTCTTGCAGGCAAATTTAGAGTATGGTGTAGTTTAAATCAATAGCAATACTGGTCGTTGCATTTAGTATGTTGTGCTTATACGGAAGTTTTTGCTACTACACTGAAAATCCATAGATTGAAAGGGTTAGTCAGTTCAGACTATCCTAGGTTGGTCATATGAGTGTTAGTCATAATGGCAAAGTTATATTCAAAAATGACTGAGGGGTCAGTCAGTAGTGGCTAACCTAGGTTCATCATTGGTGTGTTGTATTTGTATACCACTAGTTGGGGCCACCTGTCATGACCACTCGGTGGCTCCCCCTGGAAATGAAAAGACTAAGGTGGGTTGGTCAGTCCTGACCAACCTGACAATAATAACTGACCTATGTTGGGCGTATAGGGATCCAAAAAATGACTAACTAGGTTAGGCACTAGTGACTGAGAGGTTGGGCGCATAGGGAGCCCAGGAATATCAGTGTATGGTACAGTACATAATCAGATTGCCAGTATGGCTTATATGATCCACCCAAAGTCTGGGTGTGGCTTATACGCTTAAATGCCAGAATTTACGGAATTAACAACCCAAACAATTCTAATTCTTAGTCCAATTTAACTACTAGAAACATATTTATAAATTTCTGCTAAGCGAATTGTACCCTAATTAAGTCAAAAGTAACTTTTGAATATTACATTTAATTTTTGCTAGTATCATATCATACATGCTGGTGTGTATGTGCGATACTAGATAAGACTTATTGTTGGATGCCCATCAACTATCTTTTGATGACCTCCAGCTAAGTCTAACAGGATGAAATAGATGGCCTCAACCATAAATAATAGGGTAGGTAGCTGAATGTTGTATGGTACCTAGCCACTACTGATGGGTGAGTTTGTCAGCCAGAGAACCCTTTATTGGATGTACCAGGGTAGTAAATAAATAAAGGCAATCAAATTAACACTACCTGTATACGAGTCCCACAAGAGCAAAAACAGGCAAAATAAAGTGGAAACATATATAGGAGGAAAGAAGTCTGTAAGAGGAAATGCTTTCAGCGGCAACAACATTGTCATAATTGAGCAAGGCAAAGCAAACCTACTGGAGAGGAAATACAACAAATGCTATTCTGAGATATTCACGAGAGAAGTAGTCAGCAAATTGATTCAGTAAGCTGGTTATTTGTGGTCAGTGGAGATGGCTCTCTTGATCGCTAAACCTTTTTTTTCCTTCTCTGGTTAATCCACACCTGGGGCACACAATCTGATAAGCACTACCTCTCCAGCTGTCTGGGAATGCTTTATCACTGCCCTAATCACATCCGGCCCTACCTTACCTCAGTACCTCCCGTGGATGGGCAGGGGGAAGGGAAAAAAGACAAATCAAAAGGGTCAAGCTTAAAGCCCAAACGCCCCTATATATATAGGGCTGAGTACCTGTCCCGGCTCCACTCCGACTGCCGCTGGAGGGGTACCGAGATCTGCGCCTTTAAGGGTCGTCAGCCTCTACCCTTTGAACTATTATAGCAATGGAAATTTTATTTTTGGGTTGTAAAGGGCTACCTCTTTCTTGCCCCCCATGATTGCGAGGTCCACCAAATCCACCAGTGATAACTACCTGCCTGTACCCTTTCACATATTGCACTCTGCACTCTGTGCTTTTAACATATATCAGATATATTCAAATCATGCTTATTTACTTCCCGGTCCGCCACCTTTAATATACGTCCTGCATGCTGTGTATGCAGAGCACGCCCTTCCCTACCTCTATCTTGTGTATGTTTCCACTATAGGTCAGGGATTTTAGCTCAGGATTCTCGCCCAAATTCGGAATATTTTGAAATTTCAGACAGAATTTCAGACAGAATTTTTTAGGAGTGGATAATGAATGAGTGTCATGAGAAGGAGGGCATCATAATAGTTGTAGGCGATGCCATCCAGATACTTTTAACGTTTATGTGGGTCTATCAGTCTGTATTTCTTTCCAGTTGTAGACAATGCTTTCTACAAAAAGAGGGCCCATGCCTGATGGACACAGGTGTGGATATTAACATTCATCCCACGTTTACAAATAGTTTCCTATACATCTGATGAAGTTTGCATGTTCTCAGTGAGAATTATGAACTGCTCCTTGTAAATCAATATGATTTCATTTCAAACCTTTGAGATGAAATGTAATTACCAAGCTATGGACATATGATGTAGAGACCTTTTAGCTCTACTCTGCAGCATCTATAGATACCGTCTTTACCAAGCTATGGAAATATGATAAAAGGCCCTTGTACCTCCTTTCTGTAGCATCTATACTGTGGTTCTACCGTAATTCTACCGTCTTCCTACAACGTTACTCTATCCAATGTTGACATAATTAGCCAGAGCTGCCAAATAAAGTGTCAAGAATAGTGACAAAATAGGAGGTTTGAACACTTTTGAGTGAAGCTCTGTGTAAATATTGATTAATTTTATTTCACAAATTAACTATTTATTTCATAGTTTTGCCTTGCAGAATAAGATTTAGATGCTGCACGTCCCTATGTTTAAGTAAAGAGATCGTCCTTCTGCACATTAATAACTGTTCCAACTGCAGGAAATAGAGAAACAACAGAGGTATATTCCCAAGGACCAATGAATCCACCTTTTATGTACAGGCTGATTCCAAGTTAAGTTTTGCATTTGGGGGTCAAGAATAATACAAAAGTAGATGGCATCAACACTTGACCGTTTCATCACTTGATTCCTGGCTGTGTCCTTGAATTAGGGGCAAATTCGCCTATATTGTGGTGAAAGGGTTAACTAAAAAGTAGGTTTACTGATAAACTATATATGGTGCACAGCTGCCCCCACTGGCATGAGTAAACGGCAGACCAGAGAGATTCTTATTGTATGTACACGGTAGTAAATGAATCAAGGCAATCAAATCAATACTACTTGTATGCTGGTCCCACAAGAAATGAAAAGATAGAATGAAGTGGAAAAAATTAATAAGAGAAAAGAAGTCCACAAGAGGAAATGCTATCAGCGGCACTAACCTTATCGTAATTGAGCAGATTGGTTGTAACATGATTACTTATATAAGAGGCACACAGGCCAAAGCAAAGGTGCCATAGAGAAAATACTACAAAACTATTCTGAGCAGGTTCACTGTACGGGCAGTGAGTAAATTGATTCAGTAAACTGGTTATTTGTGGTCAGTTGAGACCACCTTCTCTATTGTAAAACCCTATTTTGTTCTTTCTCTGGAGAATTCACACCTGGGGCACACAATCTAGTAAGCACTAACCTTATAGCACTCTGTGAGTGCTTTGCTTCATCACTGGCCTTAACACACCTGGTCATATCTTGTCACAAGCTTGATACCTTCTGTGGATGGACAGGAAAGGGTGAGAATAGACAATGGGTTGTCAGTTTTCGATTGTCATTGTAATAACTAAGGGCCGTACGTGATGACAATATTCATTTTATGCCTTTTCACTTCTCAGCTTGCTCTACTATCATAAACCATCCTACAAGCTGTGTTTGCAGAGTGCACCCTTCTCTATCCTGTCAACATTTTCAACAAAGTCTGACAACGAAGGTTTATCCTTGATAGACACAATTGTGAATATTAATTCTTCCTTGGGAGCAATTACACCCATCCCAAGTGCACATATTGTTTGCCATAAAACTGATCAAAGTTTCTCAGTGAGAATTACAAACTGCTCAATATGAATCACAATGAATTGGTTTGAAACCCGCGAGATGAAATTATAATTACCAGGCTATGGTAATATGATTAAGGCACATTTTCCATCATCCCTATGGCATATATACTGTATTTCTAAAACTCATTCAAGCATATTCTTACCAGGTAATTCACCGGACACCAGCGATGAAAAAATACCTTAATCCAATCAGCATTTTCATCTTTTTATTATGTCAGAAAATACCAGGGCTTCTAACTGAGCGCTTTCAAATTAAATCCTTGACAATAAGAGAACAGAAAAAAAATTGACAGTTGTTTCAGAAATGTGGTGATTTAAGGCACAAAAAGAGTTAATCACCCTTCTATTTGTGCATTAAATTTCGACTGTCAATTGATCAGCTCATTCAGTCCCATAATAACTCCCATTGAAAGGGTATCTGGGGTAATTTTGGCTAATTCTCTCTGTTTTCATTGTTTATGACATTATGGGAATTAAATAAACCACTTGATTTAAGCTTCTTTTCTCTTATCAGTGTCAGTATCCAGAACGACTTTGGGGATAATCATAAATTGGTATTGTTTCTATTCAACCAGGTAAATCATGTGTATTAAAATTTGGGATTGCATTCTAGTATCGTAGTTTTGTCTGCCTTTATCTATATCTGAATGGTGACACATTATATAAGTGTTCAAACTTTAGTTAGGTGTGATACAGCCCATAGCCTAGTGATATCTATTTCATGCAATTATTAATCAATTCTATAAGATTCAGTTTTTGAGCACACCTGTGAAGCACGAGTTCCCCATGCTTTAGTATAGATATGTTTGTTCTGTCTATGAAACAAAAGTTCTATCTGCAGCTGCGGTGAGTAGAGCTTCAACAGACGGTGACTTTTCAAGGACCAACACATTTTCACCATCTGTATTTAAGCTCAAGTATCAGGAAAGTTTGTGTGAAGACACCATTTGAATTGTACACCATTTATGGGATAAGCCTCTGGGAATAAGGGTATACCTGGACTGCCTTGTTCAGGCGAAATAGGCCATTTTCAGAATTTAAGTGGGGGGCGTTATCGCTGGGTGGCCAGCATGGGGTTGTAGGGTGCCTGGACACTTAGGTTGATTAAATTAATTATGCTGTCGTACTAATGATGAGGTTAGAAGGAATTGAGCTTGTGATGTGGGCAGTGGTACCAAACTATGTTTCTGGGAATGACAGAGATTGTGAATTTAAAAGTAATAAAGAAATCCTAAAATACCGATACCTGATACAAACCAGCACTGAAAATACATCAACAACCATAGTCCAAAGACCTCACCTTGCCCATTAGGCATATTAGTAGTAATGTTAACCCAACTACACTGTAAAAAAAATTCCGTTGAAATAACGGAGATTCACTGGCAACACTGGGTGCCGGACTTTCACTGTAAAAATAACGGTCACCGTCGTTTCAAATTCTCCGTAATTATAACGGTGAAATTCCGGCACCCGGTGGTGTCAGTGAATCACTGTTAATCTAACAAAATACGGAACATCACTGTTATTTTAAAACAGTGCCTAAAAAATAGTTTTAACAATATTTAACTCATTTATCCCAGTATTTTTCCATCCATTTATCCACCAATACATAAGTCTATGCTCAATATGGTTGCATGCCAAATTTGGTACCATGTCCAATCAGCAATAGCATCTTAGTGTCAAGACTTCAGGCCTAATCATTAGGAATCAGTCTATGAGAGCCTTATAAAATGCTTCATGACACTTTGTAATGCCAGTCCATGAGAAGAAGTCACTCTAGGATGGCTACAGAGCAAACCTTACAGCTGTTTATCAATATATTTTTCTTATTACCACAAAAATGGTGTTCTTAGCATCCATGAAAATCTCCTCATGAACCAAACTGCCACCTGGTGTGATAAAACTAAACATCAATTAAACAAATCTTCACTGTAAAATAAATAAACTGTGTTTCACTGTAAAATAAACTGTGTTTCACTGTTCTGAATTACGGATATTCAAGTAAAATTGATTGATTTTACATTGCCCCACTGTAATAATATATAATGATGATACACCGTAAAATTTTACATTGATTCTCTGTATATTCAACGGAATATTTTTACAAGACATAGCTTCACCGTAAATGAATAAACTGTGTTTCACCGTACTGGATTACAGATATTCACAGTAAAATTGGTTGACTTAACATTGCCTCACCGTAATCAGATTTACGATGATCCACCGTAAAGTTTTACATTGATTCTCCGTATATTCAACAGAATATTTTTACAGTGTAATAGATATTGTACAATTGATGGCAATGGAGAGCACCTTTGGCAATTAATCTTTCATTCCTTAGTAATTAGCCATAGACAAAAGGTCAGAGCAGCATAACTTCATAGTTATTGGTTCTTCTTTTTATAGATTCACTTGTTAGACACAGTTACGAGTATGCAGGTTAATTAATTATCTGTATTAATATACAATACCCCCCCTTGCAAAGGACTAATTATATATTACATACTATTTCCAAAAATAATTATATCTGGATAATTATCTGAGCTGTTATATGATGTTGACCCTTTGTTGTGAAGAAAATGCATAGTGTCAGTCCTGCCAGCAGTTAGACAGGCACCTTTATTGAGGTGAGACCCTCTACCCCATAAGATTTCTCTTTTGGTGTCAATGAAACCTCCGGCGGTTCAGCTGCATCTGCAGGAAATAACTTGTGGTGGTGAAACTCTGACATCTCACAGCAAATGCTGTAGATTTCTGTCTTCCAAAGGTAATGATGACGTCAGCTACATGGGTAGGCTAAGCAACTCTATACTTCACTTACCAACGTCTGATGATTTAGAAATTACTCAAGATGTGCACAGATCTATGTCGCTGCAAGGCCAAGGACTGAGTAATGCCAATTCTGATTATTAGATAAGGATTAGTGCCTTGTTAATCAAACCCTAATATCTAATTTCCCATGAGTAATCAAATACCAACCAAATATTGCTGCCATCAAGAACAAAGGGTTGTACATTGAGATGCTCAAAGGTTCAGATACCATCATAAATAACTTTGTGACCCCAAAGCCTACCCCACTAATACATTTAAAGGTATCTGGCATATTATGAATTCTTAGTGTTGTTCTTCCAAACTCAATATCACTAGAAGGTATTCCTATTGAGATTGGTACCGCATGTTAATTGGCCAAGACATACAATGTTATTATTATTATAGGATGCATTTTCCACTAAACAAATAATCAATTTGCCCCAAACTGCAGTCGCATGGGTCTAGGTGTGGAGCAGAAGAATGTAGGAAAGGAGGGGATATGCATGGTATGGGGATACAGGGTGCTCTGATGAGTATCAGCATCAGCAATTGACCAATTTGCCTCCCCCTTATTGCAACTACGTTTATGATGAGAGAAGCCTAGCAATTCCACATTGATTACCAGTAATTGCTTCCTCAGGAAGGCCACTATACTACATGGTGCCATAGTGGAAAATGCCGCCCATATCTGAATGATGTACACTGCATGCCATTCCTACATTTACAATGTATAAATGCTTGTCAGGGACATTATATCAATGTATTAGTCGTCATTCAAATAACATGTCACCAACCTTCTTTAAAAATAAATCATTTCATGTTTGCTAGATGTTGGCCACAGCCACAATACCTGACTGGTATAGTTGACTGTAATATGGGGCACAGCTACCCTTATAGTGGGGAGAGACTGTGTCGGACCAGCGAGCCGTTTATTGGATGTACCAGGGAAGTAAATGAATAAAGGCAATCAAATCAACACTACCCATGTATATACTGGTCCTACAAGAAATAGAAAATAAGAGCAAATAAAGTGGGAACATAGGAGAAAAGAAGTCTGCTAGAGAAAAGGCCTCAAGAACCACTAGCATTGTCATAATTGAGCAGATTGGTAAGATAACATGATTACTTCTAATGGATGCACACAGGCCAATGCAAAGCTACCAGAGAGGAAATCCAATAAATGCTATTCTGAGCGGGTTACTAGTAGTTGGCAAATTGATTCAGCGGTTATTTGTGGTCAGTGGAGACCACCCTCTCTAGTGTGAAACCCTTTTTTGTTCTTTCTTGGTTAATCCACACCTAGGGCACACATTCTAGTAAGCACTAATTCTCTAGCACTCTGTAAGTGCTTCATTACTGGCCTTAACACATCCGGTCATATCTTGCCACACGCTCAATACATTCTGTGGATGTGCAGGGTAAAGGGAGAACAGACTCATCACTACACACATACAATAGGGTCAAGCTGGAGGGTTTCCATCCCCCTCCCCTTCAAATTACAATATTAAAGCAGTAGGCGTCTATTAAATTGTTTGTTTGAAATGGGCTGCCATTTCCCTCCCCCCCCCCCCCCCCTCCTCATTAATTTATTGAAGCCCTCCTAAATCAAAGACAGAGCCCATCCTTCTGTACCATACTCAGCATGTTGAATCTACAGGCCAGGAATTTTATCTGAGGCCTGAAGGAATGAGAATTTGTAACCTTTCGAAACAGCAGACTGATATCCAAAAGTGCAATCAAACACATACCAAAATCAAATCCTCCTTGCGCTTGCTTTGGAATTCAGAATAGTGTCAAGCATGGTCAATATCCGTTATGTCAAAGACAACGATAAGCTAATCCTAGATCTATAGGCCTACGAATGTTTGGAAATTTAATTTTAAATCCTACATGGACCTGTTCCACACATTATAACGGTTAGAGGAGTCCTGATAATTAAGGAGGGCACCATTTAGGACGACCCTTTTTACAGTGTATGATAAAGAAGGTTCATATCTAATGGACACAGCTGTGAGTATTAATTTTACCTGGGAGGCAATAACCTTCATTTCATGTACAAAAATTGTACAAAAGAATTGATCAAAAATAGCGGGTGACCAGTTAAATGGATGCTAGGTTTATCGTGATTTCAGGGTGTTCCTAGGGTATTCAGACTTAACACTAGTCTTCAAATTGGATGGTTATCATACCTATCCAGACACAATGGATTTCAATTAAACAGGGATGGAAACCTAGATTTACAGTATTGAGCACCATGACTTTGATGAGTGATGCCCTGACTACATTGCTTGATTGTTGTTCTAATGCCCTGTAACACATTTTTGTGCCAAAAGTAGCCATATCACCTAATTGTGCCCTACTGACTTTAGCAAAATATGAGTTTGGGGGTATATTGGGGGTCGGTGCCTCATTTCAAGAAATACTAGCTGTGTGTCCTTTATTTTGTTCCTATAAAGAACACAATCATATATATTGCCAGCAAATTAGGTGGTAAGGGGTCCTTGGAAGGTTACGTTACATTCTGAGGGAAAGTGGTCGCGATGGGGCTATGCCTCATCTGCGGCGCATTGTCTCCCCCTGTGGAGGGAGCCTTGAACCTCTGTACACTCACTCCACCTACAGGCATATTCATTACCAATTACTACATACATATATATATATTACTTCATTAGGCCAACATCCGGCCTCATCCACCATACTTCCTCCTATTCTACAAGTCGGCCTCCTACGGGCAAAACCTAATAATTGTTTGCTCACAGAATCCAGCGGCATCCACAGTTCAAACTTGGAGTTTTAACACTATTTTATGTGCACCACATCGCTGGAGCTAAGGAGGATACACCGAGGTATGTTTGTTGCCAGTCAGGCAATAACGTCACAGACAATTCCTACCCACTTGTAGAATATTATCTCACCCGCCATGCCGGCCACACGTGCCACACTCCGGCGGGCAGCCAAAGACAGGGCCTCACTCATTTTAAAAAGCTCATTTATCCCAGTAGACGACGAGGTCACCATACGAGTTGAGACACCCTCCAACCTCCCACTAGACTCTGAAATTATAGATGACGCCCCAATAGCCCAGTCCACCCCACACAGGCGTCATGCCCGGGGCGAACGGGACATGATGGGCGTCATGGAGACACGCATGTCACAGATACAGGCACAGTCAGATGCCAGATTTGGCGACATTGAGGCAGATGTACAGGGCATTAGGGGAGAGGTACGGGGCATAACAGACAGGTTAGACTTCATGATCCAGGCAGCATACCAGGAGAGGCAGGAGGAGGCGGGCACTGACACACGTGGTATACAGGCCAGGTTGCTGGCTACCCCACATGCAGGGGCGGGCCGTCACGCACCACAGCCCGCCACACGCAGCCCGCCCCCACACACTGCCCCTCACACACAGCACAGCATGGGTCACACACCTGGTCAGTTTGCAGTACACCCACCACACAACACCAACACGCAGGGTCATGCAGGCGACCTAGGGCACCTGAGCCTCCCCCCACCACTGTCAGACCGCCCACGCCCTATCCTCTCACACCCATACAGCACACATCAGTATGGGCACCACCATGGCAGCCATGGGGACAGGCAGGAGTCGGGTCACGCACGGTACAGTGAGGGTGGAGGGCCACACTACAACTACAGGGACGGGGCTACACAGCACACTGCTCACACCTCAGCACAGGTGAGAGTGGTGGAGGCGGCATCATCACGGCGAGACGTGCATCATCTGCGGGACGGGGGGGTGTCTATCAACCAGCAGTCTCACCCCCCCCCCACCCGCGACACAACAGGAGCAGGCGTCACACAGGCTGGAGGGGGCGGCATACATATCACCACAGCGCCGGGAATATACATTTTCCCGGGGGGGGGTGGTGTGTGTGCGGCTCCCCCCATGTCACACCAACATAGGGACATGTATCACCAGCTGTCACCCCGTGACAACACACTACAAGACAACCCGGCATACAGATACGCACACCGGCAGCACGACCAGAGACATGGGGTGCACTGGGCCAGTCAAGCAAGTGCGCCACATACAGCAGCCACACACCAGCACACAGCCCACAACCCAACTCAGCTGCCGCCACCACGGCTGTTACGGCAGGAGGAGAATCGGGACGGATATGTGGACGCGCAGCTGAGGAGGGAGGAGTATAGGTTCACACCTACAGATGGTAAGGCCAGTATTGTAACCAGCATCTTTACATCAAATCTGATTGCCAAGCCATACATGTATGTAGACAGAAACGGGGCCTCTACCTTAAAGCAAAAACTAGACAATCGCCAGTCACTAACAGAGCTGGAGTATATTAATGCCACAGTTGCCCTGCTGCAAGACAATAGGGCATGTACATCAGCCAACAGACAGCACATCATGGATCACTTGCAGGATGTCACCACTGACATGATGCACCGTGACTGGCGTGATGTGCTGCGCTGGTCGCAGTTCATCTGGGATGCAGTAGAGGCAGGGAAGTGTACATGGGAGGACCGGGCCTTCATTGAGAGAAACCGGATGCTCATATCTATAACGGGTGGGGGTGCTCCCGGTCAAGGACATAAGTTTGGCTCTAATAGGACCACACCCACCCCACAACAACAAAACACACACAGGGGTCACGAGGCAGTGTGCCAGCAGTTCAACAGCGGGTCATGTAGGCACACATCTCATCATGACGACAGGGGTACAACATACCAACATATATGCTCACACTGCCTAGCTACTACTGGTAAAAAGTGTTATCACCCCAACAGTGACTGTAGACGCCGCAAGGGCCTCCCACATCCATACCAAGCCCCACGTAACGACGGTAACCAGGGGCAGGGTAGCAAGGGTACAGGGTCTGGCGGTCAGAACACAGGGTCAAAAAACTAGAAGTCGGGGCCCCCCCCCCTAAACATGAGGGAGGGGCGCCCCCGGCAGGCAGCCATAGTATTCCGCAGCCACACAATACAGTCAGTAAAGGGGCGGGGCCGGCCCGCGACGCTGCCACCGCCACCACAATAACAATAGCACGTGTAGCGAGCGCGGACCACCTCGGAGTAAGCACCCTCCCGCGCGCCCGAAACCCCGCGCGCCCGCCACAGTCAAAGGCGGACACCGCGCGGGCATCAGAATCGCGTGGCAAAACTGAGAGCGCGGACCACTTCAGAGTAAGCACCCCGCAACCTCGCGCGCCCGCCCACGGCTCGCAGGGCGGACCGTCGGACGCGGCGCCACTCGCGCGGGCGCGCGGGCCGCATCAGAGCGCAGACCACGTCGGAGAAAGCACCCTCCCGCCTCGCGCGCCCGCCCTGCGCCTGCCGCACGATATCGCCGCGGAATCGGCCTTCGCAGGGGCGGCAAGCAGCGCGGACCAGGTCGGAGTAAGCACCCAACGGCAGGTAAACACGGCCACGTGCGCCCCGCGCCAGGGCGCCGACGCCGCACCACCAGTACAAACGACACACGCGACGGACACGCACAGCAACGCGGGGCCGTCGCAGGGCGGCAATGACGCGCGCGGGCAACGCGCGGCATACCCCCCCCACCGCAGTCACTACTGTCACCGACAAACACAATACAAATGCGCTTGTAACACCCGACGATCATTCAAGCGGGTGGACTAATGTCATGCATAGACAAGGGCCGTGGGTAGACCCGAACTCAGAGCATAAATACTGCATGTTGTATGACATTAACAGACATATTATGAGTTCTCATCCCACAGACCAGATAGACACACAGGTTCGGCACCAGCCCATGGCAGCCGCCGACACAGACACACGGATGGCGCACATCAGCACAGCAGAGGGCGCCACATACGGGGTCGACTTCGACGCCATTCGGGAGATGTGTAAGTGTAACATTTTCCGACATGACTTGGAGTGCAGCCCTGATACATTCGCACGACATAGGCAGAATACATGGCCGGACATGGTAAAAAATGACATTACTAGTAGCATTATTGACATATACAATGCAGTTAGGGCTACAGGAGTTCCCAATTCAGTCGGAGCACAGGTACAGCTCCCTACAAAATTAAACCTAGACAGGTGGCAGACATACATGTCACCAGATGACGAAAATGACACACAGCTAATGGCATTTCTCCGCTACGGGTTCCCACTGGGGTACATGGGGCCCACATCGGATACACGGAACCACTCAAGCGCGTCAGACTATCCCGTCGAAATTGAGGCATTTATTAGCAAAGAGCTGGAGTTGGGGGGACTGGTGGGCCCCATGTCCACACCCCCGTTCGTGGAGTGGTGCCACGTCTCCCCCCTCATGTCACGGGAGAAGCGGGGCACCACGGAACGACGGGTCATAACGGACATGACATTTCCTCACGAAAAATCGGTCAATAGTTATATATTCAAGAACACTGTTTTCGGCGACCCAAGAGTTCATGCCCTCCCCACAGTCGACATGCTGGTCGATGCCCTCAACGAGGTAGGCACCGGGGCATATCTATCGTCTCTGGACGTAAAAAGGGCTTACAAGAATTTCAAGAGTGACCCCCTGTCGTGGCCTCTTCTGAACATGGCATGGGGGGGCGAATATTACTGCGACGTCACAATGCCATTCGGGGCCAGAAATAGCTCGATGCACATGCAAAGAATAGCCAGCAAGATTATGTCCATACTTGAGAAAAAGAATGTCAGGGGATATATGTACTTGGATGACATCGTGATTATATCCAATTCCAGAAACAAAGCAAGACGAGACTTCAAGGTCGCCCGGAAACTCCTGCGGGAACTGGGACTACCCGATGCGAAGGAAAAAGCCCAGCGCCCCGCCAAGGCAGTACGGTGGCTGGGTATAGACATTGATGCCGCATCAATGACACTCAGCATCCCGGACGACAAGATGGCCGAGATATTGGAACAGGTACGTGGGTCAGTAAAGAAACGCAGCATGTCAAAGAAACAGTTACAAAGCCTACTAGGAAAGCTGGTGCATATTGGGAAGTGCATCCGCCCCGCACGACTGTTCATAGGGCGCCTCCTCGAGGCCCTACGGGGAATGAGGGGAAAATACATAAATGTTAATGCGTCAATGCGTGCCGATCTCAAATGGTTCCTCGAATTCGCCATCGCATGGAACGGCATCGCGGTCATCCCAAAATCGACACCGGACAAAAATATCGTAGTAGACGCGTGTCTGTCAGGAATCGGGGGCTCTGACGGCGAGAGGGCGTATGCAATTCAGGTCACAGAAATTGACGACGGGGCAGAAAATATCGCCGAACTCGAGGGGCTAAATGTGGTGGTGGCCGCACACACGTTACTCTCTAGGGCAGACTCGGGCACACATATAAGGGTCTGGTGCGACAACGAAGCATGTGTACAAGTATTTACGACGGGCAAAGGGCAGAACAATGTAATTCTTCAGGCAGCTAGGTCACTATGGATGGTACAGGCATTGTTGCAATTAGACATTACATACAAACACATACCAGGCAAAAAGAACACGTTTAGCAGATGCCCTCAGCCGTGCCCACTTAGGTAAACTAGAACGTAGCAAGGCAATTGATCTAGGTAACAATGACAACCTTGACCTGGTAGACCCATGCTTGCATGTATTTGAACAGTTACACCCCTTGGCATATTGCAGATCCGGTGTACCAATCGCTCCAACAGGACGTCGCGACAAGGCAGACACGGGCAAGGGCGCCCGGCACCGACAAGAACCACGCGTCCGCAGCAGGGACGTTCGCGGCATTCACAAGGAGGTTGGGCCTGAGCGCCACGGCCCCCGACCATCAGACAATATGCGCGTATCTGGAGTACATCTCGAGACACGTCAACGCGCCAGCAACGGTGGGGAACCACTTAACCCACGTCAGGATGTTCATGCTCCTGACAGGGGCAGACACAGCACCGGCATATCACTACAGGGTATCGCGCATGATGGATGCGCTACACAGGAACAAAGCATACGAGCCCAGGGTGAAGGACCCGATCGACACAAGTGTGCTCAGACAGGCAGTGGTCAGGATCCCAGAGACAGTGGAGGGAACCATATTAAGGACGGCCATCCTCGTGATGTTCTACGGGGCATTCCGCCAGAGCGAGGTGATGCCAACAACGACACACCAATCAGTAGGTATATCCCACCTCACAAGAGGGGACGTGGTCCTCACGGGAGATACAATGACTATGACACTCAGGAAAGGAAAGAACCTACAGAAAACAGGACAAAAAAGGGTGGTAAGGATCCAGGCAGTACCCCACCCCTCTTGTGCCCGGTGCGGGCAGTGCGCAGACATCTGGTGCACTCCCCAACCATCCGCACATCCGACCCACTCATTATATACCCGGACACACGCCTCCCTGTGTCGGTATACGACGTGAGGAAGGCATGGGACCTGACACTGACAAAGATTGGCGCCAACATAGAAAAACTGACACTTCACAGCCTGAGAAAAGCAGCCGCGACCACAGCGTTCGCAAACGGGTGTTCAGAGCTGGAGGTGAAAAGGTTCGGCGGATGGAGGTCAGCTGCACATCAGACTTATATAAGAACCAGCGGCACGGCAGTCAACAAGGCGTTGGCCTCAGCCATGACCACATAAATGGGCCAAAAACTCTCCTCCCCACACCCACAACTAGAGACAATCATTAATTTTACCCACCCACCATCCCAATTTTACACACATTCCTTGGCAGGTTTGGCTTACATCATATGTGTGTATATTCTATTATAAAGGTTTTACCATAATTTTATTCAATCAATCAAAATAAAATGTATTTCTCCAAGCCTGCCGTCAGAGGTTGTTTCCTTCACAGGGGGGTTAGATAATGTGGTCGCGATGGGGCTATGCCTCATCTGCGGCGCATTGTCTCCCCCTGTGGAGGGAGCCTTGAACCTCTGTACACTCACTCCACCTACAGGCATATTCATTACCAATTACTACATACATATATATATATTTTACTTCATTAGGCCAACATCCGGCCTCATCCACCATACTTCCTCCTATTCTACAAGTCGGCCTCCTACGGGCAACACCTAATAATTGTTTCCACCCACCCACCCTATATTTACTCAATATCATAACAATATGTCATTTCACTCCATATACTCAATCACTATATAATATTACATTATATGTGTGTATATTACAATGTATAATGTACATTCTATTATAAAGGTTTTACCATAATTTTATTCAATCAATCAAAATATAATGTATTTCTCCAAGCCTGCCGTCAGAGGTTGTTTCCTTCACAGGGGGGTTAGATAATGACGGGCGAATTCTCACTTTTTCTTTCATGTTTAGATGAATAAGTATTTGACTCACTTTCCAAACCAAGGCCAATTATTGGGGGGCTCTTGGAACCTTGAAAATGTTTCAGTGAAAAGAGTCCTGTCCCATTTTAGCTCTCACAGAGCTCTTTTATGATAAACAATGATTATATGTACAATATTCAAGATAAAATGCCAGACTGGAAACTAGCAAGGTTGACCATGCAAGGTACTGGTGAGAACCGGCCACCTGGACTGGACTGTTTAGATGAAATAGGCCATTTTCAAGATTCAAGTGGGGGGGGGGGCGTCATCACTAGGTGCCTAGCCGGGGGTACCCGGGTGCCTGGGCACTTCAGATAATTGAATTGATTATGCCGCCGTACTAATGATGAGACAAGAAGGAATTGAGCTTGTTACGTGGGCAGGGGCACCACTAGGTTTCTGGGAATGACAGGGATTGTGAAATCAAAAGTAATAAAGAGAACACTACTAGGTACAGATAGGTGTCAACAGCCATATTCCAAAGACTTCATTTTGACAATTAGGCTTATTGGTAGTGATACTATCACAACCTAAAAGGTACACCATTGATACTCTCGTTCCCAAATCCTTCCGAAGGAAGGCTCTGGTAACTGCCAAATGTTGGGATTTTGCTGGGTCTGGGCAACCCCTGCTGGTAGCTGGGAACCAGCGAACAGGAACAGGAAATGGAACCAGAAAGACTGATGGTAAAACTACCTAAAACTACCATCATACATTCTGGTTCCATTTCCTGTTCCTGTTCGCTGGTTCCAGCCCAACAGCAGGGGTTGCCCAGACCCAGCAAAATCTAAAGTTCAAGGTCATTTGGCTGTTACCAGAGCCTTCCTTCGGAAGGATTTGGGGACGAGAGTACACCATTGACTGTAGAATGTCGGAGCATCATAACTGCTTGCACTGCATACCCATGTTATACACAGTCATGAGTATGCCTGTATGCAGGTTGATTTTCATCTGTATTAGTGTTTTCTTTCCAAATTATATGCATATCGCAATTAGACTTTATTTCTTTTAAATGTTTTACTTATATACTCGATTACAATGGGCCCACACACCCATTTAATGACAACTCAAAAAGCAGGCAAGAGTTTATCTACATTGTACACCAGTAACGTTGGTACTAGTATACACCCCTGCCTCCCGACACTCACTACTAACATCCTTTAAAGCCACAGATCTCGGTACCCCTCCAGCGACAGTCGGAGAGGAGTCTGGACAGGTACTGAGCCTTATATATAAGGGCGCTGGGGGTTTGAGACCATGTCCATCAGGCTGCCAGCCCACCTAGACCACAGGCTGTTATCACTAACCCTGTGTCTGACTGTGTTATACAGGACGGACCTGAACATTATCTAGTAGCGTGTGCCATTCAACCATGAGGCATCGCTGCTCATAGTAGACTATAGACTCCACCACTGCCATAACATAAAGGGAATCCCATCTCAACCTGAACAATAACAATTTTGAATGATGCAGGACATTTAGTCATTTATAACACTTGTTTATAGGCTGGGCATACTTTTTCTCACAGGATCTAGGAAATAGTTACAACATGATTCACTGTTTTATTACCTATAAACCTATCTATAAACATTTGGATAATAATGGGATCAGGGGATAGGACAAAATTAATAACTTGAATGGCTGGGAACTTATGAACAATCTTGGCGATTCCTGGGCAAAGTTCACGATAATTATGGGCAAAATTCGATAGGTTTTGCTAATAGATCACAAAATCCCTTGGGGGTGCAGCCCAAACCCGTTCCTCTCGTGCCTACTGGCTATGTAATGACTGATGTCACCTTGGATAATGACTATGTTAGGCAGTTGTTTCTTGTGCCAGTACTTTTCAATGATGCCCATTCCTGGGGGACGTGCTAGGCTGCCGCCTTCCCTTTACTCAGACGTGAAAGTTCATGGAAACTGCCCAACTTCTATTCACAGAACACTGTCTAGAGGAATGAGATACGAAAATTACAGATTATATCTTTTGTGCTGAGAACTTGGGGCCCAGGAGTTACTGAAATATAGAATACACTAATTTATTTCATGTGGAGAAACAAAGTTACTATGCTTAAGTACTAAAATGGCCATCCAAACCTCGTGGAGAAATTGATGCTCATTCTCCATGATGACATCACCAAAATAGCTATGAAACCAATTTTTAATAGTATATTTTGATAAAATTAATCAAGAGTCACATGAGATACATACAGAGATCCACTCTAACCAGTCTGAACTCCTGGTTTCTCCCCTCCTGGTGCATTGAATCGCATCACACTTGGCTCCACCTCGTGTGATACGATCCAATGCACCACCCGTGGAGAAACCTCTAATTCAGACAGATTATCATGGACCTCTATCTATGTCCTATGCTGACATCCCCACCTCCAGATAGCAAGCCGAGCTGCATCATCATACCCTGGACCCTCACTCAGTTGTGGCAGCAGTCCTTGCCGAGCTACTCAGCAGCTCAGAGAGAGGCTGAAAGAGCCTCATTCCCAGTCTGAGCCAACAGAAACCATTCCACACCAAGGTCCAGCTGCCGCACTAAAGCAGTCTCAGGGGTCGTTAAGGCGTCCTGGGAGGCTGCTTGGGGCGTCCAGAGCCCGTGTTTCTCTACCTTTGGAGAGCATGGGCCATAAAACTGTAAAACATCTCTAGTGAGGCTGTGCCAAACACGCGCACAGAGACCCTGGCAGATACCAATGATAATTATGTACAAGCCTCTACTATAACCAGACAACAAGCTTGTCCAGATCAATAATTTATCATGTATCGAAATCAATCTGGTTCAGTTTACTTTCCCTGGGGTTCCCCTTGAAACTATGCACTGTGTCTTTTGAGGAGGGTTGAACATAAACTCATTTCTTGAAAATGCAATGTTAGAATTCCCCATTGTGGCGGGATAATTAGTAATAAACGGAAGCATAATGATTATATTGTGTTGGGGATGCGGTTGGCCATATACAACCAGCATTGTTACAATTGCCATCTGCCATGCTAAAGGTAATCGCTGATCATTTGTCCGAGGACATCCCTGTGTCTCCTTTGAAAGAGAAATTGAAAAATTGAGATTAAAATAATTAGTCGAAATGGATAATTATAAAATGAGAATCCTTTTCTTTGAGTGCCCTTGCCTGTCACGTGTCATTAGTTGGGACGACGTTCTGACTTTAGCCCCTGGTTAGGCAACGGCTATGGCTTCCCTAGAACCAGAAAGTTATAGACTTACACACATTAACTGGAAATCAGGAGGGGTGTGAGCCTAATAGCTGCTGCTAGTTTACCATATTCCATTACTTGAGTTTAGAGACGGCGTGTCCTTTGGAGCAGGTCCCCAAGTGACTCTAGCTGATGCTAGCTTCATTCTGCGAAATATATATTTAGGAGAGGGGTCCTGACAGACCTCTGCAGCCCTGATGTTAGGTTATTATAAACAGAATTACAAAGGTGAAAATACCAGCTATGGGAGAGAATACCCAGAACTAGCGACTATAGCCCTATCGAGAGTCCTACTACAAATATGGAACAAGGGTCCTTTTGGTATCCTATCCTATCCTGCCCTGAGTATAGATTCACTGGAAGTCGGCCGCTGAAGTGTACATGCTAATTTCCACGTCTAATGTTTGCGATTGGATATATGCAGGAGAAATAAGCTCATAATCATAATTATGTGACACATATATATATAAAAACATGTAGGGTAATACCTTTTGGATCAAATGAGCATTATGTTTACAAGCCAGAACCGAACACAAGTGTTCGGTTCTGGCTTGATCTCTCCATATAATCTTTAGATTATGATGATCAACTGAAATTAAAGGCATTGAAGGTAGTGGGGGATGACAGATAAGTTAGGGCAGTTGGTCAGATACTGTGCCAATTGCTAAGTATAGAATGTTTGGAATTGCTGTTGTAATAGGATGGTCCTTGCAACATGACAATAGTTCCATTAGAATCCCCAGGGCTTGTATACTGGGGGTAGGTATGGTCAAATACCTTCTATTCCCATTTATTGTGTCAGTTGCTAGGCATGGAATGTTTGGAATTGCTGTTGCTAGGTAACAGAGTGGTCCTAGCAACATGACAATAGTTCCATTAGAATCCCTAGGGCTTGTATACTGGGGGTAGGTATGGTCAAATACCTTCTATTCCCAATGATTGTGCCCTATTAGGGCAATTGTACTTTGGGTGATTGACAGGCGTGACCTCAGGTCATCTGCTGACCTGGGGTCACACCTGTCAATCATCTCAGGATTTTGATGACATTTTCATCACAGCAATGATTGTAATAGGTGCCCTACACAGGTATTTGAGGATTCAGCATAAATGTAAAGTAACATATAGGTAGAAATATATATTTTTTAGCTCTGTACGAAAGGGGCAATGCCATTTGAAGAACAGGAGTTGCATAAAATCAATAAAACCTTTTTTGCATGATATCTATAAACACATGTTTTAATAATAATTATGTATTAGTCTTCCTGACACCCATCACTGTGTGTGTCGATTCCAATAAAGATCCGCATTTATCTACCTCAAGCCTTTTCAAATAAAATATTAATTGTTGTAGTGGTTGTTTATTTTTTTTATATATGTTTGGCGTCAACAGCAAAAAATGAAACCCTGTTTTTGTGATATATAATTAAAGAGAACCCGAACATCAGGTGTGTGAATTCTGTGGTTGTATTCATAATTCATCTTTGTTCACATCTCACCATCTGTGTTACCGACTAAATTCTGTACTCATGCAAATACTTATTACAAAAAAGAGGGCATTCATCTTATCTTCGAACAGAAGGAACTAGATAATTAGACGTTATCTTTCATTATTATCGTATGATAATTGCAGACCATCTGCAATGAGCAGGGAACTTTTACATCTACCCTGTTTAGATAATTGTATCTCATTTTGTCCTAGTCGCCCTTTGAAGTGGCATTCTCATAGAGCGTTTCCCACTCACAATTCTAGCACTGTTCTAATCTGCTATGTGGTTAAGTGCGAGTGGTGAGAATGCCCCTTTAAAGTGGCATAATCACCGAGCGTATCCCACTCACAATTCTAGTGCTGTTCTAGTCTACTATGTGGTTAGTGCGAGTGGACACCTGAATATGGACAACTGTATTCATATGACATTGTGTGTGAAATTATATAATATGCCCAACGGCCTGCTTCTCTTATCTAAATACTCAGAAACCCCAGCCATAAAGGCTCTCCTGGGATGTCCTTTTGTGGATGTTTTCCCATCAGACACGTAAGCTTCATACAATATACTGCCTGAACACTTGAAGAAATCCTGCACAGAAGATGTCTTATCCATTATGTAGCAAAAAGGCATAACTGTGACTGACTTCTGGGTATCTCAGGTATAGCTTTCTAGAAACCCAGGGATCACTGCCCCAAGATGCTATTACCAGATTAATGAGTTTATTAAAATGACGTCATGTTGAGATGTTGAAATGCCTTAACCCTTTAATTTTAAGGACCGATGCTGCTAAAAGATGACATTTGTAGTCATGATGCACCAATGCATCCCCACCGAGTAACTCGCCGGTGCTGCATTGGTGCATCATGTCGACGTTTCGGGGGTGTCTGAACTTTGTATTACGACCAAGGCCATGATGCATTAAGGTATCATGCTGTCCTTAAAGGGTTAACACCTGCTAGGTTCTTAAATAAGCACGGAAGCATCTAGGTTTTGTGCAATCTGATGTGCTCTAACCCAGACCTGTAACTCATCACCACCGGTGCTATTTGAAAGAAGGGTATACCATGCAGATGTGGAAGGTTATTAAAGATCATTATATGTATGCAAAGAAACCTGGATACTTCCTAACTAGACATCCTGCAGCAAGGTTAATAATTATGTCAACATGTCGGGGGAAGACACATCTACGAACAAGATACCCTGATAAGTAGATACAATTGTGGCAGTAGATCAGCAAAAAATAACATCTACCCTGCAGCCCAATACAGTAAGGCTGAGAAGATGAGAAATTGTATTCATTCAGTACTATCTGACATATGAGAGGTCTTTACAACCACACATGTCCTTGCCTGTCAACAAGTTGTTCAGCGGGAATGTCTGATATAGAATGAATGATAAGATAATACAGAACGATAAACTATGTCTATAACATGCTTTACTGCTACTGATTGATTGATTATCTTTATTGACAATAAGATCTTGATACACTGGAAGTTTTTTTAAATAATGCCATAGGGGATATTCAGTTCAGGAAGTTTTCTGGATGAGCTGTTCCATTGACATCCCTTAACCACACTATTTAGTCATAGTAGACCTTTCTATAAAGAACCAAAATATATGCAAACTGTATGGCATGTAACAAATGTCTGAAGTATTGGAGGTGGCTGCTTGTGGTTATTTGACTCCTCATGAAGAGTCAAATGATCAATGACTCTGCTATGGGCCTCCACGAGAGTCATCATGACTCTGCTACCAGAGTCAACTAGAGTGGACTATGGTAGAAAGGTCCACGCGACGCCTTTACTTCTCTCCGTGTAGTGGAATCCTAAATTGGAAAAAAATAAATAGCAAACCACCTCACTTACCATGCTACCTATAGCAATACACCCCAGTATACCACATACAGAACTACAAAATGCTGATCGTAAACTGCCAATGATGATACTGCAGTGATTGAGTGTTCCATGCCATACATTTTAACTTAGATAATAGGCGTTTTGTATATTTCAAAAAGAAGTATTAGATGACCTTTTATGATTGATTCTTCAACATGTACAAGTTTGACATATGAGAAGGGAACTGAATGTATCTTAAAGCCAGGTCATTGACCTTGATACGTTCAGTATAGATAAATGAAATTACAGTACTACAATACGAACGAGACACCATAAACATAACGTTTGAGTAAGCCGGCACCTGAGCCCAATCCTGCCTGTGACATGTCTGTCTGCTGTCGGATGTTCCCCTTCCTCATTAAACTGCCCCTTTAATACCCTCTTTCCCCCAGACTACATATAGGCATATCAAGGAGTGGTCATTTGTAAAAATATGGGTTTAGGGGGAGGCCGAAATTGGCATGAATGCTCCAAAGCAAAAACACCATCCGTCACCCTACAGAGGCCAACATATTTCTCCCTGTCCCTTGCCTGGTCGAAAATCGTTCATGCACGCCCCTTTACCAGTTTTCATATACACATTAGCATTATGGCTTTTTCGCTGAGTGCAGGTGAAATTCTTTTCCCGCCATATCCAGCCCCTCCCCCATCGCCAGGAGGGCATGACATTTTCTTGCTTCACATAGTTCTACCTCCTTCTTAAAGAGCACCCTCCCCTGTTGTCAAGTAATGATCACTCCCGGTAATAGACCCTCTGACTAAATGCTGTACCGATTCGCTAATAGGACCGGCATCCTCTCAAAGCACAACCAGTTTCCTGGCCCGTAGTTACCCTCTCATCCCATGTGTGTTATTATCTAAATTAGTGATAAATACACGCTCCGTTTCCAAACGATCAAACTGTGTTTTTCCTCAGTCTCTGGAAACAAAAGGAAATGCATAGCCATGTGACCTATGGGTGAGAAAGGCAATATTTATATAGGAAATTATTCCTCCCAAATATATTTACTAGTTATAGCAGAGAACGTGATAAGCATGCACACACAGAAAAGTGAGAGTCATTGTCGCTAAAACTACCCTCACCTGAGGGTCAGGCAGTGCCTGATCCTCAGGTGAGGGTAGTTTTAGCGACAATGACTCTCACTTTTCTGAGGGTGTGGAGTAAAATAGAGTAGCATACCAAACCATAAGAATGTAATGACATGTGCCTGCTATCACCTCACATAATACAGAGAAACCCTTTTGAAAAGTAGGCCTATTGTTAATTCTAAAAATGAATTTTGTATGAGATAAGTAATCCAGATTCAATTGTGGCATGCACTGGGAAAAGGGTCCTTAGTGCACCCGGCACTAATTATAAGGGCCTTTTTTGCAGATCTTGTCACAATTGACTTATGCTAAATGAGGCATAAGAGATAAGGATCTTCTTGATTTGATCTTTTGATAATTTTTTATTGCTTCCATAACACCACGGAGCGCCTTTGAGCGAAACCAAAATTGTCATTTTGTTAAAACAAGGAATCCTATATTTTGCCACCCCATTGAATAACCCACGCCAGTATTCCCCAGTTGGCTGACAATTTTTTCTCAATAAAGTTAAAGGAATAAACACAAAGAAGCACTCATTCTGGTCTGTTAATTATTGGTTATTTCACTTGTTGAACGTCGCCCACATTCCTCCCTTCCTACGGCCTCATGGATTATGGCTAAAACTCAACTCGTGAAATAACTAGTCAACAGACTAAAGGTTATGGACCTCTGTCTATTAACTCTTTTAACTCTTGGAAGACATGTCGGGGTACTGAACTGCTGTAATTTTGCATGAGGTTTCTCTTGAGTCTTGCTTTCTTTCTTCTGTTGCCACAGCAATCTTATAGTGGTTTGCTAAAAAAGGATTGCATTTCGACCATATTATTTCCCTGTGAGACAGTACACTGTAAACAGTTAAGCCCAAAGTCCAAAGGAAGCTGCGTTAAAATGGTTTCACGGCCCTGCCGCGCCAATTTCGCCCCTGTAACGCTGTGGACTTTGGCGGCACAGGCGCGAAAAAAGGCGCAGCGAAACCATTTTAACGCGGATTCCTGTCGCCGTGGATTTTGGGGTTTGGTTGCCAATTTCTTGGTGTACAGTTGAATCTACTACATAGGTGTACAGTATGTTCTAGGTTTACAAACAGTAGAATCTACTGTAAATCTACAGTAGTTGCTGTAAAGTAACAGTAGATTCTACTGTGAACCTACTACTACTATTTACGGTATGGACTTACAGTGGGTGGTATTAGCGCTGAAGTATGAAGTGCACAGGGGTGAAGGGAGGAGTGGGTGTGACTGTGAGTGAGGTGAGTGGGTGCAGGGGATGATTACGTATACCATTAGGAGCAGGAGGATCTTGATCGTGATATGAGGAAGGTCTGTCAGTGCATGGGGAGAGCTAGAACGCACCTGGAACTAGAATGGGGCAACACACTGACGTGATATCAGTCAGATATCTCAGAGCAAAGGTTATGCAAACTGTAAAGGCAGGGGGAGAATGAATAAAGGGTGAGAAGAGTTAAATAGTTGAAAGCACCATGTCCATAAGACTGGGCTCACTTTGGGCTGCAAAGTTCAAAGTGGTGAAGTGATTAGGCAAAGTACCAATGTGGTAAACCACAAGTGGTAAATGGATTACTGTAACACCTACTGTTGGAACAGCAAAGTGCCTGATGCCAAGGTAATATTATCTGGCACCACCTTTGGCCTGTTACACACCGCCCATGCCACCATTACCTAACTGTTTATGAACTCTGTTGACCCTGATCATCTCACTGCTAATGGTTTCACCGAAAGAAAGAGGAAAAAAAGCACACACTGCTATGGTCAAAGCGGTAGAGAATAATTTGTATAATTTAGTATTTCTTATTACTATTGACCCCCTTTCCCTTGTTTGTTTTATTTCCGTTCTCCCCTTTCGTATCTCTTTTTTCTTTCTTTCTTTCTTTCTTTCTTTCTCTCTTCTTTCTGTACACGTTATTATATTATAGTTTACTAACCATCAGGGTCTATTCAGTATAGAAAAGGTTACAGTTTAAAGGAAATTCCTGCAGGAGTCTGTGTTGGAACCTGGTGTAGGTCAGAAAAACGACATTCCATTGCGTAGCTTGTGCTGCCCTCTCGTGGCATATGTCAATAAGATTATGTATGAAGCACTGCCTCACCAGCTCCACACATTGACACCAGAGTCTGTAGTAAAGTAAAGAGTATCTAATCTAATCTGCTAATTCAGGAGGTTGATTGTTTGATCCTAGCAGGTCCCAAGACATTTTCTTTGATAGAAAGAAGTTGTTATTCGTTTTCTATAGAAAAGGGGGCAGGGGCATATTTTGCCTACATGTATTTTCGAATTGTCATAATAGGCCTAGACTATAACAGAGGACTATGATATCGAAATGTTAACTCAAATGGCATGGAATAAATGTATAGAATAGCCTATAGCGAGGACAGTCTTTTTTCATAAAATGTCTACCGGTATTACAGAAAATGAGCGCTGTCACATGTGGGGTTTATTTAGATGTCCTATTAAATTTTGATTATGTTTTTAACTATCATAATCAAAAGTAATTTGCAGATAGCAAGAACAACATGTTCATCTGACCACCAAACGAAAACTATCCTATAGCCATAGTCAATAGTCAGTTTTCAAGTGGCTTTCCCTTAGAATTGAATTCCATTTTCTTTACATTTTCTAATTCCTGATATATCAAATTATTTCTATGCAAGTTATTTGCTAATATCAATAGAATATCTAGATCATCTAACATGTTGGAGAATAATTGTATTTGATAAAACTGACTGACTCGTGATCCATAATCATATATTCCTAGAGACCCAAAATTCCATAAATAGAATTAATCGAGAAACTGTAACCCTCCCTATCGCGGCGCTTCCTGACACCACTTGTTATAAGTTTTGATAACACTATCATGGAGCAGCCCTGTGGGCACCAGCTCTTAAAGTCGACAGCTTCCCTCCCACATATACAACATATCACAGGCCTTCGGGCCAGCCATAGCTATAGCTCGTTGGATGTATCAAATACATAATTGAGATGACATGTTTTATAACTTCAATTTGCATCTTATATCTCTTTTTTTTATTACAGATGTTGAAGTTCTGATACTTTATAGGCCTAGGCTTACATTTTGACAAGACATTCCTGATTACCAGCACATAGAAGTGTTATATATATATTGAGCTGGTCTATAATTATGTAGGAAGGAAGGCAAATGATAAATACCTATAATGGAGAGAAAATAATGAGCATCCATAATATATCTAACACTCTTCCATTTTCCTGTATTTCCCGCACATACTATTATAGCAAAATTACATGTTTCAGGAAAGGCGGAGGAAATAACAGAAAACGTTATACTGGAGATGTCTCCTGTGAAGAACAGACGCTGCCCTCACGATACTTTTTGTTGTCTTACTGTCCTATGCAAAGAATATACAGTTTATTGCACCATTACCGACCAACCTAACGTTATAGAGATGCCCGACTTTAACATAAGAAAGCTGATCGCAATAATCTGGCAACTGCATTTCAGACAAGTTAACACTGCCCAATGTGAAGCCCAACACAACAGCATTTGTATCATGTAAACACACAAATGACCCCTTCATAGGCTATCATAAGTGTGTTAACATTGGTTCTATAACCATATATAATAGTGGGTAGATAGGATCGATGGACTTATAGAGCTATATCACTGTATAGGCCCTTTGCAATGCAATTTAGTTCGTTTTTTTCTGATGCTGCAATATCACCTAAATGCACTCACTTCTATTCCTAGCGCCATTGGAGACAAGACTAATGGTTGATGTTACCGGCCTACGTTATCAAAAGCCCCAGCAACCTATTGTAGAATTATTGGCTATTATAGTGATTGATGCATCATCAGCCTTTAAAACAATCAGTCTCTGATCATGATGCAACAAGAGTTCAGGCTTGACTGCAGATGTTATTTTGTCTGAATATCCTGCATCTTGGAATGATCTTTATCCTGTTGAGGAATACGGGAGATTATCATGAGATAATGTCGGTTTTACTTTAAATTGTGCGATTAGTAATAATTATTAGGTTGAAGGTCCAAGTGAGTAAACTTATTGTTTTTTGAATTTGGAGCATTTTGATGGTATGCTAGAGCTGGGTCAAAGAAAGGAATTGTCGGTTTCCGGTAACATGGCCTGGCAAAGCAGGGGCGGGCGGCCCATGGCCAATAACACAATCAAACTTCAAAGTTTATTGCTGACAGATTTTTCAGTAAAGCCGATCAGAGCTAATGTACCATTTCCAGCTGCATACATCAAGCCATAGCGAAGAAAAAAATCCACCATAAAGTGCTAGGAGTATTTTAAGCTCGTGATATCTCATTTCAGAGATTCTTACACAAGCTTTAATCACCTAGTTCCCCCTGTATGGATGAGATTGACTGTGTGAGGTGTATCATTAGTTCGAAGTCAGCACTGCAGCCTGTACACCTTATCCACCAGCAATCGTCAGTTGAAAAATAATCATTATTTACAATATTTAAATCACACCAAACATGAATTGGTCTACCCTCTAGCCTAATAACACTGGCCCAAGGGTTTGTGAACAATACTAGTCAATGTTGAATTATGTATGGCAAGTCACCTAAAACTAACACTCTAAGTGTTCTTTGACCCTCCCAGTGGGCACAGAACATTGAATCAGCATTGAAAACTGGTTGACAATGCTGATTCAATGTTGATTCAATGTTGATTCAACGCTAAACGGAATTGTGTGCCCACTGGGGTACTGTCCCCCTACAAAATCACCTCAGTAGAGTTCAGGCATCAAGTCAGAATCATTGACCACAGTCCCAGGGGTGGAGTGGGTGTAGCTGTGGACACTGGACGGTGGTTAAAACCTGACAGGGTGGAGGGAGTGTAGTTGTGGACTGTGGTCAGACAGATGTGAAGGGCCACAGACCGGAAACAGAACACCATCACGCCACACGTGTCTGCCTACCCTGCCCCCTAGTGGCAATAAATCACACCACAACCAGACACTGTGTGGTCAGTATGAACCTCTTGAACCCACCGCACAGACAATCATAGTAAAACTAATTCATGCTTATGATATTTTCATTATTTTGATGGGTTGAGAAAAGCAATGGTTTGAGCAAAAATTTGTATAAATTTCACATTTTCTACAAAAACAAAACTAGATGATTATTCATTTTGATTATGATCATTTTACCTTCCTGTATTCAGTCTTTTTCATGGCATATGTGTTGATACAGGGGTTGAAACTCAGTCTGTAATCCCAACATTTATTCTCTCCCAATTGTTGGTTCAGTAGACAGGCTAAATGACGCATTACAAGGACAATATTAGGTCATACTCACTCATGTTGTCAAGCATAATCATATCTTGTATACATATCACAGTCTGTGCTAAGAGCCGGATGCATGGCAGCAACTCAAACTTGAAATGCAGCTCGGGTAGATTTACCCTGAGTCGGACACATACGCTGAGACGGACAGTGGAATTTGAGGTTCTCCATCTACCCTACTACATACTTTTAGTGATTTTATGGAAATACTAACACTTAAGCTTTACTACTGTTCACAAATAAAGGGCTTAAAATGCTTGAATAACCAGAAAATAAGGTGTCCATCTCAAGGTATGTGTCCGACTCCAGGTGAATATACCCTAGTGCAATACTACTGCATTTGATTCTTTGGACAGTACATTTAGCTATGAACCAGGTATTACATTTTAAAAGCTGCAGGTTGACAACCAACTGACACTTGTCCTCCCACGCACAAACCTCTATTATTTTCCTAGCTTTCCCCCTGCTTTGGCCTTTGCCACCAGGCTCAGTACTGAGTACTCCCATATCTTCCAACTACAGGCACTAAGTACTCATATATGCTTTCAACTTAATTTAACTTGTTCAATGTGTTCATGAATATGTATGTGTTGTTTCTTTTGTACCAACTCGTACATGTAGACTGCCTCATATACACACATTGGATGCATACTTCCTATAGGACACCTGGCCGTCGATAGCAGTGCCGCTTGTGGTAAATTGAGAACCTGCAGTACGGGCCCTTTACCAGTAGGTGGAGCAGCTAACCGGGGGTTATGACGTCACAGGGCAGTACTGAGTCTATAGGTGTCCACCTAGTGTTACCTGCTTGAACTTCTAACCCCCGGACATGGATGCCCCCATGGCCTAACCCCTAGGAGCCCTATAGCAAATGCAAAATGTCATACTCATAGCCCCTTAGATAAGAGGAGATTGACATATTATAAAACGAGTAATACTCCAAGTCTACAATACGCAGAAAGAGGACCATACTCATTTAAGGGGGTTGCCTATCTTGGGTTTTGGGCAATTGAAAATAAAAAATAATTATAAGCGACCAAAAGTTGGGCTATATGTGATTTCCAATACAGGCAGTTGCATCATGGGGATAGCCTCATTGGATTGGTGTGAGACTTCAACCCCGGGGTTTTGAGTTCGCTCCTTGGTCAGTCCAGCCCTCCGTTTTACACCCTGCTGTTTAGGCGAACCTATGCTACAGGTCAGATGCGCAGAAAACGTTGCAAAGGACGTTCTAACGATGGTAGGCAACCACCTTAATTTATTTTGTAAACGTGTAAATCCTTACTATCTTACACTGTGATGCATAGTATCCTGAGAGCCTGGCAGTGCTTGTTAGGTGCAAACAAGTCCCATTTCAGCACTTACATTGGGTATTAAAGCTCATCGGAACACCTTACATTTTGCTATGTCTATACAACAGCACCTATAGGACAGATGTTAGACAATGGGCCATCGTAACGAAGTGGAACCGGATGATATACAACCATAATATTTTATATCAATATCCAATGAGTGAAAAACGCTAGGGTCTGAACGTTGCTAGTGTTCCTTTGTATATACATTTCAGATAATTACATGTGTACCGACAACTTATACTTATCAAAATCGTGTTAAATTAAGCTGCAAAATCAATTTTCACGAGGATCACATGACTACAACTGGCGGCTTCATAAGGTCAAATCCCACAACGCGAAAAAGGGCTGAAAAATGTAGTTTATTGTGAAATCCTGATCACTTAGACAATTCTGGTTTGTTATATCTGCTAAAACAAGCCCAATGTTGGTCATAACCCTTGTATAAGTCTTGTGATTATGATAAATGAGATATCAAAACATTTAGATATTTTGCTCTGATTATGCTCAAATATGTTGCTTATTAGAAAGGCCAACATTTGGTGTATACAGGGGGGGGGGACACTCCAGATATCTTTAGGCTAGTTGAGAGGGAATAATAAAGACAAATCATACCATGGAGTAACTCCCCTCAAGTAGATCCATTAACCAGTCTTATAGGCAACACCTGCTTGCTTATTATTGGCCACAGTGGGATTTGGAGTACACTAGTTATGTGGCAGAGGTGTTGTGATTTACAAAATCGGCAGCCTTTCCCCCCTGTCAGAAGCTCAATAGGCAACAGTTTTAGACCCAATTTTCGCGTTGTGGGATTTGACCTATAGGCTGTGTTATATTGGAAAGTTTATTTGGCTTTCACTGGGGTGTGAAATACGGCATCCCTTGGCATCAATGGAACTATCATATTTAGCACGACTTCCAGTTGCAGTAATGCTGAGATTTATGGTAGCCGTATGGCTTCTGTTTAGGCTGGGTCTTGGCTAAAGGGGCCTGCAAACATAAGCCGTTTCTTGCTTTCAAGTCTACCATCTGGTCCGGATATCAGATTGAAACTGATTAATCCAGCGAGAAGAAAAGAAGCAATCACATGACATGGGTGCATGCTGGTTAACTCTGTATAGTCTTGGCGCTAAAGGTCAAATCCCACAACGTGAAAAATGGGTCAGAAAGTGTTGATTATTGACATAATAACAAGGGGCAACTGTTGCCAATATTGTAAATCGCAACACTTGTCCCCCGATTTTAGGCCTCTCCAAATCCCACTGTACCCGATTATGACAGAGAGAGTGTTGCTATTTGGGCCATGTTGGACATGGTATAGGGTTTGAATTCGCAACAGAAGGGACTTTAATATTCAAATCTTAAGGAAAATTGATGCAATTACAATATCTGCAACTACATTCACCAATATATGCATAGCTAGACATTATAAATCATAGAGCAAAATCTCTTATACATGGATCAGGTGGGATTTGGATAATGATTAATCAGTGACACAACCATTGCAATATGGCAAGAAACCTTGACACATTCCAATAAGCAACAGTTTCTAGGCCTTCTGGGGGAAAATATCTAACCTTTTTGATCCTTGCAATATCCCAAATCACAAGACATAGGCAACACTTTCTTGCCGATTTGGGTCTGTCTTGGCCAATGTAGGCCCCAAAATCGGTGACATTACCAATTTGCAACATTTTATGGCCCTCTCTCGCGTTGTGGGATTTGACCTTAAGAAGGAGTTGGAATTTTATGTTTTCAGTGACTGGATTGTGGTTGAACAACACTATTCTGGGGGTTATTCTGTTTCATGATTATAGTTGATTCAACAGTTAGCCCTACATACAGCCGAGTTTAAGCCAGGACTATACTATTAACGTACATTCAATTGATTCAGTAGGTAAATTATGAAACACAAATACCATGCCAATAATGATCTGGATGTGAAGATAATCACATTTTCAGTAAAAATTAATTTCTTGGTAGTCCTCAACTTGTATGTTTTCATCAATTTTATGGTCGTACATATATATAAAATACATGGAAATGCTGATTCATTGGGGGCCACTCGTGAAGCAGTTAGAGCCATAACCCATTGGGCGATTTGGATGCATTATCGGCCGATACACCCTCAAAAAACATGCCCAATGCAACACTTTGCAGTTAACTGGTTAATTTTGTAGATGTATAAGCCGATAATGCATCCAACTCGGCTAATGGTTTATGGCCCTAAGGCGGTTAACTCTCATTTATAATAACATTCACGAATATTGAAGATTGAAAACTTCAAAGTCTATGTTTCATTCCCATTACTAAACATAGAAGAAATGATTCATATGTTTGGAGAAGCCAATAATGAAAATGATGAAATTAATACGGACTCAAGTAACACAGGCATGTCAATAAAACTGCTTATTTCGCTATTATTGGAATTAGTGCAGTAGTCCTTTGCCTGACAGGATTTCCGTTGTCTACTGAAGAAATAGAGCCGTAGAGAAATATAAAATGTCACAGGCTTTAACGAAAAAAGAGAGCCCGCCACAGGGGGTAGGTATAGCTATCATTAGTGAAGGGAGACTATTGTATCGTATTGAATGGATCAAAGGTTGATGGTTGACGTTAGCATAGACCACAAGTTCTACATGTGGACTCATTAGCCATAGTGACTTTGGATCTGTCCTTGACCACGTCACTGGTTTCTGTTTGATATCCATTTGATGCTTTTTGATATAGAAACCCTAATGGCAGACCAATGGCTTCATACTTACCTGAAAGTGGACATTGACATTTGATGAAAATGCTCACCTGTTTTGGTTGTAGAAGTGCGGAAAGGATGCTTCGTCGATCGCCCTATCTACATGCCTATTTATATTTCTCTATCTAAACGACAGTGGTCTGTGCAGACTAGAAAGGATGATCCACTTGTTACAGCATGCAGCATCCCTTTCGCTTGGCTGCTTGCAAAGTATTCCATCGCAATTGGCAGACAGTGTATAGATCTATTGTTTCATGACACCTAGGCTGTATTAAATAGGAGCCAGCTAGTCTTTTGTGTTAGCCCGTACTCAGTTCTGTCTTCCCTATCTGTTGCAATAAAGTTAATGGCAGACAACAGAGGAAATATCAATTATATAGGTTACATAATTTGCAGTAGGACTCTCACCTCCTCTTGTCGTATTTTCCATCATAGAATCACACATGGATGTAAAAGCCTATGATGTCTGGTAGCTAGGTAATGTCCTCAATATATGATATTTCCACTTGTTGTATTGCAAACATGACAAAAAAAGTATGGGCTAAACTAGAATATGTTTAATAGGTTAGCTAAATTATCATACAGCATCCTACAATCAGGGCCCAGCCTAATAATTAATCGGGTTGTTTTCCCCTGAGACTAGGGTTGTCTTTGATAACAGAATTGTCAGTCATCAAAATGAGATTTTCTTCAATAGAGCAATATCTACAATTGACGAGGGCATCAATAAATGATATTTGCGATATTTTCTTTAGATTTCAATAGTATTTCTTTTGAAACAGGTACTACAACCCCCTATTCGTCACATGATAATTTGCCTACGAGCTAGTCAGTTGTTCTGATAGAGCCCTGTGACCTTTTAATTGCAAGTATCATTATTTTCTAGATGCTCCAGATTGAGGACAAGATGGTGGTACACAGAAGATAACCAAACTAATAGTTAGTAAAATGTAGAGTCTTAAGCTTATAGTATAAAGAATACCGAGGGGAAATGAACAAAACCTATAATCTGGAACTAGCAAAAACCATAAAGCAATCTCTCTAATGTAATCAAGGTAATCTACTAAGATACTTTATTTCCTGATACCATTGTCATGACAGTATGGCGTTATTTCACATATTCCCTGCTCCCAGTGAAACAGGTAGCATCTGCATAAGTATAGCTATAATCTGTACATTGATTAAAGAAGAGCTTTGCTCCCGTTTCCTAAGCCTATGGTGCCTCTTTTGACCCCTATTTGCCACTGACTGAGGCACAGGGGGCCTCTCAGGGTCTTATCACTGCCTGGTCTGCTGGTCAGAGGGAAATAGACATTGAAACATCTGGTACCACTAGCTCTCTATTGCCGTCTTAAGGTCTAGGCAACTTTATACCAACGCTGGCCAAAGATTTATGATAGTGTATCATTATGTCTAGCTTACTAATTATAACTTGTCTTTACCTTTTCTCAGTCTCAAATAGAACTTCCCATGTCTTTATAAGATACAGTCATTGCAGTAGTCGAAGTGCTCAGCGTTAAGGCTCATTAGGGCCCTTACCTAGTTGTGACAGGAGCCTGTAGATAACTAGGAGAAGAATGGCCCCCTGTAACCTGGTTGACGACATATTCATCAGGGGTTGGGCACTGAATGAGAATTCACCCCTTCTGTAAGGTCTAACCTGATTGGATGAGGCAGTGCCCATACTGAAAGCCCCAGCCCTCTTCCCTCGTAGTGACTGAGTGGGGCACATAGACGGCCATTGCTTTATAAGGATATTGATGCTCTTTTCTCTTAGAATACTTCAACTAGTTCTTAGAGAGTTGATTTAAGAATGGTTTCTAACGACACATTTTTTTAAATCTCAGCTGTATATGTTTTTTATATGTTTAAAAATAAATAAATATTTATTAAGGAATGACTTTTAACAGAATAGTAAATCATTTCTTAATATTCCCAATAATTGGGATAAAGTTCATTTTAACATTGAGTCGATGTGATCATTCATGACTCATTCTATATACATTCAAGATAAAAACAAATAAATAATTATTCAGAATGATCTCATGTACCCACTCTAGTTCTGGGGTCTGTTGCCTATATATATAAAGGACGTCATTTTTAGTAGAATGATTACTGCGGGGTTAGAATAACTATCAAATTTCATAAATAGCTAGACTAGAAATGCGACATTATGAAACAAGTCTACAGTGGTCAATGTCATTCTTGGAAATTCATGGTAAATCTTGTCTGTAGCAATATTTACAATGTAGCCAGTTCTATAGTTACTCGTGTTCGATCAATAATTAGCGCTATTGTTTACAGCAAATATCCCCCTTTAACTTCCCTCCTCCCTACCACTCTACCTTAAATATCGCTTTATTGTTCTCACTTCTCCTTCAGCTCTATTCATCTGCCATTAGGCCATCCCTCTGTTCCCCTCTTTCAATGCCCCACACCCTAATTATCACCCAACACTACACTACAATGTGATATGCTATCTGAATGACAAGTAGCCATTATGTCCAATATATTGCTGTTACAAGGCTGCATAGGAGCGACGTGCAGGCCATATCGAGGGCCAATGTTCTTGTCCCGGGTGTGGTGGGCAGAATACCGATGTGGGGAGGCAGGTAGATAGACAGGGCAGTGTCAGGATATTAGGTATACAAATTCAATGTTATTCTAGATGATGATATTACCTCTCCCAGACTGCCCACCCACAACCGTCATTGTATACTGAGCATACAAAGTTCCAACAGACTTTACAGAAACCATTTAGAAAGTATTGCATATATTATGTCTAAGAGGGCGTCTGGCATTGTGTTTGTATGGTATTGACGGCTGAGGAATAACAACTACTGAATTAGTAGTCCGTGGTAAAATTCCTTCTTCTATAGCACACAATCCCATTTCCTTAGAATTAGGTCCCTAATAATGAACACTGTTCTGGTTATCATACAAAGAACTTACTTAATACTGACAGGTCATGGTTTAAGGACTCCTTTATGCTTACATTAACAGTTTTATGGTTAAGTAGGCCTACAATTGATATAATATAAGCTTGCATGAGTTTAATAAAGGTGCCTTTATTTCTAAGCTTCTACTTCCAGGGTTTAACACAAGATGTGACCTGAGTTGATTTAACATGTTATAGTGGTATCTCAGTATATTTCGGTCTAGTCAGATACCTATCTCGGTAATGGAACATCGTTAAACTATTACGAAGCCGATGGATCTTTCTGGCACCAAGAGGTCTTAGTCCTTCTCTGACTTCTCCGCCATGCAAGTGTCCTGATGGTAGTATGGGATTCGACACTGCATAAGTGTTTGCATTTAAGTAAATTAAATATGCACAAGGGAAACTTTACGTACATTGAATTTGAGTAGAGTAAATGCAGCTTAGAAACACTTAAATGTTGTTACGACGATTCTGTGACACAGAGAGAAGTAAAGGTGTCAACTGTGTCTCCCACGTGGCTCTGGTAAAATAGAGAGTCAAACAGCTAATGACTCTGATCATATGGTGTGGGGTAAAAAGGATTAGGACTACTTGTCCCTACTTTGCACAACCACTAAATGCCTTGTTGACAAGGCTCTCTATGCTTATGCATACCATGGTTACCCATCAGCTCTGAGCAATCAGTGCCCTGGGATTCAGTCTGTGACCTCACTTCCTCTATTTGGTTAAGCTCACTCTCCTAGCAGAGGGTGGGTTGATTGCCTTATGAGGAATCTATCTCAGAGCAGATGTTTAGGACTTACAAAGAAATGAAGGAGGTTGGGTGGGTCCCACCTGGAGAGGTGGGACTAGTGACTCTGATTGTATGAAGGGTCACCTTGAGTTAACTCTCTACTATCAATGTCAATAGCAGAGTCAATAGCTGTTTGACACTCCATGTCTGTGTGATGGCATTACTAAACTTAAAGCCGCTTAGAGTGTTCCTCTAAGGCATCTTAAATTTGCTTAAATACAAACATTCGTGTAGTGTTCCTTTTTATAGTATCCAAATGTGAGGAACCAAGATATCACCTAAAATAACTAAGCTTTTAAGACACATATTATCAGATGAGGTTACTTACGTATAATATATATTGTGCATCTCCCTCAGCTCAAGATGGGGATGCTGTAGTCCAGACCATATAAATGGAGATAGAGCAGACAGGTAAACGTATAGCATACTAACATATACTGTTACTAGTGTTAGGAAGGCCCGTAGCTCTCACCTGTCCCCTTCCATCCTCGTTATACCGGCTCCACAAGTGGGTTAGGTGTCTGGCCAACTGATTTATAGACGGACAATGGAGAAGTAGGCGATGGTGGAATCAATGGCACGTCTGGCCTATAGAGTAGGGAACGAATTGTTGTTTTGTGGCTTAGACTTAGTCGTGGTCTGTCTTCATGAATGCTAATGAATCCGGGACTAATAATAGCTCATCAAGCCCACCTATAATCATGCTTTACATAATCTTATAGTCTTCCAAAGCCCTCATCCTCACTCCAAAAAACTGTCTTTTGTCACACTGTATGTATACTGCATTCTATATTAAATACATGCTAGGTATCATAATAACTAACACGTTTAATCCATGCATTTATGATGAGTTATATCTTGGCAAAGTGACCTTTGTATAAGTTCTCTGGATCAGCATTCACAGCCGTGTAAATGGGATTGTCAGTGACCATGCAGGGTATATTTTAAGACTACAATGTTCATGCTAAAAGAGGCCAAGAATGCTATCTAGCAGAACATGAGGTCTCTGAGAATGGTCAATGTGTGTATACCTCCTGGTGCAGACTTTAATTGTGAGATGTGCTGGGAAAATGGACCTCAGTGCACCCTGCACTGCATTAATGTCCGATTTCGCAGATAGCTTTTTCCATTTCACTTATGTTGAGGACATTTAGGCATGCACAAACTGGTAATCTTAGAGGAAAATGGCTTCCTTTAAACTTGACTTCATTTGAAATCGAGTTACAATCATTAACATTTCTATAAAAAAAGCTCTACCAGATCAGCACCAATAGTAACAGGGCGCTCTAGATCTGTCATTCTGAGATACTAATACAACAGAGTATAACAAACTATAATGTAAACACCTGTGTCAAACACAATGTAGGCATACATGAAGAGCACACGCCCACCCTCCCCAACTGTTACAAGCAGCAGTCTCCTAAAACATTCCAAACGGATTGGGAAGGAAACAACTGCGCGAAATAGGCTTGAATTAATCAACTGATGTCCTGATACACCAATCAGAGCCATCGTACTAATCACATACCTAGTCCTACCCTACACTGCCGACTCGGTGATGGTCTTCCAAACAGCAGCTGAGCAATGCTATTGGGTCCTGTAAAGGAGTGTAGTTTACTGTGGATAGTTTTGGGGGTACATCTGCATATCTCTGATTTTCTCCAATATGGCTGAGTAAACGTGTCTTTTTCCTTACAATAAACTGCACCCACAAAGCAGCATTGGAACTTTATAACTGGGGTTGTTATCATCAGGTACCCTGACCCGCTGGACATTATGAATGAGTAAACCTGTCTACTCAGTAAGAGTATGGGTGATCCAGAAATGAGCTAGCTTCGATCCAATCACAACTGTAACACTGGTGAGTTACTCACCAAAGTGGCATACATGCATCATGATGACAAGTGGCATAACACATTTACACAACATGTTAAATTCTTTTGGTCCCCTCCGCGACCTAGGGGTCCATTTTGTTCGTTCCCCCAATATGGTTCAAATCTACTGTGGCAGACCCCTTTTGTAATTGTTTTGAGTAACGGGTGTGCTTTTACACTCGAAAAGCGGTGACATTTTTGTTTGCCCCCCCTGAAATCCAACTCCCCCTGTTGCTAAAACATTACCACTCCCTTGACTGATAAAATAGCCTGGTATATATCTAGTCATCGGAGGACCCCTCCCTATCTATGGATGTAGGGCAGATAAGACTCCAGTCCCTGATGAGTTCCACCAAGCCTGCCTCAATCTTTGTCATTCGGTTTTATTCATCACCAATAGGAGGCAGGTTACGTACTGGTCAGACTACTTTGTCCAGTAGGAATGGGTAAACACTGCACAGTATGGCTGGCTGTAAGCATTAAATTCATGAGTGCAAGGTGGGGGTTAGGGGGCTCTTTAGGAATCAGCCTAAATTGCCTTGACCACAGCACAGCTTGATGGATACAAAGGTAGAGGGATACATTCTCTACAGATATTAAACGATTTGGGGTGATTCATTGCCATACAGATGCAAATGAATTGCCATTTGCCATCTCTACTGTTTCCTCAGGATCAAGTACTGGCAGACATGGTAGCGCACCTGATGAAGAACAATGGGATGGGCAATAGATTGTGGACAGACTCAGTGAGAGGTATCGGATTAGAAATGACATATAGGAGGGACATTATATATGTGGCCAAGTGATGTGGGGGCTCAGTAAACCTGACCTGTCTGTACTTGTAGATGTATAGGTAGAGCATTAACTCACCTCTCATAAAGGACAATATAAGGCTGTGTCTCATCAGATGGGGCCAATGTGAACTTCTTTGACTGGGTGCCATCTTTGACCGGATGCCATTTTTGACCACCTGATAGAAAACGGTATATTTAGGGCAGGTGAAGATATATATATATTATTCCTTACATATCAAAGATGATATTCTTTTTTTTTAAATCTTTGTTTTTATGTTGGCCGGTCAAAGATGGCACCCTGTGAAAGACATTAACATTGGCCCGATCCGATGAGACACATCCATAAGTATTAGCAATGGTTCAAAAATAATAAGAACGGTTATCAGCCATGCAATGCTAATTGATGGTATCCGGACAAGTACCCCCCGGACTTCTACCCCCCGGACATCTACCCCCTGCCATTTACCCCCCTGGACAAAATTTAAATCAAAAGAAACCAATAAAGTTTATCACTGACTCGTGTGAAATGCGTCAATACTGCTAAATACCACTTTTGATTTTTCACAATGCATTTGCTTCATAAAATGGGTCCAGTTGTAGCGGCGCTATCTGGCAATGCTTTGCTGCAGTAAGATGAAGAAAATGGAAATAATTTGGGAATTCTCAGCTCTTTAATGTTTACAGTTATAGAACTTGTAATCTGGTTATAACCTTGCATAACATTGGGGAACACATCTGGATTGAAAGTGGTAGGATGGGGGTTAGGTACATCTCCATTCCTAATAGAGAAGTTGATTCCCTAATTCTAATTGTGTAATAAGGGAACTTCAACTTGGGTTGAAATGGAGAGCCAAGGTAAAGGCAATTATATCCAGAATTGAACACTTAAACCTACTACAACACTTAAACCTACTACTGCACACTGTGGGATAGAATAAACGAACCCAACGTGAAATAAGGTTTCTAATTAGTGTTAATTGTAGACTGGAAGTCACCCACTGTTAATGTACATGTTTATCTAAGTAGATTATCTTGTCTCTATCGCTATGGTCTGCGCCTGTATTCCTCTAATTAGGCATCGTCCACTGTTCTCAGATGAAGAGAATTTGTTTCCAGTCCCGTTTCTCCAGGGTATCTTCACCGTTGGCTAAAATCAATGAATTTGCCTGACTGAGATATTTTCAGTAATGTTTGAAATCTCATGTAGCATATCTTGTCAGACAGCATTATATGGAAATGTGTGTTGATTTCAGAGCTATTGAAAATAGTTTCTCTTACAAGAATGACAATCTATGCTCAGCTATATGTAGAACTTTACATAATTATTATATATCATGCCTCTTTTAAGGCATGCCTATAATGAACAACTTGACTTATATAATATGATTGGTTCACTGAATTATTCACTCACCTTTTTATTGTGATTGCTCTTGTCCGTATGCATTACCTGATTGAACTGAATAATTTGACAGCGTATCTAATCAACTTTTTCTTCTCCTTTTACAGACTGATCAGAATGGTTGTGACCACCACAACCTTATGATGATGCTTCACTCAGTGTTTGGGTCCAACAACTCAGACTGGAACAATGCATTAGGAATGGTAAACCACAGCAAGTGTCATGAAAACACCACCAGTTACAACAGCCATCAACCACTAGATGATGCCAACTTACATCGGGATGTTGGTCGAGACATATACGCCTTTTTAACACCTTTTGTTATTCTAATTGGTGTCATAGGCCATGTGATCAGTCTGGTGATATTTACCTCACCCGCTCTCCGCAGACTTTCAGCTAGTTTATACCTGGCCTCTATCTCTGTATGTGACATCTGTGTTCTGTTGACTTATGTCATGCTTGACTGGTTCAAAAAGGGCCTAAACCGCTGGCCAGGGGAATTTGACATCTCTATTATAGACCACAGTGGATTCTGTGAAGTGTTTTTATTCCTTGCCTACACTTTTCGGTTCATCTCTGTATGGCTTATAGTTGTTTTTACAATGGAGCGATTCATTGCTGTTTGCAAACCTTTACACCGGAGACTCATCTGCACCAAATCCTTCTCACGTAAGATTATTGGTGGTGTAGCCTTAACAGCATTACTGGTAAGTCTCTATAAGCCACTACTTAGTGGTGTCCATAACATCGGTGGGGAAGAGGTCTGTGGTGCAAATCCTAAACACTTTCAAGTCAATTTTATCTTAGACTCCCTGTATGGCCTTCTTATTACTGCAGTTCCCTTTTTAATCATCACAATGTTTAACTTTGTGATACTGCGTCGCCTACTCAGAAGAGACATCATGGAGACACATGGAAAGCGGGGAAATGGTGTGGTGTTTCGGGGAAATATGCTACGGTTGGAGTTCACCTTCATACTTTTAGCAATCTCCAGTTGTTTCATATGTCTCAACATTCCTTATTTCATTGTCTGGGTCCGAACGGTCTTCCTGCGTGACAATCCTACAGACAGCGCCAATATTACCATAGACTCAATTGATGTATTATCTGAACACTCTGTCGGAGCCTCCAGCACACAACTGTACCTCACTAGGACAGTGTTTTACTTCAATTACTGTGTGAACTTCTTTCTGTATTGTCTCACTGGGAGGCAATATCGAGAACAGATCCGTTGTTTGTTTCATGGCCGTAGGCGCAAATCGTCCAGGAGCTCGCAGAGGGTGAATAGCTTCTCTACTCAGCACACTATCCTGCAGACACATACTAACACACTCGTTACTGTACAGCACTGCAGGAATGGTATGACCAAGGAGCACATAGCCTTGGAGTCCATAGAGGCAACTCAGGAGTTATGAGTATGCATATATCTAATTAAGTGTTTTTTTCCATGTATCTGGAAATGACTTAAACAAGCAAACTGATAGCCAGGGTGCTCAGACCTTTTCAGGAGTCTTAGGCACAGACTGACTGGTTGCCCTGGTAACCATTAGCATTTCAGCAGACATCTCACAAGTTCCTGCACTTATCACTATGGGAATAGAAGAAAGTGTAATCTGAAGCTCTTTCAACATCCATCGATATCACTAAGCAACTAGGAGCTCTATATAGATTTAAGAACCATAATCAGTTGTCTGTGCACCATTTGTGACTTTTCTAGGATCAGAAGTCGCCCATGCCGTTATCACAGAATACTGTGACGATGGGAAGTGTACATATGTAGCTATGGCTTTCACATAAACCACTCAGGAAGTCCGTCTCTAACTATAGTTATGTAGTGACTATCTTATGTCTGACGAGAACCTTATGAAATATAGTTATAAACATGAAACTGATAATGACAAATGATCACAAAAGGGCTTGAACTAAGCCTGAGGCAGAACTGTTTCAATGACAAACTGTGCACGAATTTGAAGAACTCAAATGAAACAATGATAAATTCACAGCTTGTAAGTCTGGTTTTAAAGAATGGAAATGTTAATCATCACACTCATATTCATCTGATAATTGCACATAAATAAGTATGTTGAAGGGTTTGGTGCCAAAACGGCATGAATAAGAATTGGAACGTATAATTATACATAGGCATTTTATATTCATATCTAACTTTGCAATGTAACAGCGTTTTGGAAACAATAAGGAGATGTTTTAAGCACCTAAAACACTTTTTTTGAAGAAAATATGAGTATTACATTTAGCTTCCCTTACCCTATAGCTTTATCAGGTTTATTTCAGTATTTTCTTTTGGAAATGGCGTCTAAAGCAATGCTGGAGCCAAACTCTTCCTTTATCATTCCTTTCATTGCTGCTCCATCCCTTGTATATACAATGGTGCTTATCAATGTATGTTTATTAAAAGGAAAATGTGGGGATTGTCAGGGTTGTCAATGATAATTTTTGACAAGATGTTTCTGTCTATAATTCTACGGAATGGTCCTTTTTATACATGCAAAGTTCTCTCGTTTTAGCTGTGGGATAGTAGTTGAGGTTAGTTGAGACAATTACAGAAAAGGATGAATCTTCATAACAAATATCATGATACTTAAGTGCATTGTATAATGTTATTTTACTGCTGATAAAACAGAAATGATTATCTAATATAATATATATATGTGTGTGATGTATCCTGTTTTCTGTGATGTATAACTATAGAGCTATGAAGTTAAATGAAACGCTAATCACATGTAAGTATACATAAAATATAAACCAACAAGACAGGGAGTGGAAAGGTATCATTTTGTCCTTAAAATAGACAACATTAGGATAACAGGTTATGACACGAGGTTCAACTGCAGTGCACATTTCTGGATATCACTTGGATTTGACCGAATATCAACCCCAGTGCGCCAGTACTGGGATTGAGATCGCGCAATGGTAAGAAGTGGAGTGAAATCATTAGAATTAACTGTATGCCTAAGTGTTTTACTTCAATTACTGTGTGAACTTCTTTCTGTATTGTCTCACTGGGAGGCAATATCGAGAACAGATCCGTTGTTTGTTTCATGGCCGTAGGCGCAAATCGTCCAGGAGCTCGCAGAGGGTGAATAGCTTCTCTACTCAGCACACTATCCTGCAGACACATACTAACACACTCGTTACTGTACAGCACTGCAGGAATGGTATGACCAAGGAGCACATAGCCTTGGAGTCCATAGAGGCAACTCAGGAGTTATGAGTATGCATATATCTAATTAAGTGTTTTTTTCCATGTATCTGGAAATGACTTAAACAAGCAAACTGATAGCCAGGGTGCTCAGACCTTTTCAGGAGTCTTAGGCACAGACTGACTGGTTGCCCTGGTAACCATTAGCATTTCAGCAGACATCTCACAAGTTCCTGCACTTATCACTATGGGAATAGAAGAAAGTGTAATCTGAAGCTCTTTCAACATCCATCGATATCACTAAGCAACTAGGAGCTCTATATAGATTTAAGAACCATAATCAGTTGTCTGTGCACCATTTGTGACTTTTCTAGGATCAGAAGTCGCCCATGCCGTTATCACAGAATACTGTGACGATGGGAAGTGTACATATGTAGCTATGGCTTTCACATAAACCACTCAGGAAGTCCGTCTCTAACTATAGTTATGTAGTGACTATCTTATGTCTGACGAGAACCTTATGAAATATAGTTATAAACATGAAACTGATAATGACAAATGATCACAAAAGGGCTTGAACTAAGCCTGAGGCAGAACTGTTTCAATGACAAACTGTGCACGAATTTGAAGAACTCAAATGAAACAATGATAAATTCACAGCTTGTAAGTCTGGTTTTAAAGAATGGAAATGTTAATCATCACACTCATATTCATCTGATAATTGCACATAAATAAGTATGTTGAAGGGTTTGGTGCCAAAACGGCATGAATAAGAATTGGAACGTATAATTATACATAGGCATTTTATATTCATATCTAACTTTGCAATGTAACAGCGTTTTGGAAACAATAAGGAGATGTTTTAAGCACCTAAAACACTTTTTTTGAAGAAAATATGAGTATTACATTTAGCTTCCCTTACCCTATAGCTTTATCAGGTTTATTTCAGTATTTTCTTTTGGAAATGGCGTCTAAAGCAATGCTGGAGCCAAACTCTTCCTTTATCATTCCTTTCATTGCTGCTCCATCCCTTGTATATACAATGGTGCTTATCAATGTATGTTTATTAAAAGGAAAATGTGGGGATTGTCAGGGTTGTCAATGATAATTTTTGACAAGATGTTTCTGTCTATAATTCTACGGAATGGTCCTTTTTATACATGCAAAGTTCTCTCGTTTTAGCTGTGGGATAGTAGTTGAGGTTAGTTGAGACAATTACAGAAAAGGATGAATCTTCATAACAAATATCATGATACTTAAGTGCATTGTATAATGTTATTTTACTGCTGATAAAACAGAAATGATTATCTAATATAATATATATATGTGTGTGATGTATCCTGTTTTCTGTGATGTATAACTATAGAGCTATGAAGTTAAATGAAACGCTAATCACATGTAAGTATACATAAAATATAAACCAACAAGACAGGGAGTGGAAAGGTATCATTTTGTCCTTAAAATAGACAACATTAGGATAACAGGTTATGACACGAGGTTCAACTGCAGTGCACATTTCTGGATATCACTTGGATTTGACCGAATATCAACCCCAGTGCGCCAGTACTGGGATTGAGATCGCGCAATGGTAAGAAGTGGAGTGAAATCATTAGAATTAACTGTATGCCTAAGTCTTCCCTCTTAAAGTACCTCCTGTTTGGCAGTCAATAGACTACACATTTGTCTGTATATTTCATATAAATATGACAAGAAAACATAATCTAATGTACTGTTTGCAGTTGATTAAAACAATATTTCCGAGTATAATGTGTTTTACGACTCTTACTACCATTCTGGCTTCAATAACTTTAGAGGATTTTTCAGTTGGGTGCATTGGCTAGAGTGAGAACGTCTAAGTTTGAAAAGAGTGTGAGTAGTTCTTATAGGCAATTACTTTAGGGTAAACCATGCAGACACTCCCAAATCATATGTATATGTACATCCACAACCAATACAATCAAGATTAAGATTTTGTTTTAAAATATTACAGCAATCTGCATTAAAGTTAACACTCTATCGGATGTGGTATGATATACCACCCTGACCGTATTTATCATAATTATGAGAATTTCCTGATATTATGTATTTGGTAGAATTAAGATGTATATGCAGAACGTGAAACGCACGTTGCGATTTGCCTACAATCACTCTGTATATATTGTGTCAGACAATAAAAACCTATCCAAACCAAACAGAGTCTAAATCATTCATTAGCTGGTAATTAATAATGTTTAAACGTCATAGTTATTATGTTGTGTTCTTTATACCCCAAATACTGCTTGATATTTCTCATGCTTTTTAAATATAGTGTTTCAGCCAGTGCAAACCCAAAAAAGAGATATAGTTGAGCTGCGGATCATTGATATTCAATATACATAATCTAGAGGCAAACTCATTCAGATTTGCAAAGACATACATGTATGCCAAAGAACACCATCCAATGAATCGATAATCTCACCTTCTTTCAATGAAACCGAAGAGGGTTAAGAAGAATCAATAGTATATAATTCACAATGATGCACCATCGTTAAAGGAGGACTCAAGTACGTCTGGTTCTAAAATAATTATATTTATGTCTGAATGTCGTTGAGGCCCTGGATAGGCAAGCTTAATGGATGCACAGAGAGGCGGATTCCATTGGACTGGGTTTTGGTTTACAGGCGTATGGCATAAAGTGTAAGATCACAGAGGAAAGAAACAGCGTCAGAAGAGAGTTCAGGTTGCCTTCAGAATGACTCCCCGCTCCAGGGAGCCTAGGTGACTCTCTGGCTGACCTAGGCGAGTCAACCGGGGAGTCATATAGCTCTTTGGGTCCTATGACTCCACCAGGTGTCTTCCTTAGGTCAGCCAGAGAGTCACTCAAGCTCCCTAAGGCGATCTGGGGAGTCATTCTGGAGGCAACCTGGACTCCCTTTTGACGCTGTTTCTTCTCTCTGCGATTGTATGCTGTATTGTATCAACGCATTAATGATATTAAACTTCCTTTCTACTTTTTATTTTTCATGTATAACATTTTCAATCCATCAGGATTAGCTCTATAGGCCAGAGCCTAAAGATGCTCTCTTTGTACGAAGTAACTTGATAAAATAAACCTTAAAAGCATCATCTGATTATAATGCTGAAGGATGGTAGATCACTGACGGGAGACCCTTGTCAGACGGCCACAAACCCTCTCCCCCTCTCATGCTTTGCCTCCGTCCTTCTCAATAGCCCTTGTCCCACTTCACTCCCTCAGTGGGCACAGAGTATTGAATCAATATTAAAAGCTGGTTCCCAATATTAAATCAATGTTGATTCAGCATTGATTTAATGTTGAACTGAATTTTGTGCCCACTGGGCAGTATGTATAACTCAGGATATGTTCCCCTCTGCCTTGTACTCCTTTTGCTTCCTTTTTGCTTCATGAGGGCCTTATAATGTACAGCTGAGATAGAGCACTATCTGTTTATGTACATCACTATAAAGATATAGTAGTACCACCCTAAATGCCTTGTCAGGCCTCGAAAAAATCAATGTCACACGCTTTGGCTCTAATATTTGAAATACTTAAAATTCCCTGGGAGCTAAGCCAATTATACTATCCTCTTACTATTGAAATGGAGGAAATTATACAATAGGACCAAAAGTCAGCCTAGATTTAGTATGGATTGCCATGGAAACCAAGACACTGTTTTTGTGCAGTGAGACCTAAGCAGTGTATGAATACTATATGGCCGTTTCACCCCCATAACCCTCCACTGTTTACATGGTACCAATAAAATATTTAGCCTGGACTATGAACAAACACCTACAGATTACTATGATTCCAAATAAGCATACATTCAACACTTTTACCTCACCCTGAGGTCCGAATTCCCCAAAATAACAAATTTTCTGAGGGACTATTTGCCCATTCTACCCGGAAATAGAGGATTTAGGGTGGTACCACCACATGGTTACTATCTTCACGAATTCTTGGGATCTAAATCCTACAGAACTACCTAAAGTTAAGTCTAACAAAATTCAAGATTCAAGATTCAAGATTAATCCGAGCGAGAGAATGCATTGCTTGTGTAATGGACCGTTTTAATGTTTAAGAAGGCAATATGCTGTAATGCAGATCAGGTGCCCTGTACTTGATGTATTATCAGTATGCTGTAAAGCTGAGCTTGTGTTCTGTAATTATAAATAATGAATATTATAAATAATTTAGAGAAAGAGTGAGTCGCGCAACCAACCCTAATGTATATCGTAGCACAGGCGCTGGGTTCTACATCTCATAGTGGAGTGTGCGGGCGCACTGGGGTCCAGTGTTGCCGCAGGACCCTGGCACATGTATGGCCTGGTTTCAGGATTCTCTCTTTGTAGTGTTTAAAGAAACCACAGGTGCACCGAGACGCGGCTGCAAGGTCCAGTGTAGCAGGAGGGAGGCTATATATAGGGCAGCGCGCGCAGTAAACAACCAGTTGCTGCCAGAGAGGATTGGAAACAGGAGACTCTCCCACCCACCATCCCTCAAGATCAAGATCAAGATTCTAATATTTATTAAAGCCAATGGCAGATATTATTGTTTTAACCATGACATATGAGCTCAGTATATTGTAATAAATTTTAAAATGATTCCAGCACCTGTTCGCGTTCACTCTATAGCATAATTAGCATTGCATCTTCAGGTTCATTGTAATTTTAAAATATATAACAGCTATTAGCGCACTTTTAAAAAAGTGATTGAAGTAAATAGATTTCTTAGGCTCATATGCTATAATAATTATGATAATTATCACGTGATAAACTTGCCTTTATGAAACCGTTACAATAAAAATCGGAAATTAATGGATCCTCTAGTCTTGCTTGCAGAGAACATAACCTGTGCAAGTTAGATGCCTCCAGCCACTGGCAGTTGCTCACCATGAGGTACAAGCCCTCCAGACTGCAGCAAATACGTCCACACAATGCTGGCTGGGGGAAACCAGACACCACTTTACTGACAGCCATTTGACAGGTAGATGTGGGTATTGATACCATACTATAGCAGGCTATCCATAATAGACTGTACCTCGATAACAGTAAGCTGTAATGTCAGACACTGAACAGTGTTGTCAGACTGTATAATGTTGCTATCCACTATATAGAAGGAACAGCGAGCTAGGTAGCCAGAATTTCTCAAACATTCAGGCTTTCCATTTGATAAAGTAATCATGACTTAAATATCCATGTAAAACATGAGGTTGTTTTAACTTAGTCTACACATCGCGAGCGATTCTTACAGTGGATAGTGATGGTAGCTGAGACATTTACCATTAAGTCTTGTTTAATCAGTATTCATCCACAATTTCATCACAGTATAAGTGGCGTTTGTTATGCTAGACAGGGCCTTTTTGCCAATTTGCGCAAAGTGCCACTCCGCCAAACACTGCTTACGACACATTTACAAGATTCCAAAGAGATTACATCTGTGGTATATTTCATAATCTATGGAATCAAAAGAAATAATGATACTGACATACTCATCGATATTCCTGATCTGCGCAATTGGTATTGTGTGCAGCATTCATCTTGAATTGGCCGTCATTCCGTCCATCGGACGAGATTCCTCCATAAGTTTAACATTAGAGACTTTCATCGGATGCCGAAATTTCGACCGATGCTGGTGCAATACACGCTTATGAGGAGTTAAATCGAGAATAGAAGATATATTGGAATTTGCATCAGTGGATGACCAGCATAGTAATCCGATCCCTTGCTATATCTCTGTCTGGGATACACTAAAGCCACTTTGGTCACGTGCTATGGGCTGCCACTAAGACTTCTCAGCCCTAAGGTCAGGGGTCAGGCCCATAATGCCCCCTAGTGAGGAAAGCTGGTACAAAGTAGCAGCAGTAAGGCTTACTGACACCTGAGATGTCTTCAAGATGTGCCCACAGTCAATGCCACTGATTTCGGTGTACCAAATATTTTATCTCAAGTAGTATCAACATTGAGAAATACCCAAGCCTCGGCCAGCGACTATCCTACCGGTTGGATAGCCTGGGAGCAGGCTGTCATCCCACACAAATCCACATACTAGTATTTAAATTGTTTCTGTCAAGTCTAGGTGTTAATTACACAGTAGCGCCAACTAACTTTAATTACCCTTCTGATCTAGATAAGAATCTGTGTGTAGTTGGATGTGTATTGACTAATGCACACCCATTTGCGTCACCAAACAGGTGCAAATAGGTATCAAGTGAGATGAAGGTCTGCTTCCATACCATACACAGCAAAGGGACCCAGAGCAGTGTTGGTATTGGAGTCCAAGACTGGAAATACCCCAATAGAAAAGCTGGCTATATTATGTTGGTATTATAATGGTAGGGCCTTACAAAGTACGTGATATCAGCAGATTATCAAATGATAAAGCTACTATCTAGTTTATGATTAGAAACTTTGTCCACTTTTCCATATTCTCTTAATATACATAATTAAGAATGCCATTTAAATGCTTTATACAAGAGCTCGCAGGCTGATATTATGTTGATTATGATTAATGCATCTTGAATAATGATTTATAGGGATGGTGGGTGGGAAGCGTTTTAGTGTTCCCTGGTCTGCTGTGTGTCCGTGAGTGCCTGCTGTCTTGTAATAGGCGTGTGCTGCACCCCCTCAGAATATGCTAACCCCTTATTGGTTACACTGCATTGTCAGGCCTGCCATTCTCTCATCTTATCCAAAACGACTACAATAATGTACATTAGATGTATGCGCTTATTCTTACCGCATCGTGTTTTATATGATATGATATAGTAATATAGTATATTTTTTTATACTATATCATATTATATTATAGTAACGGTTAAAAAAGAGAAAGTGATTTTAGAGGCTGAGATAGAGAGATACCAAGTAAGAGATAGTTATATCGAGATAGGAAGGGGTGGAATAATAAAGCATGGCAAACTAACAGCAGAGAGTGGCAGAGGGAAACTAACAAATTACCTCATTATAAACTCCTTTTCTTATTATTTCACACTGTTTCTTTATTAGCGATAAGACAGCAACACCTCCTACTCAGACAAGGGTTCTGTCTATTGACTATCTACTCAAGTCAGCTCGTTATTTATGAGACTTCTTGATTTATAGCGGTCATTGCCAACATGACTTGACATTGATTGATTCTTGTCGAGATGAGAACACACGATGGGGATACCTTGCACCCTTCAAACAACTTCAGACTTGTGGTAAGGGTCCTTAGCTGACACTGTTAGAGAATTAAATCATTCTTATCCAGCTCTCCAATTTTTGGCCTTTGGTAACAGAATTTCTTATACTGGTAGAAAAGAGGAAACAGTTATTTGTGTCAATATCTTTAGAACAATTGAATTAATGCCCAGTGGGCACAAAATCCAGTTCAACATTGAAACAACGTTGCATCAACATTGACTCAGAATAGACAAGTAGGTTTCAATGTTGATTCAATGTTCTGTGCCTTGGGTGGCTGTATCCCAGTAGGCACAACATTCACTTCAACATTGAATCAACATTGATTCAACATTGAATCAACATTGACAACCAGTTATCAATGTTGATTCAGTGTCGTGTGCCCACTGGGATATTTGTGTGCATGAAAATGGAAAGCCTAGGGAAATTAAGTTGAATGTGCAACATTTTGTTGTTTAACTCCAAGAGTTAAGAACTCTAATATCATCAACAATGAGATTTGAAATTTATAAATATTTTATAGAAGGCCAAAATACTTTAATATTTCACATTGGAAAATTAATTCAATCAATTCAATTCAATTTGACATGAGTTTATCCTCAAAAAATATAAAAGTACACACAACTATATTTGTTTCCATTGGATCACGGAAGAGGTTGATACTTATAATGAAATCACAATATCAAATTTGCATTTTGATTACAGCACCTCCATTTTAATTCTGAAAGTATATGAAGACTTATAGGAAAGTCAATCATGGTGATTTTACTTGGGGTAGGGGAAGGGGTTGGGTGAACATGTATCAGTATCATTTGAGTGCAGATACAAAAGCAGCATTCGCTTGACAGATTTACATTATTATGCATATAGGTGACCATTCTATCGCACAGTAGATTGTGCTGTACCAGATGTGGGATGATTGGATGTTGTCATGAAGATCTCCCATCTGCCTTCAGTACAGATGCATACAAATAATGTATTATTGACGGCAGATCACTGTGATGTTGTTCATACAAGTTACTTTTGTATTCTGTTTGATCCCATTCGTCCTAATCAAGTCGGCGCTAGAGTTTGAGTAAACTCTTATCACATGGCTGGGACATATAACTAATGTATGCTGCCATCATACTTCTGGTCTATTGACAAATAGCTACCTGTTATGCAATATTCATTCATCATGTTTCATTCTCACGAAAGATTTGGACCTTTGTAACCCTTACTAGCTGTTTTTTTTAGCAAGGGACTATTACACTAAAATTACACACTCAATATGCAGAGAACACATTTAGCGATGCACAGTTTTTCTTTTACTAACGATTACCAAGCACATAAAACCGTGAGAAATCATAAAAAAAATACCACTGTACAAACACAATGTATATTCTATGTTTGTAAAACTAATTGATTTTAATTGGTTATTGTTAGATTGAACTTCCTCACATTATCCCTTTGGCGAGACTATTAATGATAATTGTATTTCCAGAGGAGTAATCGTGACAATTTGGATCTGCAAAAATACTAAAGAAGTCCATTAGTAAAGCTGATAGGACACTACTGTTCTTTCATGCCGCACTATTCATGTTCATCATCTGAAATCATGGCACAAAGAAAACCTAACTCAACACCATGAAATGTGTTCTGCTTTTATCCAGTTATAGGGACTCTGGACTCAGCCATAGTTTTATCTTTATTAATAGGACTGTATCCGCTATCCTGCACATATATGTAGTCTTTGATATGATTGCCATTAATATAGATACATATGGTATATGCTGTGTTGACCATTACTCTTAGATATCTAATATTTAATATTATTCTGATAACTTGGATTACGGATCCGCCGATGAGATTTTTGGCAAAATGGAAAAAAAAAAATTTTTTTTTTTTTTTTGCCGATGTCCGATGGGATTTGTACACAACTTTTTTTTTTTTTGCCCCACAGGATGGCCCGGTCCAAACTAACGTCATCATCACTGTGCAAACTTCGGAGAAGCGAGAGCTGCTCAGCTCCATGTCTTGCTGCTGTCGATGGCTGAAAGATTTTGTCTTTGGTGGAAACGAAGACATGACCAGTGTGGAAACTATCTCTGGGATCCTCTGGCACATCCACAACCAAAGATACTGATGGAATGATCCCACAAATGTGGAAATCATGATCCAATGCCTTGTTTGCATTGTTGGGAGCAGTTGAAGATAGGGATTTCCCATGTGGTCGTACTCCAGTGGAAACTGGTGCCAGGGGTTCACCAACAGGGACAACAGCCTTATCATCCAGGCATACAAACCTAACATGATCCCTCCACTGAACTGCAAATGCCTTTAGCAGCTTGTAGTTGAATGTGGCATACTTGCTGTCTGGATGTTCAAGTCGCAAGATGCGTTGTTGTACAGCATATTTTACATTAAACCTCCCAGTGTATCTAATAGAGGATTTTGAATGTGGATTGCTAGGCCAAAACTGAAATCTGATCCATCCTGTGCTGGGAATGGCTGTACCCTCAGGTAAACGCTTCACAATCTGCTCTTTCAGGTCCTCCACGCTTATTGCGAATGGCATGTAGAGCTGTGTCCCATGCCTTCTGTCATCTACGATGCAGGATTCATCTAGAAACTTCGCTAATTCAGTCCAAAACTCATCAAATTTGGTTGAACCTGGCTGGCCGTTTAGTGCGCGTAGGTCATAGATCAGGTCTGGGTCATCAGAGTTGGCAATGAACTGTGCGGCACGCTCATCTACAAGAGACTCCACCGATGTTTCTGCTGCAGCACAATCCTCTGTCAGAAAACGGTACATGTCCCGAAGCAAAGCTGGCTTTGCACTCGTGCTTTCTTCATATCTATCCAGAAACTGCCTTCTCATTGCTCTTGATGAGTAAATAGGGAATTGTTTCTGAAGTTCCCCAATGGTGGCTAGGTGCTTCTCCTCTGACCGGTCCTCAATCTCTGGTATGCGCCAAACATACGTCAAGTTTCCAAGATAGTTGCCTTGGTGGTAAGTATACATGGAAACTGGTATCTTAAGTGACAGGCCCTGTATCCAGTGTCGTCTGTCATACCTATCTCTCGGCTCATAATCAATCAGGCATATAGGAACATATATCCCTGCTTGTTCCACTGCTACTTGGAGCTCCTCATATTCCCTTTGGCAGGTTTGTGAGGCTGAAAGATGAAGTATACAGACCTGATAGAGTGTATATATCAAACAACAGTCAATCACTTAGATATTAACTAATTCTTTGACAAAATTGAAACCTAAGACTCAAATCATAATTATTATCCATGTTTATTTACTTATAATTTTATCATGATAATAGATATGATTATGTGAAAATGATAGATTGATCATAGTCTATTTACCTTCAATGGTGACAAGTCCAAAATTCACATCTGGGCTCCGAGCTGATTCCAGTGCTGCATGACGTTCCTTGTTGCGTTGTTGTTGGGCAACAAGGAATGCATGGTACTTCTGCATGCACTCAACTAGTTGCCCTATCCCATCGGACATCACTTTCCAGTTAGTCCTGCCCATGAATGGCTGCATCAGAACATTGCAGAGCACATCTATGTGCATCTTCAAGTCCACGACTTGAAGCTAAAATGCAGAAAAAGACAAAATGGTTAGTATAACCAGTGCCTATAGGATCAGCAATATGTGGTGGAGTGGTTAGAACATGTAACGTCATCACTACTGTAGGGTCATAAATTCACAGTATCCTGAAAAGCCTACATATTACTCAAAGTATTAAAGAAACAGCACCCCCCACCCCCACCTCAGAAGAAATGCCAATGGTTTCAGCTAACTTTTCAACACTTCAAACCGACCCAATATCAGTTGAGGAAGGAATCATGAGCTTAGCCTTGCACAGTAACATTGTTTGTTTGCATGAAAATAAATGGAGAATAGGTTTGGTTAACGAACCTGGGGATCTTTCTTATGGGATTTCTTGACATCAAAATAGCCAGTGAACTTTCTGAACATCTCTGGTATTTCACAGCTTCTGTTTTTGAACTTGCCATGATGAAAATCGATGTACCTGTTTAAAATAAATACATTGTGGTCAACAAACAGGACAAAAGAAGAAAAACTATTGGATATCAACTTTATGCTTCATCTACCACAGCCTATACAGTAAAACTTTGTTATTACAAACACCTTGTTACCAGGAAGATTAGTTCGTTATAAACGTATTTTGAAGTAACCAAATCCAGCATTTGTAAGTAGGTTCAATGACAGCAAGCTTGAAAATAAAATGTCATTAACATATGTAGGGCTATACAGTAGTAGCTGGCCACAACGAGCATAGATACAATGAGCACAGGCTTACAACAAGCATTTTTGCCATGCCCAGATTTTTTCCTTTACATTTCTAAAGTAAGGAAACCTTGCATTAAACTTGACGATATTAAGGTCAAATAGGTCACATAGCCCCACTATCCCCTCCCCCTCACATGCCCGTATCTACATACCTGAGCCAGCCAAATCAATGGGGGGGGATGCCCGCACATAGTCCCCGCCTCCCCCTGTCCCCTCCCCCCTCACAGGCCCCATACCTACACAGTTGAGCCAGCCATATCAAAGGGGGGAGGCAGGGGATGCCGTCACATAGCCCCCCCCCTCCGGTCCGTAAGGGGCTTGTTGATGGATTGTGTTTGTTTTTTTTGGAGGGGGGGGAGTTGGAGTTCAAAACACTGAAGTCCCCTCAATCAACTGTACAGTGGTCGGAGTTCAAAGCACTGAAGTCCCCTCAATCACCTGTACAGTGGTCGGAGTTCAAAGCACTGAAGTCCCCTCAATCACCTGTACAGTGATCGGAGTTCAAAGCACTGAAGTCCCTTCAATCACCTGTACAGTGGTCAGAGTTCAAGGGACTAGGGTCCCATCAATCCCCTGGCCAGATTTTACTTCGTTATAAGCGAGTTTATAGAAGTAGTACTTCGTTATAAAGAAGTTTTCTTACTATAGAAATGTATAGGAGAAAATCATGACCTTGCGAATTTGTTTGTTATAAACAAAGTTCGTTATAACAGAGTTTGTAATAACGAAGTTTTACTGTAATTGAATATTGCAGTATCTTTTGAAATCTATATGGAACTATTCATTTTGTAACAATAGGGGGAGGGCTTGATGAAATTTTGAGCGGTCCCCCACATTCAAGCAGTCCAAATGCACCCCCCCCCTACTGGCAAATAATGTTAATAACACTTAATATCAAGTGTACTCACCACAAGGCTTTTGTGAGGGCTGTAACGAACTTCCCACCTGCACCAGTCTTAGACTCAGCAGCACTCCAACCTGCATTGTTTTCACCCAGCAGTGCAATAACGTCATTGTACATCCTGTCATATGATGTCAACTTCTCTGGGGGTCTGTATCAATACAAATTAAAACAGATAAATAAAGGGAAATATACAAACAAATTCTTTATAAAGTTTTTTTCTGCTAAGATACAGAGCTACAATAATTTCTTGTGTAAGTTGTACTTCTAACTTTGACAAATCCTACAAGCTAGACAGTGGTCTAGGAAATGCTAATTTATTACTGTCATACAACGTGACAATTGTGTCCTTTTACTAACACTAGGTTGATGTAATAAGATGATAGTAATGAATGTAGGGAAATTATGTATATTGTCACACAAACCTTTCTGGTGGAAGTTTTGAAACATCTTTTGCGGCAGCCATCATTTTGTCAAACGCAGAGTTCCGTGTTGTTTTAGCAACTACCTTTGGTTTACATTGGATCTGGAGGACCTTGAATCCAAAGCCTATCATTTCTCGTATGGTTAGATCATGCTCCACCTCAGTCATTCTGTATTAAAGAAAGTAATGTTTATGTATGAAGAAGTCACAAGCATGAACAAAATCAGTGAACAAATATACCGTAAATTCCCATGCATAACCTGCATCTCTTGTATAATACGCCCCCTGACTTTTGGAGAACCTAATAACCTGAATATGGCGTCTGAAAATTGCAATTTTAGTACTGTTCCATTAACCCTCTAATAACACGCACCTAAACTTTTATAACATTGTATAACCTGCATTTGAAGTTTGGTTCCCGTATACACCCCCGGCACACCCGGCCATACCCTTACACCTCCTCCCCGGCTCCCCCCGGCATACCCGTACACCACCCAGACACCCCGTATCTCACTCATACACACCCCGTCACCCCGTGTCGTACTCGTACACACCCCCGGCACCCCGTGTCGTACTCGTACACACCCCCGGCACCCCGTGTCGTACTCGTACACCCCCCCCGGCACCCCGTGTCTTACTCGTACATACCCCCGGCACCCCACGTCTCACTCGTACACACCCCCGGCACCCCGCGCTGTACCCGTACATGCACCCCGGCACCCCACGTCTCATGCGTACACACCCCTGGCACCCCGTGTCGTACTCGTACACACCCCCGGCACCCCGCGTCTCACTCGTACACACCCCCGGCACCCCGCGCTGTACCCGTACATGCACCCCGGCACCCCACGTCTCATTCGTACACACCCCCGGCACCCCACGTCTCATTCGTACACACCCCCGGCACCCCACGTCTCATTCGTACATACCCCCGGCACCCCGCGTCTCACTCGTACACACCCCCGGCACCCCGCGCTGTACCCGTACATGCACCCCGGCACCCCACGTCTCATTCGTACATACCCCCGGCACCCCACGTCTCATTCGTACACACCCCCGGCACCCCACGTCTCATTCGTACACACCCCCGGCACCCCACGTCTCATTCGTACACACCCCCGGCACCCCGTGTCGTACTTGTACACACCCCCGGCACCCCGTGTCGTACTCGTACACACCCCCGGCACCCTGTGTCGTACTCGTACACACCCCCGGCACCCCGTGTCGTACTCGTACACACCCCCAGCACCCCGCGCTGTACCCGTACATACAGCCCGGCACCCCGTGTCGTACTCTTACACACCCCCGGCACCCCGTGTCGTACTCGTGCACCCCCCCGGCACCCCGCTTCGTACTCGTACACACCCCCGGCACCCCGCGCTGTACCCGTACATACAGCCCGGCACCCCGTGTCGTACTCGTACACACCCCCGGCACCCCACGTCTCACTCGTACACACCCGCGGCACCCCGCGCTGTACCCGTACATGCACCCCGGCACCCCACGTCTCATTCGTACACACCCCCGGCACCCTGTGTCGTACTCGTACACACCCCCGGCACCCCACGTCTCACTCGTACACACCCGCGGCACCCCGCGCTGTACCCGTACACCCCCCCCCCCATTCCCGCCATACCTGTTCACCCCCACGGCAGGCCCCCCCCAGCAATACCTGTACAGCCCTACGCACCCCGCGCCTTACAGATAATTTGATACAGAAATTCCAGCAAAAAAGTCTGATGCATGAACTTTCCCCCTTTAATGCTCCCACCCCCCCCCCCCCTGTTTTATACCATCCCCTTCGAGAGGTTGACCTCTCCTCCTACATGTGGTTTAAAAAAAATTACTCCCTGATAGTAGAACATTGATTCTTTGATAATTGACCCCAAGGGCGGGTCATTGACAGTGCTCAGATCTGCTTTGTGTGTATAAGTTGAGTGACAGTGACTCACTCACTGACCAGAGTATTTGGTGTCCTTTCATAATGACATTGCCACTACACCAAACACCTCTATATAACGAATTTGGCCCGCTACCACTGGTAACATACAGGACTAGGGATTCATAGTATCTACCTATTAACATATCTTTGTAGGTTTTACACACTTTAGGAGCCCGTAGAGGGGATGAAAAATGTCCGTTTTTGAGTGTTTTGACAAGTCTCACAGCAACTATAAGTCTGTGTTCTCAATGCCGTAGGTCAGGTATCTCATGTAGGGATTTAAAGGGTGATATAAAGCTGATATTGCATTGATTTACAAGCGATTTAGATGGTAAATTAGTGGACATTCATCAGTGTTCAGCATACCGGATAGCCTATAGCCTGTACTATAGTATACTATAGTATAGCCTACCGGATAACCTATCATACTAAAGCCTACTCACTTCTCATTCACTGCTCCAGCTGCTTCAACTCTTGTCACATCGTGCCCTTCTGCTGTCATTAGTAGTACACCTCCAACTCTCTCATCCTTCCGAATTCTAACCAGTCTTCTTTCTTCTTCAACAACACCCCTTTTCCTGATAACAAGAAGGCCTCATGAAACCGGAAGTGGCAGCTGGTGTTGCAAAACATACTATGCTGCAAACAACTAGTTTCCCGCCCTCACTGGCTGGATAACATTTGCTTTGCCAGGTCTCAAAGAGGGCTCAGGGACTGTTAAACCGGTGATAATCCAAGATTGGTGTGGGGCAAAAAAAAAAAAAAAGTTGTGTACAAATCCCATCGGACATCGGCAAAAAAAAAAAAAAAAAAAAAATTTTTTTTTTTTTTTCCATTTTGCCAAAAATCTCATCGGCGGATCCGTAATCCAAGTTATCAGAATAAAACGGCCTTAGGTACCTATGCCTCAACTAAACACCAGTTTTGTCATCTATGAAGTCATAACATAATATTTCTGACCAATGTAGCATTAACGCATGTTTTGAAAAGGTTTCTTTGATGGCTTATATTCTGAAAAACAGGTCGAAATAGAACTTACAGTAAAAGAAATGTTTTTGTGAACGTTTTTTTGGGCCATGCTCAAAATCTATACTATGATACAAGGTAGTATGTTCTTTTAGGTTCTTACTCGGTTCTTTTGAAAGACTACAAGGGAGTCTTTGGACGAATTGCGACCCAAAATAATGACAGGGGGTGGGGGTATCTTGAGAAACGTATGAAAATAGGTGACATTAATTTTGTGATGGTTTCCTTCAATAGGGAACTCGCTGGTAGACAATAGCAAAATACGTCCATAGATAATTATCTGGCTTTTGAGTTGCAGGCTCAGTCTCATGAGTTTGTAACAATTAAAACGTTTTTGACTGGGTGTAGTATTTGACCAGTGTAGTCTTTGACCGGGTGTAGTCTTTGACCAGGCAGCATTAAAATAGCAGAAATGAGGTCTATGTAGTAAGGAAGCGGCGAAATAGTGCACCCATATATTGATACACGTTTATAGCAGACATAAGTCAATTTTATATATTTATATACTGAGCATACTATGTATAGTACAGCATAATGTAATCATTTACATTTATTCAGTCAAAGACGAAACTTTATATATAACTTTGAGTTTAAACAGCTGCACTGTGCATAGTATGCTCAGTATATAAATATATAAAATTTTACTTATATTTCCAATAAACGTGTATTATCATATTATTGCAGTATTTCACCGATTTCCTGACTATATAGGCCTCATTTATTCCATCTTATCACTCCCTGAACAAAGACTACACCCGGTCAAAGACTACACCTGGTCAAAAACTACACCCGGTCAAAGACGTTTCAATTGTTACAAACTCATGAGACTGAGCCTGCAGTGTACGGGCAATTCCTTTTAAATAACAATTTTGAAAAGCTACAATGCACATGATGAGAATAACAGGGTGTTCTAAGTTCTATGTTATTATAAAAATAATGGTCAACCATTTCAAGCTTAAAACTGCGACCCCCACCCTTTGTAGTAGACAGGTAAATGCACCCAGTTTGTGACTGACGACCATTACTCAGACACAGTTGCCTTGGTTACAGCACAGCAACAACCTGAGCTGAATAGAAAACACACCATAATAAAAGTGTAGTCTAAGAAATCTATTATATTATATTGTGACATAGAATTGACTTTAAAAAAGGAAATCAGTTCAAGCTTAGTAGACATAGGTCATTCTATTGTGTATAATTGTATAGCTGATGTATTATATTACACAATGTTTACAGAAAAGCCACCATTCGAAACTTCATTTCGATATGAAACCACATGTTCATTCTATAAAGAGAGTTAATACCTCTGCAGAGTTTTAATGAAAGCAATCATGAGAAGTGCCTGTTCTAATAGGCAAAAGTAAAGCATTGAATATAATGGCCAGAGCAAACAGGCAATACAAATGGCCTAGCACAGTTTTAACCATGTCTTGTTTAGTCATTTATGTGCATCTTAACGTGGTTGCCTATGCTGAAAAAGTTGTCTCCAGACTCAGTGACTGTCATAAAATAAACAAGTTAAAAACTTGTCTAAGTGACAAGGAAGCAGGTCTTCTAGCTGGAGATAGAAGATCCACTTGGGTTTATAAATATATTACCTTGGCATGTGCACGACTAAAACCCGACATTTGCCAGCTCCAGATTCTATTTGTGGGATGGTAACCTGATAGGTTAGACAACTTTTGACTCACGTTCATTGCGACGATTTCTGCGCAACTGAAGTTATAACTCCCCTCTACAGCAGTATGTAAAATTGAATGGTTCTTGGGATACTAGACGATCTGACTTGGATCGACCTCTATATTTTTTTTAAATAGTTTTATTGACAACATTTCACATAAAGCAATGCGATCCTCCAATGATGTCAGGGAATAACAGGGACGGTACCAAAAAGATAATATAACAGTTATCAACCAATTAATTAATTAATTATTAGATGTATATGCTAGGCTCAATTATAGGTTTTGGTAGATTCAGTGTCAGTGTCTATATTGTCTAAAGCCAGAGGCTTAGATAATTACTTTTTAATATATAATGTAATGCAATGTATTGTATATTGTATGCAGCAGCAGTCCATGTGGCTATATAGTCCATCAGTTCAACTCAGCCTTTTAAATAATAATAATAATATCCAGGAGCAAAAATTTGAGTGAGAGTACGATTACTTAAAATTAATCTTTGAGATTTTGGCTTTAAAGATAAATCCAGAGTCACTTTTTTGTACTTCCGAGGGGATTTGATCCCACAAGTTCATTCCTCTATACAATGGTCCTTTTTTATATTTCTCTCTTTTAGGTCGTTCCACCTTTAGTTTGACCTTTTTGTCCGACCTCGTTCGGTTCCGTTGTAACACCCTATTGTTAGGGTCTTGTGCAATCTTGTATATCAACGATGCAAGATGCCTTTTACGTCTGGGTCCTAGCCGCTCAACTTTGCATTTCTTGTGGATGGCATTAGTTGACATTTCTAAAGGCTTGACTCTCAGGCAGCATCTCAGTCCTTTATTTTGAACAGTCTGTAACTGTTTGATGTGCGATTTGGGGGCCGATTCCACCAGGAAGTCTCCATACTCCAGTAAGGGCACGATTGCATGTTTGAATAGGCATATAGAGTCATCTCTATTCATAAAAAAGCGTATTCTTTGGAGATGTCTCACACTTAGATCAGTCTTAGAGACTGTTTCATCTAATTGTTTTTTAAACTTTAACGCACTGTCCAGCCATACGCCCAGGTATTTAAATTGGGCAATGTTGTGCATAGGTTCATTTTGAAGCGTCACCTGTAAATGTCTGGTTTGTCCTAGCTTGGAATCAGGTGCGAACCACATGCCTTTAGACTTTTTTAAGTTCGGGGTGAGTCTGTTGGTTCTACACCATTCATTTATACTATTTACGTCTTCCTGCATCAACAGTAGAGCTCGGTGAGGATCCTTAGCTCTAGTGACTATGACTAAATCGTCAGCGTATAGAATTACTCGTCCATGGTTTACCACTTTTGGGAGGTCGTAGATGTATATCAAGAAAAGTAATGGCCCCAATATACTCCCCTGGGGGACGCCATAGGTGACTTCACATTTGCTAGAGCGCTTATTATTTGCTAGAGTACAGCACTCTCGGCTATCCAGGTAACTCGACAGCAATTTTAAGGCACTATGAGTAAGTCCTAGGTGTTTCAGCTTTAACAGGAGTCTTCCATGATGTACTACATCGAAAGCTTTAGTTACGTCCAGGAACACCCCAAAAGCAAACTCTCCTTTGTTGCGGGCGCTATAAAGAATATTTGTCAAGTAGAAAATCGCTATACCCGTCGATTTATTGGGCAAGAACCCAAACTGATTTTCACAGATCAGGCCGTTGTCAGTCACATAGTTCGTCAGCTGTCTGTAGATTATGCGTTCAAGTACCTTTCCCACTATTGGCAAGAGTGTGATCGGGCGCCAGTTTGTTACAAGACGTGTATTTCCTGCTTTGGGTAATGGTATAATGGTGCCACATTTTAGTTCATCAGGGAAGTTTTTCTCCTCTATGCATTTGTTAACCATTAAGGCCCAAATTATGCCATTTCCTCTCATTGAATCCTTTATCACATGAGAGCGTATATTTTCCATACCGGAGGATTTTGACACGTCAATTTCATCTACGATGTAGCCAAGAGATTGAGAACTAATAGGTTCAAAGACCAACTCAGTATGAGGCAGAGGTCCAGGTTCTTCAATAGCTTCATCATCACGTACTAGTAAGGCGTCATACCTCCCAAAGTCTCCTGGTAAGTGTCTAAGTTTTGCGGCCAAGTTACCTCCAATGTTACAAAAAAAACCATTAATATGGTCTGCAGTGTCTTCATTTTTAATAACATCACCAGTCAGTTCATGTACAAGACTAATCCTAGAATTGGATCTTTTTCCTTTCCACAACTCGTTTAGTTTCTCCCAAAACTTTTTTGGGTTGTTTTTATAACTTGAAAGTTTGGTTTTTACGTCTTTGGCCACATTATGACGCACTTTCTTGTTTACTAATCTTCTAAGACGCACAGCCCTTTTATAAAAAGGATTTCGGCCTACACCTGCAAAGGAGACCGCGCGGCGAAGTTCTGAATGACGATCTCTTATGTGTTGACGCACCTCAGCATCAAAGCCCGGTTCAGGAGTGATGGGGACCTTGATCTCTTTGATGGGACATGTCGTGTTCAAATATGAGACAACACCGGATGTGACCAGACTACACAGTTCAGTTGAGTCTAGAGTCTCAATGTTTTCATCAGAAGCTAATTCTGCAACATGTGAGATAACATCCTTTTTTTCCAGTGTTTATAGCTCCTACCCAACACTGAGATCTTTTCATGTGAATTTCGGTCCTTCTTACAAATAGTATATATCGGTATGTGATCAGATATATACTCGTTCACATTACCAGACCTACATGGGAACCTTGCATTAGTATAAATATGGTCGATTTTTGTAGCGCCGAGTGGATGGAGCCTGGTCACACCAGTTGGTAGGTGTTTCAGACTGTGTGTACATAGAAAGCGTAGTAGTTTCTTGTATTTGGCACTGTTTCTTTTGAGCGCGTCCACGTTCACATCACCAGCAATCCATATTTCTTTGCCTTCTACACACTCATGTTTAAGAATATTAGACAAAGTCTTGACAAAACAGGCACTTTTCCTCTTGGAGGCTTGTAAACAGTGATAACTGCCCTGTGGCGAGCCGTTGGTGAAGTGCATACTATGGTTAGCACCTCAATATCACTGGTTACCATACAGCAATCGTCGACTTTCAGGGTAAAAGGTGCATGTTTCTTGTTAACATAACAGGCTACTCCACCTGCCAGCTCAGCGTCCACATTAATCCTGTCTTGCCTGAATAATATCATATCATGTAGGCTTGCTAAATGGTCCGGTATAGCTACATTCAGCCAACTTTCAGAAATGCACATATAATCCAGGTTACCAATAAACAGTTTTCTCATTTGTTGTATCTTAGATAACAGACTCCTGGTGTTGTGACAGTATAATTTAAAGCCTTTTTCCTCACTCAGCTCCTGTGCTGTTAGGAAAGGAGAGATGGCTGAGAATTACCCCTCCTATTCAAAAGACTGCCGCTGCATGGCATAACACAAGTCCATATAATCCTTGCATAAACACTAGTCCATGTTATATCAACCATTATAAATGTTGCTCGTACAAATATCAGTCGTAGATAATTTTCTTGTACATAGGTGGTACCAGGGTAAACATGTGTAATATTAATGGACAATGGACATGTAGTGCAGACAATAAACCTGTGCGCACGGTCAGTGGGCATCAGGGGTGGTGCAGATCCTACGGCCAAAAATGGCTCCTCCGGTTGCATCACGGTGGTTTCTAAGTTCATCATAGATTACTGCATATACAATGATTTAGATAAGTGGTACGGGCAGTATGTGGCGCCTGGCCTGTAGTTTGGCTATAAAAACTTTGTGTTGAATAATATAGATTTGTAGGGCTCCCACTCTACATAATAATATAAGGATCCATAAGAGACACCGGTAATTGAAAGTCATGCGGCTAATTTAAATAAGACGTCATTTGAAAAGACTTGTAGGATTTATTCCAAGAATCATAATGCACAAGTAAGGTTGTATATATAATTGATTGAATCCAGTCTTGTAATAATAATGATGTTAATATTTAATCAATATTATATTGAGCGCTGACATCATTTGTCAAATAATTAAATGAGTATTCCAAGGCAATGTCCATTATTAACAATGTAAATTGTTCGCAGGCAAAGTCTTGAAGTCGAGTGGTTGATTCTATTAAAAGCCATATTTTAATAATAAAACTGTCCTATGTATGGCTTTAAAGTATTTCGAAACTCCAGTACTATTGTTTTAAGTCAACAAGAAGATTGTATTTATACTTCCTATTGTTAATAATGCAAGGTAGAAATTCAGTGATATGTTCATATAATAAAAAAAAAAAAAAAAAAAAAATTACTTTTCAAATCATAGATTGTTATTTATTTTATTTTCAATTTCCAAAACCAACTGAATTATGAATTAAAATGGATACTGTTAATTCAGAAATGAATGATACTCTTGAATTAGATCAATTTCTGGTCTAGTGTTGGAGAAATGCTTTTATTTTTCGAGATTCAATAGTTTAAAAAGTTGCTTGGGACCCCCTACCTTTCTTTTCACTGTTTGATCTCAAATTATGTATGGTATATTGAGGCAATAATTGGAGTAAATCGACATATTTTTGACCCATGTTAGGCAACCACCTTAACATACTATTAGCTCTATCTAATACCTTATACTAATAATAGAATAAAATCAATTGGGTGGCAGACATTTGCATTTTTTTATACTTGAATTCATAGGCATAATGAAACACACATTTTAGAACTCATTTGTATTGTTTCTGGCACAAAATGTTAGAGCTACCCATATTAAAATTCAGAAAGTCAATTTTAGCCATAGAGTCTGTGCGATTTTTAGTTTGAAGCATTTTCCGATAATCTAATTACAAAAATATGAAAAGAATTGTCTATGTCTTGTTGTATGTTTTAATTGATAAATAAGTATATGGAATCATTTTAGAATACATCCAGACACGTGTCAGGAGACTTCTGTAAGGCTGCATGATATGTATAGATAACACACATTCTCATTTGTTAAGATCACCCCCTTCCAGCCTCGTGCAGTCATATACATTATGCCCTTGTCCAGTGAACAGATTCCCATTTGAATGGGTTTCTGGTGATCATGTTGATCCTAGAAAGAGTTATATGGGTCAGGGATTACCAATCTCAATCTCAGAATCTCGAAACCAGAACAAGCAAACCAACCACTTGACCAAGCTCTCTACTTCTGATGTTGATGGTTAGCTCACCTAAGGAAAACAACATCATGCACTGAAATGAACAGTGCCATGCAAGATGTGACAAGTTTAGCATAAAATACCAGTGAGCAGCATAAAGAAGTCACCAATGCCCGGATGATCAGAGACACATCATACATGAACGTGTGTCTGAAATACCTCCTTTTATGTCCTGAGTCAATGTGGAATATAGCGACCAGACTGTGTCAATGTTGATCAGACCTTAGAGGTTGGAGAAGGAATTGTGAGAAATATGGTAGAAAAAAGGTTGCAGACCACTCATTTTGAAAGAAAGACAGAGCAGTGAACATGGATACAAAATAATCAATCAAAGTCAGGGATGGTGAGCTTCAGATTCAAACACAACGATGGTCCAAGCAACAAGGATTCTGTACATGCTACAAGAAGTGGACAAGTTTGGAACATAACTGCAACTAAAATAGGAAGTGTATAAATTCACAGTTCTCAATTGATTGAGTATAAACTTGTTATAATTCAAGGCTTGATCAAGTATTACTCCAAGGCACTTATAGCTAGATACACAAAATATGTCATTATTCCCTATTTTGAACTTACAATTGTTCCAGTGGAAAAACACATGAATTTAGTTTTTTTGCAGTTAACTGTAAGTCTATTTCTTAGGTTTGTAACCATTCATTGACCTTTGACCTTAATCTTGACCATGTGCCACTCATTTGAATCTATTCAATTCTTAATATAGCATATGTGTGGCATATCAATGAGAAAAATTAGCCTACTCTAGTAAGGGTCAATTAGTCATGGGTCATGCCCCTATCTGAGCTAAGCTGATTGGCCTATTCATGGGCTCAATTAACGCTGAGGTGAAACCATGTCTAATGAAGCAAGGACCATAAAGTATCCAATAATAATATTTACTTTTATTTTCAATCGTTTCCCCAAACTTACAAAGCTGAGCATATTCTCCATCAGAGAGAATCACTACTAACACATTGATTCATAAGACCTCCTCATGGATTCTCAGAATAACCTTTATCTATCTATACATGCTGCAGAATGGGTGTGTCCATAATTATTAGACATCATTAAACAGGATTTCATGTTATCATTTTATCAAAGTTATTAGCCTAGACATACCCATACACTAAATGCTGATGTAAAATTCTACAACTATATCAGAAATGATCAGTATAATTGCTTATTCTAGATATATATATATAGACAATTATTTGAGAACAGCATCGATACCAGTTTTATCAATGACTGAACTGCCACCTGGTGAGTTGGGTTGGAACTTTATAAAAAAAAGTTTAATCAACGTTTAACCAATGATTGTTAAATTGACATTGATTAGAAATCATATGTAAACCCTTACCCAGTAAACACCCTACGCAGTTCCAGCATAGCTCACAGGTTTCTCTAGGTCGTTGTCCAACCAAAAATTTTGAGATTGGTAATTTTGGAAGGTTTGTAGATGTCAAAACGTGAAGATTTATTTATGTTCAACAGATGTAGATGTCTGATTTACGTTTATCTACATCATTCACATGTAAATATATATTAAATCTACGTAGATCTAGGTTAAAAGATGTAACTTTTCAACTTCAAATGGGTAGATGACTTCTTAGTGTCACACTAGGTGGCAGCACTATCAACTATGGAGAGAATGTTGCAGCTCTTTAACAAATCTACCACATTCAAGCTGTAAATTCTCAATAATCATAAATTCAATATCTTGCAAATAAACCATATTCAATAGAAAATGTATATATAAAGGACAGAACATTGAAGAATTGTGCATAAATATGTGCTTTGTGGCACTTTACTGAGTGGACACCACATTGCTGGTAATGGAAGAAATACAAGGCCTCTCTGCAGCCAAAACTATTCAACAGATCTATACTGTGAGACTGTTAAGTTGAACTACAAGAATATAGGATATAGAATCCAAATTAATTATAGTGGTTATTTTGTATGAACATTGTTTGTTAATGTACATTTGTCTGCTACATAATACAAGTCTTTGTCTGAATCCCACCATGTAGAATTACATGTAATGTGTTTAGATCCCATTTGAACGTAGATTTACGTCTGAGCTATGTAAATCAGACCGGCAGGTTTGAGAGTGGTAAATAAACCTTAACGTTTTGACGTTCATAAACCTTCTAAAATTACGTAGTTAAGACCAGAAGTCAACGTAGATTTACATCTGACCAACGTAGTTGTGTTTACTGGGTAGTGCACGTTATTCAAGGGTTACTTAACGTTTCTTGTGACCAGGGTACATACTGCCATATAGTCACTAACATACTCAGTCACACCCTTTGAGGATGCAATCTTACTGGCACTGCATCGATACATCATGTTGACTTTTCAGCAGTGAATCATTCCCACGGCGTTGGCATGATACATCCACTGCAGAATTATTTTCCATGGCTGGATGCATAGGCCAATGCGTGTTATCTGCTGCTTGAGTACGCCTGGATGCTGGTACCATGAGTATAGCTACGGTACCTGCATGTATAACGTGTTTAAGATCGATTGATGAACATGTTCTTCACTCTTGGCTTAAGTCAAAATATGTCACCTGTTGTGATGGATTAATGCCAAAATAAAAAAGTCCAAACTCTTAAACTCAAAACTTATAAATGCATCATGTAGACAAAATGGTATAATGGCGATAAACATGTTCTTGAATCTAACCAAACTTCCTGGTCAGCTTATAAATGCGTTAACTCCAGCATCCATGGTGACTCCTCTGGATATTTGTCATCAGATAGTATTCAAATGTCGAAATCATAGAGTAACACATCATACTTAGTAGTAGTCCAAAGTGTAAAGAAGTTATGAAGCTATTAATTCAATGATAGAAGAAATAGTGACCAAACAAGGCATATCATGTGCTATAGTATCCCTTACTAGGACAAAGAATGTGGAAGCCCTAACCCTCACATGTTGCAAGACAGTGTCCGCTCTATGGTATCTATAATATGGAATAACAAAAGCGCTATAGGTTTTCCGATGATAAAAGAAGTCATAAAACCGATATTGCTCCGACATAATAGCCAGCAGGAAATCCTGGTTTATGCCAACACTCATATTAAAGTATGTCGCAAGTGGCCCAAAGACCAAAGAAATCATTCATGCATGTTCGGCAAGTAACTTTCTGATAGCCGATCAATACCATACTTTGAATTGTTTATGAAATACCATGAATGTGAGTGCTTTCTCCTGGTTATAATTACGTTCACATTAAAAACCTATTTTAAAATCAATGCAATCATACTCTGATTGCAACTTTATTGAATAACGTGCTAGGGTTAAACAAAACATTTAATCAATCTGTCTGAATTCACGAGAGGATGTCAAAACGAATCTAAAGTAGAAGCAAGCTACATTGACCATGTTGACCCTTTAAGGACTTCAGATTCATAAAATGTGTTGTCATGACGCATCAACATAGATGTGGCGAGTGGTACAATGGTGCATCATGCTTACTCTTGAGGAATGTATCAACCTCTTACTCCCGACATGATGCTCAAAGCCAGCAGTGGTAAGTTACTCACCATAACTGTATTCATGAATACAAAGCACAATGCGACCATTAGAGGGTTAATTAAAAAATCACTCTTAAACTTTTGTGAAAAGCGTAATTTACTCATCATATTTGACATTTGACATCAGTTGATTGTACATTTGATCATGAAAAGCCATATGTCAATTAGGACAGAAGCAGACGCAGTGATATCATGAAAGCAATTACCTTTTACAAACCAGAGGCAAACTTCTGATTAATCTCGCATTCTTAACTTCTTCTTGTATTTAATTGCATCATGATCTCCGTCTCTGGTTCCCTATCATATTGACTCCCTTGTCTATAGCCCATTGTGTACCGGTAGTCGTGTATGCCGTGCTGGTAAAATGCCTTTTGCCAATTTATAGGGTTTTTAAGAAATTGGTCCTCAACAAGTCACGACTGCTCATATCACGTGCAAAACTCTCGGTGAAATTTGTTATTCCCAATAACAATAATGATATTATATGCTACGTATTGAAAGTAGTTTGCTAATATATGGTATATCTAACTATTATGGAAGCATACATCTGAAATTATAATCCCTTCATGATGTCTATAATGTGTGCATGGTCATCCGGTGGGCACAATATGCAGTTAAACGTTAAATCAACATTGGATGGACATTGAATCAGCATTGGCAACCACATCTCAATGTTGATTCGATGTTCTATGTCCACTGGGCAAGGTCTAGTGTATGATCATGAATATAGTCGCGTAGCAACTGATTTTCCCTGTTATCATTTTGCAGCGTTGTACTGTCATGTTCTGATATATATCCTACAACCTGAATTGGACAACTGAACACACTAAAGTATCTCATTTCAAATGAAGGGCTCACAATCATCAGCAGTTTGTTCATGAGTTGCAATGCTGTTACTTTATGATATCTGAATCAGGATCGGCTGCAACGGTTACCCATTCAGAAGCGCAACTGAATCACAACGGAAACCACGTGCCTGGTTACCAATAGTACAAAACTGGATCTAAATGGTAATACGTAGTAAACATCTTACCGACCCATTGACCCCCATTGCAGACCGGAAGGCCCCATGACCTTGACACTGGCATTTTGAATGCCTGACCTGAAAAAGAGCAATTTTACTTATTTCTTGACTGCCTTGCCACCATGAAAGGTCAGACTGGAGGGGAGTGTTTTAACGACAGGTAAGGACTATTGCATAGTGTAAAGACTGAGAGTGAGATGATGTGAGCTTCGCTTTCTGTCCATACCCAGGAAATTCTGAAAAGGGTCTGTTTCCAGTCACCCGTCCAATATCTAGCAAAACAGTGCCAACCCCCTCCCCCTTTTGTCATTTTCCTTGCTACCTGCCATTTTTCACTGTTCGTCAATTGGACAATAGTTAGACATTTTGGAGCAAACCCCTGAAACTGTGGCCCAAAACAGGTCAAAGCAAAAAGAAAATCAAAGCAAATCAATTCGATCATCCAGGTCTGCTATATCGGGTCATGCTACTTGAAACCTATTTTACTGCAGAAAACCATATTAAGCATCGTACACTGCATCTGACTATATAGTTGGGAGTAGATTCAGGGAAAGCAAAGGGTTGACTTTGGTGTCAGAACAAGGAGAGAGAGCACCATGTTCATATCTATAGACATACAAGAGCCAAAGTTTCTTCCTTCCTCCTTTATAATGCTGGCGACACTAAGCTTCTGCAAGATTACATATAAATTTGCTCCTATAACAATCCCCAAAATCTAGGTAAGGCCACTCAAAAAAAAAATCTGGTTTCTCATCACCCAGCACTGAAAAATATGACGAGGGCGTTTTTTATTAATTTTTTTTTTTTTTTTACTGAGGGGCCAAAATGTATAGGAAAATGTAGACTTTTCGTGAACAAATTTCACACTTTAGTTTTGAAGCCTACAGAAGTTGGAAAATGTAAGATATATATAGGGCACTGCATTACTGACAGTATAAGCTCTAATTTGATACCAAATATGACAATATTCTCAATATTTAAGACATTTTTTCATTAAAAATGTACAAAATAAAAAAAAAAGTTTTCCCCAAATCACGATTTTCATGATGCGCGCGGTAATGAGAAACCAGATTTTTTTTTTGAGTGGCCTAACTACAATCATCCTTTTTTCTTTTTAACGTAGGGATTCTCCCAAAATATTTCATCATTAGAATTATAAAATCTAAAAGTGATATTCAATATCTTAAATTCCGCGAGAGAGTTTTTGATGAAATCCTCAGGACTCTTCCCTAAGTGCCGAAGTGTCCAGCCAGGACTGGTCAGGTAGCAATCAGTGCAGCTGGGTCGCGTTAGATAACCATTAACATCCGGTCGTCTGACCATTCCACGTGGAAGCTGTTTTATGAAACACCATGGCTATTTTTTGTATGCCAGCTGGAATTTATAGACTCTATAAATGATTAAATTGTGCATGGAGAACCTGAGAGTCCAATATTTTTAGATAGTGCCAGGAAGTATTAGGGGCCGCTAAATCGGTCAAGTCCCTAATTAGATATGCAATTTACTTTTCCTGTTGAATTTAGATCCTATTACACGGTTGGTGTTGATTAAATGTTGTTTCTGGCGCCAGCTAGTTTTAAAAGGGGTCAGATGGCATGTGGTGCATTTACAGATAGCTAATCTTGATTTGTCTAAGATCAAAATATCTCAGGATACAGTTGATCACGTGTCGACAATTAACCCTTTAAACCCGCAGTTCTTACTGCACCTGCAGTAACAGTCAGAGCGCAGTCGGGACAGGTACTCAGCCATATATATAGGGGCGCTGGGCCTTTAAGGACGGATGTCTCTAAATGAAATATGTTTAAACTTAACTCAGCCACCTGGCACCTGTCTGCACTCACCCCTGCTGCTCCCACTTGGACATATACCTTCTCTAAGATTCCAACCATGAGCACCATGCACTCTAACAGTATTGGGTCTGGTTACTTGAGTCGTTGTGTTTCCCAGGTAACATAACTACATTGGGCCATGATTGGGCCAATATACCACTTAAAATTGGGCCAATAATGGCATTTTGTCATTGGGCCACCGCTGGTATGACCGCTGGCCCAGTAATGGCCCATGCTCGGATAAAGGGATATTGATTTCGTGTCTGCCCAATGTTGGGCCAACATCAAAATGTTTTTACATTATTCCAAGGTTAGAAATTAGACATCGGACCAACCTTGTATTACATATGTCGCCCCAACATATAATTTTCAATATAGCACCACTGCAACAATCACTGATATTGAACAATATTATTTTTATGTGTATAATTGAATGTGCAATCATACTTAAGACATGACTGCCAAGAATCATCGGTTTAGAAAAAACATTTCTTTTTTTTAAATCCATCTTGATCTCTGTCCCAAAATGGTTAGAAATAATACAAACTGTATTACTATCATTTAGGACTAATCTAACTCCATTACCCACACATGAGGTGTCTTCAAGTTACTTTTGACAAATTCCTACGGGTGTCATGTAGTGAATGGCACTTTTAGATATCAAATTTCATCCATGAACTTCCTCTGACCTTTAAACAAGTAGAGCACAATGGGGATCACATTTATAACCCAATATGCTGGCAAAGTAGGAGCCATCCTGCAAGAAATTCTTCAGGCAACATTGAATCCCCATGGTGTAGATCACAGGCAATATTGGACAAGTGTAGATAGAATCGATGTTGGTCAAACATCGGAAATAATATTATGGCCCTGAAGTGTCCTAACACTGGGCCAACACTTGGTCAATATCAACAATATCAAGCGTGGACCAGCTCTGGGCCATCGGTCAACCCAGTGATGGCCCATTATCAGAATTGCCAGAGGTTGGCCATCATTGTAATCTGTATGTTGAACCAATGTATGCATTACTTACAATGGGCCATGGTTGGTATAACGATTGCGATGGAGTCGATCATTGCCGACATTGGCCCAATATACCCTTGCTACCTGGGTTATTACCTCTTCACTGGTCCAAGTCATAACACAACTGTGCCACTATATCTGGAAGCCCCAATACAGGGCACCGAATTTCAAGTATCTTTTAAATTGTATCCAAATGCAACAGGAAAAATAAAGTGGTACTGGCAATTATCTATTAAAAATGAAATGTAATAAAACCATTTTAAATAAATTATATTACATTGAGAAACTAACTATGGGAATCCATGAGCTGAAGCAGAAAAAAAGTTCATTAGACCCCCCACAGAGGACAGTCCAATGGTCTCTATTGCAGAGTGTCTTACACTCTACCTTGCTATAGGTAGGGACTCCAGAAAAAATTGAGAATTATTAGAAAGTCAATTTCTTTTCTTCTATTATGTAGAATATAAGAAATATAATGCAAATCTTTTGGAATTTTCTTTCTATCCATCCTAGAACCCAGGCATTCATCAGATATGTGTCATCAACACCTACCAAGTTCCCCCAGTACATCTTCTATATAATTGCTATCTAGATTTGGAGTCAATCTGAAAGGTGGTGGTGCCTATTTGTGTCAGGCTGGTGAGTGGGAAGTAGTTATGTAAGGGGTTTGGAGGGCATCTGGAGTACTGGCCAGGCTGGGCCATGATTGACAGACCCTCTTAACATGATCACCCAATACACTGCAAGTCACCTTAGTGGGTATAAGTATAGAGTAAACAAATTGTCTTAATGACCCAATCATAATCATTTTAATGTTTTGGCCTAGGAACAGGTGAGAGCTTCCTCTGTTTGCCTCCATTCTTTAACACCATATAACAACATATTGGACAAAATCAGATACCAAGTAGCAACCGGTAGCATTCACAACTTCATAGGGTTTCACCTATTTCTTATATAGCTAGCTGCACCAAAATACCAACCTGCTGTGTGCACTGTGCAAAGGGGCGCACCTAGCGGATTCCTGGGTCCCTACTATAGGGAGTCTCAGTTGTCTGAGTGTAATACCCCAGTTAATGCACTTGTCAAGTACCATCCCATCCCAATCTAAGCACAGCCTGGAAAGAGAACAAAATGTAAGGAAATATCATCCCACTTCCTGTATGGAATATACCATTTTCACACAAGTACTAGATTTGCAGCCTGGGAGAGATTAGTATAAATATTTAACAGACAACAAGCAAATCTCAAACAAGCCTTGTTAACCTCATGCCTGTATGCGCTTATTTTAATAGCAACTTACTATATAATTCCTGTATGTATTCAGATATTTACCAACAAAGGTAAACCAATAACCACAGAGCTATTTAATCTAATTACTTATCATCTGTAATTGGGAAATATAAAGCTGTTTAAATAATTGCATGATGAAGAAAGACATCGTAACTAAGATACTTTGGTACAGCTACGCATATGTGGAATTTTGTTGACGGCTTATGTCAAAGAGAATGGGGCTTCCTGGGTAAAGAAAGGGGCATTATTAAGTTCATTTCCTGATTTCTTTTTGTCTCAGAAGACAACAAATAGTATCAGGTACGGTCATTGGATATTTTTTTGAATGGTTGTGGTCCCACCCATAACAATTAATTAATTACCACAGTAAATTAGCTACTGTTAAATTGGCTGATCAAATCAGTATTATGTAACTTCATTCATATCAGCTTGATTACTGGTGTTCCTGAAATGTCAAGGCAGGTGTTTTCACTGTGTTAGTATTTTTCCTTCCGTGTGTTGCTGTCCCATTGATGGAAATTGCGAAGAACTGAATGAACGCAGTTACTCCCGGAACATGTGATCTGTTGGTCACATGTTGAAAGAGTGTTTTGCCATGGGACATCTTTTGGGATCTCCCTCATTCATGGAATGACTGTGTTAAAAAAGGACAAAGCAAAGGCTATGTTATGGTTCACGGACCCATCTGTGTAACAGCTAGTGTGTAGGTCATTGTAATATAGAAATATTTTGTCAACAATAATTCCTGTCATTATATGAATTAACATTTTTACTTTCCTTTACTACCTCTTTACTTTCCTTTCAGAAGAAATAGATCTTTCTAAAAAGTTAAACTCAAGAGTTTCTCACCATCTCACAACGTAACTCAAAGGCAAAGAACTTTCTTCCAATTAAGGCGTATTCCCCCCAAAAAATAGATTATGCAAAATTGTAAAACTTTAGAAGTTTTAGATAGAACTTTGATACCCACAGCCATTTCAAAGACCCAAATCTTACCGCCCCTCTACAAACAGGTTGAGCGAGCGAGGACGGAAACTTTGGACTTTATATAGGGTGGGTTAGGTTTGAGATGGACAAAGTAAGAGCCCATTGGAGAAGAACAAAGACTAAGATCACACGCCTTTTAACAAAATAACCTCTTATTGCCACAAACATCACAGTTTTTGACACAATTTATCGATACATGTCATCTAATTCCAACGTCAGCTAAAACATTGCACTGCAAATACTTGAGGTGTTACTGGGAGTGGAAATAATTAACTGCTTTCAGTTTTTACCGGTCATCAAAGTAGAATTTTAATGATGAAATATCCAAGCTTGTCATCTACTTCTATGAAAAAGTGCTCCACTGGCCATAATTATGAGACGGATATGCATGTGGTTGATGACAAGATGACAGATATTCCCAAAAGTTTGATTACCCATGGTAATGGGCTGCAGTAAATACTTGTGTGTGGACGCATGGGTGTGAAACTGTGTGAGGTTTACATTTTTTTTTTGACAAGGTTTTATTTGGGCAAAATTGTATTCAGTATTACAAGTTTTACACCAGGTTCGGCTGGCCGTTCTGCCACCTGGGCCCATATGGAAATGTCTGGAATTTAAAGATGAGTATGGCAGCAACAGGTATATATGAGTGATTATGACTCAGTTGGCAGATATGTGTGGAAGAATGTTAAGTTACATTATAAATTATGTTATATAGTATTGTGTGTTACAATGGGGGCACTGGAAATTCCATGTGCCCCTGATAATCGGGGTGGTATAATTAGGTCTCATTATCATGTCTATACATTCAAGACATGCAGAAGCTAGTTGACTAGACTAATGAATAGCCTACGTTGTGAGCTATATACAGATGAGTTATATACTTATGATAACTATTAGGAGAGGGGGGGGTGAGGATCAAATACAACCGTTAATATACAGACAGAGAGGCACGCGAAAGTCAGTCGTTATTGCACGAGTAGCCCTTGGCCCGTATGGCATGCTGGCCACAGGCCTAGTGCAATACGAGATGAGCCCCACGATTGCAATAACCACTGACGGGGTGAATTTTAAGTGATGCTCTGTATTTATTTCAGAATTTTCTGTGAAAATTAGACACAAACTACCTAAAACTACATGACAAAATGTGACATTAAACCTTCCCTGGAGTCACATGACCCTCAGAGCGTGCAATACGGCAACAGTGTGCAGTACGGCCAAGGGTTATTCAATGCTTAACTCATACATGTCCATCCCATTGCTTTAACCTTGACAGTCCATATTCACCATGAAATAAAACCCAGATCCAATTGTTAGGGGACGAGGGAGTATATACTGCAGATGCTGTTGTTTGATATAGATCTATTTGGCAATAGATCTTGATACATAGGTCTACACGTACGTTTTTCATTGATATGCCAATGCCTAAACTACAACAGGATGGACTAAGGGAAATAGTTCAGATATCAGTCAGTCAAATGTCAATGTTTTCGAAATACAGTTATAATATTATTCTGTATTGATGAGATAGCTAAGCTTATTCATGAATTTACCATGATCTTGCAGGTGCTGGGTTTCAGGTGATAGCAACCCTGCAAACAAGATCTCAGGCAGAACTTGTGCGGTTCACAACTCGGGATCCCTGCAAGAATTGTGCATGTATCTGGCAGGAGAATATGTGAACAGCTTTTGACTATGTCATATTCTGTGAAATTCCATGTTATTTATATCAAACAGAACTTGGGAATTGAACGTTCGCAACTGGCTAGAATCTGGGTAGGTCACAATGACACAAGAAAGGCACGAGATATTCCCAAGAATTGTGAACATATCCTAATTACAATCAGAACTTGGCAATTGAACGTTCGCAACTGGGTAGAATCCAGGTAGGTCGCGAACGTTCAATTCCCAAGTTCTGATTGTAATAAGGATATGTTCACAATTCTTGGGAAAATCTCGTGCCTTTCTTGTGTCATTGTGACCTACCCGGATTCTACCCAGTTGCGAACGTTCAATTCCCAAGTTCTGTTTGGAGGAAAGTTCCACGTGGGTAGTCTTCGGAAGAGATGGCTCTTCTCCATGTAAAAGTCAGGAAAACAAAGGTGTATAATGCAGTGGCAATAACCAGAAAAACATGCAACTGACCCTGTGTTTCTCTGAGATAGGATACATCACCTTTCATGAGAGGTTAATGTAGTCCTAAGATGTCTAATTAATATAGTCGAAATGTCGATCATTAGATTTAGTTAACATAATTAACAGAATGTCCTATTTGAATCAAAAACCTGACTGTCTATGAAGTCATTTTGTGGATTCATTTTGCCTTTGTGTTAATAATTTTGCCATTCAAAGTCTAAACTAAAACTGCTTCACATAGAGACCGGAAGAAACAAATAATATTGATTAAGAAAATCCACTATAGTGTAGCATTCCCAATTAACTTTACCTGTTGGTCTGGTAATGGCATAATGATCCCTCCCTGGGTTTTATAAACCCTGTGGTAATGACAGCCTTAATCCTCTAAGGCAACATGGTGCTTTAATTATGCATTGTGCCCTTTAATTGTTGTCAAGATGCATGAGTGCCGCCCTGGTGATCAACTCTATTACAATCAACTACATTGAAGCATCATGCCGGCCCTACATGCATGGGTGAGACAATCCCGAGGGGTCGGCACTATCAGCCTTGTTTCACCATGACAACACATGTTGGTTGTATGTAACATGTCGTCTTTAAAGGGTTAAGTGCCACTTTGTGAACTTCCTGCATAGAAGGAAGTCGAGCTCCTCTAACTGTACTTCGGGTGTGCAGGGCTGATAATTACTGAAGCCTCTACATCCAAGACTTCTAGAAATTAGGGATGATGCTGCTTCCAATTCTAAGAAAGCTAGGTTCCGTGCTTAAAGGGTCGTTGCACTGTCATGCGCAATATCGGAATTTGCACAATATCAGAACTCCTACATGATCATAAATTACATTATAAAATATATCACTTTACCTCTCAAACAGAAAGGTAGGGCAAAAAATGTATTTGCAAGGGGGTTCTTTTATATCACTTGGAGCCCAGCCAGCCAAAACCCCAAAGTTTTATCACAGCAGAGGCATTTCTGCCACACCTTATTCACAGCTTCATACAGGTGTGACATGCATATGGGTTCTCCCTGACTGTTTTCACACCTCAAGATGCAGCACAGCAACCTCAAACATAACTGAAATATATATTTGTATTCTACATCTGTAGCTAAAATAACTAGAATTGCGGTTGTTGCCGGGTAAAAAAATGCCTCAGGCATTTTTATACGCGGCAACAACCGCAATTCTTGCATTCGAAGAAACATAATGTCTACATGGTTGGTATGTTTGAAGGGAACCCACTCGAGACACCAAAAAAGCAGGGCCGGGAAGGGGTTATCAGGGGTAAGGATGATATAACTTCAATATTCCTTGGCACCATTTTAGGGGGAGTAGATATGATTATAATCAACCTCAGGACCATGGAAATGTGTGTTGCTAGGCAGATAAACAATTAGAATAGACGTTGCTAGGCAATGAGCTGAAATAACAACAAACAAATAAAACCATTGAATTCCTAGGATCCATTGTAGGGGGGTAGGTATGATTATAATCAACCTCAGGACCATGGAAATGTAGGTAAATCAACAATTAGAACAGCCATTGCTAGGCAACCAGCTGTATAAGCAACAAACCAATAGAACCATTGAATTCCTTGGGTCCATATCAGGGGGGTAGGTATGATTATAATCAACCTCAGGACCATGGAGATATGTGTTGCTAGGCAGATAAACAATTAGAATAGCTGTTGCTAGGCAACCAGCTGTATTAGCAACAAACCAATAGAACCATTGAATTCCTTGTGTCCATATTAGGGGGGGGGGGGTAGGTATGATTATAATCAACCTTAGGACCATGGAAATGTGTGTTGCTAGGCAGATAAACAATAAGAATAGCCGTTGCTAGGCAACCAGCTGTATCAGTATCGAACCAATAGAACCATTGAATTCCTTGGGCCCATATTAAGGGGGGTAGGTATGATTATAACCAACCTCAGGACCATGGAAATGTGTGTTGCTAGGCAGGTAAACAATTGAAGAGTTTCGTTGCAAAACGCAACAAATCCATTTTATGAGTTTTGAGATAATAGTGTATTTTTGATTTTGACAAATTGGTGAATAGAAAGCATTTTTCTTTAATAACTAATGATTAATGTTCCAAAGATAAAATACCTAGAAAACGATTTTTGAAATCCTTGGATTTTTTTTCTAGGAGAAAAAGGATGATTTAATTTCAATTTTCAGTTTTTTTTGCAAAACGCAATAAATCCAAAATCAGTTTTTCTGCATATGTCAATAAAATCAGTAATGGCCATTTTTATTTCAATATTATTTTTTCTTGGTATAGTGGGACATACATGAAACACAAACAAGTAGCTTTTAAAAATTCTTGCATCATTTTTCCTTGATTTAGAAATAGGATTTAATTTGCTCAATTTAGTTTTTTTGCAAAACGCAATAAATCCAAAAGCAGTTTTTTTGCAAAACGCAATAAATCCACAAAAATCATAAAACATGGTTTTTGTGTCCATATTTCAAATGCCTTCTAAATGAAATTGTTTTTTTTATTTTCAAATAATGCTATTAACAATATAGACCAAGATTGTATTCAATAAAGCCTTATTAAGACTGTAAACAGTCCTACATACAAAAACAATCTTTGGTGAGGTGGATTTATTGCGTTTTGCAAAGAAACTGCTTTTGGATTTATTGCGTTTTGCAAAAAAACTGAATTTTCGACAGGCCCTATCTACTAAATAAATATACTTTTTCAATTTTTTTTTTCACAATTTTTTTACTATTTACCCATCACAATACCCCTGACCTGTTTTCTCCCGATTTTGTATTTTGGCGCTTATTGCGTTTTGGAACCAAACTCTTCAATTAGAATAGCCATTGCTAGGCAACCAGCTGTATTAGCAACAAACCAATATAACCATTGCATTCATTAGGACCATTGAAATGTGTGTTGCTAGGCAGATGAACAATTAGAATAGCCTTTGCTAGGCAACCAGCTGTCTAAGCAACAAACCAATAGAACCATTGAATTCCTTGGGTCCATTTAAGGAGGGGTAGATATGATTATAATCAACCTCTGGACCATGGAAATGTGTGGTGCTAGGCAGATCAACATTTAGAATAGCCGTTGCTAGGCAACCAGCTGTATTAGCAAAAAACCAATAGAACCATTGAATTCCTTGGGTCCATATTAGGGGGGGGGGTAGGTATGATTATAATCAACCTCAGGAACATGGAAATGTGTGTTGCTAGGCAGATAAACAATTAGAATAGCCGTTGCTAGGCAACCAGCTGTATTAGCAACAAACCAATAGAGTCATTGAATTCCTTGGGTCCATATTAGGGGGGGGGGTAGGTATTATTATAATCAACCTCAGGAACTATCAAAGGTTGACTTATATTATTGTTATCACATAGCATAAATTTGTGTTGTGACTCCTTAATCCAAGATGGCGGCACAATCCAAGATGGCGGCGTCCGTTCTGACTTCTGGAAAAGTGCAAACATCATATACCTTGTTCTAATGGTGCCTGGCGGCACCACCAGGTGGCTACGCCACCACTTCGGCATAAAAAACAGGGAGGAATTCTGATACTGTGCAATCTAACTATGGTGCAATTCCGGAATTGGCATGTGAAGCTCCGGAATTGTACAGGGGCAATTCCGGAATTGGGCTGGTTCCTATTCTGCGCCTGACATAATATTATGTCCTTTGTTCAGCAAATTCTTAAATACGGATTATTATGTATAGAGGAACCCATTACTATACATGAAGAGTTTGGATGCAAAACGACATAAGGGCCATTTCCAGAAACAAAACAAAAATCTGACAATAATCTGGGTTAGGCGTGGTTATAGATATGATCCACAAACTATTTACCCAAGATTAACTATTGTTCATATCATAAGGGTAAGCTCAGTATATATTCTATTTCCAAAATAATATAATTGGCCCCTGCGTGCCTATACAAAATGCACTATATGCTTCAATTCTGGGATGGAGATGATATGTCGTTTTGCATCACATTATTATGTTACATTAAAATAGTTAGAGGTGGATGTAAGATTAGTACTGCGTGCCACTTTGAAGGTTGTCCATCAAAGGAAATATCGCCTACACTGAAAAGGTAAACCCGTCCACAGACTCTTCTAAGTGACAAGAAAGCGGGTCTTGTAGTTGGAGCTCTCAGATAAAAGACCCACTTGGTATTTGCCAGCCCAAAACGAATAGGTTAATAGACTTGCCAGGGCTACACAATGCATCATACTGAATAAGGTATAAAGCACATTTAAAGCAGTATGCGGCTGTTAGAGGGTTATCTGGGGTTGTGAATTTGATGACCCTAGACTTATCACTTGGAGTGGGCCACCGCCTGGGCTAATATTGTCAGTCAGATGAGCCTAATGTTGTCTTGTGAGAACTGAGAATTCTTATAAGACGACAATTTGACAACTTTAAATACTCTGATTTCATCAGTGTAATTGCATTTTGAGATCGTCACTCTCAAACAAAGCACCAGATTGTAACCCCAGTGATCCATAAATTAGTCACTTATATAACATACATAATTGCACATTCCTTGCACATTCTTTGCCTGCATGTCACCTTTATGCCCCTGATGTATGTAATTGCCAATCCTCCTCTTTTGATGGGTCAATCGTATGACATCAGTGCCTCTGAAGCATTTGGAGAACACCATACATGTATATAATATGTATATTATAATAAGAGGTAATGTATAATAAAGGTTCTCTCCATACATAATTATCCGTGTTTAAAAAATGTGCTGAACCAAATATATTAAGTATATTATAGAGTAGTGTTTGCAAGAAAGATATTGGTGGTACAGGTACAGTGTTTGGACATACCGGTAAAGACAGTTCTTGACTCAGAATTAACTCTGTAATGGTTCAATTCAGAGGCGTTGCTGGGCATTTTTGGTATCAATTGCTAATATTCTGAGCACCCCTAATCAATATATTGAACAGATATGACCTGTTATTATGGTACTGTATGAAGGGAAATTACATACAGATTGCAAATCAGTGATTTAAAAACACGTCTCACAAATACAAATTCTCATATTAGCCTTAATATAATTAACCCCATAGATTCTACTGGGTCTTGGGCCTCAATCTGCCGTATTCTGAGGAGTCTATACTATCCTAGAGCCGGCTGCTGGAAAGAGTTAAGATGTTGATTTCAAAGAATCAAAGTAAAGTCAAATTAAAGTATGTCAAATGTATTTAAATGTTTATAAATATTTTAAGTTTGGTCTGTGGGCTGAGCCCGGCTGGGGCCCACCCCAGGTTTACTCCCATAGAAATCACAATGAGATTTTAGTCCACATTAACTAGATCCAGACCACACTGTAAAATATAGCTGTACTTTTTACAGATTCACTTTGTAAAATTTAATGCTGATTCACCGTTATTTGGACTACAATGAAGCATCGTAAATATCAGCCATTTCACATTGGATCCTTGTTAAATGCTAACCTGGTTTGGATTACAATGATTCAACGTATATTCATCTTCTAATGTAAAATCCCAGAGGGAGCCACATATAGTGGATCCTGCCATAGATATGTGGCCTGCCCAGAGGGCACATATTTCAGTTCAACGTTGAATCAACATTGAATCAACATTGAATCAACATTGTCAACCAGTTTTCAATGTTGATTCAATGTTCTGTGCCCACTGGGTGGTTTGTAAGAGGATTTTTCTGGAGAGTGTGAGCCCTTGAAGTGGAGTATACATGTTAAAATAATGGTAATTTTCAATTAATCTATATGTCTGACAATTTAACAATTCAATCTTGTGATAGGTTTGATAAGATGCCATGATCACTTGATAATATCCAGAAGAAAGTAGCTGTATGGATCTATACACCTATTTTGTGGTAACATACTATGAATATATCCCTATGTATCAATCCTATAGAGTGAAACCTCTTGTATAGGCCATGACTAGTATGCAAGTCAGATCGTCAGTGTGGCATATAGGATCAGGGCAATTAAAGTCAAAGTATGGCTCATCCATAGCTTTTTTCGATGTATACTACAGTAACTTAAATCACCATAATCAGACAAGGCTACGAGGCTTATAGAATATTCACAAAGTCTGTAACTGGCACTGGCAATAACGCTGAATCTCTGTATATTGGAATACTCTGAATCCACTAATGGTGATTCTACATAAAATTAATGGTGATGCAACATAAAATTAATGGTGATTCTACGTAAAATGAACAGTGATTCTACGTAAAATTGACGGTGACTGTCACCGTCAAAATAACGGTGAAAGCTATGTCCCAAAAGTTGCCGGTGATTCACCGTCATTTTGACGACATTTTTTTTACAGTGCAGGCAAAATCCACTTTGACACAAAACCCTGAAAATTGTAATTTAACTTATGATTTCTAATAACAACCAGAGATGAGTCTGTTTCAAAGTATTTACAACATTTATTATTTTAGAAAAGATTTGTTGGTGGGCTTAGCCCATCTGGAATCTTACTGGTAGCCCTGGACAAAAAGGACCAAAATACAGATATGGGCAAAACCCAGCTGACCCAAGTAAAGCACAAATGGGCCCCAGGGTCCAATATTTTCTGGCCAGTACTTTAGACTTATGGGTTAGGGTGGTTGGAAATCAAACCTCCCTACCTGAATGTGTGAACAAAGATGGCTGGTTTAATTTGTCACATGGATCACAGATTGTCCGCGGGAGATGCCATGGCACCGTGAATGGGGGGAGGGGGATGCCGCTCAATGGGGTGTGCCAATGTGCCAAGGTGGTTGACCCAAGGTACCAAAGTGGTCGACTCATGGTACTGATGCTGACAAATCTGACACTTTGATGTCTTAGATTTGAAAGTGGGGACTTCATTCTTTTATAATGCCTAGGATTTCAGAAAAAAAACTGTGACCATCTTTTGGAGACCCATACTGGTTAATATACTACAGCATGGTGTCCAAAATACCTCACAGGTGGAGCACAGGTCCAAGTGGCCGACTCATGGGCACTTTACCCTACTGGATGTGATCCTTATATTCACCCTAATTTGTGTCTGTAAGAGCTGAGCTCCCAGTCCTTAAGAGCCTTCTTGTGAATCAAAACTGAACTATATCCAAAAGTGCTTTTGGCCTCACTTCAACCATGACGGTCAAGCTTTATTGTATAATAAGATCTTCGAGCGATTTACCAAACATGCAATTTAAGCAACTTTGAGTCAAAATTACAGTTAAATTGTAATTGGACAATTAGGCTACCATGGAAGCTGCTTTGTGCATTTAGTTTGGTTAGATTTTTATAGAGTCCATACGAGCAACCATTAACCCTGGATGGCTATTATTATGATCACCGAAAATCTAGTTTATTGTAGATTGTTGAGTTTGAGGATGCTTCTGTGACTTAGCATGTATGCTGTGCACTTGCGTTCATTTGCCGTCAACATTCCATATTTGGTTTTAAAGAAAAAATGTATGCATTATTGTCATATATATATAACAGCTCTCAGGTGCAGTGAAAAGCATCCAAGCAATCTAAATGAAAGGGATTGACTTATTTCTCCTGCTGAGTTACCGATGGAAATGCCATTAGTAACTTGAAACCTCAAACAGACCATGGAGATTCCCCCTAGAACGAAATTGAAACTATATACACACACACGTATCACAGAGGCAATTACCACAAACTTACTTAACAAATAATGTTGTTGCAGGGACATGTCAGCAGTCCAAATAGAGTATCGTTCAACACATGTATAATACAGTAGAATACTGCCAATATTGCATTGTGAGCAAGGCAATTGGTACTGATGTGTTAAATTACATTCGAATTTGCGGCATTCATACATTTCGTATGGTATTCATATGAATTCGATGTGATAGGACGAGAAACTAAATAACTGTGGAAGCAAGAGATATCATGACACCCTCATGCCCCAGACATGAACAATGCGTGCTAAATTACCACCCCAATGGCATTGTGCCTATAGGCCATATTTACCTGTCAGACTAGTGTCTAGAATCTCGGCATCCATCTATCTGTAAGTTTACCACAACGCCGGCATATTTAAAGGTTTATCCTGTTTAAACATCATAGTGGGTACCCGGTAGGATTATGCAATGGGATAATGCGTCCTGTGTCGTGTCGGTAATATCTTTGGGAAGTGTAGCCTGTTTAAGAAAAAATTATAAATAAGTTAAATATGAGGGGGAAAGGGGGGTAATATTCAGTGCAGGAGGGTGGTTATGGCCGTACATCATAATAGGACTGACGGGATATAAATATCTGATGGGTTTGACTGTGTTTGGAGAGTGGTCCATTATTACCAGTGCTTAGCAGCTGTTACCCTCCCTGCCCTTAAAGGGTATCGCTACCTGTTTGATGATCTAGATATTCTATTGATTTCTGCATATAACTTAGTATAATATTAGTTCAATACATAAGGAACTAGAAAAAGTAAAGAAAATGGCATGGTACAGTGCTCAATTCTATGGGATAGCCACTTGAAAAAGCTAGTTCTTAACTAAGCTAAAAGAGCATTTTTATTTTGTGGTCAGATGACCATGTTCTTCTATTGCTATCTTCGAATCACTTTGGATTAGATTAGTTGGCAGAATAATCAAATAGAAAATGGAAAAAAAATTACATGTTGTGGTGCTCATTTTTCTGTAATGCCCATTTAAAGAAAAAGTACTTCCTTTGTGAGGCAATCTAGCCCTATAGCCCATGCAATGGACATTGCTGCTTAAATACTCTCTATGTGAAAATTAGAATATAATGCAAGATTCCTTCCCCCCTTTATTTTACCCCTGCCCCCCCCCCTCCCACCAAAAAAAAAGAATAACTTTACCTTTTTTTTGAGAAAAGGTCATGGCACCTTCTGGGATAGAACTCCGGATCCTCTGATTGCAAAGCAGGCATCATAACCACTACACTAGAGATTCTGGTGGAGATCTGAAGAACTGTTGTGCTATTATTCCATACATCTCTTATTGACATATGCCACGAGAGGGCAGCACTAGCTACATAGTACAATGTTGTTTCTCTGACATCCACAGGGTTCCAGCACCTACTTTTGTAGCGATACCCTTTAACTTTACCATTACCATATGCACTGCCAGTATACCACCAACAGCCCTACATTCCTCTATATTACTTAGAGTGGCATATGCCAAGTATTGTAAGAGGTAATTCAGGTGTTATACCCCCATAAGAAGGTCTCTATTATTAACACAGTAATGATAGATGGTACCTATAGCCTCAGCCGAGCGTATACCGGTCTCAGGAGACAGATGACCTGAAGTCTTCCCCAGTGAGCAGCTCCTGTGCCAGACCTGGAGGGGGACGTTCTGCTCAGCTGGTTGACCATGGATCTGGATGTTGCATACAGAAGCCTCCGGTTAACATACTAAAGCTCTTGGCCAACCAATGGCAGAAGGTGACTGAGCTAGTCTACAATTAACCCATTACTTTACCATCATAACAGGCAATATTAGCTTGATGCTGGTACCCTATAGTGCCTTCCAAAGTAACAGGTTACAAAAATACCTTCTCAGATCATACATATTGTTAAAGAAAACTGCTTCAAGTTTGGAGTTTCGTTACTTCTATTATTATGTTAGCTATGCAAACACCCCTTTCTTTGGATCTTTTTTTCCAATTCTGTAGGTGTAAATCTATAGGTTTTTTTTGTGGTTTGACTTTAGAACAAGACATATACTAGTCTGCACCGTTAGCTACCGAGTCGGAATTGTTATAAATAGCTGCCCAACGACATAGTATACAAATAGAAATGAATGTCTGTGCCAGTATGGATTTGTAAAACAAGTGTAGTGTGAAGCAGGATAGTAGGGGGCAGACTGGGTCAAGTGGGTGTTGGGCAGCTCCCACAAATCATCACGTGTTTCTTTTACTGCAAAAACATTCTTTATGTGTTGTACAGATCTATATATTCCACTCGTGTGTCTCGGAGCTGAATAAGTACATTTGTAAAAGTATGGCATATACAGTAGTTTTACACAGGCGGTCTTTGCTCTCATCATTTCGGAAGATAAATCCTTTCAGTTTCCTTTCTCATAGTCCACATAGAAAATGTGTTCCCAATCGCGCCGATGTCTTAGACTATTGTTGTCCACATTGCAGTGTATAATATGCCGTATATGGCCTTTTATGAATGTCAACTAGAGTTCTACTCACCAAGCCCTTTCCACACCTACAATGCTGTCTCTCTCCCCTATTCATGAGTATCTATAGGACTTTCCATCCTATACTGCAAATAAACCACATGAGATTACATTTTCCTGACCTGCAGTAAACAACTACAATGTAATGGAAAAGATCACATTCAAGCCAAGTCTGACAGGCGCAGATGAATTTAGACATGAGATATTAAAGACGCTGAAATCTAAGTAGAGCCATGCTATCTGTTGACATGTTTATGACAGAGGTTAACTCTATCCAATTCTCTCACATAAAATAGGTGAGGGTCCTGGTGGTGCCATCACAGGCTTGTACAGTAGGCCTATGCTCTAGTCCAAGTGAGGGGGGGACTCCCTATGATTTCTAACTATGTGTGAACATCACCTCAAATTTATGACCCTTATAAGTCCCGGTAGCTAACATAATTAAATAACATTATTATATTAATTATTGCAGTTGTCGAGAAGCGTATAATATAATTACCGGTAGCTATTATAATTCCATAGGTAATTAATTATTAATAATAATATGTGGAAGGATAGTGAACACAGTTTTGGAGGAATATAGGTGCCGGGCATGCACCGTACAATTAGCCCTTACTTTATTACTGAAGTATCATATTCATATACTGCAGTTTACAGAACCACTTTATGTGGGAAAAATCAACACAACGCAGTGTGTCTCACAATAAATAACTATAAATAGTAACAATCAATAAATACAATCACAGATATCTCACAAATATTCTATAAATATTCATAAATATTCTAACATTGAAAATTAATTTTTGGAAAATTCCTAAAAATTTGCCAAAAATCCTATAATTTAAAATACAGGTAGAGACAGCACAGGGGGTGTGTCTTCTACGGCTGGAGGTGGGCGACTGATGGCCGTTACGGCTATGTGGCCTTATATAGCGTTATAACAACAGAAAGAAGTATCTACGGCAACGGCCCGGGGCGCCGTCTTACGGCCAGCGGCCGTACTACAGCCAGAGGCGTACAGCGCGCCACCTCCAGGGGGAACGGGGAACCACGGCTCGCGAACGACCGGAGAAAACTGCCACGCCCACCTCTTGATTATACATGTATCACCGGGGTGATACACTCTATAAGTCCCGGTAGCTAACATAATTAATAACATTATTATATTAATTATTGCAGTTGTCGAGAAGCGTATAATATAATTACCGGTAGCTATTATAATTCCATAGGTAATTAATTATTAATAATAATATGTGGAAGGATAGTGAACACAGGTTTGGAGGAATATAGGTGCCGGGCATGCACCGTACAATTAGCCCAACAACCCGCCAAACACATTGGAACAATCCAACACATGGAAAAAAGGTGTATGTAATTATACATGTATGACAGATACACAACAAGCATTAATAATGCCAACAATGCCAAAATGCATAACATATTAAGCTAAACCAGCTAAGTACACGGTGGGCTCTCTATCCAGCACAAGCATCTCATTTCTGGATTGGTGTAGGTATCTATGAACCGCCGAGGAGTGCCAATTGCCTTTCAACATAATGTCTCTTACCGACACACCAAGAGATTGCAGCATGGAAGCCCCACCATGTCTTAGGCTATGAGTACTCACGTTACCCACAGGCAAACCAGTTAGAGCAGCTAAACTTTTTAGTCTGTTATTAAAACAAGGGTAGGTTAGTGGAGAGAAAAAATCTCCAAAAAGGACCCTAACAAGGGGGTCATTACCATTTGAAGCCCCTAAAATTTCCACCAACTGGGAGGCTGGGCATAGAAGTGACCCAGGAATTATCTGTAAAAATACAGTAAAGTTTTTTTTTACAGAAATGATGAGTTTTTGATGAAACAATTTTGATGGAGATATACTCTGGGTACACAGAGACATCCCTGGCTCTAATAGTATGAGATGATTCTGTTACATGGCACTGGTGAAGAAGGCCCCTGAAGCACAAAGTGGCACCCAGCTTAAAGGCGTAGTCAATGGGATCAGAAAAATCCAAAAGCTCAAACATGGCCAATAGGTCAGATGCTGTGAGGGGGTAACGTGAAGTATCACCTACATATATATGGGCTCTCTCGATTCCATTCAAAGTCTGTTTTAATACAAAACTATGACTGTAATCTGGATAACCGGACATTTTTTGATGGTACCAGACAGCGGACAGGTAATTGTGGACAGAGACAGGAGTCAACCATCTAGCCAAATACGTAGCATAAGCACCAGCCTGAGAGGCGCTGCAAGGGAAAGATATTAAATCATACTTTTTACAGAATTTATTGTACCTTCTCAGCTGGGTCTGTCGTGCTACCCTAGTGGCTCTGGCCTGTCCGCTCTCCGCCAACCTCCTCTGCTGGTCCATCAAGCGTTGAAGACTATTCACTGCAACACACATTTAACATGTTATTCAGACGCAAGGTTTCCATACATTTAATATCATAACCCTTATAGTCTAGGCGTGACAATTGGTCAGCCAGAACATTATCTTCAGACCTTATATATGTAGCGAATAGGTCAATATTATTAGTAAAACATAGCCAGAATAATTCTCTGAGCCATTCCATACACAACTTGTTTTTACTTCTACCGGTATTTATCATAGCAAGTACTTGCATGTTGTCGGTTATAATATGAAGCCTAGAATTTTGGTACAAATGGCACCAACGCTTCAAACCCACTAAAACAGGCCAGAGTTCATACACATTTATATTGTCTTCATGTACTTTAATATTATCCATTCTTGGCGAGAACTCTCTGTGAGCAGAAGCAATACCCTTAATGTCAGGTCTGCTCGGCTTCCAAAAGCCATAGAAATAGTCACCACCCATCCACGCGCCGAAACCTCTCTTAGAAGCGTCAGAGACCAACGGGATATCATATAGGGGTTTACGTATTATACTTCTACAGTTGAAGATTTCACAAAACTGGAGCCACCATTCTAGGTCTAGTATAGTCTCTCTATTTAGAGCAATGGTACCGCCTTGCCTGCACTTAGCACATAGGTCAAACAACCTCCTACTAAAAGTACGCCCCCCCCCTTACAATTTGTGAACAGAAAGACATTAAGCCTCCTACTTGTTGAAGAGCCTTTTTTGATGCTCTCTTAGTATTAAGGCAATCAGTTAAAATCTCTTTCAATTTAACAATTTTCTCTTTAGGGAGGGTTAACTGCATAGCTACTGAATCAATAGTGATACCCAGGAAGGTTGTGATGCGGCTGGGGGCGGTAACCTTATCTAGTGATACAGCGAAGCCTAAAAACTCCATTACTTCTATTAAAACATCTCTTTGCCTTAAACATTCAGATTCAGTGTCGGCAATAACAATAAAATCGTCAAGGTAGTTTACTAGTCTTTCCACACCATAACCCTTAGCAATAAGGACCAAAAATTCGACAACGCGTCGAAAATTGAGGGGGCGCATCTCAATCCAAAGCACAAACGGTTGCTCTGGTACCATTCTAGGCCAGCCCCCATATCCCAAGCAAAACCTTGAAATTTAACATGTGGGGCAAATACATTTACCGTCCTAAAAGCTGATTTAAGATCCACCACAGCCATCCAGTCTCCCTTGTTTAATACCTCTACTACATTATTAACAGATTTATAAGTAAAAGGTACAAAGGTCTCTTTCATATAATTATTAATTGAAATTTTATCTGGCATGGAACAGTCGGTGATGGGTCTTAGCTTGCCATTGGACTTTGGAACTCCCCCCATAGCATGAACACACTGAGGCCTGGACGAGACTTTTGAGATCAGACCGTCGGCAAGTTCCTCAGTGATCAAAGTACACATTTCTTGGTGGAAGGCGGGCTCCAGGATAGAGCTGTAGTTATTACATGTATAAGAAGTATCACAAGTGTCGTCAACTATTTTAAAACCTTGCAGAACCCCTTCACAAATATATTTGGCCTTATGGGGGTGGTGTGGAAAGACATTAGCACAACCTGATATAAAACTAGCGAAACGACAAGGTCTCAATTGGGAAATATTCCCACCCACATAGTGATCACAAGTACATGAGCCACTTACACATTTAGTATACACCGGAATGGTAGGCATATCTCCCACCCCGTCTAGGTAGTACAGTGGTTGGTCAGTAACAGCAGGATCACATATTAACAGGTCTATATTATTATGAGGGTTGTTTTGAATTACATTAAAACACGACAGCCGCTCACCCACAGGGGTAGGGGTCGGAGGGCTGGAACTTGCCAGCAACTCACCCACTGGAGCAGGAGAGAAAGGGACAGCATCTATATTTAGAAGACCGGTACAACTGCCCCTCCCCTCACTAATAATCTACTTAGCTTGCTTCGTGTTAGAGCAGGTGCTGGAGCCGTGCGAGGTCGAGCCACAAAACATACACTTGTGGTGGTACTTACAAGGCGAATCTTTACAGCCCTCAGCTCTATTGAAAGCAAAACACAACCGTTTTGGTTTAGAAGAACCACCCCCTGCTACTGACCTGGAGGAGGATTTCTTGGTTTCTGCTACTTCAGTAGAATCATAGGCGAAATAGCGGAGTGCGTCAGCATTGTCAACTTCTCCGAAAATCTCAGGTCCCCCCACATCTGCCCTTAACCTTACAGACTGGTCATAGGCTACCAGGGCGGAAAGCTTATACACTTTGGTCATACTTTTGTCACATAGCATATCACAGTGACGCAACAAACCCATAATGTCATTGCCTTGCTCTGCAACTAATTTGATGGTTCTAATATTGACCAACAACGAGGCCTCAAATGAGTCTATCTTAGTGTGACGATCAATAAAGTTAGCATGTTGGTAGGGGTGATTACCTCTGTGCCTTGGTGATCGCGAGCGGGATCTTGAAGCACTGTAGGACGAGCTGCTCGAGTCTCTGCGAGGAGAACGCTGCCGCTGTCTGCCCCTGCCGCTGGTCGACCTGTCGTGGTTCAGCCTGTCCACCGAAGCTTGGACGGCGCCCAATACAGAGGTTAGCTGGTGAAATCCAGCCTCCACCCTCGCCATACGTTGATCCATCTCGAGGGTCGCCCTCGAGTGATCCGCCCTCGTCCCTGCTGCCCCCTCATTCGTCTGGTCAGGGGCCGGGCCTCCCCTTCTCCTAGAAATTATTGGAGAGGACTGGCATCCACCAGCCCCGGAAAAGCCCTCGGCCCCTCGTTCAGTAGTAGCCGCCCTGGGGGTCTTCTTAGGAGATTTCTTCTTCCCCATCTTGTCTCGAGTCTCTTTGTCCCACGGGTAACTTGAAAATCCCTCGGATTCTTCAACAAATTCTTCAAATTCCTTCCAAATTCCGTTTAAAATACAGGTAGAGACAGCACAGGGGGTGTGTCTTCTACGGCTGGAGGTGGGCGACTGACGGCCGTTACGGCTATGTGGCCTTATATAGCGTTATAACAACAGAATGAAGTATCTACGGCAACGGCCTGGGGCACCGTCTTACGGCCAGCGGCCGTACTACAGCCAGAGGCGTACAGCGCGCCACCTCCAGGGGGAACGGGGAACCACGGCTCGCGAACGACCGGAGAAAACTGCCACGCCCACCTCTTGATTATACATGTATCACCAGGGTGATACACTCTATCATAGGAGTAAAATAGCAACCTTTTCACGGGAAATTGAGCAGAAACCATACCATAAAAGGCGACAAGAAAAAATACCTTTCACTAAGGGTGACCAATGAAAAAGGATAGAAAATGACCCACAAAATGTTGGCTTAAACCTTAACCTAAAATGTCCAATGCTGCATGAAACATAGAAATGTGCCTGCAAAAAGCTGGATAAAGTGTCATCGGAGAGTTTCTCCAGAAATTGTACTCAAAAATCCCCCTTTCATCGGAATTCGTCTAAACATCACCCCTTTTCAAGAGCCCTCACGGATCCAAAAAACATGCGCTACTGTTCTGGTGATATTCTTTTCCCTATCTCACAAACTACTCCATTTTGTTAGATAGGGACCATATCAGGCCCCTATCTGGTAAAAAGCCCCTATCTTACTAAACTATTTAACAGATAGGGCCTACGTCAGGCCCCTAAGTGGCAAATACTTTTTTTAACTCCATAAATCGCAAATTCTGTGGCATTTGAACAACAGCAGTTATTAGAGTAAGAATTGGCATTTGTATTAAGGGAAATTGTAGCTAATTAGCCAGGATAATCAACTAATTAGGTCATCCATCCTTCATTGCAAATCAAGGATTTTCCTGCCTTTAAAATGCAGCACATAATTTTATGACCCTGTTGATAATTAAAGGATTGAGTAAGTTGGTCATCAATCAATAATTACGTCACTGGTAGCTAATTAGGGCATTATCTGTTTCATAATGAATTGACCATGTTGATGATAAATTGATTAGGTAATTAGATCATCAATCAATAGCTAGGTCAGTCATACCTTATTGCCAGTCAAGGCTTTTCTGGCCATCTCAACGCGTCTCATGAGAATGTACCCTGGTAACAAGTCACGAGATATGGCTCAGTCTCATGACAGTGATACAAGTCCGATTCTGACCGGCCGTTGGGCCCAATTCTGACCGACCCAAATAATGTGAATTTTGACCCAATTTCTTTTTTGCTGTCATCCATGAAGGCATAGCAAATGTAACTGCTATGTGGTTAAGAGAATGAAACTGTATTAATCCCCCCTACATAGCCCCGAACATTTTCCAAAAAAGAGCACAGGCCCGATTCTGACCGGCTACTTTGAAGCAGTGCACAGGGTGCAATATTTCACTTTTTTTCAAAAATTCTTTTTTTGGGGGAAGGCTACACCTATTGTACGTCCAATTCCTTTTCATTTTTGGTCTACATTACAATATTTCTACCCCAAAAATGCACCTCCCGACAAGTTGTAGTTAAAATTGGGGAGAGTATTAAAATTTCAAAAAAAGAAATCTAACTTTGCATTGAATTTCTGACACCTCTCCTAGGGGGCCAGCAAAAAATTCGACCAGTACCATGTAGCTGCAACTGTTTTACAGCAGAATACCCCAATATTTGATACAGTTCCTGTGACCAAATTTAAATGAGAGACAATTGAATGCACCTTGTCACCCACCCAGTCAGGATCGGGCCAAGACGGGTCAGAATCGGGCTACCACCCAGTCAGAATCGGGCTGACAGAGTGCATGTACATGAGTAGGTACATGGGATGTACACACAGGCAAATATCAGCGTCAGCCAATGTCGCCAATACTACCGTAAAACCTCGCTTATAGGTCGATTTTTATTTGGAATTTATTTTTGCTATAAGTCGATTTTTCCTGCTAAAAGTCAAATTCGACCTAGAGGTGAGGTTTTGAAAAATAGTGATATGATTTAGGCAACCACATTTTTTTTATCCTTTATAGAGTGAAAAACACCTTTTTAGGGGATTGTTTTCTCTTGTTAGAGTTATTTCTTTTCCCCACAAGTAGAGGCTTGTCTTAAGGGTAAAATATTATTAAAATTACTCACTTTGACCCTGAGAAAATGTGGTTATAGGGGGGTTCAGGGCCTCAGAAAAATCTCAAACTCCAATTCGACCTATAAGTGGGGTTTTCCTAGAGTTCAAAAGATTTTGCTATAAGTCGATTTTTCCCCTGTAAAGTCCAATTCGACCTATAGGTGGGGTCGACTTATAAGCGAGGTTTTACGGTACTCTCATACAAGGGTCAGGCACTGCTGGACTATAATAGATGGGTCAAGGGCCATTCTAGTGAGGGTCAGGCTAGGCTGGACATTCAATAACAGGCTGGACTTTGACAAAATTGCTTGAAAGTCTGGCCATGCTGGATCCTCATGCCATAGTCTGGCAATGCTGGACTCTTGCAGGCTGAAAGAGACTCTCCCCAGAGTCCAGCATTGCCAGACTATGGCATGAGGATCCAGCATGGCCAGACTTTCAAGCAATTTTGCCAAAGTCCAGCCTGTTATTGAATGTCCAGCCTAGCCTGACCCTCACTAGAATGGCCCTTGACCCATCTATTATAGTCCAGCAGTGCCTGACCCTTGTATGAGAGTGGTTATGGCGACACTGGGTGACGCTGATATTTGCCTCTGTGTATGTACATAAGGTGTAGGTGCATGAGGTGTATAGGTACATTGGCTGTAAGTAAACCAGGTGTAGGTACATGGTCAGAATCGGGCCAGTCAGAATCGGGCCAGTCAGAATCGGGCCAGTCAGAATCGGGCCAGTCAGAATCGGACCTTGTGTACAAAGAAGATGGTGGTCTTCCTAGCAATTTTCCCGTTCTAACGACATACAACATGGCCATATTGATAAACTTAGAACTTCCCCATGTACTCCTGTGGGCCACGGGCCATTGGCTCCCGGGCCAGCGTCAGTGTCTACCCCTGAGAGTGTATAGGTCCATGGTCAGAATCGGCCCATACCAGGTCAGAATCGGGCAATGGCATAGTTATACCCAGTGGGCACAGAACATTAAATCAACGTTGAAAACTGGTTGACAATGTTGACTCAATGTTGATGCAACGTTGATTCAACATTGAACTGTGTTTTGTGCCCACTGGGTATTTACCTATACTCGGTATCTGGTACATGTACACACGTGTACTCAGTATCTGGTACATGTACACACCTGTACTCGGTATCTGGTACATGTACACACCTGTACTCGGTATCTGGTACATGTACACACCTGTACTCGGTATCTAGTACATGTATAACAGTAATATATGTACACTGTACACATGGCCCGATTCTGACCGGTTTTGGACCCGATTCTGACCGGGCCAATGGCAGGGTGGAAAAAATTGTCTGTAGTTTAAATTTGGTCACAGGAACCATATAACATCTTCGAGTAGTATGTACCACAAAACATGCAACTGCAACATGCTACTGGAATTTTTTGCCGCCCCCCTAGGGGGTGGCACTATTTGGATCCAAAAATGGACTTTCAATTTATTGTTTGTCATGCTGCCCCGCATTTCAACAACAGGTGGTAGGAAGGTACATGTTTACGGTATATACATTGTATATTATTACAAAAATGAAACAGAGTTTGATGTACAACAGGTGTGGCTTGACAGGGAAAAAAAAAATTTGAGTTGGGTGAAATATTGCACCCTGTACAGCAGTTCAAAATGCCCGGTCAGAATCGGGCCTGTCGACCTCTGAGGAAAAAGTTTGGGGCTATGTAGGGGGGAGGGGGTTTCCACACTTTATTCTCTTAACCAAATAGCAGGTGCGGTTCCTGTAGTGTATCACAGGACAGCCAAAACAAATTGGGTCAAAAAACAGGTTTTTCTGCTCGGTCAGAACCGGTCAGAATCGGGCCTAACGGCCAGTCAGAATCGGCCCAGTCAGAATCGGACTTGTATCACTCTCATAAGACAAAGCCATATTCCTGGGAAGTTTTGGGGATTCTGTGAGCAAAATTTCTTGTGATATCACGGGATTAAAAGACGTGATTTTACATGTAGAATCTTGTAGAATCACAGGATTTACCCCAGCAAATCAGCAGGATGTGGGTTTGAACCCCTGTGTCAGTTCACTCATTGAACCCATGGGGTAGAATCGTGCACACTATAGCATAATTATGTGTATTTCTACCTTATTCAAGCATGAATTGATGATAAAAAACAATAAAAAACGTATTTTCTACATGTTGGTGTGAAAGAAATGTTTTCTAAATGACTGATACAAAAATAAAAGATCACTAGGGATTCAACCTCTTCACCTTCAGATCTACAGTGCTAGGCTCTACAAACTGAGCTAACCAGGCTTGCTGAATGGTTGATGCATGGAGCGGTAGTGTTTAATCTGCACCCTCTTCAATGGTCCACATGCTCATGCACGGGACAATGTATCTGTAACTGGAAAGCTTAGTTTCTATCAATAATTACTTTAGAATTAGAAATCAAAAGCCAAGTCAATGAATCTCCTGAAGGATTGCAAGTATCACTTTAACACCGTAATCAATGGGAGAATACAAGTGTGTGTATGTGTTAAACACGCAAAATGCCCCATGTTAAATGATTCCTTCATACAGTTGTTTTGTATCAGAGAGAAAGAGGGTGCAGAATGAAACATTAGGGACGTTTAGCAACCTGACATATCTCATTAAACGCAAACATAGCAGTGTTACAGGCATAGGCTACGTCATCTCTAAATGGGCTGCGTCGACATTGCTACAGGTGCCTATTACCTCTCCATGCATCAACCATTCAGCAAGCCTGGTTAGCTCAGTCTGTAGAGCCTAGCACTGTAGATCTGAAGGTGGTTAGGTTGGATCCCTAATGAGCTATGTTGGGAACAAAAGGGACCTTTAGCAAACCTGAGGTAGTTCATAAGACCCAGATGTAGCCTATTATGCCATTGCTACATCAGCGTTTAAGGAGCTACATCGGCATCAGAGGGAGAGGTTGCAGAATGAAATTCTATCAATCTAAGCATCAACCATTCAGCAAGCCCGGTTAGCTCAGTCTGTAAAGCCTGGCACTGTAAATCTGAAGGTGGACAGTTTGAATACCTAGTGATCTTTTTTTTAGCATGAAAGAAATAATTGGAAAATCTACACGATGTACATCTAAGCTTGATATACGCAGACTTGGCAGTGTTAAAATTATAGGATATGTCTACATTTGATTGACTACGTTGGGTTTGCTAAAGGTCCCTTATGTTTATCCTGCTTCCCTCTTTGTCAATAACTACTCTATGTATACATAATAAATATTATGGTACAGTCACCACTAGTCACAGATCATGTACCTCTCCCAATACATGTCCCAGTAGGTCAGTCGCTAGAGCACGGGACTATTGGTCTAAGGGTAGAGGGTTCAGTTCCAGGTCAGGACAAGCATATGTAAGATTGTAAGTAGTCAAAAGGAATGTATGTGGATATTAAGAATATTTAGATAAATCAAAAGACATGTTCACTAGAACTATTCAGGTCTACTAGTATGGGATTCGAACCCATGCATCCCTCTTTACCAGAATCCCGTAATATAACAGGAAATTTTGCTCACGGAATCCCGTGATATCACCGGAATAGAACCCGGGTTATTCCCAGGACTGACCCCAGTTCAATTTGTGTTATTCAGGGGGAATTCACGAGAATTTGTTTCCAGGGTAACCATGGTGATAATCAATAGATTAAGCAATCCTGTCATCACTTAATAATTAGGTCACTGATCATGAGGGCTTACTGTATTCAAGTTCACGTATAAGATGTTACTTTGATCTTGATATAGTGCTAGGCTATCATTTGTAAGATAGGGATTTTGTGAGATAGAGACTTTTTGTGACATAGGGGCCTGGCCTGGCCCTATCTTACAAAGTGCCCCTATTTTACAAATCTATGCAAGGTAGGGGCTGTTTGAGAGTGGCCCCTATCTGACAAATATTTGTGAGATAGGGGCCCTTTGCAAGATAGGGGCTTCAGGTGGTCCCTAAGTTACAAATGGCTCCTATCTCACAAAGCTTTGTGAGATAGGGGCCGTTTGTGAGATAGGGGCCTCACAGCCCTCCCAAACAGTAAAAGCTCGTAATCCAAGTTATCAAGTGATCTAAAAGGTTGGTCTGACAGTGGTTGTATACCGAGTCACGATTTCTGCGAGAAGTGTCACTGCTCCAACCCTGACCATACATGCCTGTGACACCGCCTCGTCGGTGCATAGCAACCTGATGCAGTCCAGCGCACTGTCCCTTGAGGCTTTTATATGTGGTGTAATTGCATCATTCCTCATCCGGGACCTTCTGTCTTGGAGACGCTGCCTCCTTCCACTGGCTCCCCAAACAGAGACTGACTGGATTACTGCAAGTGACATGACCCTGACCTTGGCGCCATGACTCAGCAGAAACAGATTGACCTACATCAGCCGCAGCGCCGCCTGCCGGACGGAGGTGGAGAAGGGTGTTTGTGCTCTGCCCCTGGTGCAAAATGGTGTCGCCAAAAGAGTCTCGCCGCTTCTCACGAGAAATTGCGAGAAAACAGATATGGGACACATGACCTCTTCCTGGGAACTGCTGGTTGTAATCTTCATTTGGTGCTAACCAATGGGTGGGCTGCTCAGAACAGAAAATGTAGCCTCTGTGCAGCCCTCTGTAGTTGTTACACGCTATCTGGGATCGCCTTTATAACTGGTTGCAAAACAATACTTGATCTTTTTTATTTGATTTGACTAGATTTATTTCATGAAATAGAAAGTTTGGTTTAGCTTTAGTCAAATGTGCACATATATTACCCCATTCACAGCTTATAGTTATAGTCTCTATTGTTCCTATTTCCAGTTGCTGTATGTATTCTTAAAGCTCTCTCCCCCTCTTCATAGATATCTACAGGATTCCTGCACATACGAGCATGAATAATAAGTAGCTGCTCATCCTCTCCTTCTAGCCCTTGGTAGTACTGAGGGAAATATGTTGTTCTGATGGATGCAAGTCGTCATATGAAACGAAAAGAAAAGATCAGCCAAATAATAACGCAACATCATACTCTGCTGCTGTAAAATGCCTTTTTAGCATCAGCTATTCGTTCCATTTGTATGAAATTAATAGGAAGATTAATAATTTGAGCACCGTGCTGCATCTGAGTAGACAGCACCGGCCAAGTTCAAAAACACTATTGACAGTTCGAACTGTCAATAGTGGAAAATATTTCTGTTATTGACAGTTCACACTGTCAACAGCGGAAATTATTCCTGTTATTGACAGTTCCTCATGTGAACTGTCAATAGTGGAATATTTCTGTCTTATTGACAGTTCCCACTGACATTGGAGTCAAAAAGTGTTTTGTACCCAAAATCGGACCCAAAATCGGTTATGGACCCAAAATCGGTTATGGACCCAAAAATCGGTTATGGACCCAAAAATCGGTTATGGACCCCAAAACAGTTTTGGACCAAAATCGGTTTTGCCCCAAAAATCGGTTACTTTTCCACCAAAATCGTCTTTTCCACCAAAATCGACTTTTCCACCAAAATCGACTTTTCCACCAAAATCACTCTAGGGTTACCACAGTATTGATAACGAACTGTCAATAAGAGAGGAAATTCCCACTATTGACAGTTCGGTTAAGAACTGTCAATAACGGCATAATTTACCACTATTGACAGTTTGAACTGTCAATAAGAGAAAAATATCCCACTATTGACAGTCCGAACTGTCAATAAGCGGAAAGTTTTCCACTATTGACAGTTTGAACTGTCAATAGCTAAATCAAGGTGGGCCAGCTGTTGACAGTGCAAACTGTCAATAGTAGAAATCAATCATCTTATTGACAGTTCAAACTGTCAATTACAGAATAAAATTCCCTTAGTGCCAGTTCAAACTGTCAATACCAGGATATGATTCCCTTATTGACAGTTCACACTGGCAATAACAGATTAATTTTCTCTTATTGACAGCTCCTTTTTGGAACTGTCAATAAGAGAATCTCTTTTTCCTTATTGACAGTTCGAACTGTCAATAAGGGAATTATATCCTGGTATTGACAGTTCGAACTGTCAATAAGGTAATTTTATTCTGCTATTGACAGTTTGAACTGTCAATAGTCACGGCCTTACAAAATACTAAAGAAAGGCTTGGTTCACCCTTCCAATATTAACATTAAAATGTTGTTAAATAAAATTTATGTTATTGATGCACGAGAACCAAATTTTTCCACAGTAGGTTCAAATAACGCAACATCGGTTCTAAGCATTGAGCTCACTTTGAATACGGCAAAGGTTGCAAAGTGTCGCTAATTGTAATTAGACTAACGTGGTATTTTCTCTCTCTTTCTAAGGACATGTGTATGTACACAGTCTAGGGAAAAGGGTCCTCCGAGGTGAAAACTTATTATAAAATGTATGTCATCAGCTTTCCAGTGATAAATTTCATTAGCATGTAGCACCTCTAGCTTTTGAGAACTGGCTCCTTGAATATGTGTTGGCACTATTCAATCTCAAATGCCAATTAGCTCTATCTTACTTTGTTTCGAGATATTTCTATCTGATTAGCATAATTATGCTAATTACCATAAATCGAAAAATGTTCAATAATTAGGCCACAGCTTTTGATCTCAAAATCATGTTTTCATTCTGTTTTCAGCACAGCAATCCTTGTTCTATCAATGTGTTTTTGAAATTTTTCAATTTAGAATGAAAATCATGTTTCCATGGCAACCAACATGTGCAACGACACTAATTTAGTCAGTGGCAGGATTCTATTGCTATGACATCCAGGGAACAGGTGTTTGTATCAGGGTGCTGCTTGTTCCCATATTCATATGCAGAATGGGGAACCTTGCAAAACATGGCCTTCCAACAACCTGTTATGAAATCTGTTATATTCTCAGCTATTCGTTCCATTTTTATAAAATTAATAGGGAGATTAATGATTTGAGCACCGTGCTGCATTGACCAGACAGCCCAAGGCATAAAGAATGGCAAAATCCTATTTCTGTCAAACTATTATGATTTTCGCATTTTAAATGGCATGAATGGAGCTAAATTACAGAGAGTTTTGGTTCAGCCTTCCAATATTAACATTAAAATCATGTTAGTTAAATTTATGTTATTGATGCATGAGAACCAAATCTTTTTGCTGTAGCTTCGGATAGCGCAACATCAGTTCTAAATATTTGGATTGCTTGAAAATGGTAAAGGTTGCAAAGTGTCGCTAATTGTAATTAGAAAATGTAGTATTGTTTTCTCTCTCTTTGAATTGACATATCTTTATTTATCCATCCCCTATCACTAACTTCATATTGGTAGGTTCTCTATCCTCTAGGGTTATATTGGTTTCTATGTAGACTTTTTGAAAATTCACTGAAGCCTGTATTATGTTTCTCAGTAAAAATGAGTACCATAAGAAACTAGGCGGTGCAATATGTTAGCCGCCGTATGTTATTGATTCAAACCATACATTTGGTCAGGGTCAAGTCCATAGCCCCCAGAGGCACTAGGAAACCTGGTGGATACACAGGTCTAAAAAGTAGGGAAATAATAACTAATTTTCATTTTCCTTGGGAGGAGTGCAACATTACAGATAGACAAGAGGCTTGTAAGTAGATGATTTAGCACCTATCAGCCTTTCACACCAGTGCTTCACATCTAGCATAATGTCTGAGTTTCCTTCTTTACAAACTAGTTCACAAAGTTCATACAAAGAATATCTGGTTCATAAAGGGAAGGGACCCTGCGGACATATTCACATCCTTTTGAAACTCACCTGGAGGAGATTTTCAGAATCTTTAGAAACTCAGCTCCCTGGTGTGTGTTAGCTCAAGGTCCATTTTAGAAAACATTTCAGTAAGTATGTCCCGGGAAAGGCACAAACCATCAACTGTATGATTAGAAGGAGGCATGCTGCCAAATGAGTCAACCATCAACGTTTCAGCAAGCCCTATTTAATAGTCAATGGTCTATGACTATAGTTTATAATGTTACATATGGATGACAGGCTGGATGGTCATTTTCTAATTATCATAGATATTTACAATGTAACAGTAAATCACTCGGGTATTTTGATACAATATTACAGGATGGATAATTAAGTCCCCAACCTATCATTATAGGTCTGATGAAGAGTCGCTCTACAATTCCCAGCAAATTGTTTATGGCATTGGGACAGAACGCCATGAGTTTCAATTGAGATTAACATTTTGTTGAAAGCTGTAGTTTAATGTAGCACAGTCAATAACTTCCATAGTTGGTCTTCCATATTTGGATTTTGAGATAAACCCAGTCAACATTAAAGGAAGTCGCGATTACTAATCGAACACTGTGTTTCTGAACATTTGTTTTTCTGCTTCTGAACAGATGTCAAGATAACAGGCATATCCCAATCTTGAGAGGATAACAGGTGCATCCTTATAACAGACTGCGAGGAACCCATGTATTACTGATGAAATGCGTTAGATTAGTGGACCAATTTCAAATATTATATTGAACCAGCCAGAAGAGATAATGGTTTTCATTTAGAGCAGAGAGAGAGGAAGTGAAATACTTCATACACAAACGCTGGTCTTAAAGATGGTATTTCACCAAAACTCAAGCTTTGGATTAACTCACATGCAGTTTTTACCCATTTTCATATTGTCTGACACAATCCTTAATGATATAAAAGTTGGATTTATTGCAAATTGAAGGAATTACATACATGATGCTGTAGGGGTATGGGCTGAATGCCCTCCTATGCTGCCTAGCACGAGACCGATGGTGTGATGATTGATTCATAATGCACCCATGAAAGGTGGAATTACTGAATGAGACAGATTTATGCTATAGGATGTGTGATGCTTTAAAGAGGTTAAAATGGGGATTTAGAACATCTCCATTTTCTATGAAACATGTTTGAAACCTTGCTAGATCATCCAAGATGCGCTGACATAGCATCCCAGGAAACTGGGGTGAGGAAGGGTGAGACTAGTGCGAGCATTGCCCATAGAGCAAGGTAGGGTGAGCCCTGTGTGTAGAACTAGAAGCTCACCCTATGTGCTTGACTGGGCAAGCCTTGTGCCTATAGCCTCCTCTGCCCTAACCCACACTGAGGGTGACCCTCCGGTCTGTGTGCTGGCACACCACCTTACCCAAGGTCCCCCAAGCATGCACACCGGTATTTAGTAGGTTTTGTGTTGCCATGGTGAATAAATAGAGGTTCCTTTATATGGCCACCCAACATAGATCCAATAGTATAGTGGTCATCACTGGCGCTTTGTATGTGAAAGGTCCAGGGTTCAAGACTCAGCCATGTCAACCTACCCACCATTTTTTCTCATTTTTACTAATGTAACTTTACAATTGTCCACAAAATACATGTGACTGGTCTATTGTTCTTAAAACAAGGGGCAACTGGGAGAACTCACATCATAGCTGCATAAGGGCATTCCTTATGCTACTGCAAACCCCTGTTGTAACTCTTCCACAGTGCCTCACAGTCCCAGCCATAAGCCTGGATTTGGGCAACAATGCAGAGAGCTAGATAGGGCTAGCACAAGATTCAGGCTTGTGTGAGGGCAATGCTAGGAACAAAAGCTTAAAACATTCCAATGTAATACATATAGGTTCCTTAGATATCCCAACCTTGTACCCACATGGTAGTCTAGTGGTCATCACAGTCACCTTGTATCCCAAAGGTCCAGGGTTCGTGACTCAGCCATGTCAACCTTCCCACCATTCTATCTTCAATTTTCTATTTTTATGAAGAAAAATGGTGGGTAGGTAGGTTGACATGACCGAGTCCCGAACCCTGGACCTTTGGGGTACAAGGCAACGGTGCTGACCAGAATACTACAGTGTGGGTGTGAGGTGTTGACATATAAGTAACTGCACACTGGACAACCCCACACCTTGTGCAAGCCCTCACCCACCTCTCACCCAAGTTCCCCCACCACCAGCTAGCCACTGGGTGGGATTGGGTGGGCATGTGGAAGGGCTAGGGCACCTCACCCAAAGCTCACACTACCTCACCCCTTGAGCTAGGCACAAAAGTAGCTCGCCCTAGCTTGCACTAGCATGCTCTAGCCTCACCCCAGTTTTGTACCGTAGAATTTCCTAAATTAAAGCAATTTGGTAAAGTAAGGACCTTTGGCAATCCAGACGCAGTTTATTTAATGGGTAAGGTTAAAAGACACAGGTACTTCTGCATTTAATGTACTTCGGAACTTATCTCTGAGCTTGTTTCCCTTATCTCTGAGTTTTCTCATGCAATCCGCCATTGTAGGAAAATGGAGGTGCATACATGTATGTTGCCGACATATTGCAAGGATGATTATTTCCACTGAGAAGTGGGATTCTGGGCTCGACAATGTTATGTTTTGAGTTAATGTAAGACAGTTTATGCTCAATGAATTCAACTACCTGTATGTCTTTGTATATATGAGCGTGCTTGTTTTGTTCTCAGTTAAATACGATTTCACATAACCAAGATGTTGAGTCTTCATTGATAATAAATTATGGTTAATGCCTCCAGCTTGAATGAAGGAGACTGTTGTCAGTTCTGAAAGGATGTAGGCCTACATGAAAAAACACCACCATAAAACAGTCCATTGACATGTGATCCGCGGATCACGGGTTCCGGGACTTACTGCGTTCATTCAGCTCTTCCCAATTTTCATCAATGGGATGGCAACAGGTTACTGATAAAAAAAAAACAGAGCAATCACCTGCCCTGACATTTCCGAACAATGAGTAATTAACCTACAATAATGAATTAAGTTACATAACCCTTGTTTGATGAGCCAATTTAACGGTGGCTAATTTACTCATGGTCGGCTAATTAAGTATTATTGGTTTGACCGCAGACATTCTGTTAATAAAAGTATCTTCCGCTGTCTGAGGAAATGAGCCACATCTCCTGCCAAAAACTAATGGAGAAATGGCATTAGTGGTGGATGTTATTAACTCAAGAACCTAGTGTTTTTTTGTAAATTATTACATTTTTCCTCTCAAAATGTAATGTCTTCATCACTCCGATAGCTATGGCAGAGCTAAATAAATATCGTAATATTACTGATAATGCTTTTAACTGTATCTTTAGTCAAAATATATTCTTGTAAACACCATAACCCCTTCAACTTTATAATTACAGGAACACAACTTATAATTATATCCAATTCAATTTACCAGCAAACTCTTTTATTATAAAAGCAGCAAATCAGCCCAAAAAAGATCCTTTGAGATTCCTGCTCCCAAACCCTTCTATTTTCCATTCATAGTCCACCCATTCATTGAGTTTAAAATTTCCAGCCTGGACATTAAAATAGTAACCGTAGTGGTTTGTAAAACATATTTCTGAATGCTTGACATTATGGAGTAGTCAGGCGACCGGATGTTACAAGTTATGTAATGGGACTCAGCTGCACTCCCAGGTACCTCTCTCTGGCATTTCTATAAAGAGGGAGGGGTCCTGATGGCTACCTAATAACTGATAGGTCTCCGTCTTTGCGAAAACATGCATGACAGTGGCAATGTCCTTCTAAAATACCACCGGTCCAGCAGATTGACAAGTGTAGCTGGACCGAATGCCCAGTCAACTGTTTGGCTTTCCTGAACTAAAATAACTTAGTTGGGTTTCTAAACCAGAAATATGTTTGTCAATTTACCGTGTAAAACTATATATTTATCCTGGTTTAGCCATATATGAATACAAATAAAAACAATTTCAATGGACTAAACTATATAGTTTGTACTTAAAATGCATAAATTGTTAGATATGTGGCTATCTGGTCCTTTGAAAATATAGCCGGTCCTGCAACATTGGAAATTTGCAGGACCGAATGTCCTGTGGGATGAAAATGTTTTTGCAAAGCTTGAGGTCTGTTTTACAACAAGATCTAAAACATTAGGTGGCAGGTCATATTAGAAACTTCTCACCCGTCATGCTGATCTCTAGGGTGGATTCCATACATCCAAAACAAATATGTTTTATGCCTTGGTAAAAGAGGGTGGTCCTCTCACCCCTTATCACCCTTGTCAAGCCTTGTTGCCCTCATTGAGACTTTGCTTCAAGAGTCATATAGAATCATCGCTGCTATATATTTCCCCACCATTGCTTCCACCATGACTCTATGGCTGCTAAAGCAGAGACAATACCATTCAGTCTTTACACCTTCTAGCATTATTGACTCACATTGAAAGACTCTCTACCAGTCTGACCTTTCCCAGTGGGAAGACAGACGTAAAGGATGGAGCCAAATTACTGTTTTTAGCTTCAGCCATTCAGAAAACCAGTGTCAAGGTCATGCAAACCTCCATTTTCAGAATGATTTCATTGGGTCAGTCAGATGTTTACTATGGGTTACTATTCATACCCACATTGTACTACTGGTAACCATGCACAGGTCATTGACATTGAGATGCAGGTTACACGTCTGAATGGGTAACCAGGCAACTGATCCTAATGGAGTATCTTCACACCGTGGGAGGATAGGATTAACACAAAGTAGGTGAAATAATTCTGGAATGAATAAGTTTTAGTTTCGTACTAAATGCCCATTTTGGAAAGGTTTTGAAGGTATTGGAGGGTTTTTTTCTATTCAAAAACGGTGAGTTTTCAAATGGATTATATCTATCGAAATGTATTTTTCTTTCTGCCTACCTCACTTTGGCTCTCACTATCCCTCTACACTGCAAAAATGGGGGCTTAGGTTTTAATCATGTTTCTCTAAACATGGTACTAGGTTTATGTCTTGTAATCTTTCTGTTTAGGAATTAAAAACCTGAACATGTTTAAAATTTAAACAGTATGAAGGATAGTTAGGATTAGGATGTAAACATGTTGCTTTAGTGTGGCCATGGGGGGCCGTGTTTATATCATTATGCTCAGAATTTTGTTTAGGATCTAATTTTCTTTCTGCACTGTATGTCACTCTGCGTCTCTTTACGCCCCACCCTCCCCTCAGGGGGAGAGGTTGTCTACATTGAAGGTATGACTATAGCAATGATTCTGGTTTCTCCGTATGGGCGGTCATGTTAGTTCTGTGCATGGAATTTCTCGTGAGACTTGGGCAGTGACCACACTTACACACACACAAGGGACAGGCTGAAATTGCGAGAGCAGAACCGGAAGCGGAAATGACTGCTTTTATCAGTGTACACACAGTGATTGCGGGAACAAGTTCACATCAGGTGGCTGTTACAAAATACAACGTAAAAACAGGGTGTTACAAAACAATTTTTTTAACGTTGTTTTCCAAGGGGGTGTTACGAAACAAAATTTTCATTACAATTTTTAAAACGTTATGGACGTTTTTTAACATTATGGACTCGATTTTTTCACACCAGCAAAAATTTGTAAATTAGCCTACATTAGCCTAAATTTTAAGACCATAGCCTAAACTTGAAATATTCGCTAATATAAAACCAGCCGTGTATAGCCTTTGGACACCAGGGGGAACTATTGTAGCCAGTATTTGATAAGGCCTTGCTGCCCCTTCCCCCTTGGCTAAACACTCGGGTTAATTGTACATAGGATGGTAGGTAATCACAACATACACTCAAAGATGATTACTTTCTGTCCCAGGCACGAAATTACGACCACATAGCCTTGTGGTACAATACAGGTCTATTCTGTTGGTACAGTGACATGCTGTTCTAGAGCATTCACTAATGGTGTGGACATTCTTTATTAATAATGAGACATTAACACTTATTGGGACACTAACTGTATATATAACCAATGCATGGAGTTGCTTGTTTCATTAAACATCAGATGTTAGGATAATACAGTTTACGGAAATCTATAGGCACTACCGTAGCTTGGGAATTGAGAAAAAATGGCAATTATCTCACCCCCCTTGGTTGTGCAAATTGATCACTCCCTTCCGAAACGTATCGTGGGTCAGTGAGTGTAAGTGTGTGGAGGGTGGGTAGGGGTAATTATCAGCTTTCTGAGAGCTGTTTTGCCGAGATATGTAAGAAGACATCTTAGTAGTGCTGGCTCTGGGTCGTACCAGTCAGTGCTAATTATGGGTAATTGGTGCATGCTGAGGGTCCATATGCCTTATGGGGATCAAACAGTAGTGGACAGGTAGATTCAGGTAGAACCAACCAGTGAGGACCTATGGTGCTCCCCTTACTCCAAGGGCACCCAGGGAATACTGTTGGTTTGTATGATCCACATGGGTGTTTGGTCTATATACTGAAACTACCTGTGCAATATTTGATCCCCATAAGGTGCCTGGGAATACAGGCTGCTAAGTCTGTTGGTGGGTGGTGCATAACACAACCAGTGGGTGGGTCCCAACCAGGGGCGGATCCAGAAGGGGTGGTCTAGGGGGGGCACAGTCAAGAAAATTTGGTCTAGGGGGGGCACAGGCCGGGTCCTGTACCACATTTCCTATAGTTAAGAGTCATACCAAGCAGGGTTCGCGCTAGCCATTCGCCAGATCGCCAGTGGCGAATTAAAACTCAATCTGGCGACCCTTACTCCTATTGGATTCGCCAGACTGGCGAATTTCATCAGAGATTATCATTGAAACACAATAGGGAATACATCATGTAGCATATCGTTGGAAAGCTAAGATCAAATGAAAAACAGCCATTATACTCTCATTTTGACACATTGAGAATTTGAAATCTCAATTTATTTTACACTAAAGAAATAGAAGTAGGCTCTACCTCTCTTCACTTTTAGGCCACACTTCTTTCTTTCTTTCTTTTTTCTTTGGGTTGTTTTCTCTGACACACATCGGAGGAAATGAAAAGAGTGTTTTTTTTTCTTCCCGGTCCAATTAGCATATATATGGTGATACATGACAACATGGCAGACATGATGACGACATGGTGGACATGGGGGGTAAATTGTAAGGGCCATGAGGAAAAGGTAGGGGCCGTCAGGAAATGCTAGGGGCCGTCAGGAGACGACAGGGGCCGTGAAGAAAAGGTAGGGGGCCTCACCAGTTATCATAGTTAGATTGGGCATTACATAAAGGGGGCGTGACCTCTTGTATATATTTACTATAATAGATAAAATAGACCTTTAAGGGCTACACTCTACACTGTGCACATTGAGGTTTTTCTCTAGTGTGGTACTAACTGCAAACCACCACGACTCCTGTCCCTTGCCACTGCTTTACTTAAATGATATTAAGCAAAATGAGTCATACAGACTTGAGAAATGGGCCCCTGGTTGGATTAAGTGTTTCGTTAAAGATGGTGTACCACCTAAAATTCGTTAATTTTCTATTGATGCCATAAAGCTAGACATACCATGCTATAAATACTCCCTTACTTTTAAAAGGATAGGATATATCTAAATCTATCAAATTAGCCTAGTGAGTGCAATCATGTTTACTGTAGGTCGACACTAAAACTGTCTATGTTGTGGTACTGCATGGCTCAGTGCTTTCTCTACCAGGCTAGTTTCCCCTGTACTCACCTGGGGGTGACTGAGTCAATGAGGTGAACAGGCTTTATTGTTAAATATCTCAAATCATATATTTATAGACAAATATTTTGCAAATATTGGGCACTGTGTATCAACTAGTATGATAATGGAACCCATGGCATCCCTTTTGAGGAAAAGGTTTGGGAAGTGTATTAGTTGAAACACCATCTTTAAATGTTAGAGATGCTATTGGGGTTATTTTGGAGTTAAATTCTCACAATTTTTCTTGGAGATAAGGCTCCCCAAGTTGATATAGAACAAGATAGAACCCCCCCCCCCAAACATATGTATTCTGCTACTTAAAAAAAAAAATCTGGCGAATTCAATATCAATCTGGCTAATCCATTTTTGGCACAAATTCGCCAGACTGGCTAACCCATAACATGTCCTAGCGCTAACCCAGCCAAGGGCCCCTTTTCAGAGGGTCTAGGGGGGGCACGTGCCCCCCAGGCCACCCCCTGGATCCGCCCCTGCCAACCATAGCATAGAGCACAAGTTGAATGCACTCTGGCGAGGACAGACCACCTTCAATGACAATTTTTAAATACTAACGTAAATTATTTAAAAAAACGTTAATCATAACGTAGTTACATTCCATAACGTAAATTTTGTTTTGTAACAGCCCCCAGATAGAGGTGTTTAGCATAGTGAGGCCGTACATGTAGATAGTGGATACAGCTAATCTGTAGTCCATGTCAGTAGGAGGGAGTGCTTGTCATACTGCAGAACACCAGAAGAAGTTGTGGTGCTGTAGTCTGTCACTGACAGCCCTATAAAGTACTGTGTCATCAAGGCAAATGACGACCATATATGCCGCAAATATATTTATGACTCACTGATTGACGTTGCATCTGGACATATCAATCAGTAGGCTGGGGGGATGCTATTAAAATGATATGCTGACCGACAACATATTCTTATTTTGGATATTTTTAACCACTTGCAGATATTTCCTATCATTGTCATAAAACAGATGGCAGATTGCATCAGTCGACATAGTACTTCAGTCTTTACTCAATCTATGACAATTAACAATTCAGTCCATCATAACAAGTCATGTTAAGTTAATGGTCGTTCTTTAATGGCGCCAACTATTTAAAGGTGACATAATGCTGCAATACAATGACGGAACCAATATTGATACCCCTATTCCAAGTGCCACATAGGAAACTTATCAAGGAGTGTATAACATACTGGCAGTATGTAACAAGCACTCACATTCACACACTATGTCTCTCCTACCTGTCCCATGTATGGTAACATATTGGTAAAAGGCTCTCTGAACACCTACCAAGCCCCTAACTACACGTCCACCTGATAGGGTGGTTGCTAGGATACTGCACACCATGACAACCTCCTGACCTTACCAGCCAAGTCATGATCCCACTCGACTTAATCGCAGGCAGAGTGTTGATGGAACTAGGTAAGGATCAGATCTGGGATGTTTTAGTATTGTCCCAGGCCGAGCTCAAAAATAGAATGTCTCAAAATTGAAAGGAAAGATATTACCTTCCATGGGTAGGGTGGTTTTTTGCTCTACAAGACAATACGTGATAATAATCTGGGAATCCGGTGAAGGAGACTCTGAAAAGTCCATTGCCACAACCCAGAGGAAAATACATTATCTCTGTGAAGAGCAAGAGCAGCTTGAAGGTCCATTTTCAAGCCCCAATCTGCCTAGTACATTGTAGTATGATCAGTGACACCGGTCAGGTACACTGTAGGAGAGTAGGGGTAGTTAACATTGGGGTGCATAGTGTATCATAACAACTGCTTATGCATTTGATTTATCATAGACTGGCTTTTCTAACTACAAGCCTTTCATTACATATTCTCAAGAACTATGAGTCATAATGAAAGGCTTGTATAGTTATCGAAGCCCCTCTATGAAAGATCACATTAATCAAAACATGTTATGAAATCTCTCCTGTCCGTCCAATTGTAAGGAGCCAAGGTGCAAAATGACCGCATGTCAATTTTACTTGTTCCTATGGTCTAAATGAAGAGTTTGGATGCAACGACATATCTCCATCCCAAAAATGGAGCATATAGTGTTTTATGGAAAGACACCCTGGGGTCAATTATAGTATTTTGGGAACAGTGTGTATCCTTCACAGGCCCTAGTGACATGAAAAATAGTGAATTTTGTAAAAATTGTTTGAGGATTACATTTGACCATGCCTAACCCATATTTCTGTCAGATTTTTGTCTCTTTTTCAAAAATGGCACTCATGTCATTTTGCATCCAAACTCTTCAAATATTGATGGGCAGACCCATCATTTTTATTTATACCCCAGCGGACACAGAGAACAGAGCATTCCACACCTCTTGTATACTGCATACAGCTAGTGGTATAAAGTAGTTATGGCCTTGTACCAAGCTGAAGGTGTATTCAGTGAAGGAAGGCTATAAGGCTTTTTCCACTGTATTCCACATACAGCATGGTACATTGTGTACTCGTCCTATAACTACTACGTACAGCGCGAAAAAAACTACATTTACAGTATTACTCAATGACTATATCTATACCTTGTATGATAGAGGAGCTCCTTCACTACTGGCAGGCTCTCTCTATAACCCTACAGTATCTTTGGAAACTTCCTAGACTACATTTCCTCATGATGTGTTTTGTATTCAGCTCTGGTGGTTGCTGTGCTGTAACCAAGGCAACCAGGTCTAAGAAATGGCCGTCCGTCACAGGCTGGGTGCACTTACCTCAACTGCATGCAGGGGGTACTGATTTAGTGAGAGCGTTAATCAAGGTTCTTATTTCAACATAGACCACAAAATAATCGGTAATTTGCCTCATATCTACTTTTATCATAACATTGAATTTTGCCAAATTGTCACCAAGATGAATATACCCTCAGACAGACATCAGGTTGTCTGCATGTATTTACATGCCTATCTATACACACTAATGCTGTGTGAATAGTAGGCCTTATCCCCATGCTGCTATACTTTCTTTGCCTATTTGATAAAATTCAATATAAGTTCCTTATAAGTATAGTACAATATATAATGCAAAGCAATATTTCAGGTAATGTACTTGGAGAGCAGCGTGTATATCGGCCTGTTGTCAGAATACCACTACCTGGAGGCTCATTCAGAACGTGCTCGTCAGTCGTCATAATGCGATTTTCGTCATTGTTGCAATATTTGCAATTGCCGAAAGTATTTGTATCCGGCAAAATGTGGAATCTACCATAGATTTCAAAAGAAATTCTCGTGAAACACTTTTTACTTGTGGTCACCAAACAGGTTTTGTCACGTCACCAGTTCCCTACGACCACGTCAGTTGTTCTGAATGAGCCTCCAGAAGTGTTATGTCCACGTGTACCTGTATTCACACCTATAGTTAGTTATGAATTACATACCGTAAAACCTTGCGTATAAGCCTAACTAGCGTTAAAGGCCTTACCCTGGCTTTAGGCCGATTCTATAAGCCGCACCAGAGATCTGATTATGGTGACTTTAGTACTGTACTATAGTAGCAAAAACTCACATATATGCCGCACCCCGACCATGGGTCGATCCTATAAGCCGCATTGTCGATCTGATTCGCGCACTAGCCGCAGCTTATATGCGAGGTTTTTACGGTGATAACTGACACCTGTGAGGTGTGGCACAGCATCTCATGATAAGGCTCATATAATCAAAGTACTTTGAAATGATAAGAGATAATATACATTGTGCCTGTCAAATTATTTTTTCACGCCCATGATAAAGGTAGGTTCATACCTGAAAATGAGTAGTTGTTCCAATTGAAGGCCACTACATCTATGTATAGGGTGCGATTAGCACCTCTTATTCACACCCTGTGCATTGTGCTAAACCACACCCAGTACACGCCCTGTATGGTTAGTGCTCTAGTGTGCTGATAAATATCTCTTATCCTCACCTCACCCCTTCTGTTTTATTGGATCCGACTCTAGAAATTGTTATTCAATTCTGAATTTTTTAGAGTGGAGTTATTAAAGGCTCCGTGAGTCAAGACGATGGTCAGTGCTTTTCAAGCTCAAGTAAAAAAGAAACGGTCAATAAAAATAGATCCGACCTACCTACCCTAGATTTTTAGACCATGTAACCTGAGACACACCTTTTATTTTTCTGGCTTTATTCTATATTACATAGGCATAACAGGAAATACATTACTGCTTTCTCATATGGAGAAAATCTAATCAAAGGTATAGGCTTTTTGTCCTAACTATCTGCTGATGATACTCGTCAACACACAGAAACCATAGTCCGTCGTCCAGATGATACCCAAATAACAAAAGCAATACATCATAGCTATACAAATGGAAGCCATACATGCAGTAACAATACGACAGCCGTCTATATGCTGATGTGATTATCAAACTAACTATATCTATACTTAACTGATTCAGGCACACATCCACTTATTTCTTACGATACAATGTAAAAAGAAATTCTTCTTGCAAGTACTGTGAAAGTATACAATGACGTAATGTAGTGAGCTTACAAGTGTCTTGTCAATGATAAAGGCCGCGCAGGTCGTACATTGTTATTCAAGATTCAATGATACACATGACAATTGGGAATATGAATATGTGGACAAAATGTGTCATGCATTGTATATCTTTCAAAATTGTACCGTATACATGTGATATGATTAAGTAAATGGCTGCATTGGTCTTGTCCATATTCTCATTGGTGACATAGTATAATTATGATCAACAGATTAGGTTATTCACACACCTAAATAAATGGTTATAAGATGGTGTTTGTAACATTGGTTAGGGACACCATTTCTGTCCTTCTGGGTTGCCATCTTTTGTATTATTTTATGTTATTATTTCAACATTCTATAATTTTTCTAGGGAAAGCTTCCAATCTCAACAGAATCCAACGAAATGAAATAGATAATGTCAAAAGTTTTTCTGAAAATAGATTCTGTATGTATATCGCGTGTCTTCACAGCAGTTGCAGAAAGAACCCAGTTATATTGATTTCTGATCCATCATGTTAGGGTCAGGGTCTAGGAAACAGGGGAGTAGAGGTGTTCGCTCCTCTCGTATATATACTGTGTTCATACTGTCCTTACTCAGTGTAGTGTAAGGCACACAACAGTCTATGTGTTTGCTTATATCAGACTGTGTTCATAATGCCCTTACTCAGTGTAAGTGACAGGGGAGTGGGTGTTTCCTCCTCTCATAATATATACTGTGTTCATACTCTCCTTACTCTGTGTAAGGGACAGGGGAGTGTAGGAGGTGCCCAACGTATCCAGACTGTGTTCATAATGCCCTTTTTCAGTGTAAGGGACAGGGTGTTGGCCCCTTTCGCGAAGACTGTGTTCATACTGTCCTCACTCAATGTAAGGCCAAAAAATAAAAGGTTAGTTTCAGGTTACCCAACTCTACCTAGCAAATCAGGGCCAACCCTAACAATTTTGTTCAATTTGAAAAAAAAAAACCACGAAATATTTTGATAATTTTTCGCCTATTTCAGAATGGAGTTGAGGCTCCACGAGTCGAGGCAGTGGTTGGTAAGTCTGCGCTGGAGTTTGCGGGTCTATTTTATGGCACTTTTCAAGCTCAAGTTTTTAGAAGAAACACAGGAAAAAATACCCAAAACGGACCTACCTACACTAGATTTTTAGACCACGTAACCTGAAACACACCTTTTATTTATTTCTGGCCTAAGGGACAGGGGAGGATGTATGTTGGCTCCTCTCAAGACTGCGTTCATACTGTCCTTATTTGGGGTAAGGGAAAATGGAATTTTGATTGTTTTTATCCCCAATAACGATGAGAACAATCACCGGATTACTAAGAGTTATGTCAGTGTGAACACAGCAGAATGTGTTAGTAGGCTGTAGGGCGTTAAGGGGTTCACAGGCAGGCGTCAAGAACCTCCCTAGATACCCATATATCAACTACAAGTCTAAGATCCAGTACTCTGGGACCTCTCCACTTGGACCCTCCATGTTCTTTTCATGAAGGTAGTGGCTATTAGAACTTTGAAGCACTTTCTCAATCTTATCTATGGTTTAACTATTCCTCTGTTCCTTTCAAAGGAGGAGTTCAAATGCCTGTAAGAGGACCACATTATGTGCACGATAGTGTTGAACTCAATCAGACTCATGTTCTGCTATACTCCGTTCAGGTTTTCAGTTTGATACATTCATTTGACGTGAAAGCAATTACTTTAATACGACATGATCAACTTTTATTTTGTAAATCATGGAATTAATACTGCAGTAAATTTACTCACCTAGATGTCATAAATCCAAGAATGTTCCTATTTCAAAGTTGCAATAAACGCTAATTATTTTACCAAAAATATTGATAATTATGTAGGTGACTCAATCCCCAGAACCATAAACATAACTCGTATCATGCTTGGTTGATGATCTCATCCTTCTGTCCACCAAGACGCCTACACTCTGACACCCACATGAGACAACTGTATGACATACATTAAGCAAGTTTACATAAAAGATGTTGACTTATTTCCTTCTGATCTACATTCCTTAAGGCTAACACTATGTAAGACTCATGAGACATCCCAGTTCAAACATGATCACCCACACTCCATCTATATGCAAATTGGCCTTGCATAGAATGAGTGATTTTTATATGAAAAACAATGTTTCAATCGGTATTAATGACTGAAGGGAGTAATAAATATAGATTGCTTTGACCTAATTATGGCTTAATTATGAGTCCTCAGGCTGGCTCTGTTTACAACCGTATAGGTCAGGGCACTGCTTTGTAGGGAATGTGTTTCCTCTTGTAATGTGTCTGTGTCAATAGGAAAAATGATGCATGGTATTTGATGTCTGACTGAAGTGGTGGGCAGTCACCATGTGTATGAGCAGCCCAGGGGGGTCTTTCAGAACGGAATGGTCAGTCGTCGTAATTGGATTTCCGTCAACAAGGCAACATTTGCAATTAAAGAGGGTATCTCTAATTGACAAAATGTGGTATTTATATTCATTTTCTATAGATTCCAAAAGGGAATCTTGTGAAAGACGTTTTACTAGTAGTTGTGAAACAGGTTTTGTCACGTCACCTTTTGCCTACGACCATGCCAGTTGTTCTGAAAGACCCTCCAGGTGGATGTGGAAGGCAAAAGTTGTTGGCCAAGATTCTGAGCTGTAACGCCAGCATGTTTGCCCTTGCTCTTTCAGAACGACTGCCGTATCTGTCGGGTACATAAATTAGGGTTTGACGATGACGATCAGGTAAACCGTCAAAACCGTTTCACAATATACTATCGTTAAAAGTATGAATTCAACAGGTTGGCCGATCATCAATGGGGGGGGGGGGGGGATGAGCCCATGGAGCTTGTAGCGCTGGTTTACTTTATGTCTACACTTCTACTTACTTGTATTTTTGTTTGTCTGTCCATGGGTGGAATGGATTTATGTGTACGGCTCGGGTGGGGGTTGAGAATTTATTATGACATACTATAGTTATGACCAGCTAGGTCAATGTAAGGGTTTCAAATTGTTATGCATGAATGTCCAGAGTCTCAAGAGTAAAATGGAGAAGTTCAAGAAAATCAAGTTTGATGTTGACCACATCAGCGTGACTGAGAGTTGGCTAAACACTGACGACTTTGATTGGCAATTGGAACTACCCGGTATGACCCTTTTCAGAATGGACCGACTGGTCACCCTGAGGAAGAGTGGGGGGGTAGCATGTTACGTACCGAATAAGTATGCAACGTACACTGAAGTAATAGAGGAATTGACGTTTATAGAAAAGGACATAGAATGTCTGGGATTACTGACTCGCTACCCTGGGCACAAATTCAGAGTGATCATAACTGTATACCGTCCACCTCATGGAAATGTCAATACCTTCTACTCTAGACTAGAAAAATTGGTAAAACTACCTTTGCTATGTAATCGTGAATTATGGGTCACTGGGGACATGAATGTAAATTCTAGGACCAGAAACAACCCTAAGTGTGTGAGAATGTTTCAGTTTTTACGTGATACGAAGTTAAAGTATCTCAGTACTAGGGAAACTTATTTTCACCCACATGGGCGTTCCACACTGGACCATTGTTACACGAACTGTCCCCATGTGTCTGAATGTGGAGTGGTAAATGACATTAATGGCGACCATGCACCCATATATGTCATTAAGAAGCAACAAAATGTAGTACACCAAGTAGTATTGAAAGAAATTACCGGTCGCTCGTATAAACATTGTACTCCCCATGTGATACATGACTTTGTAGACGATACCGATTGGGACCTGAATAACGACCAGGACACAGGCACTTTCATAGACTCAGTAACTAGTAATGTTATTGGTTTTCTTGACATACACTGTCCAATTAAGACTTTCAGTATCAATGCTAATCAATCTGACGGGTTTACCCCGGAAGTCTTGAGGATAATTAAGAGAAAAAGAAAATTTCTTAGAAAGTCTAGGAGAGTGCCACTAGGTGTGCTGAACTTGTACCTACCGAAAGTGAAGAGTCTGGAAAAGCATATGGAGGCACTTCTGATCAGAAATCGCAAGGCGGAGATCAAAACTAAATTGAACAAGTACAAGTGTGACCCCCGCAGATTCTGGGCAGAGGTGAACTGTTTATGGAAGGGACCTAGGAAGGAAGTAGTTATGACTCTAAAGTCAGATGACGGCACTGCAGTCAGCACTGCAGATACGCCTGATTTTGTGAATAACTACTACAGCGACATAGGCTTCAATCTTGCCCGCGCTTTCCCTGTTGATGTAAATACTTATGATCCGGAAAGTACACCAGTATGTAACACTAGACCACTCCTTGTACTCGAATGCATAGATTGTGAGGCTGCTTTGAAGGTGGCTCGGAAGATCAACACTGTCAAATCATCGGGTATAGGGAATGTGCGCGCAGGTGTTATCAAAGAAATACTGTTGTACAAACCGGAGATACTAGCTAAGATTGTCAATACTTCTATAGTCGATGGTGACTTCCCTATGTGTATGAAGCAGGCCTGCATTGTACCTCTACCCAAAGGGGGAGACCTGAGCAAGGTGACGAATTGGCGTCCAGTAAGCCAACTTGTAGTGTATTCAAAATTAATTGAGAAATTTATTCACCAGCAACTAATGCACTATCTGCTCACGTACGATATTATTGATTCAAGGCAGTTTGGCTTCATGCCCGGGAGGTCAACTATTGATGCTGTATATGGAGTTGTCCAAGATATATATGAATCCAGAAATAGGGGTGAGGTGGTGTCGATCGTCTTCCTCGATCTGAGGAAGGCGTTCGACACCGTAAATCACCTACTACTGCTGTGTGAACTCAGAAAGATGGGCTGTAGTGACGAGACTCTTAAGTGGTTCAAGAGCTACCTTGGTGACCGAACGCAGGTGACCGGGGTGAAGAGTCTCAAGTCTAGCAGGCGGTCAATCAGTTGTGGCGTCCCACAGGGGTCCGTATTGGGCCCGCTGCTGTTTATAATATACATAAACTCGGTTACTAAAACTCTCCAGCACGGACGCCATTACATGTATGCTGACGATTTGGCGATTTTGGTCAGCAACCGCGACCCCCTGCTAGCAAGCCAGTTACTTCAGCTTGACCTAGATAGAATTAGCGAGTGGTGCATTGCTTACAAACTGACTGTGAACACAGAAAAGACTAAGGTCCTATGGTGCCACGGAGAGCGCTGTGTAACAGATTTTACACAGTTTCCGATCTACTTGAATGGTGTGGAACTCGGTGTTGTACCTAGTTTTAATTACCTAGGAGTATTGATCGACTCTGTGATGGGTTTCAAGGCACAATGTAATAGAACTATGATGTCAGGTAACCTTAAACTATATAGCCTAAGAAACCTATGCAAATACATGGACAGAGACCTATCACTACTCCTGTATAAGACAATGATTCTGCCGGTGCTGGAGTATGGCGATGTGGTCTTGGACGGGGGCCCTGAGACACTGGTGGAGGAGATAGAGACCATCCAGAACCACTGTCTCAGAGCCTGCCTCAAGATTCGGGACCCCAGGTCTATATCTAGAATAGCACTGAGGAAAGAGTGCAAAATTGGGTCATTGAAAGAAAGGCGCATTGAGAACCTTCTATGTCGAATGTATAAAATAACACGGAAGGTAGACAATGTTGTAGTTCCCACAAGGGTGCTGAGGGGAAATGATAAAATCCGCCTAAAGGTACAGAGGCCTAAGAACTCTCAGTATAGAAAAAGCCCAAAGTACAGGGGTTTCTTGGCCTGGAACAGATTGACGAGCGATGTACAGCATATGGATAACTACTCCCAATTTGTCGCTAAGATAAAAGGATGAGATGAATGTAGTTGATACACGTGGTCTATAACTATTTTTTGCATGTATAACGATCATGTATGTATGTAAGATTGTCTTGAGTATTCTTGAATGAATGTATTATAAGGTCAAATCGTACATACTTTGCTAATTGACTAAGTGGCATTACCCTGAATGATGTGGCACTGAGTACCAGGCAACATGTACTATGTGCGTGTGAAGCCCGTTGTATTATGTATTGGGTATTATGTAATATGTGATATGTAATATAATGTAATATACTATAATGCTGTATAGTCAACATGCACCAAAAACGGACCCTGACTCTGTACCTAGTCTGCTCTTAGTGCGTCCTACGTATGATCACCAATTACCTGACCGTCTGCCATTCGCTTGACCACCCATTGTATATTGTATTGTTATGTCTGCTTGTATATCTTGGACTGTATACTGAACTGTGAAGCTTCATATATTGGATATCCCAGCCGGCTGTTGGCATCTGTTTGAAAGACTTTACTTGTAGAGTAACTTATGCCAATAAAAATTTCTCAAACTCAAAACTCAAACTAGCCATGTACCACGGCCATCCTATTGTATGGGGTAGATACACTCTTGAAAAGATGGCTTTTTGTTACAATATATAAACATTCAGGATACCTATTTGTAAGTAGTGTTCTGTTTCCATTACCTACTACATTGGGTGCACCTCAATTTAACTAATTTCCTAACAATGCTATGAAAAGAAAAAAAGGTTGGATGAGGACAATGTAACCCTGCCACTACTCAATCAGAACACTTTTTTCCCCACGTTGAACTCTACATTTATGGGTCCAGGTGAGATATTGAGATTATATTTTTTAATCTCATAATTCTCGGTACTGCTAAATCAACTCGGGAGAACTATCAATTATAAGAAATAAAAAGGGTTACAAAGATGCATCTGGCTTGGGAGTGATTAGAACTCCTGCACCTTGTATCACAAAGCCACAGTGCTAACCACTACACTATCATGGACAGGTCACATAAGGATTGTCTAGCCACAACCCACTCACATTACTTAGACCATGTTTGTACCCTAATCTCGGACATGAGATTTGGCTGGATTATTGTGAAAGACCCAAAATATGTAGTTTGACGACCAGTAACTATGCACTAGTTTGCCGCTGGCGATACCTCACGTCAAGTTCATTTTTCATCATTGGCAACATATTTGACGGCCCGACAGATACGGCAGTTGTTCTGAAAGAGGTCCCTGGTCTTGATTCCCGTCAGAACACTTCTAATAATAACCCATGCAGTGGACTTTATTTAGGCCTGTTACAGGGTTTAATGGCGTAAAATATCTCCCCAGGGTATGTTACATTATTTATGTTTCATCTGAATCATAACAAGTGACTCGCGTAATTTTACCCTTTTTGGTGGATTATGGGCATGCTCTGGACAACGGATTATTATCAAGCATGGACAATCGAAAATACTGCTTAACAGGAGTAGCATGTGTTATGTCTAGCTGAATTCTGGCTTAAATATCGCTCACATCCATATTCATGAATAACTGTGTTTTATCATTTTAAAGCAAATTACCCCCCCCCCCCCTTCCTCTCACTGTTTCTCTCTGCTCCCAGTTTTAATACCCCTTTAGGTATGACCCGGTGGATCTGGTGGCTGTAGTGGGGATAAATAGGACTAATCAGCCTTATGGGGATAGCGTACCTACCCTAAGGGGCCTACATGTTGTAACCCGACAGTAACAGAAACCTAGCACAGCCGAAAAAGTATTAGAGATAAAGCATGTTTAATAGCTGCGCAGAGGCAGTCCTGAACTGAATTGAGTGCAATGTAGTGGAATTAATCTGTTTAGCAAAATGCATGTGTGCAACGCTTTGTCTCTTATTTTCTCTGGATCTAGGCGGCTGGTGGGAACTGTACCCTTTAAAGACATTAAATTATCAATGCAATAGAAGAGCATCTATAGGAGTGTGCACTGTTAATAGTATAATGTAGATACGTATACAGGATTTGTTTAAGTTGTGTATTTGCCCAACAGATTGGCCTCGAAAGGCCCTGTATTCCGTTGAAACCCTTTGACCTTTGGTATCCTTGAGCTGGACCGGAAGTGAAGTTTTCATGAAATACAGAGGTTTGAGAAAATACGGGCCTGGTTATTCAGCTTGGCGCTGTGTCTTGGCCTACCCGACTTGATATTTTGTCAAACCATTTAAAAATAAACGATAATGTCTACTGTAGTTTTACGTATTTATTATTACAGTATTAGTGTACAAGAGAATAACAATTTTATGGTTAGTTTACGATAGAAAAGAACCTGATGGTGTTTTTGGGTTCACTATAATTATATTTGCAGTTTTACTTACAACACGTTAACCTTTCTGCTCTCTCTGAGTCTTGAATGAGCTATAATACGATTATGTATATATTTGTGTGCCATTCACAGTCTATACACAAACCTTTTCTCCATGCAGGAGATATTTAATTTTGCAGACCCAGCTTAATTTTTATCATATTTAGAAAATCAAATATAAAAGCAAGTGTTTTTACGGATATTGATGATGAACAGGGTCAGGCGACCTGTGCGAAATTCAAAATGGCCATCCAACGGAAGTAAACAAAAACTGCGAAAGTAAACAAACATGGACTTTATATCTATTTTAGATTGAAACACACTGAATTAAATACAGAGCATCACTTAAAAGTAACCTCATCGGGGCCTACAGCCTCGTGCAGAACGGCCCAGGCCCTGCTCGGACAATAACTACTGACACGGTTACCTTAAGCCCAAAATCCAAGGCGATAAGATACTGCCTTAAAACGGTATTTCGCAACTGCTACCCCCATTTCGCGTCTGTTTTGCTGTAGATCTGGGCGAAATAGTGGCGGCAGTGGGGTGTTTCACGAGGGGGACATACAATTAATTGTAGAATAAGTGTTTCTATAGAAGGTGTTAATTGTATATAACCACTAAGACCAACATTTGGTTGTATCAATTGTATACTGCTTATAAAAAGTGTTTCGCAAAGGTCTACAACCAAGATGTTAAGTCAGGGTCTTTGGCCTACAATCTAGATACAACTAATGTATAAGTGTTTCACAATGCCTATTAGCATGGAGCTCATACTATGCCCGCCAATATTTTCCTTACCTATTTTTTCACATTTTTTTCATGCAATATATGTGTCATACTACACACAAGAATCCCTGCAAATATCTGTTTATTCAGGATGAAAATAAACTGGTTATACACATTTAAACAACACTATTGTTGATCCTATGTGATCATCATACAAGGGGACCATATTTAAGATTAATGCTACATGGTTATTAAAGTTGACTTACTTTTACCAAATGTTAGTCTTATGTTGGTGTTTCACAAGCCGCATTATTATCTTCAATTGTATCTAAGTATATGACCATAGATACAATTGAAACTTGTGAAACACCAAGATAAAATTAACATTGGGTGATATTAAGTTGGTCTTAGAAAACATGCAAAATTAATTGTATCTATTTTCTCCTTGTGAAACACCCCACAGAGATGCGAGACTGTTTTAATGCAGGATCTTATTGCCGTGGATTTTGGGCTTTAGCGTGCAGCTTTGTGTATTTACAGCCAGCTGCTCAGACCGGCAGTAGCCACTTCTCAGCTGGACTGGTTAGCTATTTGTAGTAAGTCCTCTCGTGTCGAGTACAGCCAATGTCAGCCCTGCCAGCTATAGTGACAGATACAGTATAATATTACAATAATCATGAAGTTGTGTTTTGTGTCCCATGCAGTATCACCCAACTTTATATGTTCCATTTATAGATATCTTGTCTGCTATCTGGTTCATTCAGTGAAGTCTCAGATATCACAGTGAGAACCCTTAGCTATGGCACCAACCTGTATATGACACCAATGTGGCAATAGTGATGAAGCCCTGTGGTAGTTCACTCGCTTAATGGAATCGTTGTTGCCTTCACAGCTTATTAAAGTACATGACGCAGTATGTAGCAAAGTTTTGTCATAATACTGTCTCTGGTAGAATTACCAGCACGGCTGTAGCAATCATCTGCAAAATTTGGAAGAGGTATTTTTATAGTACAAAATAAAGTATAAAACATCATCCAAAAGACAAGGAGTACAACTAAAGATAAGCAACCTGGTTATGATTTGCAGGAACATTATCTATGGAAGCCATTATGTGAGTTGAGTAGAAATTAATATTTCCGCCATCGTCATTGCTTGTTTCTTCATTTTGCTGTGAAAATAATGACGTGGGACAGTAACCTGCCATTATTTAGGAGAGGGGCGTCTCCTTTGTTGACTTAACTATATAAATTAATGTCTGTTGCAAGTTTTGTCAGTTTGTGATTCTTAATAATGCAGGCTGCATACTTTTTAACCGGTCATTACTTTTTGGTCAGTGAAAAAGGACCTCAGTGGACTCTGCAATAAGGTGTATTTTTACTTACCATGTCACATGTCATCACTGTGATTCATTAAATAAGGAAGGGAAGACAATAAAGAGAGAAGTCAAATTTACTTTCCTCTAGTTGGTGGTTGGAAACTTTTGTGCAGAAGTATATATATGGCTGTGTCTCACGACCTTGGTCCAATGTTTTTGTCTCTGACCGGGTGCCGTCTCTGACTGGGTGCCGTCTCTGACCGGGTGCCGTCTCTGACCGGATGTCATTTGGGAGTTTAGTTATCTTCTACCAACAGCAGGAGGCTACTTATAGTTACATAACAACTGCCATAACGTTTTTACAAATCATAATTTATATGAGTATATTATGTTAAAAATTAAAAAAAAACACTTCCTTCTGACATCAGGTCAGAGACGGCACCCGGTCAGAGACGGCACCCGGTCAGAGACGGCACCCGGTCAGAGACGGCACCCGATCAGAGACAAAAACATTGGCTCAAGGTCGTGAGACACAGCCTTATACTATCATTTGAACCAAAAGCAAATCACGTCAGTGAAGAAGCTTATAAAGATATGCGATCCGAACAAACACATTTTAGGGATGTAAGGCAGCATCTCAAGGGTTTCCTGGCAATGTAAATAAACTTATTTGCGAGTATCGTGTAGAATTATGAACTTCTTTACTGGTAGATACAGAAAAGGGCCTTGCCAAAGTGTTCCTGCAAGTTGCGAATACAGAAACATAATTCACGAATAAAGGGGATGTGCCAGAAATATTCAGTGATTTATGTCGCAAAGCCTGTACAAATTCAATACTTTAATAACAAGTGAAAGGTGTGAGAGGTGTGAAATGCTTAGTTCTCCATGCCCGCTGTGGTATAAGCAGCTATAGAGATATGAGTGCCCTTGTTTGCATGTCTGAAGTTGTGTGCAGGGTAAATAAGTATCCTCAGTGTGTGTTCTCATACAGGCTAGCACCAGCCACCTTCATATCAAGTTGACAATTGCCGAATATAATATATAAATGAAAAAAGTCCCATGGATTTATAATGCCTTGAATAGGTGGTATGGGAGGTATTGCTTTAACGAAATTGAGTTACACCGATTGTTTACTTTTCCATTAGCCACTTTTGCTGTACTATTGGCTGGTGCACATCCTAGCAACCAGTATAGGCTAATGGAAAATAGGCCTAAATAGCTAGATCCCAGAATACAGCATACATCTATAGGCCTCCGTGTATAAGTGCGACCGGGTGTGCGCAATATGCCACTAATGTTTTCATACCCTTGGCATATTTGCTGTACCATTACCGAAAACAGCCTGGCACAGTTTATCTTGTGCTTGACTCTCTTCCCAGTACAGTGCAGAAATCTATATTTCACTGCGGGACTCGCAGATAGGGCATCTGTTGGGGTGGTATCACCTGGGGTAAATAAATGATAGTCGATACGAGCGTCTTTCTAGACCGAGTTTCAAATAGACTTCTTTATATTTATTATATATGTGTATTACATCATATAATATATACCCTTTCACCATACACAACTTCTGAAAATGATAGCAGATTCAATAACCATCAGTATAAATGTGACAACACTGGGAACACCTACGCATATATGTGACACAGTCCTTTTTATCCCTAACGTGATGCAACACATCAAAACCTATATGTATGCAGCGACTGCTAACACCAACCAGTGTCCACAGATGGTGAACACTATTATCTGATGTCAAAGGTGTCCCTAAATTATTCACCATTGAGGACTACCTCCATACCATGACACGTGCCAGCTAAGTGCCACAGGTTAAATGGTTCAAATATCTATCAGACTGAATTTGGCATCACCACTATGTATGTACATCACTTAAAAGTTATACTATGCATGCTTTATGATCCAGATTATGATAGGAATAGACTTTAGACTTACTGGCATTACTACATTACGCCATCAATAACACTGTACAATGACCCGAAAAAATCCCGGAGCTGACCTACCCGTCTAGACTAATTTGAGGTCAGAAAATGTCATGATGGTAAAAAATGCCCAATAAGTCTCAGTTTCAAGATATTCTAACCATGATTATTTGTCTATCTTATACTGAATATAATTATAGTCAAACCAATATACAGCAGGGACAGCATCCATAAAAAATGTCAATTTTGTTCACCTAGCAGAGATAGCATGACTCTGAAGAGCATTTTGTGGTACGAGACCATAAAATACCATAAAACATATACATGTATCCTAAAGCAATATGGCATTCTTTCAAAGTACTAAGATCAGGATTGGGACCGGTTTTGACAAGAGGTACCTTCAGGGGAGCTATTGGTACAGTTTTTAGCCAGCACAGGCACCAGAATCCCCAAAATGGCTCAGATAACCCTGTGTAGGGGTTTATTATTCATACAAACTTCATACACACTATTTACTTCCCATTCCATCCCCTTCGGACAGGGTTTGGTATCTAGTACACTCTTACCAATCACTTCGGGTATGGTTGGGGTCGCCTGGATGGCTTATGGCACCGATCACCCTACATGGGTCAAGGCGTACTTGACCTTACCAAAAACGATTAGGTATTGCGTCAGCCGTCACCTGGGGATCGCTTTCCACTAGCCACGTGGTGGTTTGGGGTTTACCTGTACCCTCCCCTCCGTATGGGGATCCAGGTAGCTTTTTTCTACTTACCCTTGGTACCGGGGCGCTGCCCAGGGGTCAGCACCGGTTGCCTTACCCTACTATATAAGGCGGCCCACTTCACCTGATCAAGGTCCTGTCTTTGGTCCAAGCCCGGCTTGGACATCAACAATTCACGTTCCCCTTAGTATGAACTAATTAAATATTTGCATTATGCCCCAGCGTTGCCTGCGTGGTGGTTCTCTTACCAACCCATCCCATGAAAGCTCCGGCACCTACCCCCCTGTCCTTCGCGAGGTTTGCTCCCGGCTCAAACAGACAGAGTGGTGCTCCACTAGTCCCAAACTGGTCCCCGAACCACTTGCCTTCCGAATACCTGTCCCCCCAAGTTGGTCCAAACTGGTATCAAACCACTGTCTGCGTATGTCACCTTGTTTCCGATCCCTCGGATCCGAACCACACTCATTTAGCTGTTTGTAAGCAGGCTAAGTTCAATAAAGACACTTGTTGAAAACCAAAGTAGAACCGGGTTTGCTGATATCTCAATCGACTACACCTGTATGCAGAAAACAATGATAGATCATTGGTGTCCCATCTTCAGTATTAAAATTCTTTTTATGTGACATGTTCTTGAAAGAGGGACCTTAGTGTACCCTGCACTAAGGGCCTTTTTCACAGATAGTGTATTTTTAGGCAACGATGGTACAAAGGCCAGTTTCTGCAAGAGCCGAAATGCTATTACCAGACCCCAGTTCTATATAGATGTTGCTGCCATGTTATTCAATTGAAATTATTAGAATAGAATGTTCATACTATCTAAAACACATTTTTATCGCCGTGGTCAAGTAGAAGATTTTACCATTAACAGATAAAATGATATTCTGACATTCTCAATTCCCATAAGTTGTCTTTCTGCCATCTTTTTTTCGCAGTATTGTGCCAAAATGATGATCAATCATAGTTCTGAGAATCACATAGGGATGAGCGGAGCATCCTTTCCTCATCGTCACAATGTTCATACTGAAGCACTAGCAGCTGCACACAACTCCATACAAATCATTATTCATACTTTGCTCACATAGTATAACGTGTAGTTTACTGCTACTGTATGGACTTCCTGTTATCTTCCTTTTACTACTTTCACATTTCTTACCATCCCCAATCCATTGGGATCAAGGTCTAGTCTGCAGGATCTGAGGATGGATAGTATCATTGTGTGAAGTACCTCAATCAATAAACCTTAAAAGCATTTTCTCATCATATGCTGATAGGATGGTAGATCATTGACTGGAAGGTCAGTCCCTTCAAAGGGCATTTCAACCTTCTTAACCTTATATCTGTCATCATCAATAACCCTTATACTGCCCACTTGGCATCATCACTAGAAAGGTTAAACCACAGGATGCCTTATTGCTGTTGTTTGAATTCTTATCTTGCTGAAAAAAACTTGTTACACCGGAACTTTTTTCATTCGATAGCCAATAGGAGACTATCTTAAAGAGTAGATTAAGGCCTCGTGGCTTAAACGCTGGGTGACTGACATTAGCTGACCCCACAAGGGTAGCCCACGATGGAGCGGGCTCTTGTAGAATATGGCTTTCTTAGAACACAGAACCTTCAGCTGCAGGCCTTATGTATGATAAGAGATTGGCCGAGCTTCAAGGCCCTGTTTGTGAGTTTTAACTTAATGTAAATCATAGAATGCATCTTTGCCCCTGATGGTATTATTTGCATACTGTTATGTGGGTTTCAGTAATAGCCATTATATTGTTGCGTGGCATTAACATTTACCCCGGTTCATTAACAACAAATAGGTCCTTGGTTTGAAGGATTAACCAATGAAGGGAATTAAGCCCCTTTTTTAAATATTAAATTTTGAAAACAGACCCTTCCAATCGGGCCTTCCATAGAACACCACCGGCAGCAAGTTATTGAAGGGCATCAACACGCCTGAAAATTAAAAACCAATACTACCCTTGATTCTCAAACAGTTTTGTATTTCAAGGACCTGTTTCTTGCTGTCCCTTTTCATATCGCTCTCATCCTAGTCCCTCAGTAGGAGAGAGGCTGGTCCGTGTGAATTATGGTCACTGATTCAGCAGATAGCTTCAATAAAAATGACATACTGCAGACAAGGTACACTTAAACCATCGACATATATAATGGCCCGTCAGTAGCTTATGGATAAAGTGATGACTTCCAAATTCAGATAGCCTAGTGATTCAGTGATTTGGAAACTTTATGGATTTTTGATATTTAAGATTATGATTTCTTTATTGGTCATGAATGAAATGCCTTTTGGTTATGATGACGTTCAGCATAACTGATAAATAACTAACATGTTTATATTAAGAGAATTAAATAATACTTAGATGGGATAGCATTTTGATTTTCAAACACACAGCCACTACTAAACCCGATTTTATCAATATTAAACGTCGATGAAACTATTTTATAAAGCAATGTTTTTGTGAAATCATGTTGCAGAAACTTTGTCTAAGGGGGGGATAAGAAAAAAGAGAGCAAAATAGGTTGACGACTGGACTAGAAACCGTCTAATGGGTCATTCAAGGTGGACAGATCATCTCCTGCAGGAAGTAGCCTAGTCACTTCCCGCACAGAGACTGTAGCGGTAAGACATGACTCAGCAAACATTTTCGTCAACTTTAGGCCCTTTTAGAGCATCCATATTTACGTAAATGCAATGTAATATATATGGTATCCTTCCCAGTAAACAAAGATAACAATTATATCGTTTATCTATGGATCTTAATTGTGGCAAAACGGTATGTAAGATTTTCTCTCTCACATGTATTAGCTTACTAGATATACTCGTTACTATGTTAATTATGTATTATTATGATATATCGCGGTACATAAAAGAAATTAATTAACAATGAGATGCCTAATTCTTACGTAAGTTTTTATGCAGGAAAAAAGTACACCAATGCTGATATGCAATGTACATCTTAATTCAAACAGCTGTGTTAGATTTTAGAAAACACAGCCAAGCGTATGATAGCTATAGTGGAATGATATTAGGAAAAATAAGACACAATGCTTTTCTTGGTACATTACAATTTATCATCCATAAACAAGCTATACAGATTGGCAGATATAGATACAAGGAGGACGGTATGATACAACGAGAACCGTTTCTGTCAGCACTCTTTTTTTTAACAATTTTTAGGTCAGGCCCATTCTCCAACCAAGCGGCTCTGGAACTAATGTACAGAATTGTCTTTTTATCAGTTCAGAAATAAGATTTGACTTTCATTCTGCTTAAACATCCCAGAGAACTTTCATTGTTGTCAATTATCAAAATAGACTCTGCGTATGAATTGATCTCAATTAAAAACATCCTTTGATATTGATATTGATAATGTAGTGATAGTACAAATGTAAACAGAAGTGTCTAGAATATAAATAACCAAAGGTTCTGTGCACTTTTTGTATGCATCCTAGTAGCAAGCCCCGATCGAGACCTATTCGGCTTTAGCTCAGGTTAGCTGTTTGAAGTTGGGCAAGACTCAGCTGGGTCTCATGTTGGTAGGGAATTTCAAAATTACATTACATATTTTTGGAATTGGGCTAGTCCAATAGAACTCTTTTGATTATCTTCCTACTACATCCAGTTTCTGTGCAATCTGGGTTGGAACAATTGTTAAGTTGGACCAATACTGTGATCTAATACTGTGCCTCTGCATGGGTACCCACAACTTTCGCTGTGTCGATTTTTAGCAGAAGGATCATGTCATTGTGTCGATCTTTAGTTATAAAAGAACTTAGAGAAAAATCCCTGTGGGTCGATTTCTATCCCTGATTTTCCTGTGTCCGTCAATTTTTAAAAGGGCCTAAATGGGCCATATGTCGCCTTTTTTACCCATGTAGAGGCACAATACTGATCAGAATAGGCAAGAGAAGCCAAATGAGGCACTCTTTAAGCGAGTGTATAATCATGCTCAGGAAAAGATTCTGAGTGAGAGGTACCAATTGGAGCTCTGTCGGGGCCAGACACAATTGGGTCACAGTAGAGGACCACTAGTGACCACTACTGAAGGGTCATGCAAGTCCTTAATGTTGGGCTGATAGCTGGGCTGAAGTATGGCCCCAGTTGGGCTCAGATCAGATCAAGTGGGCTGCACGACTTAGTCCTCTCCCAGTGGGCACAAAATTCAGTTCAACGTTTAATCAATGCTGAATCAACATTGATTCAACATTAACAATCATTTATCAATGTTGATTCAGTTTTCTGTGCCCACTGGGCTGAGGAGCTATTTCCAGAAGACACCACTTCTATTGAATTACAATTAACCATTCACACATGCTTCATGTAGGTAGGAACCATGGTTTGAGGTACAAAACCTACCTAGACAGAATCAATGGGACTTGTCCAAGCTACATATGGCTTGAACCGTGATTACGGGCCTACATGATACTTGTCCATATTTGAATAGCAAGAGCATGATCTTGCCTCGGACGGGTTAATTGGCAGCATCTAGCCTGTCTTGTTCAACAATTGCTAGGAATTTCTAATTTGATTCTTGAAACCCAAAATCTTCGCAGGTGGTGCTGTTGCTTGGAATTGGCCGATCCATCTTAAACGCTATCTTAGCCAAAAGCGGGCAACCCATTTTATGCCAATTTGAGCCCAAAGTGGGTAACCCAAGCAGAAACCAATCTGTGCCCACTTTGGTCAGCCCACTTGGGGCCACACCAATGCCCAGTGCCCTAAACCGACGGGAACTCAATGGTTAACCCACTAAGGGCCTTTTTGTGTACCTACTACTAGGGCAGGCACTTAGACATAGACAGTAATACGATATTGTAGCAGTAAAATGCCAGCTCATTTCTAGTGTTATATAACGTTTTGCTACGTTAAGTATCAATAGAGAAACGTTATATAACATTGTCTAACCGTTTGTGTTTACTGGATAGGATGTATAACACTGATAGACTATTTTCATGATACATTCATCTTATGCTAGCAGTCATTGGAGAGGAAAATGGTTAATATAAATAAATGATCTATTAATGCACATGGCTATAATTATCCTCATTATTATGGAAGCCGACGTGTGCCACACTAGATATGCACTATGCCTCTTACTAAAATACTGTATCAGGGAATAGGCATGTAATAGACGTAAACCTAGTGTGTTTCCACCGTGGCACATATCGGCTTCCGTATTAGAGAGAATACTACAATTTCAAAATTTCACAAAGGATTACACTTCACTCACTGGCATAACAACATTTGCTTGTATACATAGTTATTTGATGAAGCGTTACCTCTGATAATGTTGGTTAATCATTAAATATGCATCAGTTTAATAAATCACTGATTAGTATGTAACATATAGAAAGACAATAGGATATAATAATATAAGGCATATCTGGACTTTGGGATTCTAAAGATCCACTTACATTTCAAACTTTGGGATTCTAAAGATCCACTTAAACTTTAAACCTTTTTCTCCATTTTTTACCTTTCCATTCTGAATGCTTCACCTTATTGTAACAAATTGATAACTATCAACCGTAAAAGATAGAACCTTTCAATTTTGGTTCCCGCATCCGATCGTTTTATGGTCGTCTGAATTAACAGAACTGTACGCAGACAAAGAAGAATTATAACGATATCGTACAAAATTAAAGAGTATAATGATATTATCTTTTACCGCAATCGCTATTAAAGTATACCCTAATACAGATAATGCCATTCGGTGAGAGACACACTTGCAACGATCACCAAAAGACGATCGTCATTATAACATTTCTAAAGGATAACGATATCGTTGTTAGCTGTGCCCACTGATATCATAGTATGGCCTACTTTAAGTTTGTGTCATTCTCTGAACGGAACATTCTACTCCCTGACTTGTCGATACAATTATACAGATATATATGTACATATAGTTCGTCCTTACTTTAGCTGTGTACATAGATGACGAGATCATCCCGGAGACTGAAGACATCATACTATTATGATAGATACAAACCTCATGTTCATCGACCAGCAGTAAATGTAATGTAATATCTAATGTGCCACACACACTTCAATGTGCCATTTCGGGAAATTATCAGTCACTTTTCTTGAGGCAAAAATACATCATCTCTTAAAATGCGTAGAACAATATATACAGGACAAAAAAATTGTTAGAATATCTTCACAGTTTTTACATTTCAATAAATTATGTATCATCCAAAAGTCACATCTAGAGTTACCATGGGCACATGAATAATCAGCAGTGTGTCTAAGGGAGTGATCATTTTTTATCAACAGGGGGGGGGGGGGTGGTGGGTTGGTGGGGGGGAGGGGGATTTGGACCCCTTGACAGGGGGGGATAAAAATTTGGACCCCAACCTGTTTTGAGTCAAAAATCTGTGTGTTACTGTGCTTCAAAGGACCTGGGCACGATACGATTTTCGGCCCAAGGTGGCGGGTAAACAATTTTGACCCCTTGACTGGGGGGTGGTGTAAAAAGTTTCGCACACTCCGCACGGAAAACCACCATCCCCTGTTGTTAAAAAATGATCACTCCCTGAATGGTACTGGATAGCAATAGATAGATAAATGTGGCAAACATTTGATGATAAACATTAACATTCTTATGGCAACTTTCTATCACTTTATCAAGAGAAAACCTTGTATTGTGTTGCACGATTAAACACGGATTTCGGAATGTCATCTTCAAGTTCAAATTTCAAAAATCTATAGTTGTCTCTAAAAAGTGGGTGACATGGTTGTGAACATTGTCTTATTAGAGACTGAAGTTCTCATTGCTCTGATATTTACTGTATTTATCTTACATTTCACTTTTCTCGCGAGACATATTGTGAAAGACATAGCACTTTCATTTATGATTCTCAAATTGTCCCTTATGGTAACTGTGGTGGTGAATATCAATGGCTTCTGATCAAGCAAACGTCATTGACCATGCACTGCATATCCTAGTCATAATTCAATTATGAAAAAATAATTCTATATATGTACCATGACGTAAAGGTTCCTGTGGGATATCCATGGATTATGAAGGAATCTTGTATTCCCCATACTCTCACTATGATAAAGGTATGACGTTCTCAGAAGTATTGTATAATAATATTAGATAACTCTCCCTAGCGACCGCATAATCATACTAATTAGCAGTCTCACTCTTTTCTTGGAAATTCTGTGGGCTATAGCTTGTTCATGTAATTTCCAGAGAAACAAACCTGCCCTAAATCGTTATCAACATTCATAACTCTGGAGTAGTCTCCCTTGAGTTTAGGACTATGTGCTCCTTGGTTGTACCATTCCTGCCATGCTGTACAGTTACCAGCGTGCTAGTATGGGCCGGCAGGATACTGTGCTGAGTAGAGAAGCTATTCACCCTCTGTGAGCTCCTGTAGGAGTTCCGCCTTCGGCCTCCAAATAAGCAGCGGATCTGTTCCCGGTACTGCCTTCCAGTGAGACAATATAAGAAGAAGTTCACACAATAGTTGAAGTAGAACACTGTCCTAGTGAGGTACAGTTGAGTGCTGGAGGTTCCGACAGAGTGTTCTGATAAGACGTCTATTGAGTCTGAGGTATTGGAACTACTTGTAGGATTGTCAAGGAGGAAGACGGTTTGTACCCAGACTATGAAATAAGGGATGTTGAGACATATGAAACAACTGGAGATTGCTAAAAGGATGAAGGTGAACTCCAGCCGTAGCATATTCCCCCGAAATACCACTCCACTTCTCCGCTTTCCATGTTTCTCCAGGATGTCTCTGCTGAGGAGGCGATGAAGTATCACAAAGTTGAACATTGTGATGATTAAAAAAGGAACTGCAGTGATCAAAAGGCCATACAGGGAGTCTAAGATGAAGTTGAGTTGGCTGTGTTTAGGATTTGCACCACAGACCTCCTCACCCCCAATGTTATTGACACCACTGAGTAATGGCTTATAGAGACTCACCAGTAATGCTGTTAAGGCTACACAACCAATAATCTTACGTGAGAAAGATTTGGTGCAGATGAGTCTACGGTGTAATGGTTTACAAACCGCAATAAATCGCTCCATTGTAAACACAACAATAAGCCATACAGAGATAAACCGGAAAGTGTAGGCAAGGAATAGGAATACCTCACAGAATCCACTATGGTCTATGATAGAGATGACAAACTCCCCTGGCCAGTGGCTTAGGCCCTTTTTGAACCAGTCAAGCATGACATACGTCAAGAGAACACAGATGTCACATACAGAGATAGAGGCCAGGTATAAACTAGCTGAAAGTCTGCGGAGAGCGGGTGAGGTAAATATCACCAGACTGATCCCATGGCCTATGACACCAATTAGAATAACAAAAGGTGTAAGGAAGGCATATACATCTCGGCCGATGTCTTGATGTAAGCTACCATCATCTAGTGGTTGCTGATCGCTGTAACTGGTTGTGTTTTCATGACACTTGTTATGTTGTACCGCTCCTAATGCATCCTTCCATCCTGAGTTGTTGGATCCATACAAGGAGTGAAGCATCATCATGAGCTTGTGGTGGTCACATGCATTCTGATCGGTCTGTAAGAAAAGCAATAATCCTACATTAGACATATGATTAGGAATATATAATATCATATTCATTTCAGTATGGTAATGCAATAAGCCTACAGTCAGGGACAATGGCTGTAAAAATCAAACATACAGTAAATCAATTTTAGTGGTGCAATCAAATATGAACATTGTAAACTTAGATGTGGCAAGGGGGGACCAGTTATTGGTAGCTAGAGATCTGGACTCAATCCTGGGAGCACAGAACATTGAAAAAACATTAGCAAGGGGTTTCTACTAGCTGGGACAAAAGTCTGAGTTGGACTTCTTCCTATGTCTGGAAGATTATTATTGGTGGGGCAATGTCTAATGAGGATACCAGGCGTCAGACGTTGTACTTGCTAGAGACAGTAATGATGATACATGCTGAGTTGGATAACACTATTTTGACATTATGGTAAGCAGTAAGATGATAGTAAAACGCCAGAGGGACAAGGCTCTAATGAGATCCTCTGAGAGCGCAATCATCGCATACCAGTATGACTTGTTACAGTAAGACTATAATGATTCAATAGAAACAAATAAAAGACTAGAGTTGGTATCCGTTGATTAATCAAGAACGTGTTGGGTAGAATTGAGACCAGGGTGTGATAATAGCACAGTATAACTGGATGGAAACAGAAGGGGCTTCATATTCTACTAATTAAGGGGACTGGGATGTCATCGAAATGAAAGATGTTTACAATTGCTGATACTGTAAACCTAAATAACGATGCCACCTGATGGAGTCATTAAGGAAACACCCTGCAGTCAATGTCTTCTATAATATGTGCATTATGAACATGGCGCTTAGAATATTGTTTGAAAATTAAAACAGGAAACAATAAATGTAATTTTATCAAGCGCACCCCTGCCCCCAACCCATCCCCTCTCCCAATTATTTTTCTGTTGCATTATCGTATTCAACGTAATAGCAAACAGTGTGCTTAACAACTTATTATACACATTGTCTAGCAGTTAAAGAGTTCATTTAGGCTCAAAATCTTACATTTCATGGGGGAGTTTAATAGCCCAAAATCGGCTCAAAAAGGCTACTTGTGGGCTTTTTGCGGCATGTGCTCTCTTTCAGTCGAATACGGTGATTAAAGGATGTTATGTTGGTTTTGTTCCACGGTCAAACTCATTTAACTGCCACCCAGTGGACACAGCACAACTTATTAAACGGCGACTGAGTGGCTAGTCAGCTTGCAGCCCTTACTAGCAAATACATCTGACTAATTAAATCATACAATAAAGCAATAGTTACAAACAGTGGATGTGTGCCTCTGACTACCAGAGGGACAGAGCGCTAAGTGATATCTGTCTGTCCTTATCCTGAGCTACACAAAACAAATATGACAGTGTTGGGGGTTGAAAATGAAGCTCCAAAGAGGAAGCAGAATCAACAATTGCCTGACTCTCCAGTCTTTTGGGTGAGTCCAGCATCTAAAGAAATCGAGAGTCAAGTATTGCCTGATCCTCACTAAAATGCTTGACTTCTCAAATGTTCTGTGCCGAAGCCAGTGTCAGGCTCATGTATCATTTGCAGTCTGGAACAAAATCATATATGCATTTTGTACCTACTTTATTCTCATTATCCCCATTATCTGAGAATGATAACTCTAAGAAAAGATCATAATTGTATGGTTGAATATGTCTAGCACCTTGTTAGAAAGTGGATGAGTGTCAGCACTAGGAACAGGGTGTCACGATAATGGAATTAAATCTGGGTACAATGATCAATATAGATTGGATTGACGTCACCAGACGCCCCTGGATAACATAGAACAAGCAGGTATGATGAGATGAAATCTGGCGTTCGACGTCAGGCATGGTGATTTGGATATTAATTTCATTGTCAAGTAGAAATGACTAATACTAATCCCTGAGGCCGATTATAAGCACCCCTATGAACATTTAAAAAGTCTGTTATCGTCAAACAACGTACTTATTAAGACTAAATCATCATAAAGGAATTAGATGAACTATAGTTGCTGTCCTATATAGGCGAAGTGTCCCTCTATGGTCATCATATGACACTAAATATCTGATATCCCCATGTCATTTGTGGTACTGCGTCTTAAAACGTCCCCCATTCTCTAGGTGAGCAAATGCCCTATCTATCCACACTGTCAGAAGTTAGTGTAGTTGCACAATAGGATATACCGTAGATGTACAGTATAAAAGGACGTATTTTTGGTTTCCATTATCACATACTGTTCAGCTACAGACCTACTGTAATCCCCAATCTAGAGATCCTTGGTTCGAGTCTAAGCTTAGTGCCACAGGAAATATGTTATAATATTATGTCCATGTTTTCTTAACCCATTTGACATGCATTTTCTATTTACATTGACATAGAAATGTTAGCTAGTGAATATTTGAATATCGATTTTGTATGATTTAGATGCACATATTAACAATACTACCCAGTATGCCAAGGTGGGACTCGAACCCGCGATCTCCAGATTGTGGCTTACAGTATGTGATTTTGTAGCTGTACAGTATGTAATACTGGTAAACCAAAAATACTTCCTTTTTTACTGTGCAGCTACACTACTTACTTCTAACATTGTACCTACCTACGTGCATCTACAAGTACAGACAGGGTATGTTTACTGAGCCTGCACATCACTAGATTCTCATCTACCCCTCCCCACATGCCAGTCTCTAGCGCAATACCTCCTCTGGCGCCGCCTCACAATCCATCTACCTCCCATTGTTGCCCATCAGGCGCGCTGCCAGGTCGTCTACCACTTAATCCTGAGCTACAACCTAGAAACAAAGATGCCAGACGGTGGCTGGTGGTGGTGGTAGGACTCAAAAACATTCTCTCCATCAGCACTGCCTTTTTTCTGTAAGGATTCTTAAATAGCACATCCATATTGTATTGAAGGTGTGGTCATTGTTTAATGACACAAAGGATCTTGGTTGCATGAGATGGCGGGGGGAGGGGTGGGTTGGACATCGATCTCTCATGAGGGGGGCAGGGTTGAATAAAACTGTTAAAGGTACACTATCTATGCATACAACACCTGGTGGCAAAAAGTGGAACTACCTAAAATCATGATATTTACCCCCAATTACATGTCCTGATCTTCCTTTATCTGCAATTCAAGTGCCACACAAGATCATTATATTTCCTATTTGATATGCCCATAGCATATTGTAAATAGATTAGAAACTATTTTAATTAATTCAGGATAATTTCATTTTGTGAATGACCCACTTTTTTCTTGTTTTCAACATGTTTCTGATGATCATACATGTATTTATAAATGGATGCCTGCATTTTCATTAAGATATTGTTGGGGGATTTTATCTCTGTGTGGAAAAAAAAAGAAAAATAATCATCTCATGAGGGCCTATATATAACGCACCCAAATTAGAAGACCCTCCATGATGCAAATAAATCATGTGACATCGATATTTTTCATCTTCTTTGTGTTTCATAAGCATCAGGTTAATATCAGAGTCATTTCGAAAAAGTGTTGGTCGATTTACATTCCGTTCGATTGTGCTAATTTGAATGTGATAATTTACTTGAATGCTGATAATTTCTATAATTTTACTTTCATCCATTCAGCAACTGTTGGTCATGACAGTTCTACCTGATGTCTTGTCTCCTTGGTAAAAGCAGAGAAAATAGCATTTGTTGCTCTTTGCTATAAGCAGACCCCCCCCCCCTACAGATCCAGGCACTCAAACGATTGATCTACACAACCAGCCATACGATGTCTATTCATATATGACAATCATATCATCCATATAATTAATCTTAATTATTGTCAGGTTATAGCACAAAGGTTTATGACATGTTCGGTTACCTGGTTAGCATGGGCAATTGTTAGATCAGTGACGTTACATAAGGTAATTACGTGGGCCAGGTATTCCGCAGTCATGTTATGGCTCATACTAGGGTGTTACATCCACAGCGCCAATGGCCTCCCCACAGGGTAGCACTGGGTGAATAGGCCGCCCATGGCACCTGTATCTGCAGTAGGGGAGTAATAATTATATGACCTCAGGCTATGGCATATCCGCAGGTATCTATGTATCTTCCAATAAAATACAAAGTATAATGATATTCTATACATATTGGGCCATATTTCAAATACTGTACACTTTTTGTGGTGTAAGTAGTTTGGTAATTATGACAAGAAATAAAATATAAATTGAGATTTAACCATGATAAATTGAATTTTCGAAAAGTGTACAGTAGAAAGTAGAGACTTCAAACATTCAAAAGTAGGCTAGAATTATTAAATCAATCAATTTTTTTTCACAATTATTGCGGAATTTGACACTAGTGAATGCTATGGTAATGTAATAACATCCACATAGCACCCAAAATAGAGTCATCACTACCAAATAGCATTGTATTATATATTATATCGGTAAAATAATTCAATGGATAATACATATACTTATTGAATTATAGCCAGGTGAAGTTCATGCATTTCCCTGTTTTATAGTGTGTGGCTGCAAGCAGGGTAATTACTCACTATGCTACATGCAGCAGTAGGGCTTTACTCCATAGGTGCCATTTGGGTCATAGGCTATGTATAGACCAGCAGGGGTAAAATATCAGCAACTTTTCCAACTTTCAATGGTTGTCACGCATTTTCCATTAAAGTTATCCTTATTCTGATTAGTGCATTAAATTAGTATATATTTTCACTAGCAGCTTGGCTATAGACATCAATTATAGACACACTAATCCATTTTCGATGGAACACCCTATTCATACCTTATCCCCAGAGAGGCCTCGCTATGATTAAAGTCCTCTCATTCAGAATTTCCTTAAAGGCCCAGCGCCCCTATATATAGAGCTGAGTACCTGTCCCGACTACACTCTGACTGTTACTGGACTCCCAACTAACGTGTGGGTTACAAGGGTGGGAGGGTAGAAGGGACGTGAGAACTTTCAGGGTCATTCTAGACATGGGATTAAGTATACCAAGTATGACAGTGTTTTTGCTGCCAGTCGAAAGTCTCCCATTGTCATATTCTAGGATATTTCTAATGGGGGTAATGTCCTAAATGTTTTTAGACCGGACCTGTTCTGTCTCCATGCTCCGTTTCTCTCTGTCCCCTACGACAGACAGCATTGCTGGTTACGGCCTTAAAAAATCATCAATCCCTGTTTAGACTAACTTGCGATTCCTTTTTCCTTCTCAATACTTTACACATACTTTATGCACTCCTTTTTGTTTTAATCCTGATCCATTCAAATGCTAATTGTGTTGTTTTGGTTATCTGTATTTAGTACTTCATTCAGAAACTGTCTCTGAAATTTGTCAATAACCACCATTTTGGATTTGAATTATGACAGTATTTACTAGAAGAAACTTATGATTATGAATAAATGGATGATTTTTACTCTTTGAAATGGAGACATAATCAAGATAATATGTGACACGATCTGCGAAAAGGGACCTTAGTGCAGGGTGTACTAAGGTCCCTATTCCCAGTATATGTCACATATGTTTAAGGATTATGGGGGTGAAGTTTTGAAGCAAAATACCCACAGGAATGGATTTTATGTCTACCAGTACGAGCCGTACTCCCAAGTTCAATAGACTTTCCCAACTATGATCGCTACCGTAGGGGCTGACCAACTACGGTGACAGTGCTGTCTAAAATGTTTTGTGATCAAAACACAACTTGCTGATGGCTTTGTGCAACCAATATACGATAGACAACACCATCAGAAGCCGATCGGTACATACCCCTTCCTAAGGAGGGGGTCTTAGTATGACTGCACAGGTAATACTAAAGCCTCGTCCCTTAGTCTGGAGTGGCTATCCCGGGTTGGTTACATTGGGAAATTGCTCAGACAGGACACAGTTCTATTCAAGAATGACTGAGGCAAATTAGTATGAGTAATGCCTTAATCAAAAGGACTTAAACTAATGTCTTAATCAAAAGCCTAAACTGGAAAGACTAGGATGAGTTGGTCGGCACTGACCAACCTGACAATATGAACTAACCCAGGTTGGTCGTATAGAGAGCCAAAAAAAGACTATCTTGGTTAGGCACTATAATGACTACAAGGTTGGTCGTTTCTAAAGAGCCAACTAATATCAGTGTGCTATTTCTATAGTGCCAGCGTTGCTATAATTATATTCATAAATTGGAGGGCCTCATTCTAAAGTTTGATAATGGACCTATTCTATGGTAGGAGTCCAACCAAACTGAAATAAAAGTAAAATGGACGAGACAATTCTTACCCCTTTTACCTTTCAAGTCTTCAAAGGCAGAATAAGAAGTAAGGGACCTTTATAAAGCATATATTTAGGCGCCCGTACATCAATGTTTTTTTCTATATATAAATGATCACTTCTACATTAGCCTGTGTTGGAGCATAAGCCAACAATTTTCCTTTCAGTGGGTCCTTTGATGGAGAAGTTCATTCTATATAGAAACCTGATATTAGTTAATAAGAGTAAAGTGCTGACAGAGAAAGAATAGCTGCATACACAAAGCGACGAAGAAGAAATGTCATTGTGAAACTTTCAATACTAAGTTCATCATCCACATTATTGTTATCATTCAGTGATATTCAGAAAGATATCATGTTGCATTGATCTTAATTCATCTTTTAATCATTGCTGCTAAGTTATATAACTGGTATGCGTAGGCGGTCCAGCCTAGTTCACTCACCTACACAGAAAAAAAGAAATAGCGTCTATATGAAAAAATACAAGTGAACTTTTACTAAAGGAGAGAGGAGGTTAAGCTGAAAATCAACAATAGTGACCAGGCAGGCGAGGAGATGGAGATCTGAGGGGGAATGGGGAATTAAAATTCATGGCAGGATCTTCAAAACAAATAATAGTGGTTTGATGCGAAGTTGAATATTCATTAAAAGTAGAACAGTTTGCTTGATTTGGTATTGTCAACTTGATATTGCTGCAGTGATAAGTATAGGAGCGCCTTTGTACAAGCACATATAAAACCGCTTTAATTGGACATTGGTCTAGATTGTATAGTCATGGATGATAGGCATATCATCATCTGAATGAAACTATTTTGTTGGAACCCATTCTTAACAGACACTCTATGATCTAATGGAAAAGCATTGCCTTATCTTGAAAGACAAGGCCATGAATAACCTTATAACGAAATGGCCGTCTATGTGCCCCGCAAACCTACTATGGGTGAAGAGGGCTGGGGCTTTCAGTATGGGAACTGCCTCATCCAATCAAGTTAGGGCTCACAGAAGGGGTGAATTCTCATTCAGTGCCCAACCTCTGATGAATATGTCGTCAACCAGGGTAAAGGGGGACATTCTTTTCCTGGTCTCGTCAGTTTCCTACCACAACTAGGTGATGGTCCTGATAGTACCAACAGAACCAGGTTGTAAAGTAGCATGGCTAAAAGCATAAGCTATGTCTGAGTTTAATGAGCACCGAAAATATAATCATTCAGCTGAGAAGTAGCCTACAGATATATCCTATATTTTATGACTAATTGTCACACTGGCTCTGTGGCGCAAAGGAACAGACCTGACCTGTCACCAACACCACAGGTTGTGGCTTCGGTCCTTGTTCAGACCACCTCTCTTCGTTTTACCTACATAAGAGGTCGAGCCCAGTTTGTATATGGAGGGATATCATTTGAAAATCATATTACTTGAAAAGCATGTAGGTATTCTAGACAGGTCTAGGAACTATCAGGACATTAACCTAGTTGTGACAGTAGTCCGAGTAGCAGTAGATACCATCAGGCCTTACCTGGCTGTTGTGTGTCAGGATATCTATAATGTTGTGGATTGTACACTTAATTTCAAAAATACACTCTTAGAAGTAAGTACTGTTCCTATACAGCAAATATTGTAGGCAACTGTGGTTCCACTAGATTTAGCTGTAGACCTACAGCAAGCCAGCTTGTGTATCTGAACAGCAGATGTTCTGTTCAGTAACAGCTAAATCTTCTGTTAGTGTACACCATAATTTATTGTAAAACCATATCGGAGGGTCTGGGGGTCGCTTCTCAGTGCCGGTGATCTTTTTAATAATCCATGTGAGGAGAAAGCCTTTTTCTTTTGTGGCTGGCTCCATATTATAACCAAGTCCCTTCAAGGACTAGGGTACTGAGGGTTTAAGGCAATTACTTTAAGATGCATAAAAAAAATAAAAATGAAGATGCCTCCTAGACCTTTAGACAAAAAAAGAAAAGGATGATCACACCAGATGTTCTAAAACATATGTCCGACATCTAGACTATTCGCCTCTGACCAGCAGACCGGGCAGGGATAAGACCCTCGGAGACGTCCTGTGCCTCCTCAGTCAGTAGTAAATAGGGGTTACAAGAAACACCATAGGCTTAACTCAAGGGAAGGCGAGACATTCATTAATCAATATTCAGATTGTATTGTTTGGAAATAAGAAAAAGAAAACTAAAATATGATTCAAAAATAAACGTACGAAATAAACATTTTAAATTGATTGGGTGTAACAATATCGTAATTAAATTGCTCCTAGATTTTAGGTCTTTGATAGTATTGATAGTAGATTCTTTTTGAACAACAGGGGTGTGTGGTGGATTTCCATGTGGACCTAGCGAAACCTTTTCACCGCTCAGTCAAGGACCCCCCCCCCCCCCCCACATGGTTCAAAAATCGACATGCACACGGGCCTTTTGATGCAGAGTTACGTGCCGCTTTGTTTTCTCTGAAAACTGGTTAAATCTTTTTGCGTTATTCCAATCCCAAGGGGGAGTTTAATTTTTTTGTCCTTGTCGCAAACCCACCACTGCCCCTGAACCTCTGACATGAGTAGGAATTGTTTACCAGACTAATTATGGGTAGATTGTTTGCAATTGTTTGATAACCCATTGAGACGTTTCATATAAAAAAATACTCAACAGAATGAAAGTAACTAGGTGCAAATGGGTGAACAACCTGCAGCCCTCACCTGAGTCACCCTGTCTGTGTAGCAGCTCACATATCATATAAAAAGAGCTTTCAAACAGGGACTATCCGGAAGCTTACCAGACTTTCAGAGAGTCCCATTTCAAGCTGAGTATAGCTATCAGTGCTGCACTCAAAGAAAATAATGCTCGGATGAGCCATGACAGTATTCATGTAGATTTTATAGACTGAGTTTTCTGTCAGAGATATAGACATCAGTTGAAATGGAAGATGCCACTTATAGCTAGTACTTGTAGTGTTAAATCAACCAAGAGTAAGTGATATGCAGCTAAGCTGGATGCTTTAGAATTAAGAAACTGTTATCAAGAAATCTCAGTTGTCATCTATTTATACCATAATATAATATTGGAAAGTACTGGAAATCCTGTATGCCATCACCACATGATCACAATGTTACTATATAGCATGGGTGGTCGTGCCACCCGAATGTCCTTGTGAGGCCCCTATTCCTCAAAAGGCCCCTTTCCCTCAAAATTGGTACGTTTGAGATATAGGGACCAGGTGAAGTCCCTAAACGGCCCCTATTTCTCAAAACAGTTTGAGATAATAATTACAAATATTTTTGGTATGTCCCTATCCCTCATAGCCCCTATCCCCACAAAATTGTATCTCCAAAATGAAAAATATTTTTTAAGGTCGGCCCATTCCCGAACCTTTTTTTCTTTATTTACCTAGTGTCCGGTTGCCAAGAACACACATTCTATCTATTCTTTTGTCCAAACTTCGAATGATTGCGTTCTTCTGAGGCCTGCTTTCTGCAGAAGTAAGAAATACTCCCAAGCATTAATTTCAAATGATTTTGCTGGATAGGTTTTTTGTTACTTAGATAATTTTGTAGGACAGGAGCCTGACATGTCCCTATCTCTCAAATGGCCCCTATGTCTCAAATCTTTGTGAGATAGTGGCTGTTTGAATGCTGTCCCTATGTCTCAATATGTGTGGGATAGGGCCCTTTTGACATCTAAGGACTTCAGGAGTACCCTAAGTCTCAAAAGGCCCCTCTAACAAATATTTGAGGGATGGGGCTTTTTGAGACTTAGGGGCCTCACAGTCACGATGGGAAGCGAGGGTTTTGTCTATGCATATAAAGGTCGTTATATTATAGTCAGTTATCAACAACATAAATGTATGATTGCAAGGGGGTGATATTACCAGATAGGTCCACTACTCTACTGCATCATGTAATTTAGGGTTTTACCTGGTAGTACAGGCTACATTCGGGAGGGTATCTGGTACCAGCACTCAAAATGGTGCTGGTGCTGTTCACACCCTCCCTGTCAGCAAAAGTGGTCTGACCCAGGACTGATAAGTCCCTAGACAAACCAATAGATAGCAGTAATGAGTCTACCCACACATATGATCTCCATGCTAACGCCAATGATAGACCCATGATCTATTCAATACCCTTTAAGGGTTGGCTCGACAAGCATCTTCCGTTCTGTGACTCCATTAGTCTAAAGCTTCATGAAAGCTTCAGACCTTTTACAAGTTTCACATCAGTTATATCAATGGTCCTATTTTCTTGGGGGAACTTTTACTGTCTCTACATCTTTCTATGCTAATGTTTGTTGCTTTTTTTAGCTGTATCAATAGAGGCATTCTCTGACAAATAATGCTTTGCAATAGTTGATGTATTTCCTGACCAAACCACCTTCACTAACGCGGCCAGAGCATTTTAACTACTTAGTTAGATAAAAGATATTACTCGAAGTTAATAGATCATTTTCCTACAAATTCTATTCAAAGTCCGGGTTTCTCTCAAATCCCCCTTTCATTTCTGTTCATAAAGAACAATCAAGGAGGAGTATCAATGACAACCAGATATCTCATTTTTATTTCATCTTTCATTTTTTGCGAAAAACTGGAGAAATCTGGCGGTGAGAGGGTTAACAGAACATAATTTCTTTCCAGCACAGAACACACAGACATGATTCTTAGACTGTCAAAACATATCCACTATTTTGGCTCAGCTAAGATTAGGCCGCTCGAAATAATACACTTGTTGCTCATCACCAAGGCATGAAAGATATGACTGATAAGCTTCAGGGTTCGATGTCAGTTTAAATCAGAAGCAGTGTGTTGTAGGTGTTTGTATGGTAGAATCGTCAGAAATTGTTAGGTTAGAGGGTCTATACTCAGTGTTTACATTATACGTTAAAACTCAATCCTATTACCCGAAATGAGTGCCATACATTTCTCTCCCTCTCCAGTAGTAGAATAGTAGAACCACACTATTTTATTTTCCAATCAATATTCTCACTTTGAAATTGGTATCTAGGTTTGTATTGTAGTTGGCAATCAGCGTTGTAATTTGGAATTGTGGAGGTGATGAGGGTGAGATGTGGACAAGCACCACTTTGCCTGACACTCACAGAAGGTTACAGCTTTAGTGGCATAGACATAACGGCACAGTATTGGTGCTTGGGCAGTGTGTTTAGTAAGCATTGAATGCTCACTTACCCAAAACTGCAGGAACTAACCTTTATAGCCCTTTAGAAAAACTCTTTCAATAACATAAACATAAAATAACATGAAATGTGCAATATTGTCATTGCCATATAGGGCCCTGGGCTCTGGCAAGTAATTTGTGATCTTTATAGACGCTTTGGGCTATTGTCCACCACATGCTGCACCAATAAACTGCATAAATGTTTGCATTTAAGAAAATTTAAGATGCCATAAAGGAACAATTTAAGCAACATTAAAACCACTTATGCAATGGAAATGTGGTGGAAAGGTCATAACAGCATTCAAAACATTTATGCAGTAATTGGACCTATACAGCAATTGAAGCTTGTGTTAATGATTGCATGTGTTGTGTGGCTGTCATGCACCGAGGTTATATCTGGGATTTATCACCATCAAAATGTGGTTCTTTGAGACAAGTTAGACACATCTCTGTTTACCAGGCGAGATTATGTTTGGCAACATGAGTGAGCATGGCATAATATTGGGACTGCAATTCTTCATTCAGCTAATCTACTGAAACCACATCACCAATTATGGCGTTGAGAGAATAAACATTAGGATTGCACCCAGCCGAAAGCTTTGTCACTCAAACACTGTATCAAGCATGTAATGTAGTGGCACTTTTTCAACAGCAGGGGGTGGGGGGATCTAGACCTCTTTCAGTGGGGTGGGGGTGGGGGTAGGTTTCACCTCTTTTCAGAAAAAAAGTTGTGGCACTATGGTCAAAAGGGTGTACACACGAGCAATTTCCAACCTCTCAATGGCACGTATATATAATGATAGTGGTAAACTTGTGCACGGCTGCACAGAAATTGTTTCACTGTCCCCTTTATAAGGGTAAGGCCAGCACCCCCTGGTGATATTGAATAAATGATCCCCCCTAAGTGACAGCTTATAACAGCTAATGACATAAAGTATGTATTATCACATAATTCTACATTGATCATGAAGTTCCAAACAATCATTTTTTTGAATCATTGCTTATCCTTTGATGCAATGGAATTTAGTCATGAACATCATTATAATTTAGTGAGGTAGATTTTAAAAGTCCATACTAACCACACAGTGTTTAGTTCTGGTGTGATTTATTGCCACTAGGGGGCCGGCTAGGTAGACTTGTATTGACAGGTGTGCAGAGTGGCGTGATGGAGTTCTGGTTCTGGTCTGTGGCCCATCATGTCAGTTTGACCATAATCCACAACTCTAGCACTCAACCACAGACATGTCATATGAATTCTTACCATCATCTATTATATGTACACAGCAGCACCCTTGGGAGATACTGGTCAATAACTTAAATTATGGGACTAATGCTGAAACCCAACTGAGCAGATTGTGTTGGAAACCTCCTTTTTAAATTGTGATTTTAAGTAAACGACACATCAGTTTCTATTCCAACACTCATGAGAATTTATTTCAGGAAATAACAAGAATATGACCATGAGGACATCTCTCAAATGGGCAAGGCACTGTCTGGGGTACCAGACACCCTACCTTCTACAGTTTTTTGCTCCTGCTGGAAACTCACTGTAATCACTCCCATTTCTCCCTTCCTCTTGAAACTCCTTGATTGTTATCCTCATTTCCTTGCAAAAAGGAGTAATACCATTTTCATTATGTCACAGAAAATATAATTTTAGCTAATCAGTGTCAGTTTTAAAGGGGAAGAAATCTTTCAAGAGAATAAATGAAATTGCTCAGAGAGCACGCCACAACCGAAAACTTCTGTAAAGGTGAATGGATTTAAAGGTTTTCAAATCTCAAATTCCATACTGTCAGAAACACATTTCAAAATCAAGAGGCTTTTCCTCTTAAATAAATTGTTTTAGGACAGTACATAGACCATAGATCATAGACAGGAGATCCAAAGTTAGATGTTCAGGGACTATTCAGTGTTATTCTAAGCTTGGGACCACCCAGCTTAAATAACATCTGCAGCCAACCATGAGATCTTCTTGCTTCATAATCAGATTTTGGATTTTAATGAGAGCTATGCAGGTAGGGTGATGCAGTTTGTATCTCAGCATTTGCAATTTGTTTTCAATACTGCCAGAAAAGACTTTGAGAAATATTTCAGAGAGTGTAAACTGGTAAATGATGATATTCAATAGACATTTTGATGAGTAAACCCCCTATATTATATAGATACAATTTACTGAACAACCTGACTGGTGTTTTAAGTATGTTTGCACAAATCAATGCTTTACCACACGACTCATCTTTTCCTGGAGGGCGGGGAAGTTTGGTGAATCAAGTGTATCCCTTGTTTTATGATTTTCCTCCGCAAATTATAATGTTGATAGTTATACTGTTGGGATGTAGTACCGGGTGTCTACACTTAAATCTGCTATACAAATATTGATATGATGACACCATTGGCGGAGGAATTATGTCTATATTTATATAATAACATTATGTAATAACATGATACTTGATGAGAGACAATATCGCTTTAGCATTGGGAACCCTGATATTACAACACCAGGTATTAGATTCTTCCTCTAGGCCTGCTGACGTTGGTACTTTGCCAAATTAGCTGCAATTAATAATTGCTTTAAACTTACTATGCTGTTTTTCCTACCGCCTCTGTTTTTTTCCATTTCTTAACCTTAATACTCTTTCCATATTGTCTTTCTTTCCGTATCTTTCTTTCTGCTCGTATTCTTCTTAAAAAGCTTCCTTTATATTCCCTCAACTGATTGAACTGTCCACTCCCACCTTGACCTGTCCTGTCGCCTTCCAAAGTTTTCTTGCAAACTCCTTTCTTCTCTTCCTCCCCTATCCCAGCCAACAAAAAACGTTACACAACGTTTCTCTATGGCCCCCTATTATGGCAAAACGTTACAGAACATTAAAAACGTTACTTGTCGTAGAAAATAACACATTTTTGTTAGCGGGATGTCCTTCTTCTCTACATCCGGCCCCTTTCCTTCTTACAATGTTTTCTCTGTCCCTCCATCCCTCCCTTAAGTCCTCCCCCCCCATACAATTTCCTTCCTCTCCCTTGTCAGTCTCTTCACTGCCTCCCTCACTTCCTCTCACCGTCAATTTTCCTTTTATCACTCCGTCCAACATTCACTCCACTCCATGTCCATGGCATCCCATTCTCACTTCCCATTGTCCCTCACCTTCTCCCAGGCATGCCCTCCTTCACAACCTCACATACTTTCATCATGCCCCCTTCACTTCATTATCCTCTATTCTCCTCCTCCCTTTCCTCCTTCCTTCCTGCACAGCCTCCTCTCAAGCCTGCCTCTCTGCTCCTATCCCTCATCATTTTCTCCTATCCAGCCTACCTGCTGCCTTCCCTCCTGTCTACCCCTTGGCTCCCCCAATTCTCTTTCTCAACCTAGTTACCATTCCTGCTACTAGGCCAGGGATGGGTATGGACAAAATCCTGCCCAGAGAAAATGATCTGGAATTCTGGATAATTTTTTAATGAGTTTGTGAATGGCACTAAAATGACGTTGGTTGCCATCTTACCTGCTCCTCACAACATTAGTAGTAGGGTTAATAATCCCCCCAGATGGTAAAAGTTCAGTCTGGGCCCGAGACTGCTCTGGCTCCTACCATGTCCTTTGCTGCATGGCCTCCCCACATCCATCCCTTCAATCATCTTTCCTCCTCCAGCCCTTTTACCTGGAATTTCAGCCTCATGAGAGTCAAATACTGGTGTGTAGTTGTTACATCTAAATATGCACATTTCCATCTTACCAATACCCGGACCCTCCCACTCAGCCCTCCCACTTACAACTCCCACTCACCCTCGCCTCAGCACGGCTCACCACATCACCTTCTCAAATGGTGTCTTCCCACAAATGACATTTTATCCTAATACTGTACGATAAAGGTCACTGCAGTATTCTGGTAATTGTGCTCTGGTACCAATCTCCAGAGTAAATTCACTGGATAAGCTTGTCTAGTATCATAAGACAAATCAATTTTCCTTCTCAACATTTACTGTACTGAGAATAACCATAATCACCGTTACAGATTCTGATCTAAAAGTTGCCCTGGTACATTGCTAGGGTCTAATTATGAGAGGAATAAGAATTGTTATTGATAAGAATAGAGCAATGCACAACATGGTCGTTAATTCTTCTTCTTGCTGATTTCCTGTTAAATTTCACAATGTACTTTGAGGATGATTTTGCACATTACTTTAATGAAGGTAGAAATTTAAGGAAACAAATTGGCTGGGAATGTAAATTGATTGACCTTTGATCCAAGTCTATTGTACAATGCATAACTATGTTTGGGGAACATTTCCATGAAATGATAATTCCAACATGGGCTTCAGAGGAGAATCCTTTTGTGAAATACATTTGCTCCTCTAAATGGTCTGTACAATCCTCAAACTTTATGAATTAGACCCCTGTACAAGCATATTAGACCCAAGACTATTAAGGTGAACTACTCAATACCTGCATCATTAGCAGAGTGGCCATGCTTCCTTAAGCTCAGGGTCAATCAGAAAAAGATGGTTCAAGATGGGCTGAAAAGAGTCTAGCTAATGACGAGGAGGAACATCTGGCAGCAAACATGTCCAGGACTGAACTGGGATCAAAGTGGGTGTGTCTGCTAGGGAGTCAAATCTATATGTATAGAACCCTGGCTTAAATGTCTATGTAAGTGCTTCCCTGCTGATCGTGTTATATACATTGCCTTTACTAACTGCTAAAAATGCCTATGTAGGAGGTGTGTTATGCCCTTATCCTACAAAATTGCCCTTATCCTACAAAAATGTATAGTTTTGTAGTATAAGGTCTGTCAGTCAGGCCCTTATCCTACAAAATTTGCCCTTATCTTACAAAAAAGTTGCCCGTATCCTACAAACCCTAGGTATTTTGTAGGATAAGGGCAATCAGTCAAGCCCTTATCCAACAAAATTGCCCTTATCCTACAAAATCTATATCAGGTAGGTTTTGTAATATAAGGGCTACCACTCAAGCCCTTATCCTACTAGATTTCCTTGTGAATTATATAAGAATAAGATTTTTCTGGGTGCAGTGCATTTATTAAACCCTTATCTTATATACCCTTCCGTATCTAGGTTTTGTAGGATAAGGGCAATTTTGTAGGATAAGGGCTTGACTGATTGCCCTTATCCTACAAAACTATATATTTTTGTAAGATAAGGGCAATTTTGTAGGATAAGGGCTTGACTGATTGCCCTTAACCTACAAAACTATATGATTTTGTAGGATAAGGGCAATTTTGTAGGATAAGGGCTTAACAAGGTGCCTAACCAGAATAGTAAGCCACTAAGCCAGTTTATTTACAGCATCTGTAGGCCATCTGCAACACCTGTTTGAATAGTTGGAGCCCTAGAAATAATTCAGACTATATGGTTGTGGTTGCTTCTGCACAGAAACAGTCTAGCGTCTTACAGATTGAGAGTGGATAAATTTTATCCTCTTGTAAACTGATCAAATAGTGGCCGCTGGCCGAGGATCGCCGGTCCCTTGTCGGCTTGACGCCTGACTGGAAATACAAAATGATATTAACCTTAATATGTTACCAGTATGTTCAGGGATCTGTACATGTAACTACCATAGGGAAACTTGAAGATGATTATATAATTCTTCATTAGTTAACATGCAAACTTCATAAGCGACAGTGAATTATTTCCTTTACAGCATTACCTACTTTTAATGTATGGATCGCATTTGGTACATAATGAAGACCATGTCTGACAAGATTTAGAAGCACACTACCTAGCTTCCACATGTTGTACTCATCCCATCCATAACCCTATCTTGGAGGATTTTTGCAGGATTAGATTAGAGCCTGTTTGCATATTGTGGAGGTAGCACTGTCATTTCCCCTGATCTCATTATTCCTTTCTACTTACTCTGGCCCACAAGGCCGTGACTATTGACAGTTCGAACTGTCAATAACAGAAAAAAATTCCCTTATTGACAGTTCAAACTGTCAATACCGGGATATAATTCCCTTATTGACAGTTTGAACTGTCAATAAGAGAAATAAGATTCTCTTATTGACACTTCCAAAAAGGAACTGTCAATAAGAGAAAAATATCCCACTATTGACAGTGTGAACTGTCAATAAGGGAATTATATCCCGGTATTGACAGTTTGAACTGTCAATAAGGGAATTTTATTCTGTTATGGACAGTTCAAACTGTCAATAAGAAGATTGATTTCTACTATTGACAGTTTGCACTGTCAATAGCCGGCCCACCTTGGTTTAGCTATTGACAGTTCAAGCTGTCAATAGTGGAAAACTTTCCTCTTATTGACAGTTCACACTGTCAATAGTGGGATATTTTTCTCTTATCGACAGTTCAAACTGTCAATAGTGGTAAAGTATAGGGCTACTGACAGTTCTTCACTGAACTGTCAATAGTGGGAATTTCCTCTCTTATTGACAGTTCCCTATCCGTCATAACCCTGAGAGCGATTTTGGTGGAAAAGTCGATTTTGGTGGAAAAGTCGATTTTGGTGGAAAAGTCGATTTTGGTGGAAAAGTCGATTTTGGTGGAAAAGTCGATTTTGGTGGAAAAGTCGATTTTGGTGGAAAAGTCGATTTTGGTGGAAAAGTCGATTTTGGTGGAAAAGTCGATTTTGGTGGAAAAGTCGATTTTGGTGGAAAAGTCGATTTTGGTGGAAAAGTCGATTTTGGTGGTAAACCAATTTTTGGGGCAAAACCGATTTTTGGGGCAAAACTGATTTATGGGGCAAAACCGATTTTGGCTCCGAAACCGATTTTGGCTCCGAAACCGATTTTGGCTTCAAAACCGATGTTGACATATTTTGGCTTCAAAACCGATTTTGACCAATTTTGGGGACAAAACCGATTTTGGATACAAGACCGATTTTGGGTCTAAAACCGTTTTTTGGGTAAAAAAACCGATTTGGGTGAAAAAAAAACACTTTTGCCAAAAAAAGCACTTTTTTTGACTCCAATGTCAGTGGGAAGTGTCAAAAAGACGAAAATATTCCACTATTGACAGTTCACATGAGGAACTGTCAATAACAGGAATAGTTTCCACTGATGACAGTGTGAACTGTCAATAAGAGAACTATTTTCCACTATTGACAGTTCGAACTGTCAATAGCGTTTTTGATTACACAAATACCGCATGTAGGAGAATTAAAAAAGCCTCATACATAAGTTGGAATTCTCAACCAGTTTTTTTTTGCCCATTGGGGATGCGTAAATAGTTTGTTCACCCATTGATCAAGATGTTTTAGATTGTAAATACTCAACAGAGAATTAAAGTAACTAGATGTTGGATCATTCTTTCTGTTTTGCTGCTCACATATAAAAAGAGCTTTCAAACAGGGACTACCCGGAAGCGTCCCAGACATGCAGAGAGTCCCACTTCGAGCTGAGTAGCTATCAGTGCTGCATATACCACTCAAAGAAAAATACCAGGATTCATATGTCATAAGAGTGTACACGTAGATTTCACACACTGAGTTTTCTGCTAGACATCTACATAGGTTGGAAAGCTAGATACCACTTATCATACTTGTAGCAGTCAACCAAGTGGAAGTAATATGAGCCAGCAAGTCTGGATGATTTTCTGTTATTTAGAAATCCCTGCTGGCATCTATATGTGACAAGATCTGTGAAAAAGGCCCTTATGTTAGTGCAGGCTGCACTGATGTCCCTTTTCCAAGTACATGTCACATATAGTCCACCAGCTAGCGTCCAATGCAACATACATGTATAATATGATGAGATTAGGAGAAAGGGCCATGTTTAAAATTGATTCACAAACTTTCCAATAAGGTGCTGCAGTTGCAGATGGCCCTTTTAGTTTTTTTGACAAATTGCTTCATGAATATGGGAAGATGTTGCTTTACCCCAATGGCCAATTTATAAACTCTATCTATCTTTTTTTTAAATTATATCTATTTTTGATTATCATAATGATCTAAAATTAATAAACATAATGGCTAAACCTTTCAAGCTTGTGGTCATAGTTTTGGGTACATAAATGGTTTTTAATGTAGTTATCCTTGGAAGCCCTACTATCAATTGTAATGGTGTTTTCTTCTATTAGGATGAAATTCATGTTTCCGTGTTTTTCGACTTCTAAACGTTCCTTCTACGTTCTGAATACCAAAGTATTACACCAAAGTAGAATGTTTTGAAGAAATTTTATTTTCCGAACAATATTCCCACTATAAAATAATTTCATAACATTGGGATCTAGGATTGTATCACAGTTGGCAATCGAGGTTGTAGTAAGCAGGTAAGTGGGAACGTTTTTGTGGAGGGTCACTGTGGAGGTGATGAGGGTGAGATGATGCCTGAGCCTCACTGAAGGTTACAACTATATATAATGGCACAATAGTGGTGAATGGGCAGTGTTTGGGATATTGATCTTTGGCAGACTGTATTCACTAAGCACTTTATACTCACTTACCCAGAACTGCAGTGACCTATAGCTGAGGCACTAGCTGTTTGTGTCCCGTCACCATATGGAAACATTCTTGCAGTAATTGGACCTACAGTAATGGAAGCTTGTGTTAATGACCGCATGTTTTGTGTTGCAATGCATCAGAATTATATCTGGGATAGGGGCACCATCAAAATGTGGTTCTTTGATACAATTAAAGTACATATAAGTATCCCAGGAGAGTCTTGGATATGTAACAATATGGGGTGGTGACTTTGGCATGGCTGCGCAAAAATCATCGCTGTATCCTTTCTATATATAGGTAAGGCCACCACCCCCTATTGATAGTTAATAAATAAACCATCCTTAAAATGAAAGTCAATGAAGGTTATTGAGATAAAGTATGAATTAGTATCTAATTATGTGTCAGAAAAAAAGGTTGCAACATTTTCAATCTCTCTCAAATCATGGCGGCTCCAAAGAAACATTGTCTAACCATTGTCTATCCTTTAATACAATAACATAACTATATTTTTTGGTGAGGTAGTTTTATCAAGTCCATACTCACCACATAGTGTCTGGTTGTGATGTGATTTATTGCCACTAGGGGGTAGGGAAGGCAGACTTGTATTGACGGGTGCCCAGTATGGCGTGATGGAGGTTTGGTTCTGGTCTGTGGCCTTTCACATCTGTCTGACCATAGTTCACTACTCCAACACCCAACAATATATATTCTAACTATTAGCTATATGTCCACAGCTACAGCCCTGAAGGGTAGTGGTCAATGAGTTGAACTTGTAGGCTAAATGTCCAAATTGCACTTAGTTGATTGTGTATAGGACAGTACCCATGCATGATATCAAATGCCTAACCTCCTTTTTGAATTGTGATTTGAAGCAAGAAAAACACATCAGTTTCTAGTTAAAAAATGATGAAAAATAACTGGCCATATTTCTGTTATTCAGGTTATCTTATGAAGTAAATTAAAGACACAATTTTTAGTGCTAGGCTACCACTAAGTCTATATCCTCTACAGTAATCTGCCCCTGCTAGAAACTTTCTCCCCTTTGCTTGAAACCCTTTCATGGTAATCCTAATTTCCTTGCAAATACAGAGCAATGACATTTTACATAATGTCACAGAAAATATAATTTTAGCTAATCAGTGTCAGTTTTGAAGGTGAAGCAATCTTTCAAGAGAAGAAATGAAATTGCTCAGGGAGCATGTCAGAACCGAACACTTTACTAAAAGTGTCCATTCAGAATGAGTTGAGAAAATGGATTTAACAATTTCTCAAATTCCATACTTTGAGAAACAAATGTTGAGATTAATACATTTTTCCTTTTTCAATAAGTTGTTTTATATCAATACATGTATAGGGAAAAAAAGATTCCAAGTGTGATGATCAGGGACGATTCAATGGGACCACCCAGATTAAATAACATTTGCAGCGAACCGTGAGATATTATTGCTTCACAATCAGATATTAGTTATGAGTGTGTGCTATACAGGTCGGAGAAAAAACATTAATCAATGTAAAGACTTGTTATACAGTAATGCTTTTGATATAAGCTATTGGTGATGCTTGCATCTCAGCCTGGTAACATGTGCGTTCAATTTTCAAAAGGGCCATGGAAGACTGTGAGCAAGAATTCAGACAGTGTAAATGATGGTATCAAAAGACATTTTGATAAGTAAACCCCTTATTTGATATGAAAAAGTGCAATCTTGTCCAAAACTAGCTATAGAAAGATAAATATATTTTGGGGTTAAAAACCTCTTGTGGTCACTTGAATCAGTAATCTTAAACCAGGGGAGAGGATGATGAATTAATACTGAATTCGCACTGAGACAACGGGGGATGTGCCTTTTAAGACTACATGGAATATGTTTTTTGTTAAGGCACTGATTTCAGTTAGTTCCTTCTTGGTGAAGATAAGTATTCAACCCCTTATTTTGTGTATTTCTCCCACATATCATGATGTTTGCATGTCATCGCACCGGCCATCAAAAGAGCACCAGTCTTGTATAAGTGCCAGGGTTAGGGCAAAAGATTAAAAAAAAACATTTTAAACTGGGGAAAATGCAATAATGTCTCATAACGTTAGATGTTCCATATGTACCAGGAGTTGGATTATTTTCTGGGCCGGTTGACAGTGGCACTTTGCCAAATTAGTTCCAATTACTGATTGCTTTACAATTGCTATGCCATTCTTCCTACCGTCTCTGTTCCACCTTCGTTTAAGGCCAAATTCGTCCTTGAAATAAGGGCCTAACCAGGAGTTCAGTGTTTAAAGGGTCAACCTTGAAACCTTATCTATTTTGTCTGTCTTTCCGTATCTGTCTGTTTCTGCCTGTATTTTTCATTTGTATCCCTCATTTATATTCCCTCAACCCCTTCATCTGTATACTCCCACCTGGGCCTGCCCTGCCGCCTTCCAACATTCATTCCCTTGCATAATCCTTCTTTCTCCTCCTTCACCATGTCCTTCTTCCCTACATCTAGCCTCCGTTCTCATTCATATGTGCATTCTGTCCCTCCTTCCATCCCCTATCCCCCCAAGCACTTTCTTCCTTTTTGATCTCCTCATGGCCTGCCTCCTCTCCTTCTCACCCTCTTTCTGAATCTCCTTCACTCCATTCCATCTCCATGGCATCTCCATTTTCCCTCCCCTATGTTCCTTCCATCTTTCCAGGTGTGCCCTCCCTCACTTTCTCACATACCTTCAACCTATGTCCAACCATTACACCCACCTTTAAATCATCATCCTCTCCCCATTCATCCTCCTCTTTCTGCCTTCCCTCTAGCCTTCCTGCACTTCCCCCTTTCAGGCCTGCCTCTCTTTTCCCACTTGCTATTCTTTTTCTCCTGTCAAATTTAACTACCACCTTCCCTCCTGCACAGCCTCCGTTCCCCCTGTCACTCCTCCTCCAATCAAGACGGGAACAGTCTGAACAAATTCCTATCTAAAGAAAATGATCTGGAATCCCGGATCATTTTTTTAAATAAGGTTGTGAATGGCACAGGTGTTGATTGTCTTTATTTTTCTTATCTGAACCTCACAGCATTAGAACTCACTTATAAGTAATTGCCCAGACTGTAAAAGTGCAGTCCGAGGCTAAGACTACTCTGGCTTCTGCCAGTTCCTTCACTACAAACTTTTCCCACTTTCATCCCTCTGGTCATCTTTCCTCCTCCTCCTGTGACGCTTTGATCAGGAAGTTCAATTTCAGGTCCTCATGAGACACAAATACTGGCATATAGTTGTTATGCACATGATCTATCTTATCAACACCCAGACGTTACCACTCACCTCTCCAGCTCACCACTCCCAGTCCCCCCCTCCCCTCGTCATATTGCCTCCTCAAAGTCACCAGATAAGATTGCCTATCATCATAAGACAAACCAATTGTCACTTCTTATTCATGATAATTATGAAAAGAGTCAGAATAATCATAATTCACACCCAGGAAAAAGGCTGAAAGGACCAACCCTCAACATGGTCTTTAATTATTCTCCTTTTTTGATTTCCTGTTTGATTAGCCTTTGATCCAAGTGATGTCTATGATCCCCTGCATAAATGTGTTTGGTGAACACTCCCAAGGAAGAATAATTCCATGATTTGCTTCAGAGGATAATATTTTTGTGAAAAACAATGACATTTTTACTCCTGTAGATGGTCTGTATATAAATCCTCATAATATCCTCCTACTTTATGAATTAGACCCCAGACTTACAAGGCTGCAGGACTGTTTAAAATGAATCGTTTTCATTTTAATCTAATGTATAAAAAACCCGCCTTTAAGACGACCCCCCAATTCTAGAAAAAAAATCGTCTTGTAGAGAAAATAAATCCCAAAATAAATCCGTCTTAAAGGCGGGGTTTTACGGTACTAGACACCCACGTCATTAGCAGAGCGACCGTGCTTCCTCAAGCTCAGGGTCAGACAAAAATGGCTTAAGGTGGGCGGAAGAGAGTCTGGAGGGAGGTTTTAATGATGAGGAGGAACATCTGGCAGCTGGTATGTCCATGAGTGTCGGGGATTAAAGTGGGCGTGTCTGCTGGGGAAACAAAACCTGAATTTATGGAAACCTGGCTTAAAATGTCTGTGTAAATGCTTTCTTCTGATTTGGTTACACATTCCCCTCAGTAACTGTAAGAAATGCCTCCATAGGAGATATCTAAGCACAACATAGTGCAATTTAATGGACAACCCCCATACCTATTTGCTAGTGAGACTACTTTATTGGGTAGTACTTTGGAGTAGCAGTGGGCACTAAGACTATTCATTTACAGCACATGGTCACTATCTGTAGGCAATCTGCAACACCTGCTTAAAAGTGGGATAGAAATGATTCAGATTACATGGTTGTGGCTGTTTTATTCACAGAAATACCAAATGCCGATTAGCCTTAATAATTATGTTACCAGTATGCTCAGGGATCTGTACATGTCACTACCATAGGAAAATTAGAGGATAGGGTGTGCATCAAGTGACATATTCATATGTCAGCTATAAACTTTAAACTATAAACTTTAAGTGAGATGTATGTCAGGTTGATACGGCTGACGAAACGGAGTACACACTTTGCCAGCGTGACAGTGTCTACATCCCTAGGGCTACTGGTTGATATCTTTACTTCCTTAGTGACCTTGTTCTTGAAAAGAATCTGCTGGCATCAAACTTGCTGTATAGTATAGTCATCTTGAAAATTGCCTCATACCTAAAGCATTTGCTATAAAATCATATTTCAGGGTGCTTGTGAATCAGACATGCATTTGCATTCGAAATCTGTGAATCTGCACTTAATATCTGAGATTTTCAATGTCATCAGTGACCCAATGACTCGATTAGTCTTTGGAAGATAGTGGTCAGCCATGGTTCCCCATACTCTGTGGTTTTGGTTGCCTTTGTGGTGATCTGTGGTGTGTGGTTAGGTGGAGTGGTCAGCTAGCTGATCGATCATGACAGGAGCTGACCTTTTGGGGATGAAGTGACCTAAAAATAATGGCAGATAATACTTTATTATCGCTGACCCGCTCTTAAATAATTTAGGGAATCCCCAAATAAGCCTGACCTTGACTTGAACTCAAAGCCTGATGAAAGATATAAATTTACTTCTCTGTTAAATATGAAGTTTGATGTACATTGTAACCTGTAGGAAACCTTGAAAAGGAAAGTATGACTTGAATATGCTTTAATATGAATTGCTTGAACAGCAACACTTGTGAACTTTTGGTAAGACCACCTCATTATGTTATCTTAATGTAGAAAATATCCTATAAATGACATTCCTTCTTTGATGAAGCAGTTGGTGAAGGCATTGTTCCGTTTTAACCCAGGTAGAAAAATATCATGATAAATATCATGATTTATCATGTTGAACCATGATCTATCATGATCTATCACGATAAATCATAATTAAGCATGTTTTCTTCTACCATAATTAATCGTGATAAATCATACTATACTATGATATTACCAATTGAGAGGGGAAATCATGATCACTCATTTTTTCCTACCATGATTGAATATGATTAATCATACTATTATCATGATCTTACCTCCTGAGGGGTGAAATCATGATACATCATATTTTCTTGTATCATGATAAATCATACTTAATTGTGATATTACCTCTTGGGAGGGGAAGTCATGATCAATCATGTTTTCTCCTACCATGATTAATCATGATTAATCATACTGTATTATGATCTTACCTCATTGGAGCTGAATTAATGATAAATTATGTTTTCTTTTTTCATAATATGTCATTATAAACCATACTTTATCATGAACTAACCTCTTTAAAGGGGAAACATGATTTATCATGATTTTACCTAATCACACTAAATCATATATCAAGATTTATCATGATTTTTTTCCATTGGGAGAGAAAACGTGATTTATCATGATTCTACCTGACCATGGTTAATCATGATGTATTATGATTGGTCATAATCTCACCCATTGTGAGGGAAAACATGATTTATCATGATTTTATCTTATCATTATTAATCATAATATTTCATGATTTATCATGATTTTACACATTGAGAGAGAAAACAGGATTAATCTTTCTCATTGATAGGAAAAACATGATTTATTACAATTTTACCTGATCATGATTTATCATAATCTCATCCAATATGATGGAAACCTGTTTTATCATGATTTTACCCCACCATAAATAATCATAATTATATCATAAATAATCTTGATTTTACACATTGAGAGAGAAAACATGATTTATCAGGATTTTATCTGACCATAATTGATCATAATATATCATGATTTATTATGAAATTTCCCATTGATAGGAAAAACATTATATATCACGATTTTACCTGATTATGATTAATCATGGTGTACACTGATTCGTCATGATCTTACACAATGAGAGGAAAACATTATTTATCATGATTTTATCTTACCATAATTAATCATAATATAAGCATGTATCATCATGGTTTTAAGCATCAAGAGGAAGCATAATTTATCATGATTTTATTTGACCATGATTAATCATAATACATCATGATTCATTATGATATCCCCCCATGATGGGGAAAACATGCATATATCTTACCTCATCTCTATGATTAATCATGGTATTTCATGATATGTCACAATTTATTATGATATCACATCTTGAAAGGAAAAATGTCCTGGGCTACTTGAGGAGGTGCCGTGATACTAAACAGGGGAACTAAGGAACCAGTTATTTTATATCATGTAAAGGCTTCTGGAGGGATACAACCCATGATGCTAACCAGGGGATATATAGGGAGACTCATCCCGTTATTATGCATTATGTCAAGGCGTCTGGGGGGGTACAACCCGTGATACTAACCAGGGGAGCTATGGGGAGACTCATCCCGTTATTATGCATTATGTCAAGGCGTCTGGGGGGGTACAACCCGTGATACTAACCAGGGGAGCTATGGGGAGACTCATCCCGTTATTATGCATTATGTCAAGGCGTCTGGAGGCGTACAACCTGTGATACTAACCACTACCAACATCAGATCTACTAGTATAATACACTAAGCAGGACCGCGACTAGGTCTGCACCTCCCACAGGGTTTGTCTCTGTTACCCCCCCCCCCCCCTCCCCCCTGTGCTCCGGGAGCACCAGTGACAGCTTCCACTCACGTTATGCTTGGCTGATTGGTAGGTGACGGGTGGGGGGGGGGGCTCTATTGTCTTTGGGCACGTTAGGCCTACTGCAGGGTGTCCAATGCCGCTTTGGGTTGCATTGTGATTGTGTGTGCAGGGGGGGGGGTGACCTTTCAATGCACAACAATGGCCCTGCCCATATGGAGCCGGCCTTGGGTTATTTTTGAACAGAGTGCCCAGTACACGACCAGGCAGCAGAGAGGCCACATGTGCATGTACATGTATCATATATGTACATGTATATTTATGTTGTTAGGTAGGTACTACCATTTGATGATTTATACCTATACTATATAATATTATACTTAGACATTAGTTCATTTTGTGAGCACATTCCAATACTATATTACATCTAATTATTCAATAGAGTATTGTATTGAACCATGTATATTTCTATTTTCCAGAAGAAGTCATGCACCAATAGGAAGGAGTAACAGCAGGAGCCAATCCTGCATTCGAAAACCATCCTGTCCTTGGGATGGGTGCCGGTTCCATGATGCACATATGTCATCGGGACACCATATTCTTGGAGCCTTGCCACTCCCTCCTTGACCCCCGGTTGACTGCTTGTTCCCACCTGACTGGTTTCCCTGCATATGTCTCATAGCGTCTGCATACGCCCGTGTGTTCTCCATGCCAAAATGAGTGGCGTTTGCAGTATGCTCCGCTGCACAGTAACCAATCTCCCCTGATGCCACCTTGGATGTCACATCAAACTCATACTTTGCCACCGCCCTATTGACATAAGTAGGGCGGATCTCCTTGAGCGCGATGTATTTAAAATGTTCAAGATATCCTGCTGGTGAGAACCTTGCGTCATTCGACTTCAACATGCACTGGAGCACACTAACCATACCAAAGACTAACTCCCGGTATGTCATATCGTCATAGCTTTTATCATAGGGTAGGTGGTAGTCTGGCCTAATCCAGTGACGAGACCGCTTTCTCCTAGCAGCCTCACCTGTCAAGCCTACCCCGCCAAATAGACTCTGCTCACCTGTCCCCGGGAGTGACGACGAGCCTCCTCCTCCAATGCCGAGCGCCTGCAGCCCCATGCCCACTGATTGTAGCCCAGCCTGCAAGGTGGAGGAAGCCAGTGAAGGATTGTCACCCGGATCAAAAGGACTGCCATCCGCGTAGAATAGAAGGGGCGGTGACTGCAAGTTGTCTTTGTTGTTGTTTACACCGGAAGTTCCGCCATGTTTGCCTGTAGCTGGTACGCGGCCCGTCGCCGGGTCACCCAGCGACGCGGCCGCCATTTTGCCTTCTATTTCCGCATTCTCCGCGTTGATCTCTGCCAGCCTCTGTTCTAGGAGTAGAATATCCTGTTTCTGCTCCAGCAGTGCCCGTTTCTCCTCCGCTAGCTTAATCTGATGATGTAATTGCCCGCTCCGCTCCATGCTAGGTGAAGTTGGCGCTAACAAAGAGCCCACCGGTAACTGAGGAGTTTCCTCCTCCTCGGCGTCTAACGAAGATTTTTTCGCCTTCCCGCACTGAGGGCACTTTCTCTTGCGGGCGTCGTACTCGAAACCACAATCACAGACGTACATGTTAAACCCTGAGATCGACACAATCTCACAGGTTAAAAAACAATATGACTCTCACAGGTTTACAAGCACAAAGCGAAGCATGACCGCTCTCGGCGGCGTCGGGCAAGCAACAGCCTAAACATACACAAAGCTGGTAACCTAGCAACCTGGTTCTGTTACATGACACCAGGGGGGAGTGTGGTGAAGATCCACCTACCCTGAACTAACAGTTTCCCAAACTACCACAGGGGGACATGGCTGAGCAGCACCTTACCGGTACTGAACTCCCTGTACCAATACACGAAACAAGGGTTGTTTCTAAACATTATGATATCACATCTTGAAAGGAAAAATGTCCTGGGCTACTTGAGGAGGTGCCGTGATACTAAACAGGGGAACTAAGGAACCAGTTATTTTATATCATGTAAAGGCTTCTGGAGGGATACAACCCATGATGCTAACCAGGGGATATATAGGGAGACTCATCCCGTTATTATGCATTATGTCAAGGCGTCTGGGGGGGTACAACCCGTGATACTAACCAGGGGAGCTATGGGGAGACTCATCCCGTTATTATGCATTATGTCAAGGCGTCTGGGGGGGTACAACCCGTGATACTAACCAGGGGAGCTATGGGGAGACTCATCCCGTTATTATGCATTATGTCAAGGCGTCTGGAGGCGTACAACCTGTGATACTAACCACTACCAACATCAGATCTACTAGTATAATACACTAAGCAGGACCGCGACTAGGTCTGCACCTCCCACAGGGTTTGTCTCTGTTACCCCCCCCCCCTCCCCCCTGTGCTCCGGGAGCACCAGTGACAGCTTCCACTCACGTTATGCTTGGCTGATTGGTAGGTGACGGGTGGGGGGGGGGGCTCTATTGTCTTTGGGCACGTTAGGCCTACTGCAGGGTGTCCAATGCCGCTTTGGGTTGCATTGTGATTGTGTGTGCAGGGGGGGGGGGGTGACCTTTCAATGCACAACAATGGCCCTGCCCATATGGAGCCGGCCTTGGGTTATTTTTGAACAGAGTGCGCCAGTACACGACCAGGCAGCAGAGAGGCCACATGTGCATGTACATGTATCATATATGTACATGTATATTTATGTTGTTAGGTAGGTACTACCATTTGATGATTTATACCTATACTATATAATATTATACTTAGACATTAGTTCATTTTGTGAGCACATTCCAATACTATATTACATCTAATTATTCAATAGAGTATTGTTCTTTATTCCATTGTATATAATGCAAATGTGCTATAATGATGAACCATGTATATTTCTATTTTCCAGAAGAAGTCATGCACCAATAGGAAGGAGTAACAGCAGGAGCCAATCCTGCATTCGAAAACCATCCTGTCCTTGGGATGGGTGCCGGTTCCATGATGCACATATGTCATCGGGACACCATATTCTTGGAGCCTTGCCACTCCCTCCTTGACCCCCGGTTGACTGCTTGTTCCCACCTGACTGGTTTCCCTGCATATGTCTCATAGCGTCTGCATACGCCCGTGTGTTCTCCATGCCAAAATGAGTGGCGTTTGCAGTATGCTCCGCTGCACAGTAACCAATCTCCCCTGATGCCACCTTGGATGTCACATCAAACTCATACTTGGCCACCGCCCTATTGACATAAGTAGGGCGGATCTCCTTGAGCGCGATGTATTTAAAATGTTCAAGATATCCTGCTGGTGAGAACCTTGCGTCATTCGACTTCAACATGCACTGGAGCACACTAACCATACCAAAGACTAACTCCCGGTATGTCATATCGTCATAGCTTTTATCATAGGGTAGGTGGTAGTCTGGCCTAATCCAGTGACGAGACCGCTTTCTCCTAGCAGCCTCACCTGTCAAGCCTACCCCGCCAAATAGACTCTGCTCACCTGTCCCCGGGAGTGACGACGAACCTCCTCCTCCAATGCCGAGCGCCTGCAGCCCCATGCCCACTGATTGTAGCCCAGCCTGCAAGGTGGAGGAAGCCAGTGAAGGATTGTCACCCGGATCAAAAGGACTGCCATCCGCGTAGAATAGAAGGGGCGGTGACTGCAAGTTGTCTTTGTTGTTGTTTACACCGGAAGTTCCGCCATGTTTGCCTGTAGCTGGTACGCGGCCCGTCGCCGGGTCACCCAGCGACGCGGCCGCCATTTTGCCTTCTATTTCCGCATTCTCCGCGTTGATCTCTGCCAGCCTCTGTTCTAGGAGTAGAATATCCTGTTTCTGCTCCAGCAGTGCCCGTTTCTCCTCCGCTAGCTTAATCTGATGATGTAATTGCCCGCTCCGCTCCATGCTAGGTGAAGTTGGCGCTAACAAAGAGCCCACCGGTAACTGAGGAGTTTCCTCCTCCTCGGCGTCTAACGAAGATTTTTTCGCCTTCCCGCACTGAGGGCACTTTCTCTTGCGGGCGTCGTACTCGAAACCACAATCACAGACGTACATGTTAAACCCTGAGATCGACACAATCTCACAGGTTAAAAAACAATATGACTCTCACAGGTTTACAAGCACAAAGCGAAGCATGACCGCTCTCGGCGGCGTCGGGCAAGCAACAGCCTAAACATACACAAAGCTGGTAACCTAGCAACCTGGTTCTGTTACATGACACCAGGGGGGAGTGTGGTGAAGATCCACCTACCCTGAACTAACAGTTTCCCAAACTACCACAGGGGGGCATGGCTGAGCAGCACCTTACCGGTACTGAACTCCCTGTACCAATACACGAAACAAGGGTTGTTTCTAAACATTATGATATCACATCTTGAAAGGAAAAATGTCCTGGGCTACTTGAGGAGGTGCCGTGATACTAAACAGGGGAACTAAGGAACCAGTTATTTTATATCATGTAAAGGCTTCTGGAGGGATACAACCCATGATGCTAACCAGGGGATATATAGGGAGACTCATCCCGTTATTATGCATTATGTCAAGGCGTCTGGGGGGGTACAACCCGTGATACTAACCAGGGGAGCTATGGGGAGACTCATCCCGTTATTATGCATTATGTCAAGGCGTCTGGGGGGGTACAACCCGTGATACTAACCAGGGGAGCTATGGGGAGACTCATCCCGTTATTATGCATTATGTCAAGGCGTCTGGAGGCGTACAACCTGTGATACTAACCACTACCAACATCAGATCTACTAGTATAATACACTAAGCAGGACCGCGACTAGGTCTGCACCTCCCACAGGGTTTGTCTCTGTTACCCCCCCCCCCCCCTCCCCCCTGTGCTCCGGGAGCACCAGTGACAGCTTCCACTCACGTTATGCTTGGCTGATTGGTAGGTGACGGGTGGGGGGGGGGGGCTCTATTGTCTTTGGGCACGTTAGGCCTACTGCAGGGTGTCCAATGCCGCTTTGGGTTGCATTGTGATTGTGTGTGCAGGGGGGGGGGGGTGACCTTTCAATGCACAACAATGGCCCTGCCCATATGGAGCCGGCCTTGGGTTATTTTTGAACAGAGTGCGCCAGTACACGACCAGGCAGCAGAGAGGCCACATGTGCATGTACATGTATCATATATGTACATGTATATTTATGTTGTTAGGTAGGTACTACCATTTGATGATTTATACCTATACTATATAATATTATACTTAGACATTAGTTCATTTTGTGAGCACATTCCAATACTATATTACATCTAATTATTCAATAGAGTATTGTTCTTTATTCCATTGTATATAATGCAAATGTGCTATAATGATGAACCATGTATATTTCTATTTTCCAGAAGAAGTCATGCACCAATAGGAAGGAGTAACAGCAGGAGCCAATCCTGCATTCGAAAACCATCCTGTCCTTGGGATGGGTGCCGGTCCCCCCCCCCCCATCCCCCTGGAGGCGCCCCCGGCCGTCAGGGGGGCGGGTGCCGGTCCCCCCATCCCCCTGGAGGCGCCCCCGGCCGTCAGGGGGCGGGTGCCGCTCCCCCAGTCCCCCTGGAGGCTCCCCCATCCCCCTGGAGGCGCCCCCGGCCGTCAGGGATGGGTTCCGCTCCCCCAGTCCCCCTGGAGGCTCCCCAGCCCCCCTGGAGGCGCCCCCGGCCGCCAGGGGCAGGTGCCGGTCCCCCCCCCCCCCATCCCCCTGGAGGCGCCCCCGGCCGTCAGGCGGGCGGGTGCCGGTCCCCCCATCCCCCTGGAGGCGCCCCCGGCCGTCAGGGATGGGTTCCGCTCCCCCAGTCCCCCTGGAGGCTCCCCAGCCCCCCTGGAGGCGCCCCCGGCCGCCAGGGGCAGGTGCCGGTCCCCCCCCCCCCCATCCCCCTGGAGGCGCCCCCGGCCGTCAGGCGGGCGGGTGCCGGTCCCCCCATCCCCCTGGAGGCGCCCCCGGCCGTCAGGGGGCGGGTGCCGCTCCCCCAGTCCCCCTGGAGGCTCCCCCATCCCCCTGGAGGCGCCCCCGGCCGTCAGGGATGGGTTCCGCTCCCCCAGTCCCCCTGGAGGCTCCCCAGCCCCCCTGGAGGCGCCCCCGGCCGCCAGGGGTAGGTGCCGGTCCCCCCCCCCCCCCCATCCCCCTGGAGGCTCACTGGGCCCGTCCTGGTGGTCCCAGCTGGCTGCCCTTAACATGATGAAATTGATGAATGGGTGGATTAACAGACATCATGATTTATCATAATATATTATATCATGATAAATGAATATCATGATAAAGCATGATACTAAGTAATATTATCATGCTATATTAATCATATTTTTTTCATGGATATCATGATTTTTGAAACATGATATATTATGATCAAGATCATGATATGTATCGTGATGAAGCATAAAAATATCATGATAAAGCATGACGGATCATGATAATATCATGCTTAATTAATCATAGTTTTTTCACGGAAATCATGATTTCTAAAACATGATAATTTATACTATGATACATGTCATGATAAAATCATAATATGTATCATGATAAAGTATGATGAATCATGGTAAATCATAATACATATCATGATATATTATAATATATCATGATAAAGTGTGATGAATCATGATATCTTGTGGCAAATTTCCTGTGGTAAATCATCTAATATCATGATTCATTATGATAGTCATCATAATATATTGTGTTATTTATCATAATATACCATGTTTAAAAAATCATGATTTCCGCAAAAAAACTATGTTTTTTTAAACATGATAAATCATGATAATTATCATGATTTTTTTCTACCTGGGAACCAGCAGGAAAATATTTGGTTGTACATGGAAGATATGGTCTATATATAGGTAACTGACCATATACATTTTATAGACCAAGGACAAGGTGTTTTCCTAAGGTGCCAGCTGTGGGTGATAACCATACTTATACAACAGCGGGCACATAGAACAAAGCATTTCACACCTCTTGTATATATACTGCATACAGCTAGTGGTATACAGAAGCTATAGGCCTTGTACCAAGCTGTAGGGGTACTCAGTGTAGGGAGCCTATTAGGCTTACTTCACTGTATTTCGCGTGCAGCTTGGTACTCCTTCTATACCTACTACTTATAGGCTGTTATGTGGAGCCATATCTGACTCAACCCCACAGTATGTGAGCTGGGGGAAGGGGTGTTCAATGAACCGTGGCATTATAAAGCAATATGCATCACTTTCCGTGTTATTTTATCAGTTTATAGCCATGTTCTTGTTTCTTTACATCGAACACCAGTTTAATGTTAAATGCACTCAAAACCACCTTTCTCACCATACACATCTTGAAATGTTCTATCTATTTAAACAGCCATTAAGGTTTCCATTATTTTCCATTGTTGATTGTTAAATATTTAGTTTTGGGAATGATTCGGGCAATGATTCACAAATAAGGGAAATTACAGGATCATGAGTCCTGGATCCATTGTCTTTCTTTTTTCAATATTTGATTCGATACAAAAGCCAATTGATCCCTTAAAACATTAAGAAGTGAAATCGTTTTTTACATTGTGTGGGTTAATTTGCCAATGGATCTGTTTCTGTCCTTAAATGTCACTTTGTCCAGCTCACTGGTTGGCATTAAATGGCGCAAACACGGCCTCCAATGGAGCAAAGCTAAGCTGTACAGAGGAGACATACTATAATGGCCATAAATGAATTTGAATATTTTACAATGGTAAATTTACCTTTCCAGATTTAGGCCACCCGGGCCCGTAGCTCCAGGGATTCAATTACTCGCAACCAGACCTGTTGGCCGGGATCAAACTTCACTTTTTTTAAATGAGAAATTCACAGATATTCAGGAAGTCAGAACATCAGTGGCTTATTCACTCATTATTAGGGTAGATTCACCATGAGTTAGACATATACCTTGAGACGGACAGTGACATTCGTGGTTATTTATGTACACTATTACTTCTTGTGTCTGGAAGGAATAACACATTTTTACTTAACTATTGTTGATGCACTAATGTGTAGGTATTAGGGCACGCGTTCGGTATATCTGCTGTTATCCCACGAGCCGAAGGTGAGTGCGAATAACAAGCCGATATGCCGAACAAGTGCCCAAATACCTACACCTTAATGCCTCTATCCCACTATATCCTTAGGCTATAACAGTCAGGCGGAAACAAACAGGGCGTTCTGTTTGTTTTCGCCGTAAAATGTGCTGCCCCGTCCTGGAACCGAACACGGGCCAACCGCATTGAAGGCTTGCGCGTTACTACTAGACCATCTCGGCCCTACAGGGTTCTGCCACGGGAGCAGGGCATCGTTTCACACAGGTACCTATCAGGCGCTTCCACGTGGTCGGTCCGTGTTCAATTCCCAGAAGGGGCTGCACACATAAGTATTTTCGTAGGCCAAGTCTCATATCAAGAGGCGTCTAGAAAATCTATTCTGAGCGTGCATTAGCCTGAGATAACCGCACGGCAATTATCCACTTTCCGCACGCCAAATGCCAGAATCGTGGGATAATCACAGATAGCCTAAAGAGCGTGAAGTTCTCTAATGACCCCAAAATCAAGTGTCCATCTCAAGGTTTGTGTCGATTCCACCTACAGTTATGTGCCATTGGCTCCGTGCAAGCGTTAGTGTCTAGCACTACTGTTATATAAAATATGTACATTGATCAGGTATCCACAGGTTACCTGGAAATGGACAGGTTACTCAATGAGACTTACATGTTACCTAACTAATTGTCCAGGGCACCCTGTGTATTATGATAGTCTTCCTAATGCATTTCTAATGCATTCGGTAGGCTACTCTGTGATCCTGTCAGTTTGATTCAGCACATGTGCATTAAAAGTTGTCTTTCCCTGAGAATGGTTCATGTGTGAACAGTCACTATCTGAATTTTACACAGAATTTGACAAGGGACATTTATCCAGCTTTAAGCCTAAAGTAGTTTATTTCAAGGTGTAATGGAGCAACGGCATGTGTGGTAAAAACCAACAAGCGACAAAGCACATTGTCGCAAACGTGACTGGGTTATTTTTGGTAAAACCAGGACCCAATCGACTTAAAACAACCAATTAGACACCATAATTGCCTCCTGCAGCGAATGTCCTGTTTGTTTCTAAAAAAGCATTATAATCATCAAGTTCCTCTGATATTATCAACTTTTTTTAACTTTCAGAGATGTTTTGAATATTTTCAAAAAAGATTTGCTGAATAATGGAACAGTCTGACAGTTCTCCTGTTGATTTTAAGAAAAACTGTCATAGAAAGTATGTGTATCATGCCTAGCAAACGCTAAAGCTGGGGCTCCACTACGCGTTTCTTTTGGCAATTCTAACTATCCGATCATAATTTTGAGAAACCCATAGCTTTCCCTTCAGAAAAGAAGAACATGAGAAATCCAATGCAATGTGCAGAATCTGAGTGTTTGTTTATACTCAGATTCTCCACATTGCATTGGATTTCTCATGTTATTCTTTTCTGAAGGGAAAGCTATGGGGTTCTCATATGATCGGATCGTTAGAATGTGATCAAACTGTATATTATATACAGTTTGATCAGGTATAAACCTAGAGATCCTACTGTTCAGACAACTAAAAGTCAAACCAGTTTGATATGAGATCAGGGGCCAAAAATCACCCTTGGTTGCAAAATCGAGACCTAAATCGGGATCTAAACTGTGCACATTGTATACGCTTGGCGATTCTGTTTTCTACTTGTTCATAAACATAAACATTATTTACAAACATAAACCTATAGCAGGGTCTACAGTACCTTCCTCTTCCTTTCCCAGATCATTTTCGGGTGTTTTTTGGACTTAGATGATGGCATGAGCATTTCAGAACTTTTGGAATTATGTAAATATTCAAATTACAAGTGGAGTAATGATACTATGAACTAAGGATGTTGACTTAAAAGGGTCGTACCCTAATTTCCAATATCTATATAATTATGTAAGCAAGATATGGCTCTATCAAAATAGCAATTATATCAAAAAAGTGTATCTTGAACCAATATTCAAACTGCAACATTTCAGGATCCCCTTCATCAATTGAGATGGAATAAATACAATATTGTAGGTTTTGTTAGGTATTTTCAGATTTTGTATGTGGAATGGTCATGACGGCCATATCTGATATAGTTACCATGGCAACCAATAAATCACAAAATCATTATTTCTAGCATATCTGTTGCTATGGCAATGGATATTTTGACCGAAATCACACCAAAATTAATGGGAAATATTAGTACCATCTTTTAAATCGTGAAAAACTCTCTAAAGCAGGTTTTTACAGAAAAAAATCATATTGTCCTACATTTTTAATGATTTTTACCTGAAAAATCGATTAAATATGGGTGAAAATCGGGTTGATTGTCCCTCAAGTTGGCAAGCCAACCATTTGAAGGAAAATATTAACAGAGATAAATGGTTCAGGGTCCCTGGAGACTATATAGCAAATAGTAAGAATCCAAAAAATCTAAGCTTTGAAGCAATTTTTGAGAAGATGGCAGGGGGCTCAAAATCGGCCAAAAATCGGCCAAAAATTCGCATAAATGCGCGATCGGGAAAGGCTCTCAACAGGTTTGTACAAATTAACACACATGTATACATAATTTGACACAGATATGTTGAGACTATACACATTGTGCACTAAATTGATCATATTTTAATGTTTCTGTCAGATTAGTTCCAATTTTAAAGGTTTCAGAGGCTATGGAATGCAAATGGAATGAAAACGTTCTTTTTTCTTAAAACAGCATTATGGGATGGAAAACGAGTACTTTTATAACTTTTGATAATTGGAGAGTAATCTAGGGGTCATTCCCAGTAACCAGTGACGATTGTCATTATTGATAATAACATGCATTATGATTAGTATAGCCACCTACAGCTGATACTTAAACTACAAATACTTAGAACTGGAATCAGAAATTATTTGTTATAGGTATCTGGTATGGTATCACGAGTATTAAGGTCCTGTGAATCTCGAATCCTACATAAGAATTATATCTCTAGCCTTATTTCACTATAAGGGTTTAAAAGGTCTTTACATCTCCTTTCTATGATTATCAGTATATGTTATCTTTTATGTAATATTTTGAATAATTAACATATATTCTGTCTCTAAAAACCTACCCCGAAATGTCACTACCCCGATATCTCTGTGTGTCATCCAAACCAAAACACCCCCCCCCCCCCTCCTCCGATGACCGATTGCTGAACGAATTCCCTTTCCATGGCGTGCAGTAACCCTGCAGAGTGCAAAGTTTCACCTGAGCCAACTAAACAATGACATTGTGTTTCTCCCATGGCTCTAGGCAATTGCATGAAAGGAAACAACTGATGTGCCCCAAAACCTCTAAAACGGGCCTCACGAAAATGGTAATAGTTATATTTGATTGTCTCAATTTGTGTCAGAAATCGTTCTCATAGTACTGACACTAGCAACCTACAGCCGGACTCCCGCTTTTCGTTTTCCTATCAACTGTCCTCTCTTCCTGATACAAAAGCCTCACTATTTCGACACTTCTTAAAGCACATATGGATGTAAAAGGAGAGAAATAGGGTCTAGTAAAGAAATAGAGAGCGAGAAAGAAAGAAAGAAAGAAAGAAAGAAAGAAAGAAAGAAAGAAAGAAAGAAAGAAAGAAAGAAAGAAAGAACGAAAGGAAGAAAGAAAGAAAGAAAGAAAGAACGAAAGGAAGAAAGAAAGAAAGAAAGAAAGAAAGAAAGAAAGAAAGAAAGAAAGAAAGAAAAAAAGAAAGAAAGAAAGAAAGAAAGAGTCTATCAGTTGTATGACAACGGCTTCAACTTGGCTTTTTATGATACATAACAGGTTCTGCCAAGCAATGTACTGAGCTACTACTATCAAAATGCATATAAGGAAGTCGATATTGACCTTGAACGGATGACTGTTCATATTGTCCTTTGCCCTCTTACTGAACACACACCCTGTTTTATCACATTTTATTCCTTTATAAATCATACCTCAGAGCCTCCACAGAAACCAGAATGCATGTCATAAACATGGGTTCTCTGTATATATTCCTTGTTAATTCATTCAACATGAGATATTTCTCTGAGAATCGTATCAACATCAATATGGAGGGGGCTATAAATAACTGCATATCTGACAGATATCAGACAAGGAACAAGATTTCACATCCTGCCACTTGTCCTAACACCATTGGGCAGTGGTTGAGATGTGATTACTGGGGATTTATTGCCCCTGCTTATCACCACAAGATTGGTTGTGATATGTTTTTCTGAGATATATTTGTAGGACGGTTCTAGGTTCCCAACCGCTCCAACCCAGTAAGCATTTACATGAACCTTGCACCATTATTGAGAAATATTTCATCAACTAGTTAAATAAATCAATGTTAAATGTACCTACTGGGAAGCCTTTTCCCATGGTGCAATTGAGTGATTTGCACTGTGCTGTGTGGTCATTTGCATGAACGCCTGACCCATAATATTTTAATTGCCAAAGGATGTCCTATGTCAGTGCAAATTCTACAAAGCAGCATGCCAATACAGAACTATTGAAAAAAACATAATGTGTGAACGTCTTTTCTATGATATACTGATGTATATATATATTATGTTTTACTAATTGCATTGCTTAATTATACACTGTTATATACCATTCATGAACAGAATTGTTTACCATGAATCTGATGCAATGTCTTTTGTTCACATGAATTCCCAAATGGAAATGTGAGTCAATTATTCAAGGCTGAAATGTATCCTGAAACAAAAGTGTATACAGGGCTCATCGCGATCATACACCTGCTGAACAATGCTTTTACCTTGAGGTTATCTCCTTCTCTTTTTTTAATCATTTTCATAATGATATCACATTTTCAAATTTCATATGTTCTAATGGAAATGCAGTATAGTTGGTAACATAACACCATCCCTGTTCAACACCCCTGTTCAACCCTATCAAATGTGTCAACTGAGCTGTATGTGTTTACCATAAAGCAGGAAATATGCCTATTTCATGGAATTTTTCGAAGGGATGATTGGGAGAAGGGCCACATGTCAGAACATCATTAGTTTGGTAATAATATCTTCAGAGAATGATCTCCAGGGTCCCAGGAAGCTATTTCTTTGGAGGCTTAAGGTGACGCGCGAAAGGCTGTAATGACTCTCACAGGTATGCTATCTCACCATGTACAATATTTCCAAAGTTCATGGTGCAGTGCTTCATCAAAGCAGTCCCTTTAGCTAATTTATATGTGACTAGCAGTAAAGATCTGCCAGATCATGGTAATATAACCCTAACATAAACAATTATTTATGTTAGTGGTTATTTATGTTTACATCAGGGTATCCGATTTGTAAGAATTGTCCCGATCTGACAAAAGGAAAATCGGGCGGTGGAGTTCCAGCTTTTGTGCCTTCTCTCAATAATGTAGATGTAGCCTGACTAGCTTTCTTATCGCTTGGTAAGCAGGTGGCTGCTAAGCATATGAATATATTATTTCTGACAAATGATGTCACATAAAAAAACTGCTACCGATTCTCAGCATTAACAGCAGGCTATGTCCATAGGAACCCACTTAACATGGCGGTAGTGTTAAAAGAAAAAGAAAGGTTTCCCTTTTTATCTCATCTTGTGTAGTTTTTTAATGCAGGTACTTCAAGTGAACAGCTCTCCAGCTCCTGCCTGCATCTCATTTAGTATTGACTTTATACTACAATACAGTTATCTCTGTTGATAATTGAAGAGTGTTTTACAATCAGTAATACCGTGTAAATGCAAGGTGTGTTTTGCTATGATTAGTTGACATTGGATATCATATGTATGTACATATTGATTATAATCCATCTTTATTTCATTAGTCTGCTCGAAAACAAACAAAATACAAATAAAGGAGCTTTCTTGATACTTTCACATTCCACAGCCAACAAATTTCACAAAAATGGAAATAATTTAATAAGGCATAACAGATGTATTAAGATGTAGTTTAACCAATTTCTACTAGGTCGTGCATTCTTGAGAATTTTAGTATCAGCTGCCTGCGGAGACTTCCAAAAGTAAGCATTCCACCATAAAGTGTTCATCCTACAAATAACGGTCAACGTTTATTTTAGTAAACTAAACGGATAATCACCGGATGTTCAACGAGGGTGAGGACAGTCCACGGTGGAGTGCTGCAATGGAAGCATTGTTAATAAAATGCAAAAGAGTATGGTCTTATACTGGCACTAATGCTTGGTTCATACCAAACACCTAGGGTTACATGAAGCTTTTTCTCCGAGGAAATAACTGAATCCGTCTGGACCAACACATGAGGAAACTTCACTTTCCGGATAAGCAGCATGGCTTGGTCACTTCAGATGCACTAATTACTAGTTCAAGTTGTCTCAAGCACCATTTCTTCACCCCTGATAAGGTTGCCTATTTGCACTTGTGCAATCGTCAAAGTATCTTTTTTTCCTAACTACTATTAATTGGTCTTGATTCTAGGCGCCAACTTGGGAGATTATGTATGTATTGTTAGTCGGTAGGTAGAACACACATGGTATGAATAGTATTCTTTTCACTATAATTATTTCATCTGCTCTCCTTTGCCAGCTGACTCTTGTGTGCACCCTTATGGCAGGGCGTTTCTACTCCTATTCCACTTGATGTCGGTCACAGCAGGCAGTAATGGTTTAATCATCACTCCCTTAGGCCGTTGAACGTTGAGCGGCAGTACGAAATGGTAATGACTTTTCTGATTGCTTATAGATGGGAATTCACCCACATAGCCTGTGACGTTACATAATACATCTATAGTCATTGCCACACACATTCAAATCTCATTCTCAATGTGGTTGCTGACAGAGAAGAGGCAGAGTGATAAAGCATATCACAATCTGGTTTACAGCGAAGGTTTTGAAGAGCGATGTTCTCGGGCAGAAAAATAATGTCTGAACTAGCCCACAATGGCAATGTCATTACCAATGTAAAGTTAAGGTACACTCGCAATCTCTCAATGGTCTTTCAAATATACTGTATACTGTGCTACCCAGAGTTTAACATGTGGCCTCTTCCTTTGAGGGGTAACTCTCAGCCTATACAGTACTGGCCGTCACACAGTGTACTTGCCATTATTTTGCAGCTCGCTACTTCCTGCTGTCATACTATGCCTTATTTTATAGCGTTTAAGTACATTATTGTTTATTGGCCATTTTTTCATTTCAACGATGCTGTTCCAAACGTACAGCATGATGCTTTACAGCATCGTGCCCTTGGTCGTTATTATGCATGAGTGCAGCCCTGGCGAATAGCTCACCAGAGCTTCATTCAAGCATCATGACGACTCCACAAGGTTTAGACACTCCCATAGGATCAATGCAGCATCAGCGAGTTACTCACTGGAGCTGCAATGATGCATCATGATGACAAATTTCATCTTTTAGCGACACACCGTCCTTAAAGGGTTAATTGGCAGTCGCCAGAGCTGACTCACAGACTGCAGGGTCAAGACAACTCAGACTTGTTACAACGGTCTAAGCTTGCAGCTCAGGGTAGAGCTAGCTTTACTCCTGGTAATTGGTGGGTCCATGGATGTCTTTTGCTGCTGGATGTTGATTTCCCACTATGGTACTCCCAGCTCCGAGGAAGTAAGTATTGGAGTGCTCTCTAGGGAGTAGGAGAGGGGATTTACTGCAATGACTGGTCATGTGTTGCTTCTTCATGGCACTATAGGTTTAGTACTTCTGCTTCCATAACAGTGTTAAGCTTTGCTTGTTATGAGAGCTATGGTGGTATTTTTTTATACAGGGGGATGGGTTTTTCTTACTTTGCATATCAAACACTTTATTGGGCGACATCACACACCACCCTTTATAATCTCCTCATTCATTTTCAGTATTCTGCTCAGTATGTGAGCAGGTGGGGGAAAACTTGCCCGGGGGGGGGGGGGGGGGTAAATGTAGATTTGGAACGTTTTCTATGATGAGACTTTCTAGTTGATGAGACTTTCTAGTTGTTCCATTATTCAAAATGAGGTATATTGGTCCTAAGCTCTTGGATATTTCATCAGATACTTAAATGTGAAAACAGACATTGGAAATTCCTCCTTGAACATATTTCATACAAGAGGCTTTTGTTTTCAAGTTATCTTTCAACAAAGCCTTTTCTGGAAATTATTTGTGTTTATTATGCCATATATAGAGCTAATTTGCGATTTTATATACATTTCAACGCATGTTTGAGAAGTGATTCTGATAAAACTTGCAGATATGTTTTAGCTTATAAATGATATCTCATGTTAAAGATCCTGACACCAGCTTTAATTTCCAACCCCCCTCGGCTATAGCTATTTTCACCTGCCTGCTCATGTATCTCCCCTGCAACCAGCCTGGCTATCCTTTTTATAAGATTATGTGTATTAATAGGCTTGAAGGACGAAAAACGTGTATAGACTAAAGTTCCCTGCTGAGTGGCATGTGATAGCTGTTTGGAAATCAACAGAGATGCAAACATAATTCGTTTGTTCCAGGTTGACATACCGTCTGTCATTTTGAACATAATAGTGAAGTTCTGATCAGAACCGCCTTTAATTAATAACTATAACATAGATGCAATATTCATACACCTACTGCATTTACACACCTGATGCTGTGAGTCTATTTGAATTAATGATAGAAGACCCCTATGTCTCCTGTTGATGCCAAACAAAATGAACTGGCCAGTACGTTGATTAGATTCTCAAATGTTGAGATTCACTGGGAAAACAATCTAGATAATATCTAGATGATATTATCTGTGCACCTAATATGCCCTCTTCGACTGCAAGCAGCTTTGCGCATGTGCAGATACCAGACAAATGAGTTTGATTCTTTTCATCCAGGTCTCTAGTCAAACTGCCAAAACCTACTCAAAATAGCTGTCGAAGGCTTCTTCAGGTTTGAGGCATAATGCATCAAATTATGAACGAGCCGGATTAGAAATCGGCTGATTAGTTATGATAGACCTGTGTATACCCATTATTTCAACAACCTGTGGCACTTTAGATATTGGCCCATGGCTGCCCAGGAGGGCGTAGATTCTGTTCAGCAGTGCGAATGATTACATGGCAAATATTTGGTCCAAGCCAATTTATCTGTCGCTAGAGTATAGGTCTCAGCATCAAATCATTAGTCAAAGAATTCTACACTTTCAGATCAAACCTATGTATATGTAACATAATGTACAGTAAGGCTCCTGCCTTGCACTATCTGGTGGCATTTTATGTTCGAGTATCAGATATTTTATCTCAAGGAACAGTTAAGAAGAGACCTTAAAAATCGTATTTCCAAAAGTAGAAAAGCAAAACCGAATAGCTCCATAATTCAATGAATGCTATCAGTAGCCCTCTCAACAGCACCTGATGACACAGTCCTTCATTATGCCGTACATTAATTCATTAACATTTGTAAGTATATAACTGGCTGATTCTATGGAAGCCATCGCTGGTGTCCAACTCTTGGCTAAATGTTGAGAAACCTTAAAATTTCCTGGAAGCCAAATGAGTCTAACAGGTAAAGATGTGACCTTGTGCATGTCAGTATAGTGCAAGAGACAGGGACAGGTATGCTCCTGATACCTGTAACAATATTTTCTTACCAGTTATCTTTATTTCTGAGCTATGTAAATGTACAGTCACAGAAAAAGTAATCCTCACACCTGTGCCTTGGGCGCACTCCCATATAGAACAATATGGTCTCTTGTGTTTTCAAGTAGAATATTATAATTAAATAACTCGATAAGATTAGAAAGGTCCCCCGCCTGCCATGCAAATTAGGTGTGTGGTGAATATATAAGAGCCAACAAGGCCGCGCATACCCAAAATACTGGGTTTATCACAATAATGCACCTGCGTAAGGCAGGAGGTGGGAGATTCAGACATGGTCATTCTGTTTGCTGCTGTGTTGTGAGTTCTCTAACTGCATCTTAAGCATTGGATTCACTGTTGTATGCATTATACACTGACACCTATTAGCTCGTCAATTTGGCGATACCAAAATCTGGGGAATTTTATGATGGTCTTTGTTATCAAGACTATCTTAAGTCCTCACAACCAATGTTTCTTGTGGTTGTATTTAGTTGACGGTACTCTTATGATAATTGATTCACAGTGAGGCATGATAAACACATGTTTGTATGTACAAACGTTACACATTATAGAGAAAGACAAGTCAAAGTAGACAACTACATCAACATAAGGTTTATAATATATTTATACCCTCAGTGCGATGGGCCTGATATAATAAAACCTGGTACCTATAGTGCCATGGTACATAATATCATTAGTAAGTATGACTGTCACTGTGGGTTCAACACTGTAGGTACTCTACAGTATGATGGTCAATACTCTTCAAAGGTAGACAAACACAGGCTCGGGATGCCTCAGCGAGCCTCGGGGAGCCGCATGGGATGCCTTAACGACCTCTGGGGCTGCTTTAGTATGGTGACTGGACACTGGTGTGGAATGGTTTCTGTCGGCTCAGACTGGGAATGGGCCTGTTTCTGTCTGTCTGGGAAGGCCACCGCCACAGACTAATTCTACAACTATAAGTGAGGGTCTTGATAGATTTGAGGTTATGTGTTGCTACTTTAGTTACTCAGTTGGAGAAGATTAATGCAATATTTTTTGTAAAGGGTGAATTCATGAGATTAAAAAATCACAATAGTTAATATTTGAGAAACATAGGACCAAACCCCTTCACCGTAACCCCGAAACTGTCACTGCGTGCCTCATCAATCACTTGGCACTGAGAAACTGAAGGGTATTTAGGGGAATTCTAAACCCAAATGCTCCACCAAAATATCTCCTCGATTGCATTAAAAGTGGCTCTGCCTAAGTCTTTTGGTTGCATCCCACGTTTGTTCATGCTTTTTCTTGTGTTTATGTGCGGCATGATGCCTCAAGGCCTCGCATTAGAATGTGCTCATGATGCATCAATGCATCACTGATGAGTACCTAACCAGCTTAACACAGCCGGTAGCCACTACAGCTACAACAGTGCTACACCATAGCATCTGGGAGTGTCTAAACTGTACACTAATTACACTGGTGCTGTAGTTCTCCATGGGTGGTATCATTGCAACAACTAGGCACATTGCATTGCCTCAGTATGCTGCCTTAATGGGATGTTTAATGTTTAGTGGTTCATAGCGTCAACCCCAGGCCTTTCTTGTGTCAGGCCCCGTTACACGAATTGCTTATCACAACCCACATGCGCAATGGCTTTCAGACAGGCATTTGGCAGATTGTATAATATTGTATTTTTTCCATGAGACTAACTGATTGTAGTCACTCTATGACTAGGCCACAAAAATGACCTCAAACCGTAATGTCGCCTCCCATTGAACTGTTACCCAAAGTAGCTGTTTTTTCAGCAGAACTTGAAAATATTACTCCCCTCCTGCCTTGCACTACCTAGTGGCAAATGCCTCAACCATTGCTTACCTAGATGATCGCGGGGGGCCACACAATGGTTGAGTACTGGTTATAGTTCTGGCTATCTACTGAGCAGAAAAAAAAAAAACGTTATACGACGTTTCAGAATGTGTCTCCAGCGCAATCCTCTTTCCTTTTTTTTATCATTTCTTTCAATATGGTCTCTTCTGCCCACATTTTGAGTTTAATCACATTTGTCACAGGATCGAAAAACGTCAAACTTCCACCATGATTCCTCATAGATAACCAAGATATAAGCCCACACCTTTTCCATATGACTAGTCAATTTCAATACGGCTTTACTTAGTATTAGTCAACTTTCCAGGAAATCAGTGGGAGCTGATTATGATTCACTTGACTGGGGACGAATGTAGAAACCAAAGAAACAGCATCTTATTAAAAATATGTTAGAATGTGGAAAGTAGTAACAAGCAGCATATTCCATTTCTCCTGATTAAAGTGTTAAAAAGGTATGTAACCAGCTATCTGAAGAGGACCTTTTTAATATTTAGGTCTCGTATTGTAAATATAACTGTTATATGATACAGAACAGTTGAATAATACCTTTGAAAACATTTAATTAACTATTACCATGATTAAAACAGCTGTTAAACTGGGATTGAGGTGCAGAGGGCTTTGACACATTTCATAATATAGTACCATTTTACTCCTCATGACCATAACGGTACTGTGCGTGCAAAACGCTGCTTCCCACACTGAAAATATTGAATCTCAAATGTTAGTCAAAAGTTAGTAGGTTGTACTAACTTTTTACTAACTTTTGTACAAACATTAGCGAAAATTACGTGCCCAAAGTTCCTATCCTATCTTAGCGTTTTGCTGCTAACCCTTAGCTAAAAGTTAGCATTGTCCAGGTCACCTGAACTTATGAGGCTACCATAAAATCTGGTGTACACCCGCATCTCACATATAACTCCACCCTGACTTTGAGAGAATCCTATAACCTCTACCTAGGGCTTGAAAATTGTGATTTTAGTACAGTATTATACCTTCAAAAACCCTTGTATTACCCGTCCATAGATGTGAGAATATTGTATGACCTGCACTAGAGGTTTGGTTCTAGTATAACCCTCAAGTTACATGCAGGAATTTACGGTAGTCATTCCTTAGTGATTAGTACATCTATAACCAGTCAGTGGCATGGCCCTGGTTAATATGCAACAACCACATCATGAGTTACCTGTGCAATGGTAACTCCATCCATTGAAGCCAGTTTGTCTACATAACAATTATTGTCCTGTAGAATTGGCCATATAGAGACTTGAGTCTGTCTTTGATATATGCATTCTTCAAAAACACAAAAAAGGTGTCCCATTCAGAAAACCTCATTGGAATAGGTTGATCAGTTTTTTTTTTAAAGTCTGGCTAAGTAGATACATGCATACATTGTGTTTCACCCCATATCATATTCAAAATTAGGAAAGGTTACCTCTAAGCATGATAACAAGTGCAATTACAATCTTATCATATAGATAAATATCTCATGATTTGCTTGTGCTGTCACCTGGTGTGGAGTTCCTGTGGGTAGCTGGTTAGTAAAAAGTTAGTCATAGTTTAGCAAAATCTTAGTTCGATTTAATAATGCTGATAAGTTAGTGGTTTTGACTAAGATATATTAGCATTGACTAACCCCCAGAATTTTCAGTGCAGCTTATCACGTTATTTATAATCTTATCTGACCAGATTTAGTGTCATTGAACTGTGTTGAACTACATTTACATGGAAAATCGTTATTTAAGTAAACATAAAACTCGACAAAGTGACACTTTCCATGGCAGTAACCTCCATGTAAATGCCATAACAATAGCATCACAAAATAATTGTAATTTACTTATCACAAAACGGTCACTTTTGCATGAATTGCAATTTTCGTGCTATGGGGCGGGACATTTCACTCCTCTCAGATAACTGTCCTGTTGACTTGTTTGGCCGCACAGTTGGGATGGGCCAGGCGGGTCTTTTATGTGTTTAGTATTCATGTCAGGGAGGGTAATCCTCTCACTGACAGTCAGCGCACAGAGTAGATGGTCTGAAGGGCAGTAGCTCAGCTCTGCGGCAGCCGCTTAGAGCTGCCCAGGGCTAGAAATATGACCTATGCTTGGCCTTGCATCTTTGCAATGAATCCTTTCTATTTTCTCCTATATATATTTTTTTAGAGGGTGGTAATAGCCTCACGCGGCAGTAGCCTCCTGACCTTGGGCCCTATAGACTAGTGACCCTTTAGAACTGGTGTCTTGACAAAGAAATTACAGAGTAGTATTTTTCTTCCCGATTCAAACGGTTGTCCTATAAGTATAATATATGTTTATCGCTTCACCTTCTGATAATAATGAATATTTTACATGGATTATACATTTAATGTATTTTATATCTAATGGAACTATGATTAATTATGAATTGCTACATGTCGCTACCATCCTATGGAGGTCAGTTTCCTACTTCAATCTATATATAGGACTTGGAATACTGCGTTATTTTGCCAAATGATCATGCATTAGTACACATAATGTAGCCCATAGAGTTCTTCAACATAATACATGGAAGGCAAAGAGTCAGCCTTTCCTATTGAATCTCACCTCCTTCCCCAATATAGTGCACACTGCTTTCCCTCTTCCAAATACCATGTGGCACAGATGATTAACATCTACAACTCATATAAAAAGAACACTGCATGTCCGGAGGAACCTTGCCCGTATTATCTATAAAGTATATGTCAGACGGTGGGTCATTCCTGATGGTTTTCATGGAATACTAAGTCTTGTTTCATAGTCATGAATTAGTATGTGGGACTGAATAAAATAATTTAGCTCTAAATGCCTTCAGTCCCATAGCAAATAGCATCAATCACAGATAAAATAACAGATAATGGAGATTGCAGTTCATTTTTGTCGGTATAATAGTAGAAATTATCCATGAGTAAACCAGCTATTATTACTGTTATGTAATAACGTCCAGAACGTCTGAACGTCAGTAGTATTACTAAAAATTGGTTATAGGACCATTTCAAGTTATTTCAATAATATTGCACTTTGAAGATGACACCAAATTGGGATTTTGCAAACTGAGGGCCAAAGCCCCTCATGTTCAGCGGCCAAAAGTTACGGGAGTTGGATGCTATAATTATGAATGTTGTCATGAACTACATACATCTTCATGTAGGTGGGAAATTATTAGGATCTGAGGGGGTCATGCGGTAAAAGTTCCTCAAATCTGTCTATATAATGCGGAATGGCCCTATAGGTTCCCACACTGTTCATGATATGGTCATGGAAACAGCTCCCAATTAATTGGATAATAATGCACAACTTGCCTGATATCGCCCACACCAATTCCTGGGCGTTCATTGAATAATTTGTTTTTCATTTATGTTATCAATAGGCAGGTTAAGAATTGAATCATGACTACTTTTAGTCATGTGAAGGATGAAGTGGTCGGTGAACTCGTCAGCTTGTTAACTTCGCTAGTGTACAAAAAAATGTAACATTATTTATGGACAACGTCACTGAGGGTTTTAATTTTATCCTTTTGTCCAAATATACTCCCCAGAAGTCATCAAACTTGAACCTGATCAATACCATAACCACCTCTCGCCATTGCCGTTATTGTGTTCAATAAATGAAACGTAATGTATACCTATGTTCCCTTGGATGGCAGTATGTGATTTAATTGTAGCAGTTGTAGGGGCACGGATTTTCCGTACCCTGGTGGTAAACCCGCAAGGGGGTATCACTCAGGTAATCAGCTCCCCTCTGTGCCATACCAATCCAGTAACGTGAGACACGGTCTATCTGATAGGACAAGGGGATGTAGCTCAGTGGTAGAGCAATCGCTTGGCAAGCCGAAGGCCCCGGGTTCGACTCCCGGTGTCCCCGAATACATCATTTTCGGAGAAACCGTGTCCCCCACACTGGCGGAAACACCGAGCATGCTCCGTGAAAAAATGTTGAGAAGTCGGCAGGTAGCGTTCTAACTTGCTGGGGATTGGCCACCTGCAGGCGGTTGGGAAGTTGGAGGAGCAGGTAGTGAAGAGTCGGTCTCCAGTACGGGTAGTTGGATATGCAGTTAGAGACTTGGTTACAACAATGATTGGCTGAATCGGTATGGTGTGGAAAACTTCCATCGCTGGGAAGTCAGGGTATCTCAACAACTGCTTGATAAAGCCCCATTGGGACCTTCGGTCTCCAGTGGGTGAGAATGCCTGGTGCTAGGTGCCTCTATACTCCGGGGGCTGGGACTCTCTGTAACTGCTTGATAAAGCCCCTTCTCGGAGGGAGAGAAAGCCCAGGGTTGGTAACCCCCCGGAAAATCCGAATCTAGAGGACGTGATGGAAGCTGGTGGGGGCAGTGGAGGGGCATGGATTCCCCCTACCCTGGTGGTAAACCCGCAAGGGGGTATCACTCAGGTAATCCGCTCCCCTCTGTGCCATACCAATCCAGTAACGTGAGACACGGTCTAGGTATCTGATAGGACAAGGGGATGTAGCTTAGTGGTAGAGCAATCGCTTGGCAAGCGGAAGGCCCCGGGTTCGACTCCCGGTGTCCCCGAATACATCATTTTCGGAGAAACCGTGTCCCCCACACAGTCAACACAGTACTGCTGTAATCATATGCTACAGTGAAAGACATTGAGACAACAGGTGTTTACATTGCAAGTACAGGGTGATAGTGAGGTGCTCGGGTTACTGATAAAGTGCACCCAGAGAGTCCCTCCCATACGCCTACACCAGGCACTTCAACTCGACCTTTTACTCAGGCACCTCTCTCTCTCTCTCTCTCTCTCACTCTCTCTCTCTCTCACACACACACACACACACTCTCACTCACTCTCTCTCTCTGTCATTTCTCTTTGTTGTAGGTAAAGGCATTCATCTCTCTGATGCTGAGCCCACAAACAAGAACACCCACAAGTGCAGAGACTACCACACAGCACTGCTCATCTACAGGCTAATGGTCCTTCGCTGCTTAGAATACTGCCTTATCATCACGGACAAAGCACCGACCTGGGCCATTGAAAAGTTCCAAAGCACACTAAATGACGGCCTGTGTATTGAATCCCAAACTTCAAAAGATACATGCTGAGTGCAGACTTGGAAAACTAGAACCAAGCAACTCCTAGCCTGGCTGTTTAAAACATCAAAACATGAGCATTGTCCCAACAAGGGTACTGAATGCAAATGACAAAGGATTAATACTGAATGTACGATGCCACGACAGGTGATAATCAGTCCAACAAAAGGAATAACAGTCCTTGGGATTATTTCTTGCCAAATAAGAAGGTGTCAACTCAAACTGTATATAGGAAAATGGTGGAATGGAAGGTCACAGAGCAATGCCTCCTTCACCGACAATACGAAGATCGTGTTCCATCCCCTCCGTAATGCCTGAGCCTCTCTGGACATCCAGTACATGGCAAAGAGCCGCCATTTTAGAGTGTATTCACACTGGTTCGAATAAGCGCAATAAACCGATATAAACATAGGCCTCTATATATCCATACGTAGGATAGACTATTAATGCTATGAATATTATCTCTCGATATTGTCATCTCCTTCTGGCTGTATTGAAAAGCGCACCAGGCTATGTGGTATTATGGTCAAATAAAAAATATTAAACTAAAAGAAAACTAAAGAAAATCTCTCCTCTGAGTAGTATGTCCTCACGAATCAGCACACAAAGGTTTTTGTTTGGTTACAGTTTTTCTTTTCTTTTAGCCTTTTAGTTCGGAACAGAGACCCTTGACTGTTGGCCAGTCCAGACCATTGTTAAAGCCTTAATCTCTCATGGTTGACGGTTTACTAATTAAAGAACATGAGGCTACTCTGGCACACTGTCCATACAGCTGAAAGTGATTGCTTTGTCACTATATGCATCCCTTGCGGTCCAACGACAGTTATTTATTTGGAATGATGTATTTGGTTTAAATAAGATAGATAAGAAGCAATCTTGAGCTCTGAATTATCTATATACGCGAGCAAATGCCTTACTGGTAGTGTGCAGGTATTAGTCATCTGAGTAAGATAAATATCGACAGATTGTGACATAAATATTATCAAAATGGACTCATCAGAAGATCAAGTTTCCATGGAGGCGTTATTGAAGCCTCTGAGTGACCCATCGTGTCTGATGAGTGTTGTGTGCCAATTGCAATAAGTTGCTTTCATATTCAGATGTTTGCGTGCATTAAGATGGAATGCAGAAATGCAGTGTGCCTACTGAAAGAAACATCAGCCAAAAGAGCACTAGGAGAAGCAAGAACCAAACAGAGAAACTACAAGGTAGCCAAGTATTAACTTGGCTAAACACACTCAAAGCAGATCTAACACCAGCAGAAGCTTAATCAAGGTTAAACACAGAAAAGAAAGGGGTGGAGAAAAGTGGTCAATGTGAAATGGCGTGCCACATGCTATTGCACTCTGTGTGTATTATAGTGTGAAGATCAGAAGATGTGCGCGGGCCATGTTTATACACACGCCAATCCAATTCATAACCCCATGTACACACAATGCTTGGGCAAGCTCACGCTAGTTTACTGGGCTGCCTTTCAAAATTAGTAAACTTAATCAGGATAGCTAAGCAAAGTGCTAACTATTTCAAATGATTGATGGTGATTTATTCGAGTATTTTATTATTTAACATTGAGTTCACTATTCTCCAGAAAGTTACTACCAAGCATTGCATTAATCGTTGTTCCCAAGGTTTGGTGATTACAATTGGAGTATTAAAATTGGATGTGGTACTACTTTATTCACTAGACCTTGGCAATCTGGATTAGCGATTCGAGAGTAGTCGTTTATAGTAGATAGAAAAAGGTGTCACTTGATTTTTCAGCCACTTTGATTCTATTTTTGTGACTTAATGTGTGTGTGGGTTAAAGGTGGTAGGAAAATACCAACTGACAAAGATGCGTCAAGTGAAGTACACGTGCATTTGTTATAGTTATCTACACTGTAAAAAATATCCCGTAAAAATTACGGTGAATCACTGGCATCACTGAATGCCGACCGTTTCCCGTTTTTTTTACGGTCACCGTATTTTGCTTTCCCCCGTAAATTTTACAGGCCTTTCCTGTTGTTATTTTACGGTGATTCATCATTATTATACGATGATTCTCTGCTATTCAATGATAGTTATAATTGTTTCTGGATTCATTGATGTATATTTGATGATATTATCTTAATTCCAGGCCTGTATATATATATATATTATATTAGGGCTGAGAGGCATAATTCAATGCCTCATAGCAATATACAATTACAATCCATGAGCAAAAGGTACTCCAGGATTGTTACAAAGAAACTCTGACAACAGTCTCAATATGTATAATACTAATTACCACAACATGGGTGTTTATACTATTCGTACTAGTGCACAGGGTCTCAAAAAAGGAAATTATATATTTTTTATCATTAATATGCCAAAGGCTTCAATTTTGATTGTGTAATTAATGAGATAGTTGGATATCTTTATAAATCTAACACAATTATGTATGTTTTTAGTTGATAGCTTACACTAAAGTCTCTCTATCAAACCAAGCTGCCACCTGGTGGGCAAACTTTTCACGTGAGATTCACTGTAAATGAAGAAACATTGTTTCACTGTTCTGGTTTACGGATGTTCAATGTAAAAGTAATGAGTTTTACAGTGTCTCACCGTAAATCACAATTATGGTGATACACCGTCAAATTTAGCATTGATTCTCCGTAATTTCAACGGAAAATATTTACAGTGTAAGTAAGATTAACATGGACAGAAAGATTGTGACACAATCAATTTTCATAATCAATTTATCAGAAAAATGGAACACAGTTTCCATGGAAGCCCCTGAACAAAAAGTGTCTCATGTGCGTTGTCTGACGATTTCAATATGTTGCTTTCATATTCAGATATGTGCGTGTATTAAGATGGTATGCAGACACATAGAGGGTCTACAGAAAGAAACACCAGCTAAGCAGGCACTGGTAGAAGCAAGAAGCCAATCAAAGAAACTGTGGGGCGGCCAAGCAACAACATGGCTAAATACACTCAAAAAAGATCTAAGGAATCTGAAAATTACACCAGAAGAAGCTTGAGGCCTAAAACAGGAACAAAAGGAATAGAGGAAAGTGGACAATGTTAAATGGCGTTCCACATGCAAACATACTCTGTGTCTATAACATGTTGTGAAGATGTGGGCAATTTAAGTGTCAAACTGATAGAGATGTGATAGATCTTTTAGGAAAAATAAATTGTGTTTCAGGCAGCATTGTCGGAAATAAAGGGTAGGTAGGTCAGAGTAAAAAAAAGAAGAAATCAAATGTTAAAAGAATCAGGAATGAGTTGTGAAACACCAAAAAGTCTCGAGGGTCATTAGCATGACTCACTGTTTCCTGCATTAACTAAGAATATCTCAAAATTGTTGGTTATTCTTGATAGGAAGTAATTACCTGAAGCCAGATAATGATAATTATTTGAAGAGTTTGGATGCAAAACCACATGAGCGCCATTTTAAAAATTGGGTCAAAAATCTGACAAAATCATCGATTAGGGATAGTGAAATATAATTCTCAAACTATTTTTCCAAGATTTATTATTTTTCATCTCATTAGGACCTACTTAGTATACACTCTGTTACAAAAGTACAATAATTGACCTCAGGGTATCTTTACAAAAAGCATAATGCTTCAATTCTGGGATGGAGATATGTCATTTTCCATCCAAACTATTCATTTATAACTGAGGGTTCGTAGCAATGCTATAGACTTATTTGCCAGACAGTTACTAATACAGTTTCTTGCCCACGTTCAGGTGTAAGATGATTTGATCAGCACAGTAAAGTTGTGAGCGGCACTGCATCGTTCACTAGTCTCCACATGAGCCCAGTTCAATTTTCCCTCAATTCTTGCACCAGTTAAAGGCATAACAGGTGTTGCCCCGGCAGCAACATTCGGAGTGCAGACATGGCAGATGCTCAGCTGTTTATATACGGCAGCTCAGGGTTTAAATTCAAAAAGGAACCAGTGCAGGTTGGGCACGGCATGCTCAAATTCGTAAGGGAACTGTGCAAGCTGTATCACAGTGTGCTTAATCCGTGCTCATTCTGCGTGCAGCAGTTTAAAACAAAATGAACATCAGACTGGCGAAGTAGCGAGTGGATGAACAAGGCAGGGGTCCCGAAGGCTGCAAACCAATTCTATAGGGAATTTTCTTTGCTCGTTTCAGTTGAGAATACATTGCACTTTGCGTGTCCCCTTGAATACTATATAAGGAGGAATTGGTAGCCGCAGACAAACTGGCGCAGGTACTGTACATGTGTTAACTTCACTTGCCTGAAGCTGCATATGGCCAAAGTCCACATTACGATTCAAGGGACTAAAACCCATGCGGGTTTGTACAACAAACAGCAAGGGTGTTCACTACACCTTTGCCTATCTCAAGCCTCACTAATACGATTTATTGGCAGGAAACTATTGCGTTTTTGAAGGTTTGTTGTCATTTGGACATGGTGGTTTATTTAAATGCTGAATAGACCACTATGTCTATTGAAAATATCCCAGGAAACATAGTGAATTTGCAAACCACAAAGATTCCAGGTCATTGCAGGAAAAAAATATCTATTTCTTTTGATATTGGACACTAATACCTGAGCAGTGAATGCTCAGTTTGTAGCCTATGCCTTGGGTGAGATGACTAGCTGGTCTGTTGGTACCTTGAGTAGACCAGTACACGGATCAAGAGCCCTGTGGGCAATAGGCCCTATGGCGATTGGCCCTGAGGATGATCAGCCCAATGTCTATGATAGCCCCGTGGAAGATTGGCCCCATGATCAATGGCACCCTGATTGAGACATACCGGTCTACTCATGGTACCAACCTGCCAACAGACCAGCTCATGGGCGGTCTACCCTACTCCAGAGACTAGAGGGGCTGGCAGGTGAAGGAGCAGGTGGTGTTATAAATAGTGGCCTATAGAATCTGGTGGGACAGCTGATCTGTTCAAGGCTAGCCTTGAACATTTCAGGAGCCAAATTATGTTTTAGATTGAGAGTTCTAAATGAGTTAAGTGAAACTACTTACCCCCATTGCTGACACCATGATTAATTGTGAAGACAGGAACCTACAAGCTATGCTCTGTGATCTCTGATCTCCACTACTACAATACTATAGCTTCAGTTGAGGCACTCACGTCACTCATCAAAACCTTCAAAGGCAATACGCTTCAGGTGAGACAGCGCACGAAGAGAGCTTCCTCCTCAATGAAGGTTTCCGTCCAACTGATGACAGGACCGGCATTATATGCATTATCTACCTGAAAAATGGCCCAGCTTACAAATTAGTTCTGATGTCCAGTATTTAGTAGTTAATCACTGAGAGAATGTCTATCATTGGAAAAGTGGGTCGCTATACCTAATGAACGCTCCCTCATTAGCAGAGAAGACTTATATTAAATGGGCAGATAGTGGAACGCACTTAATGGCTCTGGCAGGCATGGGAGGCATGGAAGGCATGGAAGGCATAGAAGGCATGGATGGCATAAAAGCAGACAGAGGTTGACTATATGCAATCCATTCGGAGTTGCTACAGGAATAAACCCACGTGAGTTGAGCAACACGTGAAAGGGTATCTTCGAGGGGGACTTTGAGTACTGGTTTTGGTCACTGAATGGTGAAATAGCTGAATTATTTAATTATTGGTGCAAGAAAGTCCTATATTTGGAATTTGAATAATTGAACGTTTTCTATAGGAAATTACTACTAAAATCAAAACTACATCTAAGGTTTAACCCTTCTTTCTTATTTGTAGTAAATGTCAACTTTCTTTCAGCATTTGTAGTAGTAAAATATGGGATACGATGCATTTAGAGTTTGTTTATCATTTTAGTATTAGGTAACAACTCCCAAGAAGCTATACTGGGAAAATCTTATTAGCTTATGATATCTTGTTTAAAAAGATCTCGACATATACTTGAATCATCAATATTTACATAATTTTGCTGAGAAGTACAGTGCATTATTATTGGAACTGTTGTATGTCTCTTGAATAGTAGATACTGCTCAAGGCCCACATGGGGTTGTCATCCTTCCAGACGCGTTAAAGGTTTGGAGGCGTTGCCATTGGGGAAAAAAGTAGACAATGTCATAAAAGGTCTCCATCCGGGCATACTTCCAGGTGATGTAACACTAAGATAGTCTCAACAAATGGCCCTATAGATGGTATTGAAAACAGAATAAATGGCTAGCGACACAAATCAGGCATTCTGGAGAAATCCCCGGGGTATTACTGGCAGCCTGGACAGCCATTGTTATTGCGGTGGTGCCTCGACAGCATAGGTTTTAACAATACCTCAGTTTGGAGAGTGAGAAGGCTATAGGGTACCATGGGAAGGTGTGAAACTAAAAGTCCAACCTCATCTTTGCACGTCCCAATTGAGTCTACATAGGGTAGGCCTATGTTGTCTACACTACGTCTTTGCAGAGTCATGCAAAGATGAGGTTGGACTTTTAGTTGCACACCTTCCCATGGCACCCAATAGCCAACTGACTCTCCAAACTGATGTCTTGTTAAAACCTGTGCTCGACAGGGACTGTCAGTTATTCTGGGTGTGTTTCCCTTGGGGGAAACAACACACTAGGTGTGACTCTGAAAGAGAAACAGACAGAGAGACAGACAAAGTGACAGAGACACTGACAGGCAGAGAATAAATATAATTATAATAGTACCACCTCTATGGAACACAAATCGATGGGCCAAAATGGGTCTAAAGTGCCTTTTAAGTTTTAGGTGCTAATTATATAATACAAGCAGGCACACATAAAGGATTATCAGAGCAGCCCCAATGTCTAATATTGATGTCAGACTAGAGCTCCTAGGTTCCTTGCCTAATCTAGTTAAATCTCATTGTTTGGAAGATGGAAATGGGTTAGGCTGGAGGAGGTGATATATTATAGAAACCACACCCATCTCCCCACAGTGCTGCCACACTTGCTGAGTACTAGCTCCCGTGGGAGTATGGATAAGCGATCGTGTTATTATTTTTGCATTGCCCTTTATCTATATGTCTCTATGTTATATGTATCAGAATCGATTCAATTTCACCTAGATTATCTGTAGATACGCGTATACCTTTTGATGCATATATATCGTGATGTACGCAGTTCTGATCTGAATTTCAGATAATGTTTAAAACCAGCAGTACTGAATATGTGATACATTTTGGAGATTGTTTGTATGGCCTAAAAAATGGGCGACAAGTGTACAGGCATATAGCTGCATATATCTATATCAATATTGGCTCTGGTAGGATCAGAAATTGTGATATAACGCAGCTAGCCCGTTCTGACTTCTGGTAAAGTGCAAACATCATATTCCTCGTTCTGGTGGTGCCTGGCGGCACCACCAGGTGGCTACGCCACCACTTCGGCATAAAAAATGTTTTGGAGTAGTATACTATATTTAACATTTCCTTAAGAAATATTCCATTTTTGCATCGAACTTTCCATTGTCCGAATGTAAATGCTATGTCTTCTGTGCTAAGCTTAAACCTTACCATTTGTATTATGAACGTTATTTTCTTTGGTTTTCTTTTCTAATCCGAGGATATTGGTCTCAGTGTCCCAGAACTCCATCGTGATCTAAAGATCTATATTGTCTCGGGCATTGCTGTTTGTGCTCTAGCTACTTGTAAAAAGTGGCCGTGTATCAAGGTACTGATTGGCATACTCAACGATGCTCCCCGATAATTAGCCTGATAGAGGACAGTATGTCCAATGAAAGATGCATAAAGAATACAAGCAATCAGGGAATGTTCGCAGACCGTGAAAAGAATATAGCGTGCTAATCTTCCTATATCATAGAGGGCAGGGAGTATCTTCTCTTTGTGTAGTGTTCATTATTTAGTATGACTGTAACCAGGCAAGCAAAAATAAGCTCTGAAGGCAATTTATCTTAATCTAAACTGCTTATAATCTAATCTAATTTTACATTCCAAATATAAAATACAAGCACCAAAGATAGAATTCTAACAAGACAATCGTATTCTATATCCAACTGTCAAAAAGTATCCCAGGACCTAATTTGACCTATCTAACGAATAGACAAAGGTCCATGAGTTCCAGCCAGTCCACTGGCTTATATGAGTTGGGCTTATTGAAAGAGCTCATATGCCTAGGAGAATGAGGCCACTATTAAAAAAAGAGAAATAAATCGGTCAACAGTCAAACACAAGTATTCCTTTGTGTTTATTCTTCAGCAGTAGTGGCTCAAAATAAGTAAACAGCCCACAGTGGAATACTGGTGTGGGTTTTTCAAAGGGCGGTCATATTCCAAAGAAAATAAAAACCGATTTTTATCCTGCCTGTATGAACAGTGTGTATAGGGGTAGAGAACATTGCTATCCACTTTAAAGTTCTGGTCGCGAACAAATCCTATTCACACAGATAACCCCATCGCTATAACCATTAGCTTTCTGTATATTGCTGCATGATGAGTCTCAGATGCTTTTCTTATATCACAATTCCCATAACCTGCATGCTCTTCTTATCTCCCGGCTGCCTGCTGTAATAAAGTCGCCTCAAGTAGCGCCTGCTGAGATAGTAGTCACTTCACACACTCCAGGAAAGGGTCCTAAAATGGTGTGTTACCTCTTCTTGAGATCCCATACACTTTAGAATCATGTGATAGAGCTGTTATATACCTAATTAGCCTACATTCTGTCAGTGTTATAAGCCAATACATACAAGGACAGGGTGATTCCTCAAGGCGGCAGCCAACTTCTGTAGCTACTAATGCATACCCAGCAAAATACACTGTCAGAAGTAACTGTAGCTGCACAGCGATTTAAACTGTATTTTTGGTTTTGAAACCAATAATACCTCCTTTTATAATGTAAATCTACAATATAAATCGCTGTGCAGCTACAGTTACTTCTGACAGTGTAGTGTGAGGTATAGCGCCGGACGTGGGTACAACCAAGTCAATCCAATAGGGCTGGCTTGGGTATGCACTATCCTTGCACAAGCACACCCTGTTTTGCTGGGTATTGATATCTATCTTACACTCATTGCAGAGGCTGCTTAATGAGCCGCATCCAATAACCTACAAAGCTGCAAACATTTTCCTGTACAGGGCTTATCATGTCTCTACTTCATGCACATTTATCAACCGTGATAATAATCTCACAAATCATCCATTATAGTACAACCTCTACACAGAGATGCCCAAATTGGGTCTGTCCCATGAAACCCAACAGGGATAGTTTAATTTGAAGTTGAATAGACAGGTTCTTTATTGGCTTCAAGCTTGGATCACTGAAGCACTGCTGGTTGTAATGACAATCATGGGTGGACTATTTTGAGCTGTAATTATGATGACCCTGATGGGGACCGGTCAGGGAAACCTTGTTACTGCCAAACCCATGTTAGCTTATAGAGGACACGCCCTAACCACCGAAACATGATACAGTAGCAGTGAAGCGATAGAAATGTCATCACCGTATACTGTGGCTCCAGATGGGTCAAAATCGACCTGGCGACCTGGGCTGTTCTCCAGGCGACCTGGCCACCTGCTACAATAATTTGAGCGACCTGGCGACTTTAGGAAAAAATTGGCAATACATTTTTGTAATATTTATAAATTGTCTAAAAAAGCGACTTTGTGACCTGGGTACCTTGATTTCAGCGACTTTCCGACCTGAGGGGGCGACCCCTCTGCACCCATAATACTGTATTCTAAGATGGCTACACTCCCTTACAGGCCCTCACCTAACCCAATAACAGCAGTGAACAGTGTGTGTGTTTGAACATGGGGAAAAGAGATTGGTCTTGGTTGCTGAGAAATAAGGAGAGATCATGCTGAGATGAATCTCCTAGTAGTCTCTAACCAAATATTCCCCCGCCGCCCTACTCCTCACCAATCTCCATCTTATCCTGCGATTAAAAGTTGGATACCCGTCGTAAATCAAAGATTACTACTAACGTTCATTCTATACCAGAATCTCAGCACTTGATACATTGTATTTTTTTCTGTACTAAATGCTTAGATATATCCTCTTTGTGAATGGATAATGTGGTATCGAAGAATGGTGTTAGTTATGATGCTGAAATATTTTGACAGAAACTGTGCAAGCAATATTAGTAATCAATAATAATGAATAACATCAGTCATGTCCACTCACTATTTGAATTACCACAATCTCTTGAATTCCAAATTATGCCTAATGTTAAAGTATTGGAGATCCTTTACTGGTCAGTCAAGAACAGTTTTGCTGTCTACATATACCGGTATATATTTCTCTGCAGTCCCCTGCCCCGATTGATTGCAGGAATGCATTTTCCAGTAGGACCCTAGGATACCATTAGGACCCTAGACAGCACTAAGGTACACACTACAAAGAAGCATATTAGGCATGAAAGGAAGACAATGATTTGGGCAAGTAGATCTGTATAGCCTATGAAAAATGATATCATGCCTTTAGGATTATGTCGCGGATGTGCAGGGGATTTGTCTGATATAATCAGAAGCTGTGGATCTGTAAAATATGTACATAATGCTGAGTGATACTTGCTATAATGGTGATATACCCCACTGGCGGTGTGCTTTAGTACAAGTGCTCTGTTCAGATTACACTTAAGCCCAAATCCCACAACGCGAGAGAGGTCAGGCAAATGTTGTTTATTAGGAAACCATGGCCTCTTGGCCGATATTGAAGGGACATATCGGCTAAGAGGGACCCAATATCGGCTAAGACAGTGTCAAAATCGCAAGGAAGTGTTGTGAATTACATAGTAGCAAAGATCAAAACATTTAGATACTTTCTCTTGATTTCCCTGGAAAGTGTTGCTTATTCTATTAAGCTAAACTGTCTGGAAAGAAAGGGGGGTCAATCCTGTTATCTTGTTGATACACATTAATACAGGACAGGTATAAATGACTTACTGACTGCTTTTCTATCGTAGTATCAATGTATGTAGCTACACTATTGCTCCAACTTCACGACAAGTGGCTCATATACAGCTGGTATAATTGCATACACATACCCATTGACCCTTAAAGTATTGATAAATATTTCACCTAGTTATGATGTGTGTGACAGCATGTTTGGCTTGAAAAAAGTCTACTTCAAGCAGTAGTATAATTGCAAAGGTTACCTTAATTACTCCCTCTATATATAGGATATTACCATATCAAAATTTAAAGTAATATGTATATTGTACTTCTACCCATCATCAATTGATTTCAACTTGATATACCTGGTATGCCTAGCTGCATGGGGGTCTGTTTTTCACCCGATTATCTCTAGTTGACCTCCCGTCAGAAGCCCATCCCCAGGTAATTCCCCCCATATACAATCGTTCCTACTTCCAAATCACAGCAACACATCCAAATATGCAAAACTTTGTCAGTCTACATCAGCTACAGTGGGACTTGGGGCATACCAGCTATGCGGGACAAGTGTTGCGATTTACAATATCGGCAACAGTTGCCACTTGTGATTATCTGAATAAGCAACACTTTCAGGCCCATTTTTCGCGTTGTGGGATTTGACCTTTACATATACATAGGACATGTTGAGTATGCAGTCCTTCGATCTGGCTGTTTGTAAAAATAGAGTTAATTTGTTCACTGGTGCAGCGCAGAACATAATCATATGTATTGGCATATCTTACTGAGAAGAACCAATAAACCAAAGTTCTCGTCAAACCCAGACAAAGTTTACCACACAGACAGGAATATAATTAGTGTACTGGCAATAACACAGCAATCATGTTACCTTGTTACCTACATGCAGCCATTAAGGTATGGACATTAATAATAGCAGATTCCACTTTCTGATTCCTGAAAGCAGCAAAGGTCGGGGATATTGCACCGGACGCAGAAGCATGACCCAGTGTTGATTCAATCTGCGGCGTTATATTTGAACACATATACATGTGCATTTGGCCAAATAGTACCTGCTGGTGTCAAGCTAAGCTCATCTTTCTCCCTGCATCGTTTCAATTCTCTGAATATACAGCGTGGAATATACCTCATCCGAGATCCTTTACCTGAAAGGTTGTTAGCTCGATAAAAGACCCACCTAATTCTAATTGGTATTATAGCATTGGAATTGATTCGCACTACAATTAAATACATGATATCAACATAATGTAGCATGTAGTATTTGTGTAGTTCATGTTTTATATTTGTTTCATGTAATATATTAGCTCTTCAGGCAGTATTGATAATACATTCATGAAATGGAAAAGGTTAAAGAGTAACTCTTTAATCGTGGATTGCCTCTCTTGTGGACTGTTATTAATGGTAAAATGCATTGAATTTGTATTCGCTCAGTATGGCCAGGTATTATTTTGGTCAATCAATACTTATACTATCGATTGAAGGCCACATGAAATCAGGCTGGTCTGTTCTTGTAAGACATCACTATAATTACGCTCAATCAATATCAACTAATGAGCACCTCTCTGCACTGCCCTATATACATACATACAGACATACATACATACATATATATACATACTCTCAGCAGCTGCCATTCATTATTAGCCTCACTTGCATTGTTATTCCGAAGTTACATCCCATGAGATCTCAAAAAATGTAATGGAATACAATTATCATAAATCATACATTCACTGCGCGATAGTTCACTTTATTGATATCTAGGTCCACCCTTCACTTCTCCGATGCATAATGCTTAATAACTGCTTACCCTCTGCCTTAGCCCAGTATTAATAAACTGGGTTAAGTGATATGCTACCCCACCCCCTAGACCCTCCATCAACTATACAATTTCTGAAGCGTCTGACAGTTCATTCACTGGATAATGATATGCTCAATCAATATAAAGCAATGATTACTTCTCTCCCCAAAGCTATAGTATATATACATATATATATATATATATATATATATATATATATATATATATATATATATATATATATATATATATATATATATATATATATATATATATATATATATATATGTGGTGTCTGCAGCCGCCGTCTAGTTTCAATCTATGTTACATTGTGCTGTGCGCAAGATTGATGCAGCCTCCTTTGGGATCCTGTGTCTCAATTCATGTATGTGGCCACCACTCAATCAACACTCTCCGCTACCATTACCACACTGCCATTTCTACCACTCATCAGGGGAGTGATAATAGTATAGGGGAGGGGGTACAGGGGCCTTGGTGAATTTATTTTCACCTTGCCTCTAGAAGGGGCAATATCCCCCCTGCCCCACATCCGCCAGCCGGACCCCTACCGGATGTGTCAATGGTTCACACACGGGTCCTTCTATATGCATTGTACAGGTGACATTTTTTTGCCTATATTCCCTTCACCCCCACTTGTTAGAAAATGAGCACTCTCTTAGTCTGGGTCAGACCTATTGGCGAGGAATCCCCCTTATTTGGAAAACAATATGAATTTTCTAATGATTTTTCAACCAGCTGCACCTAAAAGCATGTCTGGATCGCCCTACCCTTTCAGTTGCATGGCTCAGTCCTGATTCTGGGGTTTACGTGATTAAACACAATGTCATGAATAACGATTATAGTCTATCGCTGACATACACTGAATCTGGAGACTGGGGACCCATGTTTAGCCTGCCCCTTGGGTGAGCAATAGTCGTTAGATATAGTTTCACCTGTGAGGTACATAGGATATGATACTAACGGGGTCAATTTGCAAACAGTATTTCAAATCACTTAAACTTAGAGCCCCAAATACAGCTGCAGTAATTTTAACAGTTTTTTTTAAAAAGGTTTTGAACTATATGGCCCCAATGCCTGGAAACATCATGTTGAAATAAAAGCATGTTTCAGAAAATTTAGTGGCAATCAAAAACCTATGCTGAAAAACACATATTGACAGCAACAAAAGAATCAGTTTAATAGGCAAGACGCATGTAAATCGCTATAGTTTTTAACATGCTTTTTGACATTGATATCTCATTTTACATGACAAAAATACAATTGATTCTTTCCAAGTTTATCTAGCAGTTCATTTCCCAGCTTCAATATAAAACCAAACTTATTGTAAACTATTTCTAATTCCCAACAATGTCTCCAAATAGCTATGCACGAGAAAACTTCCAAAGCTCAGACTACATATTCCAAATTAAATCCAACATCCTAGTGGCCACACCATTCAGTTAAGTGTTGAATCACCGTTGAATCAATGCCCACTCGGATGTTGGCTTTCTCAAATGAGTGAAATCATTATTATAAAGCCGGTTGATAACAGATATTTCACTTCCAAGAATCTCCCAATTAGATAACCCTCATAACCCTAGAGCCATACAAATTCTAGAGACATGTCTACGCTTCTTGAAATAATATGTTTACATTTGAGTCCCCTGCCTACGCTCAGATGTTCTGTGATAGAACATGATAAGTAAATGAAGAATCAGAGTTTGATTAGCAAAGGATAGTGTGTAAATCCCTGTGACATCCGTGAGGTTCATAGCATCCTATGAAGGGCCAAAAGCTATGGTTACCAGGGTTGTTAAGCCTTTAGAAGTGTTGCTACCCACATCATAGTCTATTTCAAATGTCTGGAGTATCTTCCTTAATGATACTGGAAGCACTACGATAGGGCCATTTCAAAATATCTTCTCCAAACATTAAAATCAACTCCACATGGTGTGTGTACACTTTAGAAAACGTTTTCCTAGGAGGGGCTAGAAAGCTTAAGTGTCAGTGAGACTTGGTTCTCATGATCATTGCAATACGGCACTGTCTATCACTCCATTTTTAATATGGGTATTGGTTATAGACTGTGGTAGACCTTTAGGAAGTATCGTGGATTTCCGTACACTTCTAAGATCCTCTCTTCTATCTTTTACTACAGATCCCAGACCATAGGTCTATTGTATGTCTTCGATATGGCATACTACACCATTCATATGTATTCTATCATCATAGATCATATACACATGAAATTCAGTCATCATTACATACGTAAAAATAGGTCGTCGCACCTGTCTGGCTTGATTGGTTGAACCTAAAGTTTAAATCTTTAGCTGGGATAATTTGTGTTGGTATACTTAGGAATAACATCCCCATTGGATTGAATTGGCATCAGTGTTTAAGCCAAAGCTATGTAGTTCATTGCTATGTGAGAAGTTCCTCTCTATATAGGCCCAACATAATGGAGCCATTTATATTTCAGGTCCTTTCGCAGTGTTAAAAATGGTAAATGGCATCTTACAGCACACTGATAATCTACTCAGTGCCTTCAGGGTAGTTCACTGTGAGAATCTTAATGCATCCAGCACTAAGGTCCCTTTTTGCAGACCGTGTCACATAATAACTAAACAATGCTCCTATTTACCCAAGCACTTATATCCACATGCCTTGAAGAGCCACTATAATTATAGGTAACTAACCCAAATCTATTGTCTGGTATGGGTCGCTGCTGAGAGCTATCCGAAACTCCAGACTATTCTTACTTCCCTGTTACCCCAAAGCTATTCTAAGTGAATAGCCAGTAACTAGTAAGGGATGACGTTGAACTAAAAAAGCAAGAGTGGTCACATTCAATGGCGTAGGAAAAGGGGAGGCCAGGGGGGCCCGGGCCCCCCCCCCCCCCAATCACTGAGGAGGGGGGGGGGGGCTGAATATGTTTGGGCCCCCCCCAAAATGTGTCAAGACATGTCATATGATACACATAATTTCAAATTATTACCTTTCCCACATAAGGAAAAGTGGGCGCAGAGGGGGCAGGGCCCCCAAATTAGAACCAAAGGGGCCTCAAATACTGCTTTTCCATACAATCTAATATAAGTGTGTATGTGATACATCATGCATAAAAACCGATACATAAAGTTGGTAGGGGTGGACCCCCTGCCCCCCCCCCCCCCCCCCCCCCCAATGAAGATTTGCTTCCTACGCCTCTGACATTCTGACTTGGAACAAGATATATGTATTGCAAATAACATATTAAAATGAAAGCAGCAGGGAAAGCAAATGAAAAGTTAAATTGGAAAACCATATCATATCTGCCCTGGGAATTCTAGACACAAGGCGCATTTGCAAAGCTTGTCATGAAGCACTCTAGCAAGTGTTCACCCTAGAGGCATCGCTAAACACATCCTCAACGCTTCAGGAGAAATGTGTGACATAAAATATAGCTAAGCCACAAGCTGTTTATCTATTAATCATCAGAGGTTAAAAGAGTAGACAGGAGAATCCTCAGTTTAAGGTTAAGTATGCCGCCAGAAAAGCTACTGGAGATGATTTAGTAAGAGTGTGATACATGGAGAATGGCTGAAGGATGATCTATACACGTCTGTGTGAACCTCTTATCTGTTACCATATCACTATACTATGGGCCTGTATTAAGATAACATGCAGCAAGGGAAGCTTGTCCATCAACGGCCTTTTTCTATGAAGCTTCTTTAGGAATTTTATTCTTAATCTGCTTGTGAGATACAAGGGTGTCCATGATAAGTTCTTTAAATCAGTCTGACTATTATAGGCCCGCCAAATGCCCATGAAATAAGCCTCATAGAGCTAAAAGATATGCAATGCTACTGATGCTAACCAGCTAAAAGTAAACCATCCACTCATCCACTTTAGATAGCCACGCGATGAGGTTGTGTTGGTGTTTTATTGATATAACAACTAAGATTAGGGGCTACCGATGGCAATGGATTATGTGATGTGCAAATTGAGCAAAAACCATGGACCCTGTCTTCTATCAAGTGAACACTTCATCTTGTGGAAAATAACAAGTCAGTATACTAGCCACTCTTGGTCGTTACTATGACAAAGTATAAGGTCGTCAAATTGATGATACCAAGATATTTCCCTTGTGGTCATTATCTATTTGTTACCCAAATGGTTCTAGTGCAGGGCTTTATTTGGGACAGTCTGTGTTGCCAGGCTGGGAAATGTGTTTGGCCGCTGTGGTGGTCAAATAGGGCGAACAACCCTTCAAGGATGGCATGTCGCTAAAAGATGACACTTGTCATGATGCATCAATGCAGTCCGGGGCGACTAACTCGCCGGGGCTGCATTGGTGCATCATGCCAACCCTCAGGAGTATCTCGACTCTGTAGGGTAGACATGGTGCTTCAATGCAGCACTGGCGAGATACTCACCAGGACTGCATTCATGCCAACCCTCAGGAGTATCTCGACTCTGTAGGGTAGACATGGTGCTTCAATGCAGCACTGGCGAGATACTCACCAGGACTGCATTCATGCATCATAACGTCCGAGGGCATGATGCATTAATGTGTTATGCCGTCCTTAAATTGTTAACAGGTGATTGTTTGGCATCCAACCACCTTTCACTCATCTGCCCCAAATACTTTCATGACAACCTGTTGAGAGAGAACTGCTGATATTAAGTAAAAGTGTCAAAGTGATTACTAGTTGGACAGAACCTGTCTGAGTGGTTCATACATAAGATATCCCAGAGAGGTCCTGGTGGATCTCCGTACTCACGCTATCTGATGATGCTGTATTCTCATAGGAGAATTGTGCCTCAAACTACTAGTATAGTCTATAGTCTGGCAGCAAGATCATCACAGGATATCGGCATTACGAGGCAAATTTTCCCTGAAAATCACTGGCCACTTTCAATTTGCTTGATACTTTAGTTTTCATACTTATGTTAAAATTAGTCAACATGTTTGTGACATCAGAATAAATGTTATGGTGGTTATGGTATCCGCTAGTCCTATGGAAGTTGAATATTATGGAAGGTAATATTTTCAGGCCATTTTGTTATTGTTGTAATTTGACATTATACTGAAAACCCAGAGGAATGGAGCCTTATCATTATGACGATCTAGGTTGTCAGAATGAATAATGGCAGGTGGCAGTCCTGTCCTCTGGAGAATGGTGTATGAATATAGTCTCTAATTAGTTCACATGAGGAGAACATGAGTGAATGTGTCAGTCACTGAAAGAAAGCTAAAAGCTAAAATCTACTTCAGTTACATGATGTCTATAGAACCCTTTTTGCGGTGAAATGCATCACCCTTTTAAACCCGCAGGTCTCGGTACCCCTCCAGCGGCAGTCGGAGTGGAGTCGGGACAGGTACTCAGCGCTATATATAGAGGCACTGGGCCTTTAACCTCTCTATTACTAGAAGAAATGAATAGTGTCTCGGTACTCTTGCATAAGGGTTAGGGAGGCTTTCCTCTCGTGAATGTCAAATGACTAGTTATTAATTATATGTTACCTAACAGTCTCGATCACCCACTAATGGCACAAGTGTTCTATCTCAACGTGAGCTGCTATTCCAGACTGCCCTGTGGGGACGTTACTATTTATAGTGGATAAGGTCGGTTCAGTCCAGCTATTTCTGAATATCTCTTAGAGTTGTTACCGTCAAAAGTTAATAACGTGATTTCCACTGATTATTATTCCTGATCATGCCTTAGCGAGGTCACTGCATGTTTATAGTGAATACGATGAGTATGTAATTATCCTGTAATGTAAGACGAACACCTATATATATATATACAAATGCTAAACAATTGATTCGGGTGTTTATTTGATACGGGAATCGTTTCACTAACACTATTTTACCTTTGGCACATGATGTCTGTTTCTCACTACAACCTGACCTATTAACTGAATTTTCATACATACCCATTACATGCACCACCAACATGACCTGTGTGCTTATGCTACCCTTTAGAAATGCTATGAAGACGACCCACTATTGCTCATTGTTTCAAGTGTATTTTCTCCCTAAATAATGTGTATATCTATCCTAAGGAATGCTTTATAACGATTGATTTCAAAACTAGCATCATGATCTGCAATTCTATGATGGTTTTGATTTATGATTTTTCCACAGTTCTGTATAATGTGAAGGTGCCATATTTAGCAATAGATACAACCAATTATTGTTACGTGTAAATATCTTTTTTTTTTATATCGAACACTGAGAAAAACACATCTCTTGAGAAAGTTTCGATATTCCTGAGCTTTATGATTCCAACTGGGTGAATTTTGATTTGTGTCAACTGAGCCCTGCTTCCTTGCTGAGTGGATGGGAAGGTGGGCGAATGGCACGCCCGGGATAGCTCTCCTAGGTGCACGGACAAACGATAACAGCGCAATCCTTACACAGAATTAAGATTGTCTTAATTATCTTGAAAATTCTCAATAGAGTGCGCCACCTGTTACATGTAGTATGCAATGGGGGGCTCTACGCCCCAGCCCCCGTTTTTTCTTCTTTTTCTTTTAGATTTATGTGGGCCCATCTGGGTGTAGGGCATATACTATAAGGCAGACTTCAGGTAACATAGTTTGGGTATGTAAAACTAGGCAGAAACAAGGGGAACTATCAGATTACATATTAAGATTTAAGATCATTAAGATTGCGCAATACAAAACAGGGCTGCCTTAGATAAAGACATTTTAAGATGTCGGATTAAGATTGCGCTATTAACATTTGTCCGTGCACCTGGGAGAGCTATCCCGTATTTTCGAGCGCATGGGGAGCAGACAAGTGTTTTTGTCTTAATGGTGCCATATCCGGCACCAAAGCCCGAGTGGGCTGTTTCCACTTCGGGCTCAGTTCCACAGCGATACATGTTGACAAATTGGTTTGGTCACAGGTTCAGGTTAACCTTGCAGACAGATGGGGACTAGAAGTAAAGCGCATGCAATGTTCGCACTACCGTAAATTCCAGCGTAGAAACCAACTGCCGCGTAAAGGATTCTCCCAAGGTGGGGGTGGAGATTATAAATACAAAGTTTCTGAGCAGTATAGTACTTTATAGCACTAAAGTCGCTATAGTCAGATCCCTCATGCAGCTTATATATATATAGGATCTCCCCAAACTCAGGGTGTGGCTCATATGCGAGTTAGGCTTCCACGCAAGAATTTACGGTACTGTCATGTTTGGTGTGGGAGACCTGGGCAGGCTATACCACCATTCTGTAGAACAAACGGCCTGCAGCACCCTATTGTATAGGATAGTATACAATGGTGTGAAGGTTATTTCTTTAGTAGGTATAGCAAATGTGTCTTCCATACAGAATATAATGGCGGGATCTCAATTAAAATGATCCAGAAGGAACTAGATCCCTACAACCACTAGAAATGGTTTAATTGACCTATCAACTCACCTGGATTGGTTCAGGGTTAGAAATAGCCCTCTGCTGCCATAGCTGCTCAAAAGTTTACAAATAGTTTTTCTGTTTTTTAAATAGCCTGTTTTTCACCTGATCTAAAGAACACTAGTTCAAATATGCATGTGTTAATGGGTTAATATGTCATTGTTTTTCGGATAGAAGGGAATTGAGTTTTAGTAAGCAAAATACCCTATTATAGGAGGCTCTTTATTACATTTCTTGGTAGATAGCCAATTCCTGATGAGGTCTGAATTATAATTATTACATATCTGGATCAGATTTAAATTTATGTAGTTAGCTGATGTAAACACAGACAGTATGCTTGATTGCAGTCATTAACAAGGCGTTTTGTTGACAATGTTATCAAAAAGAATCAAACGCAATTTGTTTGAGTAGTGACTGGAAATCTAATTTTTGCTGACTGGTAATGTAATCACTGTTGATGGTTTCAGACAGTACTAGTAGCTGTCACTTTTCTAATTGCTGTCAGAGATGATTTGACAAGTATTCACACCTCACACAAGGGAAATAGGATTGAAACCGATCCCAAATTTATGTTGATATGTAGACAAACGAGTTTTGGTCTGTTGCCTGGGTTATTTCACAAGTTGAAGGTGGGGGCCGTATTTCACGAGGCCGCAGGCTGAGTGAAATGCGGTCCCAGCTTCAACAAGTGAAATAACCCAAGCAACAGACCTAAATGAGTGTGCCTTTGCGTTTATTCTTTATGTCTTTCGATTCAAGTTACCAAAATTATGGTAGGAAGCCTAGAATAGCATTTCATATAACCTGCAAATGTAAACAACCCACCATTTTTGATAACGTCACAGGGCTGTTCAACACGGCTATGGGTTATTTCACAGGGCAGTGAAATACGGCCTTCCTTGGTTAAATCAAAGTATTTCTTTTTTTTAACTAAAAGAAAACTCACCCTTTCAGGCCAAAGCTCATATTCACATATACCTGGTGTATACTGACTGTGGTGGGATTCTGCTACTGTTGTGATCTCTAGTCTACTTCTCTTGTTATTGTGCCTGGTCAGCCTCAATCTAAAAACATGTCATTGTGATTCACTAGTACTTATGTGGTTGTGGAAAATATTGTCTTGTTTAGTTATACCTTTTTGTATGTCTGGTCACATATGCTGTCAGTCAATATAGAAAGCTGCAAAACAGGGCAGGGAAAATATGATGCACATCCTCTGTCTTAAATATCTAATATTCCCAGTTAAAAGGGAAACGTAGCAAGTCATGTTGATAAGCTAGGAGACAATTAACATCAAAAAGATTTAAAAGTAATAACATTATTTGATGTGGTAATTTTATGATAAAACATTGAAATTCCGTAAAAATTACAGTGACTTCTAAAAATCGGAATTCCCTAAACTAACGTGGGTTTCCCGGCTCCTATTGATGCCAGTGATTCTCCGTTTTTTCTACAGAATATTTTTTACAGTGTACCTACCCTAATTTCTGGAACATGTTGCATGAAACACACCTCTCTTTTTTGGGCTCTAATGTGAGTTCTATTTCATAAGGGAGCAGGCAATAATGCCTTGATTAAATACAAGATAACTAGTGTAATACATGCAAACATGAGGATTGAGGTGTTGGAGAAGGTGGCTAAAGCTGGGCCACCTGATTGGTGTTATGACCAATCTACTGGGAATGTGCATGATTGTGTTGGGACTGCGTCTGTAGTAACATCAGTCAGACATATAGATGGGTGCCAAACAGGATAAGATTAGCACCAGTGGGGTTGACCAATTGTCTGAATGGCTACAATTACGCAGTTGTCTGGAGTTCACATGGGTTTAAGGCTGTGTCCCATGAGATGGGGCCAATGTGGTAGTCTTTGACCGGGTGCCATCTTTGACCAGACGCTGTCTTTGACCAGCTTGATAGAAAACAGTTTATTAAGGGTAGATGAAGATAAAAATGGGATGAAAATGTTTATGGGTGTTATAACACTTTAAAGCAGTAGTTAGTAGCCCATTTACATGTTCATAGGTTCTAAAAGAAACGGTTTTTATCAAGCCGGTCATAGATGCCACCAGGTCAAAGATGGCACCTGGTCAAAGACTATCACATTGGCCCAATCTCAAGAGACACAGGCTTAAATGCTAGGTGTTCTAGTGGAAACTGATTTGCAATTGGTTGCTTGTTGGAATTGATAGGTCGAACAATAGATCTTCCCTCTGTTGTAAAAAAAAACACTCTCTTAGGGCATGATTATAGACTATGACTGCTTATATTCTTTACAAAGGTGCTATATTTTGTCAATTAAGGCAGACCAAAAAATATTATAGTCCAATAGTCCAACAGACTTCCAACTTTATTCATATTGACCTAGCTTTAGAAATGTTCTACATTTCCACCATGTCTGTTGGAAATGCTGTGCATAGTTTCACTTTAATTCATGATGTAAGGCACAACCAACCGATTTATGAGGGACAATAAAAGTAGAGGGTGTTATTCTCATACCGGGGCCAAGCTCAAGAGAAGAAGAAATATATCCACCCAGATTAGATGTCACACAATAATGTTTTCAGACCATAACATTGTGACCACCGTGGTTCTCACCAAGGGACTCCAATTGAATTTGAGGATAATTGTCATATTACATAGCCTCTAGGTTTAACACCTCTTAAAGCCAACCATCCAACTCCCCAAAGCCTTGAGCACACAAGACGTCGTAATACCACAGCCTCCAGAACCAGCAGCTGTAACACTACAGCGCCGTCTCGGGGGTAATATAAAGTGACTAGTGACTCATAATGACAAGTGACACGAGTCTAGTATATATTTTGGCGTTTATATACGAAGTAATAAAACAGTTACATTTTATGCAATACATGAAATGTTGATACGAGTGTACATGTTATACAGTGGTACATGGTATACAGGTTTATAATATTTAGACAGCTTTAAACATACTGTAATACAAGAAACCTTGACATCGGTATTTAATGTGAAGTTTTTGTGTCTATACTCTTGGATAGAGTCTTGGTAGTCTTTGAGTACATAAAGTACCGGTACAGGGCATGGGTGGGTGGGAACCAAACCGCCGCCGGGTCAACGTAAATATGTGTAGTTGTGTACGCTGCTGTGACGTAGTACACATGCCAGTACCAGGGTGAGCCGTGAGATGGCGCCACTGCGCTGCGGAGAGTCTTTTAGTTTTGCCGCTGAGATCCAGGGGGCGAGACTCGTGCTGTCATTAAACCGGAATTTACAATTGCGGATAATGACAAGTGACACGAGTCTAGTATATATTTTGGCGTTTATATACGAAGTAATAAAACAGTTACATTTTATGCAATACATGAAATGTTGATACGAGTGTACATGTTATACAGTGGTACATGGTATACAGGTTTATAATATTTAGACAGCTTTAAACATACTGTAATACAAGAAACCTTGACATCGGTATTTAATGTGAAGTTTTTGTGTCTATACTCTTGGTGCAAACATGGCTGCTAATTTAGCAGCAACTCTGAAGGAGGCTTGTTTTGGAACGTAAGTTTTGAGTCCATTTTGGGACTGCCAGGTCCCGTGTTCGGCAATGTCCTCTCTTGTGCAGTTGGCGCGCTGAGCTGCTTGGGCACCCCCACGTCGCAGTGAATGCATTGTCACATCCAGGGCGTACGGACATGCTTTAGCATGGAGGGCAGTCTGCATTACTAGCGCCAGCTGACCTGGGGTGAGAGGTGTGTGCATGGGGGTCATGAAGGCTGGGTCCCCTGGGCGGCCAGGGTAACGGTCAACATAAGAGTCCCATGCTGCTGCCGGACACGCTATGCTACCGGGTATTCTTGGTAGAGCTAGGACTGTAGGTAGGGCTCCTTTCTTGATAGTTTTTGTAGAATGAATTACTATGAGCAGACCTCCCTCACCACTGGTGATATCCTTCCTAGCCAGGGTGTGAGGGCCTCTCCATAACATAACTGAGGGTGCAAGAAGGTTCGACGACCTTAAAAAAGAGAAAAAACCAATGCACATTGCTGCTTTGACCACAGGTCCACTGGCGGCACGGTCCAAGTATTCACATGCCAGCAGAAGATCCTCCGGTCTCATGGCCGGTGCAGGAGAGGGCACATGGGGGTTCAGGTTCTCAGCCCCCTTTGCTACTCTCTTTGCTTGTGGTGAGGCTAGGCTTGATGGGTTACCACCCCGGTCGGCAATCCAGACCGAGGCACCAGACGTGTAGCACTTTCTTGACACTGGATGGCGCAGGGAGTTTGCTAGGTACTGTTGATACAAACAGGCATCTGTCACTGACGGGGAGAGTATCTCTACACCATACGCCAAGGCGAATGTCAGGTACATAGCAGCATGCCTGTTGCGGTTCTCCTGTGTCTTCTCCGAGACGGCAGCAGCATATGAGATGAGTGCCTGCTGGCCCAGTGGTGTGCCTAGGATGACAAATACATTGTTCATTACATGATCAAATTTTGGAGAAGAACGGGAGGGGGTTCTGGGGGTGAAGTCTCTTGAGTCCCCTTTCTTTGACCAGGCGTTGGGCCAAGTCCCTCTTTGCTTGGTCATGTAGCCTACTCAGAGCATCTGGAAGTGGAAGGAGAGAACCTGGTTTGTGCCGGATCGACACTGTTTGATCCCTGAGGGCAGCCTCCAGCCACATCTGACGAGAGCAGGCTGCCAGGATGTGGTCTTTGGTCCTCCCTGTTTGAAGGGCGAACTTTGATGACATGTTATCAGTGTTAATCACAATACGGAGGCCAACACCACCTGGGGGTGCTAGTGTACGGTAAGCCGTGACCAAGTTGACTGCTTCACTCTGGGTTATGTGTGTACACATCCCCAGGTGGACTTTGTCATACACCAGGTCGTAGAAGTGTGTGTCAGAGTTACCACCCCCTGCACGGAGGGTTGAATCACACTCTATGACGTAGTCCTTGAGGTCTGGCTCCAAGAGTCGCACACCATTGGTCAGTTCAGCGAACTTTTCAAACCACCTAACGTCAGCTTTGAAGGATGTGGTAAGGAGGGTTGGGCCTTTTTGTGGGGTGCCCCTGAGGGTACCCAGGATCCTGCAAATGAAACGTCTTGCGTGTGGGAGGCAACGCGATACATGTATTAGCTTTCCAACTAGGGACTGGATTTCGAGCCTACTTGCTGACGACTTTCTGGACCACTCCCTGCACTCCTTGAGTACCTCCTGGAGTTTGCTGTGTGGGACAGAAACAATCATTGAGTTAGTGTCTACAGTGAACCCCAGCCATTCCATGCACTTTGATGGGGGGGAACACTTTTTGGGGGCTAGTGCTAGGCCTAAGTCCTGCATGAGTGCTAGGAAGACCTGGTATGACTCTTCTGCTTTGGCCAGTGATGACTCATAGCCACAGAAATCGTCCAGGTAAACCAGGACCTGAAAACCTTTCTTCCTCATGAGGTATGTGACTGCCATTGTAGTTCTTTGACACGCCCCTCCAGAGAGACGCGACCCGAAACTGGGACATACGTCCAAGTAGGTCAATCCTGCGACCTGAAACCCAAGGAGGGGGGTGTCTACTGGGTCCACCCTCAGCTGGCGATAGGCACGCTGGAGGTCCCCTTTCCACATGAATGTGCCGGGACCAGACTGTCGGACAGCAGTTGCCAGGTCTTCAACAGTGGGGAGGGTGTATTTGTGAGAGACCCCTTCTAAACAGTTTTTTGTTATACCAGCATTTACCGTAGGGGAGCCCTCTGGGTATGAGAGGTCAAGGATGACCCTCCTATCCATGGACCCTTTCTTGGGCTGGGTGATGAGGGGGGCAATGTGCGTCCAAGGTGCAAACGGGGGTTGCTTGAAAGGACCTATAATCCCTCCTAGGAGGAGTTCTTTGTTGACAAACTGCTGTACCTGGAGTGGGTAGTCTGTAGCAGACTTGTGGTTTTTGGCAGCTGAGACAGGGGGGACTAGCGCTGTGTAGCCCACTGGCCAACCATACTGCAAATAATCACATAGTTTAACATCATGGTACCCCACCAGCAGTTCTCTCCAGCGGGGGATGTTAAGGCCTGAGGGGACGCTAAGCCTACTTGACAGGTGGTTGGGGAGTCCTGAGGCATTTATCACAGAGTACAGTTGTGCATACACAGGTGAGACAGACCATACTTCTTGTGACATGAGAGGCCATATTGCCTCCTTGACTGGCGCATACTCCTGGGGTGAGGGGCCAAGTGAAACTGGGTCCACCTGCTCCTCAAAAGAAGCTGACACATCATTGACACATGAGCGAACAACTGCTGTCGCATTCATTTGGCTTGGTACAAAGAGGTCAATTGGGGTCACACATGTATCAGAGTTAGTGGTCTTTTTGTCATGAAGCAGGGGTCCTCCCAGAGTTGGGGTCATGTGACCGGTCTGGGGCGGAGGTGCTTCGGTGACCTGCAGGGACGCGGCCCGCAGCTTTTGTGGCGCCGGGCGGGTGGTCCCAGGCACGGAGCCAGTTGAGGCTGGAGGTGCTGCATTCAATACATGATTATTCACACATTCATCAATAATCACAGTCGGGGGACATGAAAGTACATTGTTAACCAGATGTGTGCTAGCCAAGGTCTTTACCGGGTCAGCAGAGTTAGTACTGGGGCCGGTCTTGACCGGCCTGTTGCCGAAATGTCGGCTGGGAGTTGAACCTGCCCTTGTTGCGGCAGCTCATTTTAGGGTGGTAGAGGATGGTGTTTAAGTTCTTCCTACAGAACTTACAGTGGTGCCCCTGTGCCACCCCTTTTTCTATATGGCTATCCTGCTTTGGGCATTCTCCAGTGGTGTTCCATGCCGGGCATGGGACATCAGGCCTGACTACAGGTGGGCGTATTGGTGGGCGGGACTTGGGTTTGCTGTCAGCTACCGGTTGTTCCCCTTGATGGATCTTGCCCTGCCTGAAGCGTGCGCCTGAGTCCCTGAGGCGCTGGATTTCTCTATCACTAAACCAGGTGAGCTGGTCGTCCCCTATTTTAGTGAGCACCTCTTCAGACCAGTCCCTCACCTGGGGCCAGCTGAAGTCCTTACCGTCCTCAATGACCTCATAGATGTGGGCCGCAACACATGGACGGGCCACATCTTGGGTGTGGGGATCCTTCATGATCCTGTATAGGCCCCACAGGTATTCACACGGGGAGAGCGACCTGAGACCTGTTTTCACCCTGTTAGGCCCCCTGAAGACATAGTGATGGGGGTGAGTGGGCCTACCTTTTATTGTAGATAACTGCTGTGCGGTGCTGATAAGAGACTGCACTTGCATGTTGATAGCAGCATCAGACGCCCCACGAGCTGAGAGTGGTAGGTGAGCAGGAGCAGTGTTTACCTGTGCTCCTGCCAACAGTGCATAGACGTCATCACTACCAGGTGCTCCAGCGGTTACAGCTGTGTGATGCGGTACTTGGTGGTCAAGGTCATACACAGGCCCCCCGGCACCAGAAACCACTGTAGAAGCAACATCGTTAGCATACCGGTTACTTGGGTCTCTAGCGGCGAAGGCGCTGGTGTTTGATGGTGTAGCATTGTTAATGGTGATAGGGCGATCATACGGCCCGGGGCGTCGACCTCTGCCCTGGGCACGGGGTTGCTGTCGGATATACACCGGGGTGACCTCACCTTCATCATCACCTGTGCCGTGAGCGTTGTTTACCTGAGCCTGGGGACGCTGTGACATGTGTACCTCAGGGTCAGGGGACTTTGAAAGTTCAGCGGCAGCAGTAAGGCCTCTCAGATGGTCAAGAATTTCATCAGATGTCTTTTTTAAACCACCTATTTCACCTTCAAGGTCGGCCACCCGGCCGGCCAAGGCTGCCTCGTGTTGTCGGGGAGACGCCGCGGCCCTTTGAGCTCGCACGGCCGTGGTTTTACCCACCTTTCCCTTCGCTTTCGGGGGCACCTTAGTCGGCTTCTTGGTGGGAGGAGCAGCCACAGCGCTCCGTGTTGCTCGAGGCATGTTTATAGATGTCGTGTTTGTAGAAGAACCTCAAAAAAACTAATCTAACTACTAACTACTGACAAAAACCAAACCGCCGCCGGGTCAACGTAAATATGTGTAGTTGTGTACGCTGCTGTGACGTAGTACACATGCCAGTACCAGGGTGAGCCGTGAGATGGCGCCACTGCGCTGCGGAGAGTCTTTTAGTTTTGCCGCTGAGATCCAGGGGGCGAGACTCGTGCTGTCATTAAACCGGAATTTACAATTGCGGATAATGGATGAACCGCCCACAGACGGCTGCTAACCAGGTGGGTAGGTACACCCTAATCAGGACAGTCAGGCAACAGTGGCCCAGATGGTGACTTCTTGCCGTGCTAGTGCATGAAGGCCACTCCAAAAATAATAATGGTTTCTCATCACCCAGCGCTCCATAAATTTGTATTTTGATGAATTATAATACTCTCTCTTTTTAAATTTCTTTTTTGGTGAAAATTATGTTTAAAATGGACAGATATTTGTGTATATATTTTTTTGGTATCAGATTAAGGCTTAAGATGTCAGTGATGCAGTGAGCCAAATACTCTTTTCAGGCCAAAAAATAAAAGGTGTGTTACAGGTTACCCGACCCTACCTAGCACATCAGGCGGACCCTAGAAATGTTTATCCAATTTTCGCCATTTTGGGGCTATTTTTGAGTTGAGTTGAGGTACTTCAAATGCCCTCCAAACCCCTTATATAACTACCTCCCACATACCCCCACTCACCTGGCAGACCCTATCACCCTCCCCCGCACAGGTTCACTGGAACTCTCAAGCTGGATAGCAATTATATAGGAAATGTACTAGAGGAACTGGGTGGCTTTTATTTACACCTATTTGAAGATTGTCTGAGTTCTATGATAGATAGAAAGAAAATTCCAAAAGATTTAGTTTACATCTCTCACATTCTATATCATAAAAGAAATAGAATTGATCATTTAATATTTCTAATTTTTTCTGGAGTCCCTAGGTCAGTGAGCCCGCACCGAAGTGTGTGTGTTATGTTCTTTCAGGCTTTTCAGCCTTAAGTAAATAAAAAAAAAACTTTTGATCTAACCCTAGGTTTTTAGACCATTTAGCTTAACCTGAACCTTTTCTTTTTTTGCCTCAATAAACTCTTACCCACTATATTATGTGAACTTTGTCCGCGAATGTCTACATTTCTCCATACGTTCTGACCCCTCAATAGAAATAGTTTTCTCTTAATTGAATGAGACACCTTCGTTGTATTTTTCAGTGCTAACTGGTGTGAAACAATTTCTTTAGTGGCATAAGCATAGTTTAAAAATGAATGGTCAGTTTTGTAGCCATAATGGATGAACCACCCTTGCAGATGCCTGCTAGATTGGTAGTAAATTATAGTAAATCAGGACAGTTAGGCAACAGTGGCCTGGATGGGGACTTCTTCATAGGTAAAGCTACATATAAAGTTCTATAACGTCACAGTGTCGGTAAACAAAGGCTACACAGGCAGGTAAACTCTATAAAATCATTAATTACACCAGGAGTATAATTATCTGCAGGTTTTACCATACAAGATACAAATCACTTGTATGTGATCGGTTTTACCCCATAACGCCAACTTTTCTGTCTATTTGTATGTTTCAGGTTACCCCATCCTACCTAGAAAAACAGGGCCAGCCCTAGAAATGTTCATCTAATTTTAAAAGAATACTTATATTTTAGATAATTCTGGAGCTATTTCAGGGTCAATTTGATAGTCCATGAGTCAATGCCATTATCTGCGAGTCAGCCCTGAAGTTTGTGAGTCAATTTCAGGCCATGTATCCTGAAGCACACCTTCGATTTTCTTTGGTCTAATAAGACTAATAATGGCTGTTTATAAACGTTTTAACTGACTAATCCCTGGGTCAGTTAGCAGGGCCAGTTATAATTGACACAATGCCAATGGGGGAGTGATCTAAGGGATGATTATGAATCTATGTGATCCTCTTCTACATTTAGCTGTATGAATTCTACATTTAGCTGTGTGAACCTCACGCTAGAAGACTTTTTTCTAGCCGAAATGCATGTATGGGATCTTCTCCCTAAGTGGTCCTATTCTAGATGTAGTTCCCTGATCATCACCCTACATCTTTCCTTGTTCTATACCCATATTTGGATGAACACACTTATCAAGTCATTAGTATGAGTTGTCGAAATGGCGTTAAACATCCATTACTCACTCAAGTCATTAAAAAGGGGACTGAAAACGTAATGATGGTGAGTCTGACTCTGAGTCATTCATGCAGACATATAGCATATACCATATTGTAGACTTACTACTGATATGACCCTTCTGGTAAGGGTGCTACTTAAAGTATCATGAGCTATACATATCTCCGCTAATATATGAAATATACACAAATGATGGCAATGAACCAATCTAGCCAAAGCCGAGGGCTACATAGGGATTGGCCCGTCTGAATGGGTCTAGCCTTTAAAGGTTGGGCAGAGCTGAGTCAGCATTCTATGGGCATCACGTTTGCAGACTCTACCCTGGCACATGTCCTTTAAGTCATTTGATAGACAGCGTTACCAGAGGGGTATACCCCAGTATAAATGATGTATACCCCAGAGAGACATGGACAACTGGTTCACATTTAATGCCCTTAATCTGTAGGTAGGCTGGCTGGGGGATTTTTTCAAATGGATCGGACACATATATCCTATATTAAATTTTAAAGAAAGCCTCAACATTCACATTTAATAGCTTGTCATTGTTCTGTTGATAGAGTAACTAGGTAACTAACTGTAACTGATAATAGATACCTCACCCCTCCAACCTTTCTGACAAATCTGAAGGCTGGTACATAATACATACTTAGGATCAAAGCCAACTTCAAAGCACATTGCTGTCATCAATGTCTGATGTGTTTGCTAATTGCTCTCTCTATAGCCCTATAACAGGGGTGCCCCTAGGGGTATAATATGATGTTAATGCTTGAGAATGGGCGCCATTATAACCCCCATAGACTGACGCTGGCTGGCACTAGGGGCTATCATTTCCGTCTAGAATGTATCATGTTCAGTCAATTCAGATCGTTCTGTGGTAATTTGCCAAAATTTGCAAATCGATAATTTCTATACAAACTGTAAGTACAAAAATGTAATTTTAATTTCTTTATCTACAATACAAATAACTTTACATGCACAATATAAAGCATGCTGTCGTGTACCTGCATTCAATACTATTATAACGAAAAGGGAATTGCATTGATACATGAATTTGCCATTCCTCAGTGTGAATTCTCCCGACTGACAGTTGCTATACTAAGGTGCAATAACATCTTTGAAACTTGTACTGGGAAGTCTAATTTGCTAAGTATTAGTGAGTTGCTCGCCCGCACTGTATTGTACTATATTGATGCATTGTGTCAAACCTGCAAGAGTATCAAGCCCGACAAACCCTGAGGGTGTACATTGCAGGAAGCCAGATGTAAACCACACTTGTTTGAAGCGACGAATGTAAATTTCAGGAGTTATATCGCTCAGTAATACACACACAATTATAGTTGATATAAGACATCAATTGAGCGAGACCAAAAGAACAATACGACAATGTAAAGACACAATACATTTGCTTTTAGATCATTTCAAATTTTAGATACTGTAAACGTAGATATTTTCACTGATGTAAATACAATAAAAAGTACAATTTCAAACTGATTCAGATTCGCGGATTTCCGAAATTTGGCACTTTATTTCAATACTGTATAAATATTCGCTTTGTACATATTTCCTTTGGGTTATTAGATTCCGCGAAAATGGCGAAAATATGTACAGTGCGAAAATATCGACGTTTATAGTACATCGTAATCAAGGAATGTGACGTCATTCAACACGACATTCTCACACTGAGGTTGTTTGACAACGCAATGTTATCCATTCTAAATTTGAAGGAGTGAAGAGGTGATTCAATTCACATCAATATACACAGAAAACACATCAACTAAAGTACTTTTAGTATTATAGTATAGCCTAACAGTCTCTTTGGAAAAGTGTGCCAGAGAGAACGAATGTATATATCTACCTAATAATCAATCTCGAGCACTATTTGCTCAACATTTCTTTGTGTCTACCTATGCTAAAAGCCACTAGGGTAGAATCACCATAAGTTAGACAGTTAGATAAGTTAAGGGGAAATTGAATCTAAAAGGTATTTGCAGGGTAAGCCTCTAGTCAAATGCCTAATGCCCAATGCCTGACTGCCTAATAGTGACAAAAAATGTCAATACTTGGTGCCTAAATTGAACCAGCGAGTATCCAAAATTGAACCAATGCTTAATTCATTTCCATTTTCTTTCAGGTATGTATTCAGGTATTCAGTTCTGCATAATATCTTTCCATGTACATATTATAGGTTGTGGCTCTGTGTTAAGTGACAAGCAGGCTATATTTCATATAATATCCGGGTCCAATTTTGGAACGGGTTCCCGAATTGTACACAAGCTGCTGCCTTTCAAGGAAACTCAATTTGGTCCAATTCAGGCACCTCTTCATGTTGTCATTCACTTTCTCCCTTCCATGAACCATCCGTGAAATTTTATTTTCACCCAAAAATAAAATGTTATATCTTACTATCTAGAGGGATTTTGTTTCCTAGCAATTTGGAAGGCTTAAGTAAACAACTAAAAAATTAGATCAGGAGGTCCAAAAATCAATTACCCTTAAATGGTGCATTTTACTGACCACAACACACAAAAAAAACATGTGTAGAATGTACTTGAAATTACCTAAAATGTGGCAGTACTGAAATTTAGTTTTAATTCCTGTAGCTGAGGGAAACAGGGGTGGTCTAATTTCCAATTTTGGAGTCAGGCCAGGAGTGTGTCCGACCCAAAGTAGATCTACCCTACTCTTCAACCATATGTGTGACCTCTGTTTTGAACATTCTGTATTTGCTAGCAGCCTATTCTACGCTACTCAATATAATGCGAGTTGGAGGTCGATTCCCCAGCATTAGGCTATATTCATTATTCCTGTTGAATTGTATAGACGTTGGCTTGACCTGAGGTATTGCCTGATATCATTAGTCAAAAAAGGCGCCAGTCACAAATATTGAACAGAATCCATGACGTGCGATATAGTCTGGTGATACATACCGAGGTTGTAAGGGGGAATGCATTCAATCGCTCTGCAATACAACACTGCAAGCTGGAAAGCTGGAGATTCGATTCCAGCATTGCAAGCTCAATCAGAACATGGCAATGGTCACACAATATCTGATATCGGGTTTTGAGAAAGTTATAGTAATCATAATAACTAGACATCCCATCTCTCAGGAGGCTGTTGGGGCCCTTGTTGGTTCATTCATGGAAACTCTGAAACTGAGAATATCAATGGTCGAAACACTTGTAAACCAAGAAGTGCTTACACTATGTTCCTGTCTTGACACGACGCCTACAAATTAATTAAATAAAGTTATTCAAATACCAGACAAACTATTAACGGTTTTTTACCTTTTGACTGAGTACTGCTTCTAATCCGTCCGCCATTTTGTTGGTTTTTTTTTCAGTGGAACACTGCAGTAGCCCCTGTGGATAGTGTATAGCTCCTGTTTCAGCACCTATCTGTATTTCCTTATCTCCTGTACCTGAGTAGTCGTATATGATACTATAATGTAGATTATTTCAGTCCATCCCCAAGCTGTGTGTGTTTGTCAGTAATATGGTTCATGTTTACTATTATCGGTTGTAGCTCATGGGGATGTAAGACGAGTTTAGGCCATAAGGTCCCTGCCCAACAATGAATGTATATTCATCTCACCCGATACCGAGTCCTTTATGGCTGGTAGTACTATAGTTTAATGTCGTAAACAGTTACTTTAGACTGTGTACGTTTGCTGTTTCAGCAGGCAAAGTCAAATTAAACTGGAGTGTCTGTATCGTCCCAGTCTACAAGCAATTTGAAAATGGCCAAAACATCAGGCCTGGAAAATGTTCAATCCTTTAAAAGAGGCAAATGCCTTTCCAAGTTCAATATCCAAGACGTCAAGCTTTGCTTAGTTCGTGTATTGCACTAGAGCTCTTATTTAAATGCTGCATCGTTTTGCTGCCTTGCTAGGCTTGCTTAGGTCTGGTATTCTGAGCTTCATCTCTGCTGCATGTTGACGTTGAATCCAAAGAGGTTGCCTGGTGATCACTCTGGCTCATCAGAACTTCAGCATCTCCGCCCCTTGAAAAGGAAGGGACAAACAGAAAAGGTCAATAAAGAAAGTGGGTAACGATAGCCGGTGATTGTGTCAATGGTATACAGGGGGGTCTATCCGCGAAGTACTTAAAGAGCTATGGAATCGTGGCATTCACTGTAAAAAAGTAAGTGTAGGTAAACATAAAAATCTACTTCAACTGTACAGCATCTGCTCTAGCTTTACAGCAGATTCTTCAGTGCACCTACAATAAAATATGTATACACCTACAGTAGATTCTACTGTTAACCAACAAAGAAGGCAACCAACTCTTTACAGTGCTCATAGTTTGGGAAAGCTATGTACACCTGTTCTGAAATTAATTCATATCATATTTGTTCGTATACAATTGCTGAGGGACACAGTGAGGGGGGGGGGGGGAGGTTGTTGGATTCTTGTGCATGCACTACGAAAATATTTTCAACGGGTTCAAGTTTTTTTTGCTCCTCACCAAATCCCAAGTGGGTTCAAATCGATCTCAAACGACTCCTTTTAGCTCTAGTAACACGCGATAAAGGATGGCATTTTTCTGGTCCCCATTTTTCTGGTCTCCCGTTCTCAAGGTAAGCAAACTAATTTGCCCCCCCCCCCCCATCAACAACATACACCCTATTGTTAGAAATTGATTAGAGTTAGAGCTGATGAGGGCTTATATGAAAGGTACGACTTTTTGATCAGCCCTATTGAAGCAGTTGGTGCAGTCACAAGACGAGTACTGCCATCTGGTACCATCGGTTCACACCACAAGTTGGACAGAATACATAATGTAACACCAGCCTTTGGGTGGGAACAGGCCGAAGGGGGCATCAGAATAATGAGACTAAATAAATAAATTTGTGGCACGATCTGCGAAAAGGGACCTTAGTGCAGGGTGCATTAAGGTCCCTTTTCTCAGTACATGTCACAGATAATGCCATTAAATCAACTATATACCAGAAACATAATATGGACACTTATTCTATCCACAAACAAAATATACATAGTGTAAGATGTGATTTAATGGGAAGAGAAACTTACATGTGTTTCATCCCCAAATATATAAATGGTTTAACTTTAAGTAATGTCGTGAGGGTGGTGGTTGGCCCTGATTGCTGTGCGGTCTGGCGATGTGAATGTACCCGTTTAAATATATACGAGTTTTTATGGCACTGTTTGAGACAATTTGACTGACGAATTGCCTTTTACAAATGGCTGAACTAGACATTTTACAACTTTACAACCATACTTGTTACATAAGTTAATAGCCTTAGAAACATATGAGATGCCCGAAGAATGCTTTGCTGTAGTAGTAATGGTTTGGTGTATGCTTAGAAATAGCTGTGTGGTTGTGTAGACATTGACATTTGTACCCTAATTAAGGCCCACAGGCTATGGGAATCCAGATCCATGTGCCATGTGTCAACATAATATTGTACAACATGCCATTTCCCGAAGCCACAGAGGTCAAGCTAGGAGATGTAATTTGAGATAAAACGCACATATTGCATGTAATTAATTTCATCAAAGTAATAGTTGCCTGTGTAAGATTGCTACGCATTGAGATGAGAAACGACCGTGCATAGTATCCTTTGGGCCTGTCACATGCAAACTTCTCAATTTATCTTGACAGAAATAAATAATTAAAACCTCGCTGCTGCTCCTCTATGACATGACACTAATGATATACACAAGATAATCACATTTAGTGTGTACATGTCAGAGAGGGTCTCAGAGAGAGAGGAAAGTTTAAAAGAGGAAAGTATATATAGGACATTACTCACCTTATCATGATATTGTTTATGGAAGGAGTGAAAACATCACATCATGATGATAGCGGTACATCAGTGTCCCAAGTCCTCCCTTCATAATAGCATGTTCATTCACTTACATGGTTATGATGGATATGTATAGATAGAGGTAGGTATGCCACAGTTTGAGAATAGTGCACAATCCTCTACTATTGAAGTAATCTGTTGGGCAGCTGGTTGGGTTGTGGTTCTTCCTTTACCTCAACCATTCGAGGTAGCAGTATATGATGAGTAATATATTCATTTATATGTGGGAAAACTCTGCTTTATCAATAGACACTAATTAAAAGTAAAAAATAACGTCCTCTGCTCAAACGATCCTTCTGGATGTATGCAATAGACTCTTGCTGTAGACTGTTTCCTCTTCAATATAACTTTATGTCGTAGGGGTAGTGTATGTAGTATAAGACCAAGACACCTGCCTCTATGGTCGGCAATTTGTGGTTGCAGTTACTCAGTGTTAAGCGTTCTGACTCGGTCCCACGCCGTTCCCTTCTTGACTGACTGCACCTAGAACCACTAGTATCAGTCTCGCAGCCTCCCCAATCTCTCAAGCCAGCTGCCTCACTGTGGTGCCCTCCTGTGGACGTTTGGTGAACTACAGGAGAATCATATATTGGGCAGGTATTGCATTCGCATTGCATTCTATGGCAAGCCAAGTTGTTAACATTTTCGAAGTGGTGAAAGTTTAGGTGGGACAGATAGGGTCAGGGTCGTGACAACTGACCATTCCAGCCCTACCGTTTTCTTAACCCAGTGTTCGTTAGGTGGCATACTGTATAATGTAGTTTTGTATGTATTTGGACTGGGATATGCCTACTATCAGTATTCACGTAATCTACATATGCCTTTTTGTGTCTAATTTCAATGTTAATATATATATATATACATAATATATGTTTGGCATATTCCCACCATGAGGAATATGCTTATAGTGACGAAACCTGGGAAATCGTAACATTAGGGGGAATAGCCATAAATGCTCTAAACATGATATTCCAGGAGATAGAGCTAAAAATGTGAATACTTAAGAGAAAATAACCTTAGACTAACTTTTCCCAAGGAATCTTTTGAAGCTATGATCAAAATTCTATTTTCATTCTAAATTAGTCTTATTTGGAATGTAAAAAGAACGTTTTTAGCCATTTTTAGCCCATTTGTTGACATTTGGTTGCCATGCCAACCATCAATTCATTCTTTTGGAATATAAATCATCCCTATCCAATTGCCTCATCCATGAGGATTTCAGAACTGAAAACAGAATGCCAATATTCCTACCAGATCCAAATCTACGTACAATGATATGCATTTATTTATTTGATTTCTAATAATTATGATTCATATGGATTATTTGAAAAAGATTGATATGTGATCGCATTGCAGTCTATTTTGAATTTCTACATGTCCCTACCATCCCATGTTTGAGATGTCATTTCTCAGCAACTATTTCAAATATGTTGATGCATGAAGTATTGAATTGTAGCTGAAGACATGAACTTAAATAAAGGTGTTTTCCCCTAATGTTACCTTTTCCCACGTTTTGTCATTATATATTGATTGACACGGACCATAGCTACCTCACCAGGGGAACCTCTCTACTCAACAAACACTACTCTCGTTCCCAAATCCTTCCGAAGGAAGGCTCTGGTACCAGCCAAATGTCGGGATTTTGCTGGGTCTGGGCAACCCCTACTGGTAGCTTGGAACCAGCAAACAGGAACAGGAAATGGAACCAGAAAGGCTGATGGTAAAACTACCTAAAACTACCATCATACATTCTGGTTCCTGCCCACTGGTTCCAGGCTACCAGTAGGGGTTGACCAGACCCAGCAAAATCCCAAGTTCAAGGTCATTTAGCTGTTACCAGAGCCTTCCTTCGGAAGGATTTGGGAACGAGAGTAAACAAACACTTCCACAACCGTCACTACTCAGATCCCACAGGGACAACTACAATGTGTTAATCTACATTTTTGGAACTTTCTATCTCTCTATCACAGAACCCAGACAATCATCAGATATTTGTCAATAGGATCCACCAAGCTGCCTTAGTATATTCCCTATAGAGTCCATCTGAACAAGTTGGGTCAGGCAGGTGAAGGGGCAGGTAATAATGTGGGAGGTAGCTATGTAAGGGCTTTGAAAGGCATTTGAAGTACTGGGATTGATTGACAGAGCCTGTTAACATGATCACCCAATCATCTCAGTGGGTGTGAGTATAGAGTAAACCAAAATGCCTCATTGACCCAATCATGATTATTATGATGGTGTGGTCTAGAAACAGGTGAGAGCATCCTCTGATTACTTCCATCTTTTGGTATCAATTCAGGGGCGTGGCAAGCAGTTTCAAAGTAGGGGGGACTGAGGCGTATTTTGACCCTTTTTGAACCATTTTTACTTGACAATTTTGGTTTGACCTTTTTTGGGGTAGGTCAAAATTGGGGGGGGGGGGAACATGCCCCCCAGCCCCCCCCCCCTGTTGCCACGCCCCTGATCATATAGCAACATACTGGGATGTAAAGGACCTGGGTGGGACCTTACTACAGGGCAAGAAGACCACACTCTACCGTACAATAGACAAGCCAGAGCTATCTGCCTTTTATAGGGCTCCAGGTCAGGTGGCCTTGTCTACACCTAGCACTACCCTCACACACATCCACACCTGTCCAGCAGGGTGTCTATGGGGGTTGGGTTCACTCACCCCTTAGTGGCACTGCTCCCACCTGGTAGGTGCGATGACTTGGGGTTGTTTAAGTTCTAGGCTTGTAGAGCACTAGACTTACCACCATCCCTGCACTGTAAAAAAGAATTCCGTTAAAATAACGGAGATTCACTGGCAACACTGGGTGCCGGACTTTCACCCTTATTTTTACGGTCACTGTTTTTTCCTAAGTCACCGTTATTTTTACGGAACTGTCACCACTATTTTTAAACAAGAAATCTCCGTTATAAATTATTTTAACAGTGATTCTCAGTACCGTTAAAAAACGGTGATTCACTGGCAAAACTGGGTGCCGGACTTTCACCGTTATTGTCACGGTCACCGTTTTTCCCAAAGTCACCGTCATTTCTACGGAATTGTGAATCACCATTATTTTAACAGAATACAAAACATCACTGTATTCTGATTCAGTGCCTAAACAAGAATTGTAATGGTATTTTGTGTAATTTAACTGATTTGTCCCAGTGTTATTCAGTTCATTTATCCCCCTATACCTAACTCCATGCTCAATATGGTTTCAAACCCAATTTGGTTCCAATCAGCAATATCATCTTAGTGTCAAGACTTCAGACCTAATCATTAGGAATTAGTCTATGAAAGCCTTATAGAATGCTTCATGACACTTTGTGATACCAGTCCATGAGCAGAAGTCACTCTAGGACGGCTACAGAGCAAACATTACAGCTGTATATAGATCTGTATATATATTTCTTATCACCACAAAAATGGTGTTCCTAGCATCCAGGAAAATCTCTTCATGAACCAAACTGCCACCTGGTGTGATAAAACTGAAATCAATTAAACGTAGCTTCACCGTAAAATAAGTGTTTCACTGTAAAAATAAACGGTGTTTCACTGTATTGGATTACGGATATTCAAAGTAAAATTGATTGATTTTACATTGCCTCACCGTAATCATATGTTATGATGAATCACCGTTAAATTTTACACTGATTCTCCGTATATTCAACGGAATACTTTTACAGTGTGGGCCTATATGGAACAGGCAGAGATATTCATTTTATTTGTAAAGTACAATCAATGCTGTGAGAATTTAGTTCTCAAACAGAGTAGGGGTGAACCGGGTATACGGTTTCAACACTAGTCTCATCATGAGTTTTGTGGTGGTAGGGAGTTTGTCCCAAGACTTAGAGGGTTTTAGATTCTAAGTCATAGGGTGTACCTGTGTAGGGCTATCTATTTTAGTAGACTTGCCCCCCCACCCCACATCCCTATACTAAGGGGTTGGTGGGAGCGGCCACTTTTTAAAAAGAAACCAGAGGCCTTCGGGCTCTGGCGAGTCGCATCGCCACCCTTTCTGAGTTTCCTCAGTCACCCTCATGTGTGAGTGACCATAGCCCAGCCCCATGCCCAAATAAGGCACACAGGGTCATGAACTGACGCGGTGTGGCTGATGAACGGCACATGGAGGGATGTCTGTCCGTGTGTCGCCCTCCATGCAGGCTGCCGCTGCCCGAAACGGCCAACCCGTTATAGTAGTGTATGTAAAAAAGAGGAAAGCTCAGTGTGCTATTTTTCACGGGGAAAAAAACCTTTAGTGGGGTGGTGTATTAAAGTTACCTATCTAAGTAACAGTTAGAGCTTTGAAACTTGTCCCGGTAGTATGGGATCGGCATCAGTTTTAACCGATTTATTAAAATTATGTATGATTCGAGAAAGGACACCGAGTTTGATATGTTTTAAATATCATTCTCATGCCCAGAATGTCGCTTAATCTGGAGGTCAGGCATTTATCATATTTTAGGTAACAAAAGCAACATATCGGACAATATCACAAACCTAAAAGCAACAAAAAGCATTCATAAATAGGTTTTTCCCTGTTTTTGATATAATCTCTTTTTATCACCAATAAAATTGGTAACTTCTCTTAGCTGCAGTCACTTATGATAAGTATGGTTGGATGGGCTTTCCTGCATTTCTGGGTGGTAATCTAACAGTAATAGTTAAATGTCACTCCCTAAGAAGGGAGTCTCATAACAGTGCCTGTTATTTGGGGGGCCAGGATGACCATATAAGTTGATATTTAACTTTAGGTTGGTGTGGAGACCAATAATTTATCAGAATGTTCTACTAGGGTAATTTGATGGTGCTGATTCCGAATCTCCACTGTGTAAAGTGATATCTGTGTCACAACAAGGTCAAATTCAAAGTCAAATGTCACGATTTGGTGTAAAATGAGGCTGAAATGAGTACACACATTATGAAATGAATACAAAAATATCAAAGGTGAAGCTTATTCATCTTATGTATCTTACTCACGTCTGTCTTAGTTATACTGTTGATATAGTACCAGAACGAATCATTGCAAAAAAAAAGAATAGAATAAACTATTTCCTTTAACTGCTATTACCCTGCTTAAACTGTTTCAGTCTCAACCTTACACATGGCAGATTCGGGATCAGCACCTTCAGAATACCCTAATAAGAGTCTCAGACAAAGTATTGGTCACCACACCAACCCCCTTTTACATTGTTAGCCTGGCCCCCCCAATTATCTGTGACCAAGCTAGGAAAAAGACCCATGCGGGGAGGAATTAGTATTTAAAGTTGGTGTCATACCCTTTAAAATGACATATCATGAGCTAATAAATTCCTGGTAGTTTTGTGGGAATTGCTTTTCAAATATTAGTACATATCAATAACTAAAAATGATGAATAAGCTCTAAAAGCATCGCATCCCATAATAAACAGCAATATTCATGAAAAATCAGTTTTATTGATAAATAACCAAATAAAATTGTACTTTTTAGTCTAAATTTGGTTCTAGAATGAATTTTGACAGTCTGTTCTCAGTTTTGAGTAACTGATGTGATTTTTAAGAAACCGGGACTATTATCTCCCATTTTGTGTAATGGAATGATTTCCATGGCAACCAGAATATGTCTTATATGCTAATTTTCCATAGAAAACATTCTTTTTGCCTTCCAAATATGGAATGTTTGCATTAAGATAGAACAATTATAATAGGTCTATTGTATTCTAGGCCAAAAAAGGCCGTGACTATTGACAGTTCCAAAAAGGAACTGTCAATAAGAGAAAAAAAATCTCTTATTGCCAGTGTGAACTGTCAATAAGAGAATTATATCCTGGTATTGACAGTTTGAACTGTCAACCCGGGAATCTTATTCTGTAATTGACAGTTGGAACTGTCAATAAGAAGATTGATTTCTACTATTGACAGTTTGCACTGTCAATAGCTGGCCCACCTTGATCTAGCTATTGACAGTTCAAACTGTCAATAGTGGAAAACTTTCGTCTTATTGACAGTTCAAACTGTCAATAGTGGGATATTTCCCTCTTATTGACAGTTCAAACTGTCAATAGTGATAAATTATACCCATTATTAACAGTTCTTGAGAGAACTGTCAATAGTGAGAATTTCCTCTCTTATTGACAGTTCCTTACCCTTACTGCCATGTACCTGAGAACGATCTTGGTAGAAAAATGGATTTTGAAGGAAAAATGGATTGGATGGAAAAATGGATTTTGATGGAAAAATGGATTTTGATGGAAAAATGGATTTTGATGGAAAAATGGATTTTGATGGAAAAATGGATTTTGATGGAAAAATGGATTTTGATGGAAAAATGGATTTTGATGGAAAAATCGATTTTGATGGAAAAATCCATTTTTGACTCAAATGTCAGTGGGAACTGTCTATAAGGCAGAAATATTCCACTATTGACAGTTCACATGAGGAACTGTCAATAACAGGAATAATTTCCACTGTTGACAGTGTGAACTGTCAATAACAGAAATATTTTCCACTATTGACAGTTCGAACTGTTTTTGCACAAAAAACCAGTCTAGGGCATTTTTATTTGAATCATACACTCTTGAGCCATTCTAGTGCCCCCTGGTGGCCAAAGCCAGTACTAAAAGTCCCCCGCGGATGGGTCTTTTAGCTAGTCGGGTCACATGTGAGGCACATGGATCCACAGTTGCACCAAAATGACCACCTGCTGTGTGCACTGTTCACAGGGGCTCACCTAGCGGATTCTTGGGTCCCTATCTATGTACCTATACCTGCAAGTTGTGCCCACTCTGGTGATCTCAGAGAAGGAAATGCTTCTACTATTTACTTTAATATAGCGGAAAACCTGATAACTGCAACCAGGACATCTACAATTTCTGAAAATCACCCTTGACCTAAAAAATACATCTTTCCTACAAAACATTTCCAACCAAAATTAGCTAGTGACCAAGGAAAATCGGAACACTGGTCTGTAGCGTAAAACCACCTGAATTTTGCCTGAATTTGCACTGAATAAATTGCATTTTCACTAATTCCAAATCTAGCCTTTGAAAAAATTGGAAACTCACTGAGAATCCCTTTCCTATTATTTGATTGAAATTGGCAGACATTCATAAGCATGTGTGTAGGTTTTCATAATATTGGCATCATTTCCAAATTATTTATGGACCATTCAGTGCTCCTGCATTATTCACTTCTGACCAGAATCGTATATGACTCAGTTTTCTGCGGGATTACCCTCTTTGAGACCCGGTGTGCTTGATCAAGACACGCCAGCCCATTTAATGTGAGCATCAAACAGTAGTTAGTACAAACATTAAGCACAAGGTGGCGCCACCCCACAAGCCCAACGACCCGTTCTCTTATCTCTGACTTATTCCTTGATGGGTAAAGTCATAGAGGGGTTGCAAAGAGATGCAGAATGCTTGATTTGGTGAATGCTTTGTTTGGAATAATCAAGTTCATAGATATGATTTAAGAGCGGGATTGGGGCGGGGCAAACCCTCTCCCCCCCCCCCTGATATATAAACTTTGAATTATCCTTCTGCAGGGCAACTAGTTGTAAGACTGCACATATTTTAAGACAATGCATTATTTGTTAATTTCCATCTGCAGTATACCAGGGTAGGGTTGAAAACCTTATCTTCAGTAACAACCTTATCGTCATATCCATATGGATTTACCGGACTGTATTTAGTCTGACGTATCTAAGGTTTATATGCTGTATATACTCTTACACCTGGCTGTTATTGGAAGAGCATCTTTGTTTTGAAATTATGGCCAATAAACAACTCAAACTCAACAAACTCAACTCAATGGGCAGGTCAGGAGAGGGTACACACAAAAACTTACTATATACGCCACTGACCTCTGGTCTGTATCAATGTCAGAGTGTGAAAAGTACACATGTACGGTTTGTGTTATGTACATAGCAGTGCCGGAGGCCAGGGTAGGGCCTGCTGATACAGATCTATAGGGTAGATGTGAAAACGTTATCTGCAGTAACAACCTTATCTGCATTAAAGGGCAGGCCAGGAGATAGTCATATAGATACCCCAGGGGACCCCTGGGTAATTTATAACACAAAAAAAAACAGATAGGCCTAGATGGGTTTAGATACAGATAGCATCAATGGAGATTGTGACTTCTCCGATGCAGATAACAGTTTTTTTGTGGCAACACTATTACTTGATGCAGACCACGTTAACTATTTTGATGCAGAGCGCGGTTGGATGAACTGCAGGTCATGTTGATTAGTTGCACATACACCCACATGGACTATTTATTTAACGTAGTTTGTGATTAAAGAGATGTTTGTGGCTTCAGAGACATGTGTGGCGTTTTGTGTTACAAGAGCCCAACCAAATACACTACTAACAAAGAGCCCTACACATATATATGCCCTTGGAAAAGGGACCAGTATACAGTAAGGTTAGCTACGACCTAGTCTGATATCTATTGACCACAAAATATACAGAACACATCCTACAGTAAATGTACGAGGGTGCAGGTAGCTTTGGGCTGAGACATTTTATATTTTCCCTATGTAAGCATTATAGGCCTATTTACCGCTGTGCAGTCAGGTAAGCCGTATTTGGAAATCGCATAGGCCTGCTCTAATGGCATCTTGTAGGGTGTTTACCCGCTATATGAAATATTCATCGCATATATGTAATTCTTTATACCTTTTATGGAAAGGTAAATATGTCAGGAATATAATGCAGAAAATGGCATGTCAATACATGCCATAGTTATTTCTTGAGATGACTAAATGTGATGCAAGGTTGGTGGTTTTATTGGAAAGGGGCTCTAACCCTGTACAGTAGAGGGGGGCAAAAAAAAAGCTTCTCGAAAGGGGAAGTTTGGGACCAAAATTTCCCAGGAGACGGGGGGGGGCAAAAGCAAGAAAATGATAAATTGAGAAATATCCCTAAACTGAAAGGCCATGCTGAGTTTTTGCTGGTCAGCATATGCTTTTTTTTTCTGTTTTTTTTTTGCAAAATGCTAAAGTTCCCATCGGCGGATCCTTTATCAAAGTTATCAGAATAAAACGGCCTAATACAACACAAATACATTGTATGAGAAGCTGATACATTGAGGTTTACAGAAATATCATTATCATTTTATGTAGTCCTAGTAATAACTCCGATATGTGAGAGTCTCATTGTTGGACACATGTTTCCTCTCTCTATTTCCGTTCTAAATGACAGGGAAATGAGCAAATGATGATTGGGGGGATAGAAACCCCATGTCCCTACATGTGTGACCTTGCTACTAGTTTATATCGTTATTACAAGTACTTGCTAATTAAACTAAGACGTAAGCAGCTCAAATTGGTATGAAAAATCAACAGAATCGACAAGTAGCATAACACATCTTGATAAGATATCTTTTGGCTTTAAACAAGTTTTTACGTGTTAAATTGTATTTTCAGTGGTTATCAGCGAAAACTAGGATATGATTGTATGTATACATATGCCATAAACCTGAAAAAACACTGTTGTAGTGATATTCAATCATATCAGTCCATACGGTGTAACAGCACCTGTAGATAGATTCTCCTCATTCATGAAGCCACTCTGTTGTAACATGAGGGTATCATCATATAGCAGAAATTCCACAATGCCAAAGTACATGACACGGCACAGAAACGTCCGTGTTCACGGCCCTGAGCGGTGCAGGTAAGCACCTACATCTTATATCGAATATACCTAAGGCTAATACAAAATAATTATAACATCATATACCCAGTGGGCACAGCAACACTTAATAAGTGACTAATAAGCTCTCCATGAAGTGCTTATTATCCATCTATATTGTGGCTAGAATGTAAGAACTATTAGTCAGCTAATCTGCAGCACTTATTAAGCCCTTCAAAGCAGTGGTTATCAAGAGGTTCAATAATTCAGCTAATAAGGGCAACAAAAGTCAAATTTATTCAAAGATTATAATTGTGATACTACCCCACTGCTATAAAGCAGCACTTATAAGTGACTTGCTCTGCAGTTCTTATTAAGCACTTCAAAGCAGTGATTAGTAATAAGCTGAAGTGTGCCACTATTTCAAAAGGAATTCCACTGAAACGTTCTGCTGTTTATTCAAGCATATAACATTCATAAGCAGCTCAGTATACATACATTGGAAATTCATGATTGTTGTACAAATTAATGTTGTCAATGGGAATCGAACTCCTTACCTCCAGATGTAAAGTCCAGTGTGCTATTGCATGAGCTAGTGGGGCTGATGATAAGTGGTGGTCCTAAACCTTACTGTACCCCTAGCATACCCTAGGTACACTTCAAAATCAGCCCTTCATATATCATGCGCACACACTGGCTAAAAAGGGCTTTATTTGCAGTGAGATACAAACAAAAACTGTCTTATTTGAATCTGATTGAATGAAAAACCCATTCAATTCATTTTGGAAATAGATGGGAAGTATCATTCTCTTCAGCTATGCACCCATTTTCTTTGCATAAAGCAAAAGCAAAAGGTCCGGAGGAGTTTTTCTCCAATTCTTTTCGGTTTTATCGAAGCTCTCACAATATACAGAAAAGTGGGAATAGAAGTATTATATCAAAATTGAGTTTGTATTGATAGTGTACAAGTCATAGTCAACCACTGTGAACACATCCTAGCTCCTGACCCTGGCAAACCTGACACACCTGATAACCAACTGGTGACTGTGGTGCAATGTGCCTTGACCGTACTCACTGTCAGATAGTGTGGGATGGCTGCTGTCACAACCTTTTCTCAGAGTCTCCAGTGGTCCATTGTAGCCTTTTCCCCTCCCGGCTAGGACCACCTTCGTCAACACTGATATCTGCTATCTTTTTACCAGTCGCAAGTGCATTATGCTTCTACGGGCTGAAGCGGATCTGTGCAAGTCTCATGGGAGACCAGGACACCGAAGGTTCACTGCAATCTGTCTACTGACACTTACAGACGCGACTCCTGTCAGGACAACTCTTCGGAAAATTTGGTGCCGTGGCTCCTTCTGGGATCGCACCCAGGACCTCTCACACACAAGTCCAGCGACTTACTCATTAGGCCACCAAATCTCCTTGTAGAATCATGGTGTATTCCCCCCTCAAATAGGTACCAGAACAGAAGACAACAAGGAGACACAAAGTATTCTCAAAGATCACACAACCTACCCTTGGGTATTAATATGTTATGACATAAAGTGGTTCTTTGACAATACAAAGACAGTCCTTATCAAGGGATGTCAATGCACTGACTAATAAGAACTTCATTTGCGGGGCTTACAGGGGTAGACACTAACTTTTTCAGCTGTGGGCCACCCGGGCCCGTAGCTCCAAAAACCTATGGGCCCAGACTTTTAGCTGTGGGCCAGCGAATATATTTTACTTTTTTCAAAGAGAAAATCATATGAATTCCTGGTTTACCAATGTTAAAATGACACCAAATTGCTTCATTTCCTCACATTTTTCTCTTTCCAACGACATATTACATGTCTATACTGATCAGTTATATTCCTATCAAATATCTTGCAAAATATCCTGATGGTTATTAGACATTGAAAAAGCAGCCCTTATCAGGGCATGTCGATTCACTGCTTAATAAGGACTTATCTTGCACTGACTGATAAGAACTTAATTTGCAGGGCTTGATATTCATAATAAAGACAATAGTTAATCAGCTATGAATAAGCCCTACTTTTGCAGCCCTGCATAACCCCAAATAAGGTCTTACATGTGATGGTTATTAGACAGTGCAAAAGCAGCCTTTATCAGGGGATGTTGATACACTGCTTAATAAGGACTAAAAATGTAGCCCTTCTTAGTTATTATGAAAACCACCATTAATAAGTCCTGTTTCTGTAGCCCTTCAGCTGTTGTAGCTAACCAGAGCTGCATGGCCCCGCCTAATAAGGGAGGCATATGTAGCCCTGCATGTGCATCACTTATTAAAAGCTTAATATTCTGTTAATTATTGAGTACAAATACCATGCTAAATGTTACCAACTATTGTGTGCTGCCTGAATGGATAATACGCCCTGCAAGGTCATTAGCCACCAGAGCAGCTACTAATCAGTGGTGGCGTGCCCACTGGGTACATACATGGTGATATGGGACGCCATCTATCGAGGAATTTTGGAACTATTCAAGTTAATTGCTATGTCCAATTCAAAGGAATCTAAATCCTACACAAGTATGTTTCAAAATCTGTAACAGTATAATTCATGGGGTGGGGGGGGGGGCGGGGAATTGAATGTCATGCTCCTTACTAAGGCTCACACAAGGGAGTCACCTAGGGGGAGTCACATGGCTCCTTGGCTCACCTAAGGGAGTGACACAAGCACATGGGGTCCCCCTAGAGAGGGAGTCATTCTGGAGGCAACCTGGACCCCCTTCTGACGCCGTTTAATTTCTCAGTGTAGGCTATGCTGTGTGCTGACCCCTGTTGAGTATCAGAAGAACTGCCTTCCTGATTCTGGCATCAGGATATAAATGACAGTACCATATCTGATCTCGAATGCAATCTGCTCTATTTTTATAAATCAGGATTGGATACAGACTGGCACAACATTTGGGTCAGTGCTGCACACAGTCAACCACACTGATATTCCTAGGCTCCCTATACGACCAATCTCTCAGTCACTAGTACCTAACCTAGTTAGTTATTTTTTGGCTCCCTATACAACCAACCTAGGTAAGTTATTATTGTCAGGTTGGTCAGTACTGACTTACCCACCTAAGTCTTTTAATTTCCAGGGGGAGCCACTGAGTGGTGATCATAGCATCTTACAGGTGGCACCAACTAGTGGTATACAAATACAACACACAAATGATGAACCTAGGTTAGTCACTACTGACTGACCCCCTTAGTCATTTTTGAATATAACTTTGCCATTGTGACTAACACACATATGACGAACCTAGGATAGTTTGTACTGACTAACCCTTTCAACCTATGGATTTTCAGTGCACCTACCCTGGCCAGTGTCACCTAAAAATAAGTATAAATGTGGTCCCCTATATATCAGATCGCTACCTTAAACATATGGGAGCTCCGTACGGTACTCCATGCCCTCATGGGGTATATGGTGTAGCCATACTGCATGGCCTCCAAGTTTGTTGATTTTCTTCATTTTAAAACATTACCTCAATGTGATCTTGAAACACAAAACCCCGTTTTTCAACGTTCATAATATATGATACATTACTCATTAGAGCTGGTTCTTTGGCAAACAGCAGGGCGGAAGTGACGTCACGACGTCACAGTGGGAACAGCCCCTCCCCCCCGGGTTACTAATGAACTAACCTGTTACTCCCACCTGGTACTAGAAGACCAATAGACGTGTCTAATGCATCACCTGACATCACCATTGGTCTATTTCAACATATGCTGCATTGTTCAAGCCATGAGTTTATTAGCAAATAACATTTGTGGTGTCTTAATTGGAATATCCAACCGTACAGCGTACACCTCTTTTCTTTATTTATCCTGATATACACTCAGTTTTAATTATCCTGATATGCAATTAGGCTTAGGCTTTCGCCTCTCCCCATCATATACCAGCATGGGTTTCACGTTTCACGTTGACAAGTATGTTTAAAAATATGTAAGTAAACAACTAAGAATCTAATGTTTGAGTATCATAGTTTTATGAGTAGTATGTTGACATGACATATGAATAGACAAAAATAAAGATACAGTCAACAATAATAGTAAGGCAAGATAAATGCAATTGAATTTAGATAAATGCAAGGGGGTTACATGATAGGATTTGTGACAGGTTACGTTACTCATCTTTTAGAAATCAGAAGAACTCTACAAGGGAGAAAATGTTAGACTTGCGGTAAGCTGTTAGCTAGTTTCTCTTTCAGAAGTTGTTATATTTCTCATAGGTATCCATTTTCCTCTCTGCAAGGGTTGTTCATTCCATTAGCTGACACATTTATAATACACGCTTCTTCCTGCAGCTTTACCTTTTAGCTTTTACATTACACAAGACAATACCATCAAACAACCTGGTCTGCCTCCAAACTGACTTGCTATGGTCCAGTATTTTAGGATCATACTTATATTATCAAGTATTTTGGCCTTTCTTCTCTCTTTCAGCTTATTGGTATTAGTATGCTTGTGTACATTATATCAGTAGATATGAGATGCGGAGTGCCTAAATATAATTATTCTTAGGGCTTTGTTCTGTAGGCTCTGCAATTTCCTCTGTAACAACTTATCTGTACCATGGTAAAACACATCTCCATACTAAAATTAATAGACACTACCTTAGATCGAAATAATTATTTTCAGTGTTTAGGAATAGTCTATGTATATTACAATCCTTGACAAAAGATACAACTTGTGAGCTATCATTCTTGTAGTCTCTTTTATCAGTTAATCAAAATTTAACTCATTGTCAAGTTTGATGCCCAGGTAGGTAAAACTATTGTGTACAGTAAATTCTACTGTAGGTGTACAGTTGCTCACAGGTAAACAGTAGAATCCACTGTAAATCTACTGTAGATTCTGCTTTAAATCCATTCTACAGTACAGTAGATTCCACTGTAGACCTACAGTTGATTCTACTGTGTACCTACACTTACTATTTACAGTGTACATAAAAAATAAACATAGGAAAAATGAATATGTCCAGAGAAAATGAAAAGCAGGGGATGTTGTTACATCCTCCTATATAGAGCTTGTGGAATACATAATACACACTGGTCGTCACTCCCTTATGAACGCACTTATCACACACTGCAGGGCTGGGCATATTGTGATATGCTGGAGCAAACCTAGAAATCTTTGGAGCAAAGTATTTCAGACAAGCTCACATTTAATAATTAGGGCATAATTAGATGTGTGTGTGGTGCCCCCCCCCCAAAAAAAAACAACAAAAAAACCCACCAACTCCTTGAGGTGAATTTTGGGTGTGAAATAAGAGAAATTTTTATATTTCTGTTTTTAGCTTGGTTTGTTCTGAGGGGTTTCAGGGCATATTGCTAATAGGAATTCTCTAAATTCTACCTTTTTAATAGATTTGTGCATTCTGCTTTGGGCACATGGCAGCGACTGCTCCCGAAAAATAAGTTTAGAATGGTGCATTCTGAGAGTTTGTTGACACATTGCTCTAGGAAAATTTTGGGATTCTACTTTTATATGTGTGTTTCTATGAACTTATTGGGGGGTATATAGACTCTTATTGCTCCAGGAAAACGTTGGATTTCTATTTTTAGAATGGTATATTCTGAGGAGTTTGGGAGCATACTGCTCACCCAAGATTTACCATGGTTTGGGGAGCATGTTGTTCAGGAAAATTTAGAAATTTCACCTATTAGTTAACTTAGATGTATTTTGATCATTTTGGAAGCATGTTGTGCCAGGAAAATTTGGAAAATCGACCTTTAAGTTGGTGCACATTTGTGGTGTTTTGGGAGCATATTGTTCCAGGAGAAATTAGGAAGTCCATGTGCAGATTGGTATATTTTGACGGGATCGTGAGACAATGTTCCAAGAAATTTGAGAAAATTTTCTTTTTAAGTTGGGTTATAGTTTTTGGGCATGTTGCTCCAATCTGAAAGTAAAATGTTGCATATTGCTCCGGAAAAGTTTGGAATTCCACCTTGAGATTGGTGTACTCTGATGGGTTTGTGAGCGTATAGTTCCAAGCAAATTTTGAAAACCCATTGTTATGTGGGCTTAGCCTAGGGAATATTGCACTGGGAACACTGTGAAATCTATTGAAATAGTCCTAACTTTGGTTCTAATTGGGATATTTACTCAATTCTTTCAGCTTTAGAAAGCCCAGACTTTCCTTAATGCCCCTGTCGCATTTTCCAAGACCTCTGTCGCACATTTTTTGCGACAATGCGACAGTTGCCCAGCCCTGTGTCACATAGATCTATATCACTTGTAGCTCCTTTAGGGACACTTTACTGACAGTCCACTTAGAGTGATCATTAGACTTACGACCAGTGTGGTAATAGAGTGGTTGTTAGTCAAATCTACAAGTGGTGGGGGTATAGAAACACTTCTATAAATATTGATCTATTACAGCCCTTATGAAATACTTTCCTCTGCGCTTTCACTAGCCCTTTCATTTCCAGATCTATTTGACAAATGTATATATTAATATCTTTCTTTGAATACTGTACATGTGTACCAGCTGAATAAATTGTGCTGTGATATGCGTCATATGCATATGATGTTATTGCAATGTGCCTCCCAGGGCTACTTAAGAAAATCTTCTAATTTGGGTTACCATGGTAAGTAGAAACAAACTTGTCCTTGATTTACATAGTTGCCACCATATCAAAGATCAGCTGAAAATTCCTAAGAGGTCTCTTTTAGTTGCCTGGCAACAGCACATCTGGGCTCGGCAAACATTTCATTGATACATACCTTAAAACATACCTCGGCAAATATTACATTGATACATACCTGTTGAAAATAGAATCATATTGTCATTATAATGGAAACCCCACGATAAAACATTTTTCATCACTTTTTTCCATTATTTTTATCAAAAGATATTTCTGTAAATATCTGTAGCCAGCTAACAAAAATTCCTTATTTTACGTTAAAATAACGTTTTAAACGTCATATAATGTTTTGCGACAATAAGGAGCCATAGGACAATAACCATCTAAATGTGCTAGGTTGGGCCAGGGAATTCAAAGGTAAAGTACTAGCAGAAAGAGAAATTTGCAAGCGAACAAATAAGGTGAAGAAATTCCTCATCTGGGAGGATATCTTGGGAGAGAATGTTTTTTAATCGCATTATAATTGAGCTTGTGTTGTCCTGTCCTGTTTTGTTTGTCCTGTCTATGTTAGTCCTGTCCTGTCTATGTTAGTCCTGTTAGTCCTGTCCTTTGTGTATTATCATGAAAACCTGACATCCTTATACAATGTAGAGAATGCATGACCCATATATTAGCTAGACATATTTGGTCAGGAAAAAACATAGCAGCTCAATAACTCTAATTATCTATATTATACTACTTTATTGAAAATAAAAGAGCGCTGCTCATTTGGGAAAAAAATCAAGAGCCACAGGGAAATGTTATATAACGCTTTTTAACGTTGTTTCTTTTTTGTTTTGTTTACTGGGTAGTCTATCTGCACCCCTATGGCCAGACCGTGCACGGTTAGTGCTTTTATTGCCATTTTCAATACATTTTCTGGTATATTAATATACCCTATGATAGGACCACATAATATGTCAGTACAGCATAATATATCATTAGATGTCATTGGAAAGGAGGTAAAAAATATTGCAATGTGGTATAGAGGTGTGTATTGCAGTTAGATTTAGCTTGTGCTTATAAATGAGCTGCACTGCATGTACAATTGGTCAACGGGTGCTGCAAACAAGACAGACTTCAGCAGTGTTTCGTGATTTACAGGCCTAATGTCGAGACCCCCATACACCACCTAGTATCATTTCATAGGAAATTTGTATGGAAAGGACATCATTCTTTATGTATAAATACCTCATACACTACCTCCTGAAATAGCCCTGCAACCTTACAATGTCAGAACTTTTGTCAACCTAATCGGGAGAAACATATGTAAGGCCACTCAAAACAATCTGGTTTCTCATCACCAAGCACTGAAAACTATGACGAGGATGTTTGTTCATTTAATTTTCTTTTTTTACTGGAAAATGTAAGTTATTCTTACCACACTGCATTACTGTCAGTTTGAGCTTTAATTTGGCAACATTTTTTAATTTGAAACACATTTTCTCGTTGAAATTTTAGAATGCAAAAAAGGGAAAAAAGAGTTTTCCCCAAATGCTCGGTGATGAGAAACCAGATTTTTTGGAGTGGCCGAATCTGTCCAATAAATGACTTAATGATGTCAATTTTAGTTTTACCGAAAAGCGTTTGTATTGGCTCCGTGTCAAAATTGACACCCCTACGTCAGTATAGTGAAAACTGACAAGAAAAACCTCATTATTGTTCATGGGCTTCAAATGACCACTCCTCCAGCTAGGCACGCTGTGACTGCATGGGGTCCCGGTCGGAATGTGCAGTGGCGCACCTGTGTTAACGCTACCGTGTTAACAGAGAAGGAGGGTGAGGCAGGTAAGAGGCAGAGCCCACTTCTACAGGTGACACAGGTGGTTACAGACTACACTAATCAAGGTAGGCCCGATCTAATTTTCCCTTTGAAATACTTTATTCACCTGTTTTTGATTATCCCATTTATTTTCGTTTCATTCTCTGTGCCTTGAATGGATATACAGAGATTAGTAATGCCATTACTAGTTATCGACCAAGTGTACGTATTTCAGATTTGCATCGCAATTGGCTGAGCTTCCCATAGTATGAGAACTGTCCTTTCTTTTGCCATGTATAGTGTGTGAGCTAAGACTTTGGAGGGTTGTGTACCTCGCATGAGCACTATACGTGTGTGAAAATGTTATCAATCGAAAGAAAAGGTGCAATCTTTAGATATTCCTATAAACCTAATGGGCAGAGCTATACAAGTGGCAATACCATATCACCAACAACACCAACAACACCAACAACACCCACAACACCAACAACACCAACAACACCAACAACACCAGCAACACCAACAACACCAACAACACCAACAACACCAACAACACCAACAACACCAACAACATCAACAACACCAACAATACCAACAACACCAACAATACCAACAGCTGTAGGAACAAACATTTTCAGATGATCATGGAATGTTACCACGGACCTTGTCCTTTACCATCATGATAATGCAAATGGTGGCTGTATTTTTTTTAATGACCTAGTCCACATTCTTTTGAGTTTTTATATGTTTTTGTATGTATTATATACATTTTAGAAAATTTGATACAAATGTCTAGTTGGTAGCCCAACTGGGGCCTAACTATTTAGAAGATAAGAACAGTCAAAACTCCATTTCAAAACTTAGCCTAGTAAACAGGTTAATAATTATGCATAAATCCTGCTCCAACTACAATAATAACCCACCTAGCTACCTATACTTAAATCCCAAGTCCATATTCACATGGTGTAAATAGCTACTTCACCATACCTCAGGTACCAGGTCGGGTACATGTAAAGAAGTTAATACAGACACTGCTGCGTATACCTAGATCAGTGTTGAGATGTAAGGACCCAATTAAATGGGACCAACGGTTCTCAATAATGGGATAATGACATATATATGGATATAATTATGTATACCAAAACTAATCTACACTCATTGTTTGAAAATCTCATGAAAAATGTTTCTGTATCGCAAATATGAGATATATTGACTTTATTTACATGATCGATCATCACATGAGCTATGTACCCAGATACCTGTATACTCATGTGCCGTGTCATAAACCTGCGGATTATTATCCATTGAATTGCATCGTATTTATAACATCACTCTGTGAATAAAATACGTTATAAACTCAAAAAATCTACACAAACATCAGGCACACGTTTTCAAAGACACGTTTTCAAAAACTCCCCCTGGGAGTCAATACCCGGACTAACCCATTAGTCCTTCCTATTATATCTCAGCACTGTAAATTGTCCCATCTCCTCTCTTCCTATTTACCGGTCAGTGACGACATACCGGAAGATCATTAGCAATAATAATTGAATGATTTAGCAGGTACAAAGTTCGACACCCAGATCTCACTGCCAGCTGCAGTCCAGTACCCAGTGGGCAAACTTCAGTTGATTCAATGTTGATTCAATGTGTGTAGCGACATGATATCAACAGTTGATACAGGGTTGTCATTTTGTTGATATTGATGAGGTCATCAACGTTCATCAGTGATTCAATATTGATATGGCCATTGTGAATCAACAACAAATAAACATAATAAAATTATTTACATTGATTTGATATTCACTGCTGGTGCATAATTTGAGATTCAGTATATCAGATACAGTATTCTCACATAGACTCATTCCTTCAATTTATATATTTTCATTACAACATCTCTCCTCCTCCATTTCTCCAATATTAAATCCTAATTCTAGCACCATCCAGGGAAGGGGTACATGAATGACCTCTGATGATCACACTAAGAGGCGTTCACATCCATTTCAAACTGACCTGGTCATGACTGAAGCTTTATCTATTATTCTTAGCAACATAAAGGGTGTCTTACTGAAACCATGCATGTATTCTTGTCATTTAATTCCAAATGTCAACCAAATGCACACACCATAATTGTAGATGAAAATGAATGATATTTTGGTCAATTGTATACATTGATGAGAAAATAAGAGCTTACAATTAGGGAAAATTGATGTAGCATGGAGGTAGAAATGCCAAAGAGTAGGTTGTGGCGGCACCTAGTGGGAAAGGTGGGAAAACCCATGGTTGATTCAAGGTTGATATCCAAACATTGCATCAATGTTGAAACAGGTGTTGGTTGACAACATTGAAATTGCAACATTGCATCAATGTTGAAAACAGGTTGATCTACCCTGCAACCCTATATCAACCAGTTGTCAACGTTGAATCAAGGTTTTGTGCCCACTGGGTAAGAGTCGGAATGTAGTGACGACAGGAACTCTACACTGTAAATAGTAGACCCAAGTAGAATCTCCTGTGGATCTACATAGAATCTACTGTAGAGTGTGCTAATAGATAATGTTCTTTTTGCTGTGCAGATATGGAATGTTAGCAGTAAAGATAGAGTATTTCTAATAAGTCTATGGTATTCTCCACAACAAAACTATTCTAGAGCATTTTACTTAAATTATGCACTCTTTACTACTTTAGCCGTTCTCGTACCCCCAAAGCTAGTACTAACCCCCCCCCCCGAGGGGTCTTTTAGCTACTTGGTTAACATATATATATATAGGCCTATATATATATATATATATATATATATATATATATATATATATATATATATATATATGTATATATAATGTGAATCAAAGTGGTAAGATAGATTACTCGTAGAATCATTATCAAGTTAAATCTGATTAATTGATTCCCGGCTTTTAAGGCTTCCAGGAATTTGTGACTGTCACTGAGTTTTCGGGTGGCTTGGACAAATTCATTCAAGGCATCGATTACTTTCATATTTTCAGGAAAATTTAATATTCCCCTTTTAAACTTAAATCTAGGTCCAAATAAGATTGTTTACTAAAAATCCTGTTTTACCACAAGGTACATCCCTGGCAGTGGTGACGAAGACAGTACTGCAGTTAGCCCGAGTGCACGAAGATGTATTGCGTTTAGCTGGCAACAACGGTCAAGACATGGCACTTTGTAGGACGCTACCTCTATTGGGAGTGATCCTACTAGCCCAGCAAGTATCTACAAACAGGTAAGAGTCAGTTTGCAATACACTGCTGACAGTACACTGTAAATAGTTAGCCTAAGTAGACAGTAGAATCTAGTGTAGGTTTACAGTCGAATGTACTGTAGAATGGATTTGCAGTAGAATCTACTGTAGATTTACCTATAATAAACTGTACACCTGCAGTAGAATCTACTGCACACCTATAAAAATGGCAACCAACACAGAGAAAGGAAATAGTGTCAAAAGGGAGTCCAGGTTGCCTCATGAATGACTGTTTAGGGGAGTCCAGGTCGCCTGAGGGAGCCTAGGTGACTCTCTGCCTGACCCAAGGGACTCATCCAGGGGAGTCATATAGCTCTCTGGGTCAAATGACTCCCCCAGGTGACTCCCTTAGGTCAGTCAGAGAGTCACCTAGGCTCCCCTTAGGCGATGTGGACTCCCCTTAACCGGGGAGTCATTCTTGAGGCAACCTTGACTCCCTTTTGACGCTGACATTTCTTCTCTTTGTGAACTTCTCTCTGTGACTACTACTGCTACTGGGACTATTATTACCGCGGTATTCATCAGGCAATAGACGAGATAAACAATGATCATGTAATCCCATATTTCATCTATGTTGCTTTTCTTGTGTATTTTGGTGTAATATTTATACTCATTGACAGAAAAATACAGTCAACTCCCTCGAATTCAGCCACCCTTGGGACTTTACAAAAATGGCTGTATCAGGAGAGGGAGTAGACGAAATATGTATAGTTAATGGGAGGACATGTGAAACGATAAATGTGTATGATTATATCATGTAAATTCGGTATATTTTAGGTACCCTAGGCATAGGTATCAATGCAGGGGGTACGGCGATTCCCTTCTCACAAGCCAAGGGGGCCACAATAATAATCCTCTTAACGAGAAACTTCACTTATAAGCAGCCCTTACCAAGGCCACTCCTTCACTGCCCCTGTACCCCTGTACCCCGACCTTGACGAGGGGAAATCAAAGCGACACAATGGCAGGAGTCACTCACCTTTGTGGGAGAAGTGATGGACGGGGAGGGTAGTGGGTATTCCCTACTAGCTGGATATCCACTGGACAGCGCCATATTTGACTGGTCCCAGTATGCACCCTCTCCTTTCCAGTCACTAGCTTCAGCAAATCATGTGGACCAGATCAGGGAGCTAAAGCTCTGCTTGGAGAGTGGAACTACTACATCCCCTGCATACTAGGACACCGGCAATCTTTTACCTGTCCAAGATAGGGTTGTGGTTAGGACAATGGACTCATGACTAGCAGTATCTAAGTTCAAATCCCCTCCAGGCTAGGTGTGGTGACCATTTTAAACCCCATTGGTTGCAAAAGGTTACAGCAAAGGTTTTGGCAAAATGTTTTTGTAAAACATTTTATGAGCCTTTGCAAAAGGTTTGGGTATGGTCTTTTGGTAACCACTTTTGGTAACCATCTATGTTACACTAAAAGTCACACCCAGGACCGAACCCAGGACCCTTAGATTGGGAGTTCCAGGCTCTCCTAGTTGAGCTATCGAGGCTGATGGTACATCCAGGTACAATAGGTAAACTTTGTTATTGATTATCCTCATTAATGATCAATGCTAAATAATGGTACACAGTAATAGGGACTTTAAACAACCAATGATGTCGAACCCAGGCTAACTGTGGTGACTAGACCATTCACAAATAAATCTCTTTTATTTAGGTTTGCCCCTGTGGTTGATCTGTTAGGGAACATGCCTTTGAGTTGGAACATTTATTACCTTGGGTTCGACCCCATTAGTTGTTCAAGGTCCCTATTACAGTGTACCATTAGGGACCTTTAGCAACCACATAAAGCTCATTTAACACAGACGTAGCAGTGCTGAAAGCATAGGATACGTCTGGGTTAAATGAGCTATGTCGGGTTTGCTAAAGATCCCTATTAGTTAGCATGGATCATTAATGAGGATAATCGATAACAAAGTTTACCTATTGTACCTGGATCTAACATCAGCCCTGATAGATCAACCAGGAGAGCCTGGAACTCCCGATGTAAGGGTCCCAGGCTCAGTCCTTGATGTGGCTTTTAGTGTAACATAGATGGTTACCAAAAGTGCATGGTTACCAAAAGACTATACCCAAACCTTTTGCAAAGGTTCAAAAATGTTTCACAAAAACATTTTGGTGCAACCTTTTTCAACCGATGGGGTTGAACCTAAGGTAATAAATGTTCCAACTCAAAGGCATGTTCCCTAACAGATCGACCACAGGGGCAGACCTAAATAAACGAGATTTACTTGTGCATGGTATGGTGACCACAGTTGGCCTGGAGGGGATTTGAACTTAGGTACTGCTGATTATGAGTCCATTGTCCTAACCACTAGGCTATCTTGGACAGGTAATAAAAGGAGTGTCCAGGTACAACCAATGCACAATACCCACATGTAGAGGCCTATTGCAATTACTCCACTCTCCCCCCTGATGTTGAGCCCCCCCCCCCCTCAGATCCACACTGCTAGTTCTAAGTGCCCCCAATTGTGGCAGCACTGGTATCCCGCTAGTGAGGAATAGGCTGGCCCTACCCAAGTAGCGAACCGAACTGGGCCCCGGTTGGGCCCCAGTTGGGCTGGCAACTGGGGCCCAGTTGGGCTGCCCCACTGGGGCCCTACGAGAACAGGCACTGGGCAAATGTCCGCCCCCAAGCGGGCTAGCCCAAACTGGGCCCCGACTGGGCCCCGGATGGGCCCCACTTTCATATTTTTTAGGTTTATAACTTACATAATAGGTCAGTTTAGTAATTGATTTTAATTAATACATAGCAATTTTATTAATTTAATGACTATTATCTAACTGGGCATTGGATGGGCACAGGTAGTGTACGCTTCGAAAGATAAAGGGGAGATAGGGAGCATCCATTTGCAGGGTAGAGTAGACAGAGACAGAATAACAAAACAATTGCTTTTAATGTGTAGCTTTATTTAGACACCATAAGCGTTAAGCACAAAAAGTTTGCCAAGAGTCTGCTGATCGGAAATAAATACTAAAAGATAAAGTAAGCGTCGCCGTGGGAGCCGGAGCGGGAAACCCGATCCGGGAAGCTTTGCGGGAAAGCGCAGGTAACATCCAGGTAAAACTCCGTCAGAGCAGTTTTTTTATGCCATTAGTTTCCTGACTGTGAGCTGACTAAAAATGAACACCACCCCACACGCGTCAGCATCAGCCATCATTCAATCCACTTGCAGACACGGCACATCACTTGGCGGCAGAAACAGAACAGAGCCATGATTAGTTGGGGATGGGATCATCCCACATTATGTCGCGAGTTGGTGACACCCAATGAGAGAGGGAAACGCTTCTCCATGCCACCCTTATGCCTGGATAAGCATGAGAACATTAAATGATTTCAGTGCTGCCTGCCAGCTAGGCTCGAGGTGAATTTAGGCCTTTTAGAGAAACTTAATGGGTAAGGAAATTATCTCTCTCTCTCCCTAGTATCACATTATCCCCTCCCCCAACGGACTCTGCTCTCAGTAAATTGGGTATAGAGTTGTAAGATTGTATAATTGTGTGACTTGTTGACACTATTGGCCTGGAGATCAAGGTCTAAGGAAGGAGTCGGGGACAGGTACAGGTACCTGTCCAGGTGAGTGACCTGACGGTGGGGACTTTCCCGTCTGAGCTACATACATAACACATTCCACATGCCGAGAGCCGCATACTGTTTAGATAGAATCTGTCTGTTAAACATAGGGAATTAGCGTTTAGAATTTAAGTTGGTTGTTATATGCCCCCTTGCCCTCTGCGTAGCCTTGTGACTTTGTTAATAATTTGTGGGCTTGCTTAAATATAAGTGGGACAATGTCAATAAAAGAGCGTACCTCATTTCACATGCCGGTGACGTCTTTATTTGTGCGACTGGAGGCGCTCTTGAGCCACGGAGGTGAGGAAATCATGTAGACCACCAGACTCCCTCCCCACCTTGTGTAAGTAGCCATAAGTTTAGGACTTATTTATTTAATATCGCCGGACCCTGGGAATGGCTGTTCCTTGGGTCATAAATGGAGTCGGACACGGATCGGATAGGGCTCATCACGGATCCCTGAAGCTAAAGTTTAAGACTAAACATATTTAATACAACAGACATTGATTAACATATGTATGGTAAGGACCACCGGACACAACACGACTAAATATATAGACAATAGATAATAACGAACAATCTTAGGGTGCACAGTAGGGCTGGCCCAAGTTAGGATTCAGTTAGGATATCCCTGCAGGAAGCCTTTCAAGTCACACATTTTCTACTTAGAAGAAAGAAAATGTATTCATCAAGTTCAAGTCAGCAATGATAAGACTTGTGCAAGTGGCTATTTAAGTAAGTCTAGATACTACTTCACCTTAGCCATCAAATCTTTGGCTGATGCCTTCAGGATATGTGGGTTCAAATCTTATAGTTAATTTTGAACCACAGGATAGGGGTCTCCAGGTGAATACTTTATTTTCTCCCTTAATTTTCCTAGTAAAATAGAAACTTCCATATAATTATTATCAAACTGCATTGAACAATCTTCATAATTATACATATATTAACTACATGACACATTTTGGTTTCCTTGTATTTATAGAGAAGTTATCTTGAATTGGAGGAATTCTCTCTATATGGTATACAGAGGCCACCTAGTGTCCAAGCTTAGAACCACATGGCCATCTAGTGTCAACACTCTGAAATACTTGCTAGGAAGCCCACATCAAACCCAAAGAAAGCCCAACTATGATTTTCCAGCAAAATCACCATTATAAAATTTCAAATTAAATATTTTTTAAAGGGGAGTTTGATTCATACAGTAAGGGACTTCCATAAAGCATTTGTGAAAATGAAAATTAGCCCAGTCTAATCCCACCTAAAGCCCAATCATACACTTCCTACATAATAGTGACTATAAAATATTCATAATTGGACTTTTTTTGATAGAGAGCATGATTCAAGATATCAGGGATATTTACAAAGCATGTTGTAAAATTCACATAGCCCAACCGGGGCCCCACTGAAGCCCATGCATTTGCCCATCCAAAAACACAGCCCAGTCCAGCCCAAGGTTGCCCAAGGTAAACCCAACTGGGCGCCAGTTGGGCATGTTACTTGGGTAGGGTGTGAGGATTCCTGAAGGGGAGGGGGCAATACACAGGCGTCAGTGCCCATAATCTCTGATGTTCAAACTTCAAAAAAACATTATGGCATTGACCAGTAGTAGGTACAGCAACCACGGGCCCCATTCCCGGGCCTGTATGTGTCACAGTGCTAAACAACCCAAAGGAAATAATTCATTACTCATCAATGAAACATCTTATTATATCAAATGACATATCATAGGATAGAGGAAGATTGTCTTTTTTTCTTTCTGACCCATCTGTAGCTGCCAGTGCAATCGGTACTGTGGTATAGATTGGTAAAAACAATGTATCTGTAGTGCAGACAGGTAGATTGGGACGGTTTCTGTAGGAGAGGCACTGGTGCTACCTTCACAGAAAAGGGGGTGAATCATGAACATCTTCATATGTATTTATGGGACCTCATACATGTGGACTCTCTTGACAGAGCAGATTCTAAAGGTATCTTATTCTACTTTGTGTCATAACAATTACCATGTAAAACCATCCCTGATTAAGTTAAACCACTTTTGGAGTCGATTTATATGGTCAGGTACCCCCTAAAACCATCCACCCCCCCCCCCATTGGGTAGAATATAGGTCTTTGAGTAATATCCTTTTAGTAAAGTGTAGAAATATGCTGGCAAAAATTGGCTAAAGGGGTATATTTAGCTCATGGATCCAACAGAAAAGACTTTTGCTAATCTAATATAAAAAACAGAATTATGATATCTTCAAAAGGGAATCCTCGAGGGTCCTTCAAAGTATGAGCATTTACGGTCCTGCCTCGAGTGTAGAGCAGGGAAGCAGCCCAGGACTTCTCCAAGAGGTTGTAACACTGGTGGCTCAGTCTCATGAGTTTGTAACAGTTGAAACGTCTTTGACCGGGTGTCGTCTTTGACTGGGTGTCGTCTTTGACCAGGGAATTATAAGATGGAATAAATGAGGCTTATATAGTAAGGAAATTGTTGAAATACTGCAATAATATGTTTAGGCCAAAGAAAGAAAAGGTGTGTTTCAGGCAACCCGACCCTAGTTTCAAAAAAGGGCCGACCCTAGCATTTTTTTCCGATTTTGGAGATCTTTTTTTTTTTTTTGCAAAATATTCATATTTTTCGGAAATTTTAGCAATTTTTTGGTCAGGAAGGACAGATCACATGCCTAATTAACAGTCCAGCCTCAGGAAATTGCTTTTTAACAAGAATATCCAATAATTTCATGATATTCCTAGTTATAGTAAGAATTGGTGAGTCGTCTTGATGACCCGTGAGTCAATATGGCAGTCCGCGACTCACTCAAGGTACCTCCAACATTAAAAAAGAAAAAAAAAAAAAAAAAAATCCGACCTACCTACCCTAAATTTTTGGACCATGTTGCCTGAAACACACCTTTTTTTTTGGCCTTATACACATTCATTGGAAACATAAGTAACATTTTATGTATTTATATACGGCACTTACTATGCACAGTACAGCTATTTAAACTCAAAGTTATATATAAAGTGATGTCTTTGACAGGGCAGAGGAAAATGATAATATAATGTTCTATTATGCATAGTATGGTCAGTATATGAATATAACAAAATTCACTTATGTTTTTTAAAAACGTGTATCAATATATGGGTGTACTATTTCCCCGCTTTATCTATTACATAGGCCTTATTTCTGCCATTTAAATGCTGCCTGGTTAAAGACGACACCCGGTCAAAGACGACACCCGGTCAAAGACGACACCCGGTCAAAGACGTTTCAACTGTTACAAACTCATGAGACTGAGCCTGGTAGGGATTGACAGGTTGAATATGGCAATTTTTCTTTTTCAGAAAATCATAGAAAATAATGTATCAGTAGCATATTGATATGAGTTACATATTCGAATTCCAATTGATTTCCCCGTCATTTTGAAATATCATATGATGAATTCCGACCATTTTCTAGACTTGCATTGACCTACCTACCAGTAGATTCGCCATGGCGAGATGGGCAATTTGCGGCTTAGTAAGTGGCATGCATGCCTATGACATACCTGTTAATGCCAAACTGAGTGGTTCCTTACACTCTGAGCGATAATTGAGATACATTGGTCTCTGTGGCATCGGCTGATCAATATTTCCACTATACTTCTGGCAGTTAGCCTTGAGATGAAGTATATGCGATTCGAAAAACATGTATGCAACACATACCAGACTCGTCGTGTATAAGCCCGGGCATATACAAGCACTAAGTGGCAAATTGACCAGGCTTATACACGGGGCAGGCTTATATTTCAGTCCCGGAGGAAACACTCCGGCACCTTCTCATAATTCATAGACTTATCTACTATCTGGACACATTTATTTAATTTGCACAGATTAGTGGGTCACTTAGTGCAATAAAGAAATAAAAGTAGCTGGGTTCCATGGACATTGAACTCTACTAATGTGCCAGAGCATCTGTAATGACGTATACGGTTACAAAAGAAATCAGAGTTACGTGTACTAAGGAGGGTATAATTACAGGGATCTCACATGAAATTGCATTTATCTGTGTTATGTCAGTAGGTCTGGTGGGTGTGAATTATACCTCTGATGGGACCACTGGTGAGCAGCGGGTGAGCAAAGTTCATTAACGCATTAATGGCCATCTATATTTAATACTTTATACATTATTCACGTATCCTATATTACATTAACGTGTTACATAATATTTTCATGATGTCATAGTTTCATAAATCCCCGTATTCACGATTATGGATGACCTTGTAATTTAGTAAATGCTTCTAAAGTATTGCAATATTTTGCTATGGGCCATTTCGCCTGTAGCGTTTAAATATCTTGTAACGAAGAGGGTGTGTATTCTGATTCCCTCCCGTATCATAACCTTTTAAGTTTACAGCGTATTATTTTTTATGAAATACTGCAATGCCATTGATTTAACCAAAGAGCGCCGTATTTCACGCACACCGTGAAATAACCCATGTCCGTATTTCACGGCCTTGTGACGTCATCAAAATGGCGGTTTGTTTACATTTGAACAATATAGAAAAACACTAGTTTAAGCCCTTCACCCCCCTAGAGGCCCTGATAATTTAATTTGAATCGAAAAAGGTAAAAAATAAACACAAAGGTACACTTGTTTTCGGTCTGTTGGGGGGGGGGGGGTTATTTCACTTGTTTACCCTAGGGCCGCATTTCACTCGGCCTGCAGCCTCGTGAAATACGGCCCGAGGGTCAACTCCTGAAATAACCCTCCAACAGACCAAAAACTCGTGCACCTTTGTCTATTTATATTGACGTGGTGATGGTACAAAACACGATACTAACATAAAAACGAACTCGTAAAGATACAACTGGATGTAGGACGCCTCGTTTGGGTGTTCGTGTCGCACGGTGCGCAGGAGTTTTACCTGAACTGAGTTTTGTTTGATCCTCATTGGTCATCATTTAGCACTTCAGTGCGAACCAATAACTGAAAAGTAAAAGGTATAATTAGATACTTAAGACCTGTGAAACCAAGTGTCAGTAAACTTTTGAAACGTTTGTGTTACTCTATATCCAAACTATTTGCAATCACTACTTGCACCTGAACTGAGTCTGTTTCGATGCCCATTGGTCGTCATTCAGCAGGTCAGTCCGGACCAATTACTAAAAAGTATAACGCGACATTAGGACCTGTGAAACCAAGTGTCAGTAGACCTTCGACACAGTGGTGTTACTTTATAGTAAGACTTTTTGCAGAGAGCTGTAGGGGTTTAACACTTCTTTTGAAATGGTGAACACCTGAGTAGCAGCCTATAGAGTTCATGTTCTCACCTGACCATGTGTGCATTCATGAGCACGTCATCACATCACTATGGCACTCTTTGTGAGTTTTCTCTTCACTTTGGGATGTGGGCGGCTCAGCTCATGAGAATATCATGTGTGTTATATGTCGATTCATTTTGTTTATTTATTTGACGGCATTTCAACTTTTTTTCTACCAAAGAAATACTTTCTTTATTGGTTTCTTTTTTTACTGAAATTATTCGAAAAATGGAAGAATTTTGTCTCATGATCCTTAAAAAACGTTGGTAAATGAAAAAATGAATCGACCAACCTATTTTATTTTCCTTCGGCTATATTACCTGAACACATTTCCGTTTTTAGGCCTAATGCTTAACCCTTTCCCTGCTGGCCTTGAAAAACGTCATTTGGGACTTAACCACCGGCCCTATGCCATAGGAATATGCAACTTTGCAAGTATATGCTCCTTGTGATAGTGCCTAGGGAGTGAAATAAGTTGTATTGGAGACATAATTTACATCTGTCTGACAAGGGGAAGTAGTATTCATGCTAAATACTTTTGGATTGATTCAAAAATTCCTATTCTTTGTTCCATAGCAGGAGTTGAAATTTAGTGGTATTGCTGCCCTAGGATAGCAATTTTGCTGCCCTAAGGTAAGCTAAGGGGTATTTTAGATGCTGCCCAGAGGCAGCAGCGGCCCTTAAAGGGTTAAAATAAAAGATCGGTCATAGAAACAATGGGCGTGTGGGTGTGCCAGTATAGAGACAAACTGAAGTACTTTGTAATAGCTCGGACATGAAAACATGTCTAAATTACAATCAAATTAGTTTAGACGCCAAATAAAATACCAAACTAAGTTCTGAATGTCGCTGTTGGGCGCTTTTCGCCATTCGGCGCAGAACGCCAATCTGCAGTGCGCGGTATACAAATAGATGCGAGATTCTAATCAAGTTATTTTAATTAGGTTGACATTTCTTTATCTATTCTTTTTTAGAGTGATGGATGTATACACTCCATCGATTTCCATGACGTCCATCCCTTATTTAAGTTAATTAGGATTTGATTGATTCGGAGACTTACAAATGAAACAGGTACTCGCACATTGCCTGAAATTTCTATTCCGCGCAGATTGGCGTTCTGCGCGGCTCTGATCCTGCGCTATTTACAAATTGTGCCGCGCAGAATGTCAATATTGGCGTTCTGCATAAATTGGCGAATAGCGCCCAACATCGCCAGCTTGTTGGCTTGCCTGACCCAACACTCCAGCGCAGTGCCCCATGAACTCCATTGCATGCTGGAATAATTTTATTCAGCATCTTCTAAAGCTAGATGGGTGGACCATATTTTATGTACACTGAAAAAGCAAAAACACCTCTATGACATGAGGGAGAGAACAATACAAATTGACTACCATATAAGATCACAAATCAGCATTAAATAGTAAAATATATGGACATGTAATAGTTTAATACATATATTAGAATCCTATTAATATATTTATTTCCTAATAAAATATTGATTTGTTTGGTTCACTATTTGCACAGGCTGTTGTTAAATCAGACAAAGGCGGCGCTGTTGGACGAGTTGTTTGAGGGACGCAGTTACGACAAGCGGGTTAGGCCGGGGGAGGATGATGGTGAGTACACTCTAAATAGTGGACCCAAAAATATGTCCTTTTATACTGTAAACCAACAGTAAATTACTCTGCCCATGTAGACTAATACTGTAGTTAAATTCTGTAAAACTACAGCAGATTCTACGGCCCAGCTACAATAACTTCTAACTGTGTACTCTCACTTCAGTTTTAGCAATAGGGGGAGTTATCTGGCTTTTGGACACAGTGGCATTGGGAAGAAATAATGTTGGTGTCGTTTCCATACATTGTAACATAATTTGATAACAAGTGTATCGAAAGTGAAGATTAATATTTAAGAGTAACTATCTTACCAAAAAAATGTATAAGACAGGGATGAGGCTTGTAAAAACCGCACATGTTGGGCTAGATAGTCTCGAAATTGCGAAATGGTCTCAACACTCACGTCAGGCTAGATAGTCTCAAAGTGTTGAGAAACCCTCAGCCCCACACGAGATACTAACAAAACTATAGTATTTTGAGTATGCAGTTTTGAGACCATCTGTCAGGATTTTGAGTTTATAACGCATGTTATTCACAAGGTGATGTTATAAATACGATACAAGTCAAAGGACTATGAGTCCTCAAGTGATGTTCATCAGATCAATTCATGAATACGATAATATGCAACGAGTTCAATATAAAATGTGTTTTGCGAATCATATAGTATAGCGTTACATATTATTTATTTGTTGAATTTGACTAGGAAAAAGCGAACCAGTACTGGTTTTACTTTGGTCCTGAATGCATCCCTATAATAATTGACAGGATGTGTTTAGAGTGCTCCATAGATTAATCGCTATATATACAGTGGGATTTTTCTATAGCCAAGGCTTCTTGAAGGGGGGTATACAAGTAGGTCAGTGCTTGTTGATCGGGTTACACGTCTGCCATTAAGTGCAGCTGGTGCTTGAATCTGTAGACCAAGTCTTTTTTTCGGGAAATGGATGCCGTCATACATTTACTTAGGCCAAAGAAAATAAAAGGTGTGTTTCAGGTTACATGGTCTCAAAATCTAGGTAGGTTTAGGTCGGATTTTTTCTTCTTTTTTACAAAAGGTTTTTCCTTTGACATGAAAGGTACAAAACAAATCCCTTTTAGCTATAGTAACGTCTTATCTTTTGCTAGAAAGGGGTAAATAGAAGGGATCCCTACAGGTGGCAGAAACAGTACCCAAATATTGGCTCACAAACTTCAGCACCGACTCGCCGACAACGGTGTTTGACTCGTGGACTATCAAGTTGACTCTGAAATAGCCCCAAAATTACTTTAAATATAAACATTTTCCAAAAATTGGATGAAGAAATTTACATGACTAAATATCCCTAACTCTAATATGTCGTTAATTCTTTCCCTTTGTTCTAACCAATGTTTCAGGACACCCAGTGGTTCTGGCAATCAGCTTCTACATTAACAGTATAAGTCATCTCAATGAGGTTAACAATGTGAGTAGTACACTTATTAGACACACTAACAGCAAATGTCACAATATAAGGGAGTGGTCATTTTTTAACAACAGGGGGGGGGGGTCGGTGGATTTTTGCTTGAACGGGTTGAAATTTTTTTGGTCCCCCCACAGGCCGGCTGAAATTGAGCGCGGCCAACCCCTTTGAGCTATAGTAACACACAGGCTTTTTCACCAAAAAGGGGTGCAATTCTTTTGGTTCCCCCCCTCAAGATGGGTCCAAATTTTGTTGGTCCCCCCCCCCCTTCAAGGGGTCCAAATTATTTTGGTCCCCCCCCCCCCAAATCCACCAACCCCCCTGTTGTTGAAAAATGACCACTCCCTAAAAGTAACATTCTTTAGGGCCACATTGTGTTTTAAAGAGGTAAACATCCCCAAGAGTCACATTTCTAGTACTGTTCCAGTCTACTATGTAAAGATTCTGCAATAACTACTCTTATAATTATTATAAGAAGACCACTCACCCGCTATCCGTGAGAAAATTACATGGTCCGACCCCTATGTAACTGGTAATAACCAGAGCTATCTGTAATAACTTATGCATCAGCGTATAAAGGCACGTACATGCAACCACTATCTGTAATAATTAATGCCATCTGTATTATAACAAAATTTAATGTGTGATGGCTTTCTCTTATCCACCTGAGGCCCTCGTACCCTCTCTCTCAAACAGGGGGGATAGGTATTGTCCCGTTTCCCCTCATGTCCATTGCACCTAATTTTTCGAATATTTGATACTCATATTGATTCCAAAAGAAAAACCCAACCGACCATTATCAAACTAAACCATAGCTAGGTCGAAAAATCGATAGATGAATACCTGACAGCTTGAGCTATGACAGGCTATTTCTACACATTTAATTGCACATTTACAAACCTTGTTAGACTCATCATTTTGAAACTGGTATTATTTGGTGAGAAACCCCTTCCCAAATGATTGCCATGGCTACGTAGAAAAGAGTTCAGATTCTTGTGATGTCAGAATAGAAGCATGTACCCTTTTCTCATTATGTTAAAAAGTGACTTTTATTTAGATATGATTTTAACGATCATTAAAGTGGTGTATGTAGGCGTCCTTTGTAAAGGACGGTGGGAGTGTATCGAGTACCCCCTCCCCTCTCCCCTGAGCCTACATTATGGGACAAACGCTGTGAATATCCTATTTTATGACGTTCTTGTCTATAAATGTCAGTCCATTAAGAATACTAAGGTTATCACGTACTAATGGACTTATTATCATCCCTTACATGTGCCTGATATATGAGATGACTTAATGTGTCATCCTTCTGAGGTAATAGTGAAGGCCTAGTGACTAAACTATTTACAGTCCCATGGTCTTGCTTTTATATGCATACGGTACTCCTCCTTCTGAAGCTGAATATATTAGTCTAGAGAGGTATCAACGCCAAAATCTCATGACTGGTTCATTTCACGTCAGAAAAGTCCCCAACTAATCAACTCACTCTACAGGAATTTGTAATGAAAATGCATTGCTATACGTTACATATAATTGTGATCAGGCACGGAAAAAGGGGTACTGAGGGGGGACTTGATGATTTTTTAAGTTTATGGCAAGATCTTTCAAACTAAATATCATAGGCTAAGATTATTCCTGGTAGTTTTGCAGGGATCATAATCTCGAAGATGAGTTGTCACCTATCACTAAAAGTGATGAATAAGCTCTAAATGTACTGTATGCGATAATAATGACTAAAAAAGGTATAAAATCAGATTTACTAAAAAAAAAGTGTGAAAATTCTATGTACTGTTGGTTTGAGTAGGAATTTCAAGGTCTGTTTTTAGTTTTCTGTTTTCAGCTTTCAGTGCTGAAAATTCAGTGGCTGAAAGCACCCACACTTTTGCAATGTTTATACTCACAGTGTTGAAATTATTCCAAGTAAATCATGTTATAAATCTTGATGCTTCAGGACTTCCAAGTGGAGATGTATTTCCGCACAAAATGGTTGGACAAGCGCATGGCCCACAACTACTCAGAGGATGTTGTGAGTCTTGGACAGGCGGTGACAGAGCTTATGTGGAAGCCGGACATTTATTTTGAGAATGAGAAGGATTCTCACCAACACTATTTCAACACACATAACACTGGCTGCTGGCTGTGGCCAAATGGAACCATCGCCCAGAGCACACGGTAAGGAGCAATCAAATTTGGTAACTCTTCTTTTCCATGCTTTTGTTTGTTTTGAAAAATGGTGAGGTGATAATTCCTCCTGGACCGTGGGGATCTCTCAACCACTCCTCATTGGGATTTGAACTGTTAACTTATGCGAATTTTCGTTTGTAGGACCAGCACCAGTACCAACCTACTCAGAGTGGTTTGTCAAGGGCTTGTTGTGGGTCCTCCAGCACTAAAATAACTGAAAAAAAAGCACAGGACAGTGTAAAGATTTGAACAGTGTGCACTTTTGTCTACATGAGTGCAGCAGTGCAAGATCCTATTTGGCATTGGACCATGCTGCACCTGTGCAGGTTGGGATTTTGCACACTGAAAACTTCAGGGTCGTCATTTTGACAATACCAAAATTGACAACTTTAGGTAGTCAAGGTGACAACCTTAGGTCATCGATATAAAGACCTAATGTAGTCACATCTGATCCATTAAGATCTAAGTTGTCATAATGACAACCTTAGGTAGCCATATTAATTGGGTTGTCAGAGTGAATACCTTAAGGTTGTTGTTGATTTAGGTATTGTCAATTTGAAGACCTAAAGTCATCAGTAATGACAATCCCTCAAGTCTAGAGGTTGTCCCGATGACTACCCAGTGCCATTGCACATTGGGGATGTACTGGCACATGCTGCCACCCAGTGTTAATTGAATTAGCTACTCCTTAAGCGTTTTTTGTGAACACTAATGATATCTAGCATGTGAAAGAGGAATAGGACTTGTAAGAAAATATGTTCATCGATTTTGAGTAATATTCTAAAAAATAGCTCAGTGGATTATGGGCTCTGGCTGCTATAGCAGCCTGCTGGTGGCGAGAGGGTTAAGCCGTGCACTAAATAGAGACTATATTTATACACCATTATCCAGAGGACGGGACTGCCTACCTGCTTTTATTCATTCTGACAACCTAGGTCGTCATAATGACAAGGCTCCATTCCTCTAGGTTTTCAGTGCACCAATGCAGAACCAAAGCAATTAATAGCGATACTTACTTCTCTTCATGGTCAGCATCAGCAGCCTGTCATTCCACCCAATACACGTCTTTCAATTACCCTTTGATGGAGATAAAAAGTTTGTAGTTGGAAGTGTATCAAGCTACACACATGACTAGCACCACCAAACTGGCGTAAAGGTGAAATGCAATCCTGCTTCCAGACCATGTATTGGGCTGGGAGTCAGCCTTATGTTAGCTCTCATCGATTGACTCAATAGTGTCTTTTCAGCACAATATTATAAAATATGGCCCATTCCTCCAAATTTACTAAAATGTATGAGTCAAATTCTTATAGAGGGACCATAATCTATACTATATTATCCTGATGATATAATGTAAATGATTTATGATTGTCTCATCATTTTTATAGTGTGTCAGCAAAGTTTGCCTGTGAGATGGACATGAGGGAGTACCCGATGGACATACAGACCTGTAGGATCACCGTGCTCAGCTGTGAGTTCAGCAAACTTAAATAGGCTTTTAGGGAATGGCTTCTCATATCCTTAAATATTTGGCCACCCATAAAAACACCCTGTCAAGCGATGCAACTCAGTTAAGCCAATACATAACCATACAAGTAATAAGTATATACAAGAATGTTTTATCATGAAATAATACCTCTGACATGAAGTAAGTGAAATATGATATTAAGAAAACCTGTAACATTGAACATGCTCATACATTCAGACAGTCATGGTCGTACAGAGTTGGACTTGAAGTGGTTTGATGGCAATTCTGCAGTTCAGCTGAGTTCAGATATATCTATACCAGAGTTTGACATCACCGGGAACAGCATCTCACAGACCGATGTCGCCTACACATTAGGAGGTAATGTACTAATTACAAGGTTTCCATTCACTATCTTATAGTAGTTCAGTTTCAATGCACAAGACAACTATGCAAAACATTACCCTGCACTATTTTTGCGCCATATTGTGTCATCATGGCTGTTGACATGAGTATCTGGACTGGGGCCTTATATTATCATGGTGGTGAAGGATTGCATTAAAATTCCCTTGAACACAATTGCCTTCACTGTGATCCTAACAGACTCTGACATTTTCTTGTGTCGCAGGGGACTACAGGGTGCTTTCCTATACGCTGATTTTCCAGAGGCAGTTTGGACTCTACTTCATTAACACTTACTCACCAAGCATCCTCGTTGTAATCATGTCTTGGGTAACCTTTTGGATTGAAGCAAGGAACACAACACCAAGAGTGTCAATAGGTACTGAGTTCTTTTTAAAATTGCTGCAAATGCATGCATGGTGTGCATGATCCTTCGTGTTAAGTTTATATTGAGTTTGGATAAACTATTACATTCTGATAATGTATGATAAATATACCTGCTTAGATCATAGTAGGTCAGATCTACCAGACTATGCCAATTCTATGGGTGTAATTCATCAATGGACACTTCCATTCATAATCAATCAAAAATGCAAGATCTTCCTGAGTGACCATCTCCAATTGTGTCCGAGGTCAGCAGAACACTAAACAGATACAACTATATAGATGTATGACTATGTGCTTTTTCAGGGAAGAAATATTTTACATTGTTTGAATTAGAGCATTGCAAGCAACCAGCTTCACTAAACCTCGGTTTACTGAAGCTGGTTACTTGCAGGCCCCTACCGGAAGCTACAGTCATGCTGGTTTAGTGTTTCACTAAACCGAGACATTTGGTGTCTACCAAATGCACCACGTCATAGTTTTCATGTCATAAACTTCTGGAAATGAGTCCCTCTAATTGGCTATTTCCAGGACTTCTGACAGTGCTGACAATGAGTACACAGACCTCCACTACACTAACCTCATTACCACATGTCACATACATCAAGGCCATGGATATCTGGATGATCACCTGTCTGCTATATGTCTTCATGGGTAATTGCATTCTTGTTTTTGTTATATACACAATGCACTTTGGACATTGCCCCCTCTCCTCTATTCATATGTCAGTTCTAAAAGATATAAAAGATATATCCAAGTAGCAAACACAGTATGGCCCCATGTGGGGCCACAGTGGGCTCCCAATGTTGTCCCTGAGTGGGCTGCCCGGCTTGAGCCCGGTGGGTTTGGTCATTGGTTTTTGCTGTGGCCCCAAACGGGCTAACCAATTTGGGCTTAGCTTGGGTTGGCTGGGTTGCCAAATTTGGTCATGTGGCACCATCAGGGAAAAATATGGGTTTAATGGCAATTGAATATATACCACCCCCCCCCCAAATAAAGTCCACCCTCACCCACCTCCCCCCTCCCATTCTGGAGTTCTATTCTTCAGGTCATTTATGAATTGATAGTATCAATTTAGACATATGGTCCCGGGCATAATTTACTGGTTTTAGGCAATCTAAGATTCTTTTAAAAGCAACCCCCTAAGGTAATTTGAAAGTTACAGGAATGGGGTCTACAGTTTATCGCTATTTAGAGAACCTAATTTTGCACATTCAAATGGGAACCTTCATTATATATTTCCAAACTTTTAGAAAACCTGTTCATTATTACCTATTCTGCAACTTAGTAATCTATGTTGGTTTCATTGTGTTTATGAAAGTAGATCCTGCTTTGGATAAAAACTCTACATATTGTATAGTAGGGGCCATCTAGTGTTAAGCGTCAGAACTACACATCAGCCTGCCGAAACCCCACCTCGGCCCACATCGGGTAACCCACTTTGAAAATGATCTGCAACAACATCGGGCAGCCCGCATGGGGCCACACCAAACCCAATGACCAAAACCAACGGGCTCAAGACGGGTTTTCCCAATTCGGGCAACCTGCTTGGGCCCTGCCTGAAACCCTGCCCCTAGCCCAGGTAAAACCCAGGTACTGAGATATGCCCAAGCAGAAACCGATTTGGCCCTTTGACTTGCATCAGCAAATGCAAATCTGCTTCCTACACCGCTGCAATAGTTTTCTGAAATGATCTGTTTTATGTCATCTTTCAGCATTTCTGGAGACAGCTTTTGTCACCGTGCTTTACTTCTCTCCACTACACCATGCTGCCATAGCGCCACAGGAAGAGCCAGTTACTGAAAAAACTAATAAAAACACAGCCAACAATTCGGTAAGATTCAACTTGACAACTAAGGTGATTATACTGACAGTTTCTACTATGTACCCTAAATTAATATCAGACTTTAGTAGAACACTATGATCTGCATTGGGGTGATGAAAATGTCCACTTTAATACACCAAATAGCGATCTGCCTCTATAATTAGAGACCCAGGTAGCAAGGGTATATCGGGCCAATGTAGGCAATGATTAACTCCATTGCAATCATTATACTAACCATGGCCCATTGTAGGTAAAGCATACATTGGTTCAACATACAAATTACAATGATGGCCCACCCTTGGCAATTCTGATAATACACCATTGCTGGGTTGACCGCTGGTCCAGAGCTGGTCCATGCTTGATATTGCTGATCTTGGCCCAGTGTTGGAACATTTCAGGGCCATCATATCATTTCTGATGTTTGACCAACTTCAATTCTAACTACACTGGTCCAATATTGGCTGCAATCTCCACCAGGGGGATTCAATGTTGCCTAAAGAGTTTCAAATAAGTTGGCTCCTACTTTGCTATCATGTTGGGTTATATATGATCCCCAGTGTATTCTACATGTTTAAAGGTCAGAGGAAGTTCATGGATGAAATTCAAACATCTAAAAGTGCCATTTACTGCGCGACACCACGGAGAATTTGTCAAAAGTAACTTGAAGACACCTCATGTGTGGGTAATGAAGCTAGATAAGTCCTAAATGATAGTAATACAGTATGTATTATTTCTTACCATTTTGGGATAGAGATTAAGATGGATTAAAAGGACAAAAATGTCTTTTTCTAAACTGTTTATACTTGACAGTCATGTCTTAGGTATGTTTGCACATAATGTCATAAAAATAGTATTGTTCAATATTAGTGATTGTTGCAGTGGTCCTATATTGAAAATTATATGTTGGGCCAACATATGTATTACAAGGTTGCCCTGATATTTAACCCCTTCCACGGGGTAAGCCAATATATTGCACAAAATTGCATTGAATTACAAGAAATCCAGGGTTGAAGATGTTAATTTCTAACCTTGGAATAATGTTAAAACATTTAAATGTTGGCCCATTGTTGGGTCAACATGAAATCAATATCCCTTTCTCCAAGCATGGGCCATTACAGGGCCAGCGGTCAAGCCAGCAGTGGGCCAATATCAAAATGCCAATATTGGCCCAATTCTTTATTGGTATATTTGCCCAATCATGGCCCAATGTACTTATGTTACCCGGGGAGTTGAGCACAGCAGGCATGATGCATGGTATTGGCCATTCCTTAGGGCAGTGTGGGGGGAAGTTGTAAATGAGATTGCTGTAAAATAGATTCCCCATTAGCTTGCTCTATGCCAGACAAAAAGTCTACTAATAATTCTATGAATACCATTTTAGCCTCTTTGTCAGTCCTCCTTTTAGTCCTTTTTTTCCCTTTCCATACATCTACCACAGTTTTCTCTGTTTATTGGCATAGACTATTTCAATATCATGTATTAAAACATATTTAAATAATTTTACCCAATTTAATATCATTAAAACTGACAAAGTTATAGCCTATTCCTATAACTAACACTACAGGCTTGGTGCACTTATTAACAGTTGATGCAATGTCAGTGTTCCTTTTTCTTCATTCGCATATGCAAATGATCTTTATTCACAAAAATTAGGCTTTATGATGTCCATTTCTTTCTGTAAGAATTTCCATTCGATCCCTTGACCATTCCTTTACATCAATACAATTCCTTCTTGCAGGTTGACGTAAACGTGCCCCAACCAAAGTCAAGGAACAACCAACAGATCGTGATTTATGTTGACATGACATTTCGAGTTGGTGCACCCATAACCTACTTCATATTCTGTTTTGGATATTTTGTACACTATATATAAAGTGGAATGCAATTTAGTCCTATGGTTAATGTAATGATAATGCAACCATAAAAGTGGTTGGTAAGGCAGATGATGTTAGATTTATTCCTGAGATGACTGGCATTTTGGCATCTTCAAATATGGCTCCATAATGGCTGATTCCCAGAATGCACCCTGATAGCCAAGTTCCCCAGTCCCTCACCAGGTGTAGCCAGGGGCTATATAATTAGTTACTGTTTATACCACTAGATGGGGTGGCTATCACTGACTATCACTACGCCCCTCTTATTACAGACAGATGTTATGGGTATATGATATCTATGAAATCAATTTGTCAAATTGTCTTATGTATTAAAGATTATATGTAATGGTCGGTTAAGGATACACTGCCCTGTCCCCCTAGGGTTTGTAGGGATTATTTTTTATATAGCTTTATATCTGCTCGGTATTATTGACACCCGTCCACTCCGGGTAGTTGTTACCACATGACTGGCTGGTGCATCCAACGGCCTCAATGGTGGTTTGGCAGAGGTGGAAGCTTCGGAGCCAGTTGTGGTGACGGTAGTCATTGCAGCCTTGGAGGCAGGCAGATGTGACAGCCTTGGAGACACAGGGTGATGTGATGGCCTTATAGGTGTTGTCTACTGCTGAATCTCCAATGGTCTTCCTTCTGGTCTCTCTTGTAGATGGACTGAATTACACCTAACCAGACTTCCTTTCTGGTTCTCCATGATATCAGATCGAGTTGCTGTATCACCTGTCTCAATCACTTGTCCTGGATGCCAAGCATGTGTCGATTTGTCGAACACACTAGTCCGTTCCCCAGGGTATGGTGGTAGTAAGTCCTTTGCTCCTCTATCATGATAAGCCTTGCTTCTGGTATGCCATTGCAGCATTCTCTCTTTGACTGGTCTGCTTGCAGAAGCTCCCCTGGCGACGGAATGACATTGTCAAGGGGGGGTGGCTCTAATGTTCAGTAGAACCTTCTGGATGTTCTGTCCAGACTTCATGGCCTTCTTTAACTATTCTTAGACCACAGTGTTTTTGGGTAATTTTTTGCCTTGTAGTGGATGGCATGAGCTTTCCAAAACTCTCTTAACCATGCCAATATTCCATGTAGAGGGGAAGCAGTGACAGTTTTAGCCATGGTTGTTCATGAAAAGGACAGATCCATGATTTCCTGTATCTGTTCTGATAAGGGAGATATGATAGTAATTAAATTGCAATCATAATTTTGAAAATCAGTCTCTAACCAAACTTTAAATTGTAAAATTCCCTTTAGCGATTTTGACAAAATAAATTCTGTATTATAGAAAGGTTTAAGTACTTTTAGAATTTTTGTGTGGAATTCTCATGATGTATGTCTTCCATTTGGTTACCATGGCAACCGCAGTTACCACTGTTGGGAAGGCTGCCAAATAAAGGGAATTCAAGGCAGAGACTTATGGTTTAGGTACCCCAGAAACAATATAGTAAATAGTGAGGATCCAGAAAAGTATAAACCAATTATTGAGAAAACTACAGAATGCTCAAAATCAGCCAAAAATCGGCCCTATTACGCAATAATGCTTAGTTGGTAAAGTTAAGATGGGCTTGATCCACTTGATCTGTCACTCTATAACTCCATTCGATTGTGGGAATTCAGGCGAAGATGTTACATGCTGGATCTCCCACTCTCTGCAGGTTTTTTGGAAGGCTTCTGCTGTGTACTGGGGTCCATTGTCAGATCGGATGATATTAGGCTTCCCAAGCACACTGCAGATACCTTCTACATAGCTTGCTACGGAGGCAGAGGTTGCTGAGGAAAGTTCCTTCACAAATGGGAATTTTGAATAATAGTCAGAGACAATTATAAACATCTTGCCTTTTATCTCGAACAGATCATTACCTATTACCTTCCAGGGTCCATCAGGAACCTCTGTGGGTAATATTGGTTCTTTCGTGTTTGCTTCCGGGAACTCCGGCAAAGTGGGCAGGTCTTAATCATTTTCCTGATATCATCGTTTATCCCAGGCCAGTAGAGGATGTCTCTTGCTAACAATTGTGTTTTCCCAATACCTTGGTGTCCTACGTGTAGTTGCTTCAGTAGCTCAGGCTGCATTGATCGTGGTATTATAACCTACTTTCCCCTGAAGATTACACGATCCTCTATTCCTAGCTTGTCACGGAAGCTTCAGTAAGGCTGCAGGTCAGTAGGAAGCTCTTTGATGCTTTCCGGCTAACCCGTATAGATGACTGGGTTAGTGCTAGGACTTGTATTCAATTAGCCAATTTGGCGAATTTGTACTTATTTTCATTAGCCAAATTCAGGATTGATTAGCCAAACCTCTTTAGCTATGATTTCTTATTTACGATTTTTGCACCATTTATAATACAGTGATTCCAAGAGCAACGGAATATGGCAATGAAAACAGCGAGAATTGATTCTAAAGTATTTTATTTTGAAAACAAGAGTATTATTGTTAGCGTTTTCTATTGACATGGGAGGGGGTATATGGTTTCAATAGAAAAGTGTATATTTGCCCTTGAATGAAATATCTGATAATATGAAGTATTTCTGAAAAAATATGATTCAAGTTTTATCCTTTACCCCTCCCTCAGTCCCTCTTATCACCTACCGGCACTCCTGTCACCAACCCTCTCAAACTTTCCCCTCTGACGTAAATCTCTTACATGAATTCAGGATTTGTGTAATACATCCGATCGTCCATTTCCTTTATTACAAACTAACATTTCCAGTTGTGGGTTACCATGTCCCATAGCCCCAGATCTGCTGATAGGTATATAGCTAAATCTTTTGTCCTAGATTACTGATTTTACTTTCTTTAGGGATTATTCATGATTGCGTTTAACATACCAGAATATAATCAAACTGGCTAGCTTCTCCTTAATTACCCCTTTCCAATGATATATAACATGACTATATTGAACTGGTCAATTTGGTCAATTTGGCGAATTTTCAGTGGATTACATTAGCCAAATTCAACTTTGATTCGCCATTGGCGATTTGGCGAGCGGCTAGCGCAAACCCTGGATGACTTCTGCAAGTCCGTTCAACACAGGGCACCCTGGCCTTGGTTCTCAAGTGGTGTTGTTTCTCGGGGCTGAAGTGTATCTGATCCAGGGTGATATCATCAACTCTGACATCAAGCATGACCTTTCCTGTATCCTTCAGGTTAGGCAACTGGGAGAGTGTATCAGAAATGACCATTTGGCTCCCTGGACAGTACAAAACACTGTAGTCGTAACCTTGTATCTTCAGTAATATACGCTGCAGTCGTGGTGGGGCAGATGAGAGTGCTTTAGGCGCAATCATCTCTACCGGCTTGTGATCACTCAACTCTGTAAATGATCTGCCCTAAAGGTATGATGTGAATCGCTCAATTCCATAGACAACAGCGACCATTTCTCTCTTTATGTTGCTGTAGTTGCTCTGGGTTGTGGTAAGTGTCTTGGATGTACCAGACACGCACCCAATCCCTTCATCGAGGTATCAACTTCTATGCTGATGGGTTTGGTAACATCGTAAAAAACGACGATACACAATGTCATGGCTTCTTTCAGCTTCTTGACTGCCATCGTATGAGTTTCTTCCCAAATGAAGACAGATCTCTCAGTGCAGCGGCAAGTGAGCTGAAATTGGGAATAAATGTCCCGAGGTACGTTAGTAGCCCTAAGAATCGTTGTAGGTCTTCAGGATTCATTGGCTCTGTCATTTCAGTGATAGCTTTACCTTGGCAGGATCCTGTAAGTTTCCTTCCTCACTGTATATAATGCTTAAGAAGGATATGGAGTTGAGGTTCAGAGGACGAGGCACTGTTGTGTCCCAACACTACATTCCTTCTGACACAGGTAGGTTCGATTTTGCCGCTCCAGGCTTGTGTCAGGTCATGTGGTACCAAATGCTCTTCTCTCATTGGCTGAGGATAGATTCAGGTCAACTTCTTCCTCTTTTTAATTATTTTTATGCACCTTTTCCCTTTCAGGGAACATTAAATTTTGGATTGGGCCTAAATGGCTCCTTACTGAAATGAAACTCATTCATTTCTAAAAAAATCTAAAATCCATATAAGGTATGGTCTCATGGTGCTGAGAAGTGAAGGATATGGAGTTGACCTTGATGGTACACTTCTCGGAGTTGAAGACCAGTCCATACTCTTTGGCAACATCCATCAATGCAATCAGATGCTTGTCGTGTTCCTCTTCAGTAAGACTGAACACACAACTGTCGTCAGCTATGCCCACACACCCATCAAGATTAGTCCATCAGCTGTTGGAAGATATCTTGGCTTATGTTCAGGCCAAAAGGCAATCTCCTGAAGCAATATTGTCCAAACAAAGTACGGAAGGTGGTTAGCAATTGACTCTTCTCCTTGAGGGGTACACTCCAGTATCCTGCTTTGACATCTAGCTTGTACTGACGATTTTGGCCCCAGTGAGCTTTGGATTGACCTCTTCAGTGGTAGGCATTTTATGAGGACAACGCTTAATGGCATTGTTCAGAAATTTAGGATCCAGACATATCCTGAGACTACCATCTTTCTTTGTGCTGTACACGAGACTGGAGCACCAGTCAGTGTGCTTGGTAACCTTGCAGATCATGCCTGTTTGCTCCATCTCCTTGGGTCCTGCCTTTATCTTTGGTAACAGATTGACGCTGGACTTACGAGGTCAGTTTACGTGCACCTTGATACCCAAGTTCCCCAGTCCCTCACCAGGTGTAGCAAGAGGCTATGTTATTAGTTACTGTATATACCACTAGGTGGGGTGGCTATCACTGGCTATCACTACAGTTAGGCCAACACCTTCAGTGATATGGTAAGCCAATAGGGTCGACTGAAAACAGAAACCTTATTTCTGTACATATAGACGAGCTTTAGCAGAATCTGAATACAATTGTGTTCCACAGTAACCTTTCGCTCAATATATGCCCTGTGCTAAGCTCCCATTTTTATATATAATTATGTGTTGTCGGTAGTAGCGGAGAAAATGTTATCATGCAGTTACAAGACCAGAATAAACATGTTGGTGTCCGTCTCAGCTATGATTGTACACATACATTATTGTGATACTGCTTGAGGGCGCTAGGGGTGCGTATAGTCCACACCAGGGCTCTCTGGTGAGTAGTTGCAGTTTTAACTAATATTTATCCCAATCTCTACCAAAATTAGACAGAATCTAGACGTAGCCTGAGCTTGGAACCAGTAAACAGGAACCAGAATCAAACTTTCTGGTTCCATTTCCGGTTTCTGTTCACTGGTTCTGAGCTAACTACAGAGACCGCCCAAGCCCAGCAAAATCAAAATCAACCCCTGGCGCTAGTCCGTGACACTGACGCTAGGTGGTCTGGCTACCGTCAGTCCCAGGCTGCAGCAGCCATCGTAAATGGTAGGGAGTTCTCTCCTTTTCTGCTGGCTCAACTCGCACCATATAAATTTATAGAGATTGGCGGAAGTCACGTGATCAAACAGTTAGAAGACGAATCTATTTATAGATGGTCACGTGTTAATGATGTCACATGCCCATATATGGACTGCAAGCTGGGGCCAGCGGGAATAGATCTCAGCAAAGCTAAGACCAGGCGAATTGGGAGCGATCTTTGTTTGGCTCGAAAAACTACCCCCAGCACATTCTGTTGGGGTATTCTGGCAGATCCCAAGCTGTTCAAGGTTATGACAGCTCTGTAGCATTTGTATAATTATGTTCTTTTTATCCCGCTCGAGGCGTTAAACTGTAGTATGCTCCCCCCCCCCTCATGAGGGGGTCGACATTTTTGCATACGAAATAAGATGTTTATTAAATGTCCGACGAAGAGTTTGATTACTGTATTTAAGAAAATTACTTATGAAATGGAAAAGACGTAAATGACTGAATGCATGATCTGTTGTCTGTATCCAGTTGTAATTAGGAATTAGGAATGCAGTTAGTAATTTTTTCACTGCAGATTGTCACATGCCAGGAATATTACTACAATCATGTACACAAAAGGGCCCTTAAATGGCAAATAGCCTTGAGTCAGAAGCTGCGTGTGAGGCTAGATTCCCAAGAGGTTTTACACTATTGACATTAAAATACAGTGAATTAAGCTAAACTAAATCACTGAGCTACACTGAAATAGCACTGGTAAAAAGGCTGAATCTCTGTATAATTGGAACTGTGATTTTACATAAAAATTAACCATCACTGTTAAAAAGAAAATGTTCAGCGAAAGTTATGTCCTGAAAGTTGCCAGTGAAGCACTGTCATTTTGACAACATCCTTTTACAGTGTGAGGACATATATGAATGTATGCTGTATTGCCAGGTATTCCCTAGAAAGTGCTGCCCCCTGGTTTTGCATGCTATGATAGGAGCTCACTCTCAGTTATGCTTAAGGTGAGGCTCCACTAACTGATTTTTACCGCTGTTCTCACAAGTTTGACTCAAATCATGAATTTATAGCATCTATACCTTTTGCACAGCTGATGCAGGGAGGTATTGTAGACCCTGCCATAGGTTTTTGTTTGTAAATATGTAAATGTTTATATAGATTTCTTGCTCAGCTGATAATTAGAATTGCCAAGGCTATATAACACGATTTAGATCCCGATTTAAGCCCAGATTTTGCATCTCAGGCCGATCTGTGCTTCTGATCTCATATCAAACAGGTTTGAATTTTATTAATCTGGTGCTCCCCCATACACAGGGCTCTAATCAGCCGATTTATGCATAATAATAAACAGGAAATGGGTGTTTGTTTTCACCTGATCAGACTGTATAGACCTGTATGATCGGTTTGTGAGAATTACCCAGTGGAGCCACAGCTTATAACAGCTTACTCTTGTAGGGGTACCAATAGTTGAGATATCCGACATGAAATATCATGTAGTACCCTACTCCATCTGAGAAAATCCAACTTGCATTTATCAACATATTGGTTGTGTAAATTTGTATATATATACGTCCATGTTGTATGTATAATACTCAATGAAAAACTCAAATCAAAAAAGAAGTATGCATATATATAATATTCAATGAATGTTCAACATCTGTGAGGATTTCATGGTGCGACCTTTTCTAAGTCAGCAGTTAGATTCACGACATTTCGTCAACATGTGCAGCAATATCGGGAACATAACATCAACTGGTTTTCTTTTTCAATTCGAAGTGATTTCCTAAAATCATGTCTTCTGAAAATTGGAACTGGCTTAAACTATTGTTTTTAGACTACTATTCAAAATGAATATTTCATAGAGCTTTAGAAATTTTACTCGCAGATTGGTTTTATAGTGTACTCAATTTATCTCTCACAGAAACTAGTGAAACATGATTTTAAGGTCTTATAACAGTTTCCCTGTTCAATGTTATAATGGCATTCTGAGCGTACCTTATTGATGGAAGATCGACCCAATTAATTTATATTACTGTATAACTGTATGAAGTCGAATCATTATGGTGTGATTAGGTTGAGTGTTTTCTTCCCTTTGATATTTTTTATAAAGCATAATTAAGTGTCAGTCTAGTATAAAAGGATGTGGTTATGAGCGGTTAATTTTGATATAATGACAGTTGTCAGCTCAGTTTAGTATATTTATATCTCTCTCGCAGAGCTGTGAACTTAATTTCAACAAAAGCATTCGATCAATGAATTGCTTACCTGATATGTTCCAGTCAATAAAGTTAAATCTACTTTCCACTTATCCTACAAACTGTCCAACCTTAAGTATGAGAAATAATATTTACATGGATGATTACAATGCACTGACGCAAAAACTGATATCTATAAATCTATGAATCTGCCCTATGAGGAAGGTGCCTTGTTTCGGACATTCATAGATTTGGGCCCGCAGAGCTTTGAAAATACAAAACTCAAGGCATATTTTTGCTACGACTGGCGTTTTTGCAATACCCCATGTTTGCAGTTTGGACTCCATTACGCTATTTCTTCATCACATCAGAGTTGGTCTCCGAAAATCAGATACACACATCATGTCTATGAAATGGTATATCAAGAAGTCCAGTAAATGGAACTTTCTTTCACCTATTGTACACAAATCATTTAATAAACAGCATTGAAAAAGTAAATTGCGTGCCTGTCATCTATGATAGAACTTACAGGTATATATATTTCTATAGTTTAGTCTTTCCGAGTAGACACAGAACATTGAACCAACATTGATAAGTAGTTGTCAATGTTGATTTAATGTTAATTCAACGTTGATTCAACGTTGAGCTGAATTTTCGTATCCCCTGGGTTGTAGTTATATCTCAAACAGATAGATCTAAGAAACCTGAGTTCTAAATGTCTAGCATTTCGGTTTTAATTTATCAGAATTTGAGGAGATCCAGGTAATACTAGTTGACGGGAATATCTTGTATGCATTTGTACGTCAGAGAGTGCAGGTCTAATTAAGATGTTTATAAGTGTAATTGGGAAAATGAGCAGTTGAAATACAGTCTAAGCGATTTCACAAAGACGAGGCTTGTGTAAACATAATATTAAAAAAGTTACTGATATCACGGGGACGCTTTGAGCAAAAGAAATCCCATATTTGCTAGGTGGACATTTCCTTATACCACAGCCTGTCACAGACCTGCACTGTAGTTAGTATTGTCTGTATCTTCCAGGTGTCGCTCCTGTCTGAAATCAGACTCTATCGCTACCAAATGCAGCAAAGAAGTGACCAGAGGGCCTCTCTGTGTGGTTTGAATAGGAAAGACATCAATCAGATTTTTTTTATCATTCTGATGGCAGAGATAGAAAGGCAATGCTTTGGAGAGTACCCCACCTTTATTGAAGATTAACACTGATTGCAAAAACCAACAGGGTATAGATCTAGATTGAGGAATACCACGTTACACTATCACTGCCTATAAGCGTGTGTCGGGCTTGTGGTCACCATGTTTGTCACCCTGAAAACCCGGAGGAATGGAGCCTTGTCATTATGACGACCTAGGTTGTCAGAATGAATAATAGCAGGTGGCAGTCCTGTCCTTTGAAGAATGGTGCATGAACATAGTCTCTAATTAGTTCACCTCTTAACCAGAGGAATACCTTTCACAGACCTGGTGTACTCTTGATTGATGTAAGTAGTATAGTATGTATCGGAACGGGACTATAGTTAAGTACTGTTTATTACTCAATCGACATGCAGCCAATCAGAGGCCTCCATTTGGTCACGTGACCGGAAGTGACCTACTTAGGGGATTAGTGGTGACGTCACGTGACCTAGTTAGCCAATCAGAGGCCGCCATTGGGTCACGTGACCGGAAGTGACCTACTTAGGGGATTAGCGGTGCATTCTGGGTAACCCTGCAGCCAATCAGAGGCCTCCATTGGGTGACCGGAAGTGACCTACTTAGGGGATGGTGCATTCTGGGTAACCTACTGACCTACTTAGGGGACCGGAAGTGACGTCACATGACCTAATGGCCAACCGGAAGTGACCTCATTGAGGATCACGTGACCGGAAGTGACCTGATTGATCACGTGACCGGAAGAAGAAGAAGAAGAAGAAGAAGAAGAAGAAGAAGAAGAAGTGACGTCACGCGACTTAATGAAGAGATGAGCGTCTTTAAGGGGTCACGGGCTTTAAAATGTGATATCTTTTTTTTTTGGAGGAGGAGGCGAGTCTCTTATTTTTTTTCGGTAAACTAATAAAAAACACCACGATATAAGTTTTTTTTCATTTTTTATTGTTTTACGAGCGACTGGAAGTGACTTATTGAACTAGTTAGAAGCGTTCTTTAGAGTGTATAAGGGGGAAGGAGGGGAAGGAGGGGAGGGGAGGGGGGGAGGGGGGGAGGGGGGCCCTTTTAACATGCATGGGGAGGGGGGCGCTTTTAGGATGCATGGGGCGAGTGGGGGAGGGGGGGAGGGGGGGGGAGGGGGGCACTCTAGGGGGGGGCACTCTAAGGGGCGCGTTTGTCTCTTTTAAGAAAGAAAAAGATTTTCAATCGAGAGACACGCTTCTTCCTCTCGAGAGGAAGAAGCGTGTCTCTTCGTGTTTTTTTTTTGTTTATCACGTGCTGCGATGAGGTGATCAGCTGCGACTGGAGGAAGTGACACTTTAAGAGATCGCGCGTCTTAATTGTTATGATATATATTTTTTTTTTTTTTTTATTTTTTTTTTTACTTACTAATAAAGAAGACGTATGAAAATAAAACACAACAATTCACATGTCCGTCGTTCTCGTTGTTTCTTGCTTGATAAAGTCAAGTAATATCGCGATGCCGAGGCCAAACTTTCCCATGTCCTCAGTCAACACTCGAAGGAGTTCAAAAGGCGTACCGCCGGCGCCGTCAGCTTCATCTTGCCACATTTTCAACACTCGGAAGGCCCACTCAGCGGGACTTCCTCCGTATTCGCATTCTTCAGCGATCTTATCTAACCTCTCAGGCGACAATTTTAAATGGTCCCCCACCTCTTTCCACCTGCTACCCAGACGTCTGCCGAGGGTGCCCAAGTGCTTATGCATCGCGCGCGAGTCGGGGTTTTCGAAATCCAACCCCTGTCTGTGGAGAAGGGCCATCCACTGAGCCAACAGTTCCATGCGTCTAATGCGGGTGAAGACGCGACCGAGCTCGCCCCATCTATGACGATGCGGGGTTTCACCCCACCACACTCGGAACATCGCCGTACACAGCTCCTCCGGTGTCTTGACACTGCGCTCTACTAGAGCATCCATACGGGCGGCGCTGACTTTTAAGCTACTGCCCAACTCTCTCCAACAGCCGCTCAACTCTTTACCTAGTTGACGAAGCAAGGCGTCGCTATAGGCTAACCGCCGCTGTCCTACCTGTCGGGTCTCCCCATCATCGGTCTGCTGCCTCGCGCCGCGTCTCACGTCGTCAAGCCGCATTAACTTTTTTTCAGGCGCACCGGGCGGTGAAGGCGAGCTTGAAAGTGGAATAGCTTGAGCCATCTCGTCTCGTCTTGGCGGCGGCGGCAGCGGCGGCGGCGGCGGCGGCGGCGGTGGCGGCGGTGGTGGTGGTGGCGGTGGTGGTGGTAGTAGCCGTTACTGGGGTCAGAGGCGATATGTTTTTTTTCCAACAGAAATGAGAGCTTTTTATACAGAGGGAGTTTAATCCCATTTCCAACAGCGCTCCAGCTGTCTAGCGCCCTGTCCGCATGACGCTTTTTCAGCCGCTCCGCTCCTTAAGAGCTTAGATGACGAGGGGGTGTGGCATCGCTATCCGTGGAGACCAGCTGAAAACGGTGTTTTTTCCTCACTCATAGCCTTAATACCTCCTACCCCCTACCCGAGGACGTCTCCCTCCCTCTGACATTCATTGTAACAAACGTCAGAGGTCAGGTGAAAATCGGATTTTTTTTCATGCACAGCCTTAGGCAGCTGTCACCCCTCCCTATTGAACTAGCCGGCCGCCCGCCCGCCTGGCCGGCCCGGTCTACTCACCACGGCAGGAGGTGGCGATTTTTGTCTTACACTTAAGTCGCTCACCACATGCACACGCCTCTACTCACAGACAGACACGTTCGTCTTAGGGGGGTCCTGCTTCACGCCACACGCCTCCTGTAGTTTTTTTTTGTATACACACTGTAAGCTCATCACCGTTACCGTTAATCCTTTATACAGCTAACGCGCGCTGAATGGCTGAACAGGGTGGTAAGCGGCTTAGCTCACCACAGTGGATCCCTCAAAAAGGGATCCAGCTGAAAACGTCATACCTTATGTCTTTGTGAATGGCCGCCGCCGGTCAGTCGACGGCAGGCAGCAACCGCTTAACCCTTTATACAGCTAATGCGCGTTGAATTGCTGAACAGGGTGGTAAGCGGCTTAGCTCATCATCACAGTCGATCTCTCAAAAGAGGGGGGGGGAAAGGGATCCAGCTGAAAACGTCATGCCTTATGTCTTTTTGTTTCTCTTTGTGAATGGCCGCCGGCCAGCCGGCGGCAGCTGAACAGGGTCGGTAAGTAGCTTAGCTCTAGAAGCGAGAAGGCGTATATAAGGGGCTTGGAAACCTCCATTCACTCACTCATTCTTTTTTGCTGCTCTCTACAGTCACCACCATGAGCAAAAGACAACAGCTAGCGGCGTTCAAGAACAAGAAGACTACGCGGAACAGCGTTCGTTTAGCGTCAGTGCCTGCTCTTGCTACTGAACATGAGACTACCGCCGCAGCCGGTTGGTCTTATCACCCTCCTGCTGTAGCGAGCGCTCGCGGCAGTAGTAGTAGTAGTAGTAGTAGCAGTAGCACTAGTAGTAGCAGTAGTAGTAGTAGTGGTAGTAGTACTAGTAGTACTACTGGTAGCAGTCGTCGTGCTAGCGACGTTGTTACACTCGCGACGGTACACGTTGCTGCTAAGCGCGCTGCCGCTGCTACCGCCGTCCCGCCTGCCGCTGCTGCTGCTGCTGCTGCTGCTGCTGCGCCTGCTACTGCTGCGCTTGCTACGGCTGCGCCTGCTGAGGCTGCTGCTGCGCTTGCTACTGTTGCGTCTGCTGCGGCTGCGCCTGCTGCGGCTGCTTCTGCTGCACCTGCTGCTACTGCTACTACTACTGACGACAACGCTCCTGGCACAGCGCAGTACTGGCAACCGGGTTTTTACCTCCCCACTACTGTTGATGACTTTGATGACCTGCCGCACGTTGCACAGCCCCTCTCCTCCACCACTACATCGACGGACGCCCTCGACGCCGCTCGCGCTGAGAGTTACAGCTATTCGGACACTCAGCCCCTGAACCGAGAAGAAGAGGAGGAGGAGGAGCAGCAACAGGGTGAGACAGAGAACGACGCTGACGACGAGGCGTACGAAGAACCCGAAGGGCAAGGGGTGAGCGGTACGTTTTTCGGCTTCCCTCTTCGACCTTTCGACCTCACTTCCTCCACTGCTAGCGCCCCCCCGTCCGGTCCGTGGCGACTGCCCTCACCGCCACCTTACGAGGGCGGCGGCGGCGCTTCATCTTCTACCGCTACACACAGCACGGACGGCGTGTGGCTGCGCTGTTCCAACAACGAGACCTCCGATACCACCAGCGCTGACGCTGCTCCTGCTATCGGTTCTGCTGCTGATTCAGCTCACGCTGATGGTGTTACTCATCCTGCGGGTGTGAAACGTTCTAAGGTGAGTTCCAGAACAACAAGGCCCACTAAGAAGAGAAAAATACAAGAAAAAGAAGGAGATGGACGAGAAGAAGCAGAGAAAACACTCGGGTTAGAGTTCTGCTTAGACGGAGCTTTGACGCTGGAGATCTGGGAGGACGTGGCTAGACTGTCTAGGAGGCCGCGCTACACAAAAGACGGCCAGGTGAAAGAGGCGTCTCTGACCAGAAGCAAGCGAGTGCACTTCACGGCCGACGCGCTGCGCGAGCTCATAGCACGCATCGCCGATATCCGCGCAGTGGTGCGCATACGCGACACAGCGGCCGCGCAAGGAAAACCTAATCACACCCCCTGGTTCGCAGTGCTGGATGAGGCGGGCGAAGTGTACGCAGCTGTGAGCTACTACAGCGGTAAGAACCTCGTCCACGTGCGCAAGTACGAAGGTCCTGACAAAAAACCCACACAGCAGGGGGTGACGCTGTCCGCCAGAGCGCTCAAAGAGTTGGATGACAAAACAGAGATCATTCTGAAATATCTCGGCATAGATTCGGAATGAGAGACGCTCAACGCTCACGCGCGCACACACACACACAGCGTTTGACGTACGCTGTATGAGACAGACAGACAGACAGACAGACGGATACACAGACAGCAGACAGAAAGATAGTTACATAGACGACAGATTGATAGATGGCTAGACAGATAGATAGATAGTTAGACGGCTAAGTAGTTGGTAACCGAGTGAAAAAAAACATGACACAGTACGTATGCGAAAAGTGTTTCAAAATGTTTAAAAGAGCGTACAACCACGAGAGACACGTAGAAAATTGTAGAGTAGTAGCTAAGTTTTGCCCTCTATGCGGCGAAGGGGATTGCCGAAAGAGCGCTTGTCGACGCGAATCTCTGGACGGGGTGACCGTCCCTCCGCGCATATGTGCTGTACCGAACGGGGAGGAAACGTTCACGGCGAATTGGCCTGCGATACAAACGGGCGTCAGGATGCACGGGACTCGCGTGAGTGTAACAAACTTCAGGCTACCAACCGGCGAGTTGAGTGACGCTGTAGATACTATGCGTCGCATTCACTTGACACAAAGATTCAGATACAAAGTGGGTTTCTCGGTAGGCTTACTGTTACAACACAGAGAAGACAAGAGCAAACTGCGCTACTTCCACGCCTCCCAGAACAACGCAACTCTCATACAACCGCTCCCTACTGTAACTAATTCAGAAACTTTGGAAGAGCTCCTCTCAAAGATGCAAAACACCGTCGCTTGCGAGGAGGTACGGAAACTTTGCGACGCTGACACCAAGTGGCACGTTCTTTTTCCTACCAATTTGAACATCTGCGTTTACATGGGACCGGGGGAATTCCCCATAGGCGGTAGGATCACGCAGGCCGGTCGAGTTGGAAAGAGAAGCGGCGTGTTAGATTTTCCCAACAAGGACAACCTCTGCATCTTCCGCTGCATTTCCTTTCACTTATACAACACCAGCAAGCGCGCTTCAGATTTGTTACGTCAGTTCTGTCCCGCTGCCACACCTGAATCCTTTCCGGGTCTGAACATCCGCGACTTACCCGCGTTAGAGAACTTGTTTGACGTACAAATAGCGGTTTACACCGCGTCGCGTCAAGTGCCGGGGCGGAAGTTGAGAAGACGCGTTACTCTGATCAGACCGCCTTCCAGAACTGTGGCCGCCCGAGGTAAAGTCAACCTACACCTGACGGCGAAAGGCGGTTTGCACGTCTCTCTCGTCACGGACTTCAACGCGTACGCGGGCATATACGAATGTTGCAAGTGTAAGGCGGCGTTCACCACCGAGTTCTTGCTGAAGAGACACAGGAACCAGCTTTCCTCTTGCCGACAAGTCAAGTTGCGCTACGTAGGTGGCATCTACCAAAATTCGAGAACGATTTTCGAAGCGCTAGCAGACTTCTCCATTTTTCCCCCCGACGGACATTCCGGAATCTACCCTTACAAGATCGCCTTCGATTTCGAGGCTTTCTTCAGACCGTGCAAAGAACCGTCGACGGAGCACGTGTCCCTGCTGTGGGATCACGTCCCTTTGTCGGCTAGCGTCGCATCCGACTTTCCGGGGTGGGAGGGGCCCGTCTGCTTCGTCAGAGCGTCCGACGCAGATTCCGACCCCTTGTTGGACCGAGTTTTAAATCACATAAACGAGAACGCCAAAGCGATCGGGGAAGCTGTGCTAGAACTTTACCGACCGACGTTAGCGAAGTTAGATGCGGCGATAGGTGAAGCTCTCCTGCTGGAGGAGGCGACGTTCACCACCCCTTCTCCAGGCGGCTTCGCTGCGGCTCAGACCAGACACCCGTTAGTTCAACTGAAGAAGCGTCTTCTGAGATACATCCGTCAAGCTCCAGTGGTGGGCTTCAACTCGGGGCGTTACGACTTGAACCTGATCAAAATACGCCTTCACTCGTTCTTCGCCTCCGGAGACCGAAGAAACCAAGAATTCAGCGTCATAAAGAGAAGCAATCAATACTTGGCGGTTTACACACAGCACACGGTTTTCTTGGACGTAGTCAACTATTTGGCACCCGGTTACAACTACGCGACCTATTTGCGAGCTTTCACCAGGAACGAAGAGAAAGGTCACTTTCCTTACGAATGGATGACGTCTACCAGGAAACTGGCAAACAGAACGCTGCCGCCGAGATCGGCTTTCGACAGCGAGCTGACGGGCGTCAAAATGTCCGAATCCTACTACGCCGCATGTCAGAAAGTTTGGTCCGACGAGAAGATGCAAACTATGGAAGACTACTTGATCCACTACAACAACAAAGACGTGAAACCTTTCATAGAAGCTCTGAAAAATCACGCTAAATTTTTCCAAGATCGCGGCATCGACATGTTGAAAGACGGAGTTTCTCTCGCCGGTTTGACTTTACGCTTCCTCTTCCAAAACCTAGAAGACGCGTTCACAACGTTTCCCCAGTTCGACGCCGTCCTCCACGCTCTGATCAAAGAGAATCTAGTCGGCGGTCCTTCCATCATCTTCCATAGATTTCACGAGAAGGGCACCACGCGGATAAGGGAGCACAAGTACGGCGAAGAAGCGAGACCGTGCCAACACATCCTAGGACTAGACGCTAACTCACTGTACTTGCGCTGCATGAGCGAAGCGCACTGCACGGGCTATTACGCGGTGAGACGGCCCGAGACCGAGTTCAAGCCCGAAATCAGGCAAAGAAACTCTCACAGCGCTTTGGAGTGGTTACGCTTCGTAGAGCACGACCGCGACGTGAAACTGCGCCACGCTCTGAACGGCGGCGAGATGGCGGTAGGCTGTCGGAGAATTCGCGTGGACGGATTTCACGCGGCCTCTAATACGGTTTTCCAGTTTCACGGGTGTTGGTTCCACGCTCACGAGTGCATACCGTCGCACCGATATCAGTGCGCTTCACTGAGAGAGGAGAGACGCGACAGAACGACCAGAGTAAGCGCTTACTTGAAAGCGTTAGGTTACAAGCTGGTCGTCGTGTGGGAGTGCGAATGGCGAGAGATGAAGTGTCGAGATGAGCGGGTCAAGGCCTCCCAACAACGCTGGAAGGTTGACGCTTTGAAAGTGTCTCGAAACGCGATGAGCGAGAGCGACATCCTTTCCGCTGTGAAAGAGGAGAAAATGTTCGGTTTAGTTCAAGTGGACATCACTACGCCGCCTCACCTACGAGAGTACTTCGAAGAAATGACCCCCGTTTTCAAGAACGCGACCGTTTCAAAATCGGACATAGGCCCTCACATGTCAGACTTTGCGCAGGAAGAAAAGCTGTTGAGCACGCCTCAGAGATGTCTGATAGGGAGTTACCACGGAAAAAATATTCTCTTGGGAACGCCGCTTCTCAAGTGGTATTTAGAGCACGGTTTGATAGTCACCAAAGTGCAGCTGGTGGTAGAATACCTACCTAAACGCTCCTTTGCCGGTTTCGCGGACGAAGTGACGGCGGCGCGAAGACGTGGCGACGTGAACGAGAACGAGAAAATTCTGTCAGACTGTTACAAGTTAATGGGAAACGCTACGTACGGTAAAACAATCTGCAACAAAGAAAAACACACGGCGGTGAGATACACTGACAGTCGGAAGTTCGAACTATTGGCCAATTCGTGGCGCTTCAAAAAGGCGTCCGAGTTGACTTCCGATCTGTTTGAAGTCGAACTACAACCGAAAACGGTCAAGAACAACCTCCCTATTCAGATAGGGTTCATGGTATACCAGTACGCGAAGTTGAAAATGTTAGAGTTCACATACGACTTCTTGGATAGATTCGTCGATCGGCGCGATTATGCCCTTTGTCAAATGGACACCGACAGTCTTTACATGGCTCTCAGCGGTGCCACGTTGGATGACCTAGTGAAACCTCGCCTGAGAGAGACGTACTTCAGAGAGAAACGAAAGTGGCTTCCGACAGCGGTGTGCGACGAGCACTTAGAGCTTTTCGTGAAGACAAAAACGGAAAGAGTGCGAGAATGGTGTGCGCCGCCCGGCGGATGTTGTGAGAGACGGTACCTTCACGATCTGAGAACTTCGGGGCTCATGAAAGCGGAGTGGGAAGGTGACGGGATCCTAAGTCTCAACCCTAAGACTTACATTTGCTACGATCGAGTCAGCGACACCGGTGAAAGAAAATCCAAAAAATGGAGTGCAAAAGGCGTACAGAAGAAACAAAACCCCCAGGAACCAGACGCCTTCTTGGATGTTCTTCGCCAACGAAAAACTCTCATTGCTGTAAATAGAAATTTCAAAGTGGTGCGAAACAAAATGGTCACCTACACCATAGAGAAAGACGGCGTGCGCTACTTGTATTATAAGCGTCGCGTGCATTCTGACGGTGTGACAACGAGTCCTTTAGAGATATGAAAAAAAAAAAAAAAAAAAAATAAGCGTGTGCATCTTTTCAAAAATAGAGTGTTTATCAAGATTGAAAAAAAAATAAATAAAAAAAAATTAAAAGAAAATATTGTTGTGTTTTTATTATCATACGGCTTCTTTTACTAGTAAGTCGCGCAGTCTCTTAAAGCGTCACTCATGTGACGACGTCGCTTCCAGTCACGGGATCCTAAACAAAAAAAAAACTTCTTCTTCTTCCGGTCACGTGATCAATCAGGTCGCTTCCGGTTGGCCATTAAGTCGTGTGACGTCACTTCCGGTCACGTGACTCATCAGGTCACTTCCGATCACGTGATCCTAAATTAGGTCATATGACGTCACTTCCGGTCCCCTAAGTAGGTCAGTAGGTTACCCAGAATGCATCATCCCCTAAGTAGGTCACTTCCGGTCACCCAATGGAGGCCTCTGATTGGCTGCAGGGTTACCCAGAATGCACCGCTAATCCCCTAAGTAGGTCACTTCCGGTCACGTGACCAAATGGAGGCCTCTGATTGGCTAACTAGGTCACGTGACGTCACCACTAATCCCCTAAGTAGGTCACTTCCGGTCACGTGACCAAATGGAGGCCTCTGATTGGCTGCATGTCGATTGAGTAATAAACAGTACTTAACTATAGTCCCGTTCCGATACATACTATACTACTGATGTAAGTAGCATTATTTGTTATAAATAAGTTGTCAATGGGTGAAAATGATGGCCTCAAAGGTATGGAGAGCACTCTTCTCCCTGTCACCAGTTTATGGTTATGATGAAAAGAGCTATGCAGATACCTTGTTCAATTAACACTGGGTGGCAGCATATGCGAGTACATCCCCAATGTGCAATAGCACTAGGTAGTCATTGAGACAACCTCTGGACTTTAGGGTTGTCATTATTGATGACTTTAGGTATTTCAAATTGACAATACCTAAATCAACAACCTTAACTCTTCCTTTACCGATCACACATTTATGCAAATCTACCCTCCTTTATCGATTGCACATAATTTATGCACATTTTTGCTCAAAAGTTGGTGAAATCCTAAGAATTCTTGTCACAGTGATGTAAAGTATATTGTCCCTGCATATCTGCATCTGCATGTGCCTGGGGTCATTGTGGTAGAAATGCCGGCCATCTCAACTTAGATGATACTCAACTTATTTTAATGTGATTTAAGCGATATCTAAAGCAGAAATCATGAGAAATGTTAAACAATATTGTTTTTTGGGGGGTTTTCATGGTTCCAAAACTTGCAGTCTGTATAAATGGATTATGGCCTAGATATCATTACCATGGCAACATATATACACTCAAATCAGCTATATTAAGCTAATAATAATATATAATATTTGATCTGGAAAACTCTGGTTTTGAGAGAGGTGTCCTGATGGGGAGTCTGATAAAAGAAGAATTAAGGTAGTCATTCTGACAAACCTATTACTGTGACTACCTAAGGTCGTTATTGTGACAACTTTGGTCTGAATGGATCAGATGTGACTACCTTAGGTCGTTACAATGATGACCTAAGCTTGTCACCTTGACTACCTAAAGTGGTCAATTTTGGTATTGCTAAAATGACGACCCTCAGGTTTTCAGGGATGCATAATATATTGTGAGAGGAGCTACAATATAAAATAATCGATTACCATCTGAACCTATCTTTTCCATAGTATACATTATGTGTGAACATCACCTCAAAGCGAAAGTTTAAAAGTGTTATCTGAATTTTTTAGAGTCATTAGAATGTACCCCTTTTCCTCCAAATTAAACTAAAAACTACTTTTGACTAAAAACTACCCCTTTTTGAGGCCGCTTGCGGGCACTTACCTAGGGCCCAAAAACACACACTTTCCCTTGGAATCGTGTTCACAGGATTTACATTGACTAACGCTGAGGGAGTGCCGCCCCGCCCCGGGCATCTGAATATGAGTAGACCAATGGTGTTGGTACCTCATGTAATTTGTTCCTGACATTGATACCTTCACGCGGAGCTCATAATATGATATTGTCGCTATATTGATCAGTAAAAGTACTTAGGTAAAATGGCACCTCAATTTTCATAGAAAATAATAACCGTGCTAGAAGTATGATATATGCGTTGTGTGATTGTAAATGTCCGTGAGAAGAAGACAGTATAATTATAGATTGCATGGATTAGATATTGAGCACTTCAGTATTAATAAATATAGGAATTAAACAGTGATACACTTCTTTTGCGAAACGTACCAAGGGAAGTAATGCCCTGGTGTAAGGTTATTCTAAGGTATAAATATAGTTGAATAATAATCTACACTGGAACATTAAATTTTCTGAGTTATTCTTCTATTCCACCTGTAACTATCATTACCATTATCATATAGCCCATAGTATACAGTATTCACAGCTAAAGGGGTGTCTCCATCAGAGACCGTCCACCCGTCCGTCCATGAAAACCCTCCAAAAAAGCAGGGATCTGGACAGTTTTCATGGACGGACAGACAGTTTGCGTCTCCACCAACATCCGTCCGTCAAGTCCGTCCGTCACATGGACGGACAAAATGGACGGACGGATCATTTCCCTCTTCCATCCGTCAACTTTTTAGATATGTCCGTCCGTCCATGTTTGCCACTCTGTGATGGACCGAATGGACGGACGGATGGACAAAATGGACGGACGGATGGACAGAATGGACGGACAGGTGGACGGATGGAAGAGGGAAATCATCCGTCCGTCCATTTTGTCCGTCCATGAAAAACGTCCAGATCCCTGCTTTTTTGGACGGTTTTCATGGACGGACGGGTGGACGGTCTTTGATGGAGACACACCTTAAGCAGTAAAGAGCAACAGTATCGCTATCTTGGGACCCGGGTTCGATTCCCAGTACTCAATAAATTGCCCAAGGACCTTCACGGCTACCAGCTGCAGGGATCCAACCCAAGGCACCAGACATTGCTGGCCAGGTCGATATTGTAGTCGGACTGGTGAAGGAGATCAGGATTCTTGTGGCATGATGCTCGGCCTGCCGGGGTGGGCCATGGTCGTAATCTTCATTTGTATCTCAAATTATTTGGTTTAGGGGTAATTGAGGGTCTTGGGACTAGGTCTAACCCTTTTGGTGTGATGCTACTAAGGCAATGCATCCACTGTTATTCCTCCACATTGAGTTCTAAGATACAGGTGATCTTGATGGGCTTTTTGATAAAGCTTAATACTGTGATTTCAAGGCCTTTTCATCCTGATGGTTTCTGTGGAGGAGGGGGGCATAGATTCACAGCCAAAGATAATTATCTCATTTCAAGAAAATAAGATAAAATAAACTCGACTGATGGACAAATTACCAGCTTTAAGAAAAAATGTTTTCTTATTTCCTTGAAATGAGATAATCATTTGTGGCTGTGCTGAAGTGTCTGCCCAACCGGTTTATCACGGTTGCTGCCTAGCCATGTCCCCAGCTGTGTCACTGGAAGCGGCCTAATCAAATCAAATCATCCATACTGTTATGGATGGAGTCTAGGTAGGTTTATGTACCATGGGGTCTCTTTCCTGGTTGTGGGAGGGGTCCAGACTGAACTAGGGACCACCAGGAGCCATGATTGTATTGGAGGAGTCTAGCCAGAACTAGCCAGTACCTGGACATTTACCTGGTTGAGTCTGGGTTCAAGGCCGCACTATCACTGTGAGGAAGGGGACTATTATAACTGCAGTTACCAGATCACCCTTGAGGGATCCTCACTGTAGCATAGAGAATCAAAAGTGGTGATTACACTGTGTTTATAGCAGCTTGGGTATTACATAGTTGTATAGTTACAACTGGTACCATAATTCATCATTTGGGCCGCCAAATGTATAATGGAATTGTCTTGAACAGCAGTATAAAGGAGTTATATAATCAGGTGGAATATGGTACCTGTTTTGATCTACAATAACAAACTACTATGGTAACTGTATGAGGGTGACCAAAACAGTTACCATAGTCAACCTGATTCTAAAACCACTTTATAAATACTGCTGTTCCTGGGGATCCCTCAAGGGTGATCTGGTAACTGCAGTTACCATAGTCCTTCACAGTGCCAATACCACTAATGGTATACCTGTACACAGGTGTGAGGGGGAGGGTAGAGTTGGCTGGTAGGGCTAGGGTGACACAGGTGGGTCTGCCTGTTGGCAGTTGCTTCTGGATGTAGATTCCGAAGGGATCCAGAGGACTGAACGGCCACATTTCATTGTCAGCATTGAAGATACGAGGACGTATTTTTAAAAGTGGATATACCTGTGGCTATGGAGGAGCTTTAATCAAAGGTAAGTCATTTATATTTGGTAGATTCCCTTGCCATGTCATAATGGTCCGTGGAGTCAGGCTGTAGTTGAACAGAAAAGGGTGTTATAATCTTGGCACTTCTGCCATTTTAGCAAATTATCCTAAGCTGCTATAACTGAGTTCCTGATCATCACACAGACACATCGTCTGGCGATTCATCCGTCTAATACACAATTTAAAAAAAGGTTCTGGTAGTCTTGATTGATTTTTGCTCTATTTTACACATGTTTGACCATATAGAAATCAAACTTTTGACGGATAAAATTCAACCAATATTTCGATTTTGGACAGCAGTCTTCTCTCTCGTTAAAACAAGACGAAATAATAATGCCTTCGTCATACCTTTTATTCAGAGTGGTCTTCAGAAAGTTCTTTAATATCATATTAAATAGGGATGCAGCAGACCCTCCAAAAGAGCAATATTTCTGGAGTTTAATTCTGGGAATTACTAAAAGCTATGGCATGTTTTTTTATGTTCTCCAAGTCATCTGGATGGAGAAAAGTGATGTTGTCATGATGAAAGCTCGTGCAGGCACCAAAAAATTCAAGATGGCCGCCAAAATGTTATAAATTATTGAAAATAACATATCTTTAGTTGTAATCAACATAGAGACATAATTTTAAGTTCAAAATATACATCTCCAAGGTCAAGGAGTTTAAATTCATCATTTATGAGAACTTATGTGGCAGCCATCTTGAATTTTTTATGAGGTCGGGCACCAGAATACACGAATTTCTTTTGAGAATATGATTTCTAGTTCATATCAGCATGCAGAATGAATTCTTAGATCAAGAAACATTATTTCTGATGGTAAGGAGTTGAGAGTTAACACTTGGCATAATGCATAATGGCAGCCATTTTGAATATTTAATGAGATCAGCCAAATAGTGAGGAAACAGCCAAAATTCAGACTTTCAGATTCTTAATCAAACCTCACCATGCCTTTATCAAAATGGTCATAAACCTTCATATGGGACCCAAAGAGACCAATCAAAGTCATATTTTTGTATTATAAGGGTGTAGAGGGTTAGAGGGTTAGTCCTTGGTAAAATACTGATACATCAGCCATTTCGAAGGCCATACAATCAAGTCCCTATACTGCCATAGAACAAAATATGAGACCTAACCAGGCAGATTAAACTGTTCTGGAGGGCCCCCTGTTTCTGTTAACTACTCCCTTAGACCCCCCCCCACACACACACACATTGTACTGTATGCAGAATGAGGAGTCAGGATCTGTTAACATCAATAGGCATTCAAATACACATTGGCCTGGAGTAAGACAGTCGTGTGTTTAACCCCCATCCACGCGGCAAGCCAATATATTGCACAAAATTGCACTGAGTTACAAGAAATCCAGCTGTCAGGGGTTAAAGGAGGGGTAGGGGATATGGAGGGGGGCCCAGATCCCCTCCCCCCCCCCCTCCACACAATAAGAAAACATTTCATGAGAAGGTCCACCTGAGCACATCTAGCCACTCCAACCATCAGACCACTTATAATGTATCTATCATACATGAATGGCTCTGGCACCTCACCACAAATTTGATATGGGACCCAAAGAGACCACTAAAGTTTATATTCTTGTGATTCTATGAATATAACCCCTTTTGGGAAAGACATCATTATTGATATAATAAAGATACATGAGCTTTTTGGAAACCTTTGCCAAGATAGATAATACTATTTTCCAATGTCTCTATAATTCTTTTTCACTTATCCCACCAATGGTTACAACCCCCCCCCCCCCCGCGCTTCCATTATATGCCTAGTACCCCACCGCATGTGTATTCATAGGCCAGAACACCGCTTGATATTACACTAATTATACATTGTAGTTCGATGATATTTATAGCTGAGATATAATGTCAACATCTCCTATAACCTAATAAAACAAGAAATAACCCCCCCCCCTCCCCAATCAAGTGGTGAAATGCATAGACTGATGGATGGTGGGGTGGGAGGAAGCCTGAAAATGACTCTAAATCAGAATTGATGTCAATACATCTGAGTCCAGATCTTACATGGTCACTGCCCCAGACAAGAGACAATGTAAAGGGGAGGGGAAGCTATATAAGGGACAGAAGAGCCTCTGAACCCACAGGAGGTCTCATAAATGGTTGGGTGAAGAGCTCTGTTAAATATTTTGAATAATTTTGAATAATTTTGAATATCTATGTCTTTACTGAATATCTGTTTGAAGAAAATGCATGACATCTGTGGGAATGTCTGACTAATAGATCTATGCAAAGATTATCCTCAAATAAAATCCAGTTCACTATATTCTCAACTGTTATAATTTTGAAATCTGGCTGTTCTCTCAACAGAAACACTCCCTCCACTGTCTAGATGTTGGTGAGTTTATTGAGCTGCTTCCACCACCACCCCGCCCCCTAATGACCCTCCCTAGCCTAAACTTTAAACCCCATGTACCGCTGTAGGGAATACAAATTAGCACCTCTATGAGTATGTTGTATAAGACCGGCTCCAAAACATGCTCCAAAACATGGGTACACCAATGGAATCCTCCCATTTAAGTTAAGTCTCTGAACTGAAATTGAAAAGAAAATGAAAAGAATGGGTGGTAAATAGATACTCTGAACCCTAAAGGTTACTGAAGATAATACAAAACCCTGTTTTTTTATTATGGGGAAGGGTAGGTAACCATAGCTATGTCATTGCAGTACTAAGGATCTGTCAAAGATAGGCATACACTCAACATCTGCTACATCTGCATACACTCAACATCTGGTGTTGTTACAATATTCAGGTATATGCAAATACAACATAGGCCTGGCAGATCTATGCCATCCCCCATATGGGATAAAGAGCAGATCAGTAGAAATCAAACTTTGGTGACAGATGAATACATATTTCAATGTAAGACCAATTATTGAAGCCAGATTTGACTTAAAGTGCAGTATCCCTCTACCAGCTGTAGTATATTTATACACCTGCCAGGGTGATCAAAAAGACCCAGCTCACTCATTCTGAGGCATTGAAGGGGGGGGAGTGGCTGTGGGCTTTAACCACACCACTGTCCCACTCACAGGTACGATACATATTATGAGAGGTAATGCTGTGCACTGGGAAATATGGAGGGAGTGGTTGTCTGATACTTGGAGTGACACCCCCCTCTTGGTAAAGGATTGGTGTTGGGCATGGGGGGCTCTTGGCCTCCCCATACCCCATACACATCTTTTAACCACAGCACTGTCTTACTCCCAAGACATGTCAGGCTTGAGAATGTTGGAAGATCCCGTCATTCTGTCGTACTATGTAATATGGAGGCGAGCGGGGTGAGGTGGAGGTAGTTAATAGAAATAAGGGACCCTCTAGTAGGGTTCAAACTGCGCCTGAGAGGTCTCATGTTAATGTTAAGGAGTATAGGGACTTCATTGTATGGAGAAAACACCTTCAAAACAGCTGATTAATTGGTATTTTACCAAGGATGAACCACCTCCCCAGAGGGGCTAACATCCCTATAATCATAACAAAAAGACTTAAAATGGTCTCTTTGGGTCTCATTATATATGAAGGTTTCTTACTATTTTGATGAAGGCATGGTGAGGTTTGAGTATGAATCTTATAGCCGGAAGCTTGCCTGTTTTCTTACTATTTGGCGCATCTGACCCCAACACCGCAGGTATTTACAAAAAGCAGATCTTCCAGTACCCAACCTCATTCAAAATCCAAGATGGCTGCCACTTATATAGCTCCTAATGAATAAGGAATCTTAATGTCTTGACCCAAGAAATGCAGCATTTCAATATTAATTGTGTTCCTATTTTGAGAATCAGATAGTTCATAACTGTCAGTCTGTTTTGGTACATTATGCCATCAATTTCATTAATTATTCAAAATGGCTGTCGCATACATCATGCTAAGTTTCAAGTTTTATCACTTCATTATATCAAACATAGGTTTCCTGAACCAAAAAATGGTCCTGCATGATGATAACAACTGGAAACCACATTTTTAAAGATATTCAGATATTCACTGCCCGACCTCATTAAAAATTCAAGATGGCTGCCACCTATGTTCTCATAAATCATAAATCTGAATTCCCTGACTTCAGGAACACATGTAGAACTACAAATCATGTTTCTATGTTCTTTATAGTGGGTGTGGAATCTTTCTCATTGAGTGGAAGACAAAATTAATATTATTTTGCTTTTACCAGAATAACAGAAAATGTGTATAATCAATGGCCATTTTCATATAGCCTGCACGAGATATCACGGCCACAACGTCACTTTTCATGGTCCCTAGGATCACATCAACATAAAAAAAACATGCTGTAGCTTTTAGTAATCATTCCAATTAAATCACATCTGATGGCCAAGCTGCTGCAGCCCTAAAAAGGGATTATATATTTTCCCACATGGCATTTTACTTGCGGTATTGATGAAGAAAAGGTATCTAGATTCTGATAATAGTTTGATAAACTTATACACAGAAAAAAGGAAGCATGTATAGGATAGACATGGTAGGGATCCATTTGACGAAAAGGGAATGTTGCGAGGACCGATAGATCTTACTAAAAACATAGTTCCTCTTTGGTTGTGGTCGTGATGAAGGGACATGGATTGATCTCTGCTGTTAATTTACTTTGTGAAGGTATGTTCAGGCTGCCGATATAATGCTATATGCCCCTGCATGGGTGGTATGGAGTTTATGTATGTTGCTAGGCAACATGGCGATCATGAAACAATGTAAATAGTAGGCGATCTTTTGTATCTGCAGCAAATGTTTACTGGGAGTTCATCAATCACACTAAGGTCTAGCCAGCTTCGTTTGGCTGCAGCCCAACATTAATCATTGGTAGATTCATAAAGCAAGTTTGGAAGTTTAAAATGATATTTTCTTCTCAGATTGAGATTGTATCGTCTATTTTATGATATTGTAGAGCGCCTCAGTAAATGTTCGATTAACTTCATCGGACCTGAGTTGACATACACTCAGTTATTCACCGAATATCTATCATGTATATCCTCGATCATGTGAGGGTATCCGATATAAGCAAGGTGTGAACTATTTGTCTCACCCCTCCACTGTGGCTTAAATGGTCCTTAAAGGGGTACGATACTCTTTACTTCCCACCAATATATTTTAACAGGATTACAGCAGTCACTTTCTACATATATTTCCTGTATAAAAGTGAGGAAAATCAGGATCTTGATAAAACAGAATTGGGCATTTGCTTATTAGTCACTTGTGTACAATTATTGAAATAAATATAACTTAAAAATTCATGATCTAGACCGTTGGCTCTAACCTAAATTTTCATACAAATCACAATTTTCAATGAAAAATATAGCTAAGAAGATATCATTTTTTATGCAAAATTGTAATTATTATTAACCTCATAAGTCTCACAATAACAGGGAAACACCTATCTCTTTTAGAATTCATTCAAGATGATAAAGTCTCTACCAATAGATCGTCTCTATATTAGAAATCTGGAACAACTTGTGCACAACAAGGACAATATAAATGACGTATAGCAGCATTTTCCTACTCCTTCTCTAGAAAAGAATAACCTAACTTTATTCGAGGTTCATAATGTATACAATACACTGATTCAACCATAATATTATGTTATAACATGTTCCTAATTTACAAAATATCATTTTGAATATTTCTTATTTTGAATTTCTGCACCACTATCAATGCCTGCCTGACTGTAGTAAGCACAGGTGGCCAGTGTGTGTGCTCCCCTATTCATTTTTCATGGAATACAGTCAGTCTATTGATATGACCAAAGAGCCCCAAATTTCAACCCCCCCCCCCCCGCATGAAATAACCCACAGCTGTATTTCACGGCCTTGCGACGTCATCAAAATGGCGGTTTGTTTACATTTAAACGGTGTAGAAACGGGATGGAAATAAGCAATTTTAGGCTCCCCCTATCATGATTTTAGTAGATTCAATCGAAAATCATGAAAAATAAACACAAAGGTACACATATTTAAGTCTGTTTGCTGGGTTAGTTCACTTGTTGACCCTTGGGCAGCATTTCACTCGGCCTATGGCCTCGTGAAATACGGGCCCAAGGTTAACTCGTGAAATAACCGTTTCATTCTGTTGGCTAGGTTATTTCACGAGTTAACCTTGGGCCCGTATTTCACGAGGCCATAGGCCGAGTGAAATGCTGCCCAAGGGTCAACAAGTGAACTAACCCAGCAAACAGACTTGAATAAGTGTACCTTTGTCTATATAGCTACAGGCTGTATTGACTCCCGCGTGCATGGTCACCAGGAACCAATTACGACCTCCTTTAATATCAGTGTGTCTGCTTATTTAAAATCCGCAGAGCATGCTTCGTCACAAAAGGAAATATTTAACGATATGTTACTTTAATATCTGCCTTCAACGGATATGACTTCAAATATTGAGTAATTGTCACCTACCTTATTATGAATGAACTTGTGTATATGTATAAACAGGGCTGGTCGACTATAACATTATTGATCCTTGTGGCAATGTTGACTTAGGCTATTTAAATATATGTTCTACTACTGTAAAGAGATCAATAAGAGAATTAGGTTATCCATCGTGTCCTTATTGGAAAGTTGGCAACAGTATTTGTATTTTGATATTTTTATTTGGCTGAGTAATCTTTACATAGTGCCCTGTTGCAAAGTTACCAATCCGCAAAATATTTAGCCCCATTTTCGGCGATTTGGTATTCAGTTGTTTTGAAATCATGATTTTTTCTTGTTCTCCCGATTTTGCTACTGCCATTAAAAGTGACATGCATTTAGAAAGGGGACCTTAGCGTACCCGGCACTAACGTCCCTTTTTGCAGGTCACGTCACAAAAGAATTTTGGAAAGGGGTCCATATATATCATTCATCCAGTAACCAACTCTGATCAACCTCCCTTAATTGTTCACTCCCTTTTCTATAAAATAAGGTGCATACCTGTCTCTACGCGAAGACAATGTTGTGATTGACCGGTCTGGATTGAAAGCGGGAGGTTGTGTAAGTCAACATGGAGCCTCGGAGGACATTGCCTCTGCTTGGACTCATCTTGCTGACTCAGCAAATATTAGCAACCAGGTAAGGAGGCCACAGGAGTACACTTTGGGCTTTCTGATATGGATTGGACATCTAAGATTACCATCGCCATTTAAGAAATGCAAAATATGACAACCAAAGTAGGAAATGGTTTGTGGTTTCACAGATATCTTTCTGTAGTTATTCTAGATAATTACTTGAGGCATCCTCTTATAACTTAGACGTCTTTGAGACATGAATATATGTTATGGAATGGAGATCCTATTGATTTTGAATTCCCACCAGCAGTAATTTAACGTTCAAAAATATTTCAATTCATATACTTTTTGGAAGTCACACAATTCTTAATTTGATAAGAGTTTTTTCAAAACTTATCAAATAAAGCAATTAAAGCAATAATACCAAGACAACATGGACCTCTTCCTATTCTTGATATCCTAACTTGGATATCCAGTTGGTAATCTGGAATATTACAATTCATTGGAAGGTGTTCGGTGTGTGTTGACTTATGCAGATAGGTGATTGTTTGAGTTTGTCTGTTGGTATAGATTTTCCTGATGCTCCAACATTACACTAAAATGTTAACTCATTCTAAAAAGGGAAAAGCAATTGGGTTTTAGTCCTTGCCATGGCCTAGCTTAGTTTGCATGATGAATCTCCTCACCAGAACTGATTTAGTACTTTACAAACATTCCTAATGCACTGTACACTGATATTCCTAAGCTCCCTATACAACCAATCTCTCAGTCACTAATACCTATGCTAGTTAATCATTTTTGGCGCCCTATACGACCAACTAGTGGTATACAAATACAACACACCAATGATGAACCTAGGTTAGCCACTACTGACTGACTCCCTCAGTCATTTTTGAATATGACGTTGCCATTGTGACTAACACAGATATGACGAACCTAGGATAGTCTGTACTGACTAACCCTTTCAACCTATGGATTGTCAGTGTATGAAGAAGTCCTGTAGTTTCAGATCTATTAACTGATTAATTTACGCAATTGTCAGGTGAGAATAAATGTCACCATCAAAGGTAAATTGAATTTTGAAAGATACCTTCAGAGAGTGGTCGGTGTCTTGGAGACGGACCAAAATGATTGTACTCCTCTTCAGCACAAAATGCCATACATAATAATATAGTTGGGGTTTGCGGCGACAATCTTGAGTTTATAGATGTGTTTTATTCCATGAATAAGACTAGTGGCACATGAGTCCTGTCACTTTGCTAGGGCTGAACCTTTGAAGTTCAGGCCCATCTCTTGCAGAAGGCATTTGGTGTAAGAATTATGATTTCTAGATCAGGAGGATACTGTTTTGATTATCTAAGCAGTGCATCACCCAATATCACTTTGTGCCCAATTTACAATTCATCATCAAGTACCGTTTAGATCTTTGTGCAATAACAATATGTTTTCAAAAATATTTTTGAGAGGTAGATGGTTTATTGATAATTACCATATTACATTGTTTTATCCTCTTTTCATTAAAGCTCATGTCTCTTTAAATCATGCATAGTCTAATGAGTGGCTGTGTTTTATTTTATTCCAACGTCTACACAGATTGTTGTCAAATCATACCAAGGCAACCTTATTGGACGAGTTGTTCAAGGAGCGTGGCTACGACAAGCGGACTCGGCCAGGGGAGGACTACGGTAAGTGGACTCACAATGGGCAAACTTAGCGGACATATGTATAGATCTTTTTTTACCCACAATAGGGCAATCCATCAGGTTGTGGACATGGGGAAGTAAGTAAACATGCACCTTCCAGTAATGGGACAGAGTCTTTTTCATGCGTTCCAACATAGTGCAATAAGATAAGTAGGATAGTGGGTAATTAAACCTTTTATTAGTGGGCTTATACTTATAAGGTCTCAAGTAGTTCTAAAGTAAATTGCTGTTACTGTGGGCTTCCATAATCACATTTTTTCATCAAAAAGCCACCGCAATATAACCTCAAATTTTTACTGTTAGTCAAATCAATGTAAAGAATCAAGGTCAGAAGGGGTTTAAATAGTTGAACTCCTATCACTTTGGATGCAAATATAAATTGCCACTTTTCTAAATTATGTTGCAACATTGCAGTTTACCATCTCAAGCGTAATTATCATCTGGACAATATGCAAGGTATCCAACTGTCCAAGGTAGAGACATCAAACACGATGTGGTGTAATTCTGTTTGAGGTAATCAGCACCGTTACCAACAGCACCTGCATTATGTATAGGATTATGAACTCAGTCCAGTATAAGATAAATAGTGTAGGGCCGGAGAAACTAAGCAGTTCGACCAGACTGACAATGCAATATTACCTGAAATGATCCTGACAGTGTTGGCAAAAGGGCCTAGTCAACCAATACTGCCCAGACGCTGTGATGTCATTAACAATCAATATCAACCCAACCTTTGAAAACCTGTTTAATAGAATGCCAAATTCCCGATGCCCTTTAGCTTTATGTCAAATTTTCAAAGATGTAATGGTAAGTTCTGACCATTAAATACTGAAATTTTGCATTTGATGACTAATTGGCCAGAATGTGTTTCAGGAGAGGCGGTGCTTGTAGCAGTTAGTTTCTATATCAACAGTATCAGTCACATTGATGAGGTCAACAGCGTGAGTACTACTTACACTTTATGTAGCTATAAGGCTATGGTATAGTTATCGCTGCATAAGGCTGTGTCTCATGAGATCGGGTCAATCTAAACGTCTTTGACCGGGTGCCAGCTTTGACCGGGTGCCAGCTTTGACCGGGTGCCAGCTTAAATTATTTAAGAAAAAAAATGTCTTCTTTGATATGTAAGGGATGAAATAAAGAAAATGGCGGTGGTTGTATATTCATATATGGCTTTGCCTGCCCTAAATAAACCTAATTTTATGTCAGCCGGTCAAAGCTGGCACCCGGTCAAAGACATCACCCGGTCAAAGCTGGCACCCGGTCAAAGACGTTTCAATTGGCCCGATCTCATGAGACACTGCCATAAGTATTTGCATTTAATCAATTTTAAGATGCCTTAAAGGAACACTGTAATCGGCTTTAAGTTCAGTAATGCTATATCTATATAGATGTATCGAGCTTCTTGAGATCAAATCCAAAAACGCCATGGATATCAATCAAATGGTTTCATACCTATTTCATTATCTGTCAGAGGCTGTACATGCACCTGTCTATAACTTATATACTCTCATCTTTACTTGTTGAAGCTTGTTCCTAACAAATGCCTAACCGCCTGCGCACGACTTTCCATCACCTGTCTCTCCTTTTACTTCATTCCACACGTTTCCTTTATGCTTTCCTTCATTCTTCTCGTCCTACTTGCCTAAATTGAATCATGCGCTGTGATAAGGCCAAAATCAAGGTTTTTTTTCAGGTCACCCGACCGACCCTATCAAAACAGGGCCGACCCTACATTTTACATGCAATTTTGAAGAGAATTTTCGTAATTTTACCCGTTTTGGTCAATTTCAGGGTCCTCGGAGAGGCTGGCTAGTACTTTTATGTTTAAAAAAAAAGTTTAAAAAAGAATATCCGACCCACCGACCCTTCATCTTCTTTCCATGTTACCTGAAACATACCTCTTTTTTTTGGGCTTAATAGGTGGGATGGCGGAAACGTATGTTATATGTACAGAGTCAGCAGTCTAATGTACACCAATCAGGGGTGTATGTATGCACTCACCTATGGAGTAATCAATATATGTGACACGATCTGCGAAAAGGGACCTTAGTGCAGGGTGCATTAAGGTCCTTTTTCCCAGTACATGTCACATATGGACTTCCATTAGCTCTACTGTCTATGGATGGCAGCTAGCACTGTAAGCTCCCCCCCCCCATAAGAGAGCACAAATGAGTAGCATTTTTAGTCCTCCTCATTTTCTAGTATTTTCCCCCAAACCTACGGAGCCCCTAAGGGGACATGCTTTTTTTTTTTTTTTTTTTGGAAGCCCAGAAAGTTGCGCAAACAAAATAAAAGTTGCGCAAACAAAATAAAAGTTGCGCAAACAAAATAAAAGTTGCGCAAAGAAAATAAAAGTTGCGCAAACAAAATAAAAGTTGCGCAAACAAAAGAAAAGTTGCGCAAACAAAAGAAAAGTTGCACAAACAAAAGAAAAGTTGCGCAAACAAAATAAAAGTTGCGCAAACAAAAGAAAAGTTGCGCAAACAAAATAAAAGTTGCGCAAACAAAATAAAAGTTGCGCAACAAAATAAAAGTTGCGCAAACAAAATAAAAGTTGCGCAAACAAAAGAAAAGTTGCGCAAACAAAATAAAAGTTGCGCAAACAAAAGAAAAGTTGCGCAAACAAAATAAAAGTTGCACAAACAAAATAAAAGTTGCGCAACAAAATAAAAGTTGCGCAACAAAATAAAAGTTGCGCAAACAAAATCGCTACCTGCCTTTTTTTACGGTTTGTAAATCGGACAATTATTAGGGATTCTACAGCAAATTGAAGTTATAGACAGAAACCCACACCATTGACAAACATTCACGAGTCATTCCCCATGTCATTACCAACTCACATCACCCCCTCCCATGTCACTCCTCCTCACATTACCTTCCCCCCCCCCCCACACATGTCACTGCTATCTCACGTTACCCCCCCCCCCCCCCCATGTCACTCCCACCTCACGTCATCCCCTCCACACATGTCACTCCCACCTCACTTCAGCCCTCCACACATGTCACTCCCACCTCACCTCACCTCACCCCCAACATGTCACCTCATCTCACCTCACCCCCCCCCCCACATGTCACTCCCACCTTACTTCAGACCCCCACATGTCACTCCCACCTCCCCCCTCCCCCCCCCCCCCCCCCCAACATGTCACTCCCACCTCACATCATCTGTAGAATCCTTAATAATTGTCCGATTTACAAACCATAAAAAATGACAAGTAGCTAATTTCTTTCTGCAACTTATACTTTGTTTGTGCACGTTTCTATTTCGTTTGCGCAAGTTTCTATTTTATTTGCACATTCTCATCAGTTGAAGCCTTACAAAGCTATCACTCATGCCCATTAGGTGCAGTACCACATGTAGATTATAGAATCAATCATTTATGCCCATTAGAATTTTATGCAAGATTCTTATACTCATATGTCTATATTATTTAAATACCATACACCTCTTTCTAGACTTTTACTCAGTTGTCTACCTACCAGTAATTATGCTCTAGAATCATTAATAATGCTCTGATTTACAAAAAGTAAGAAGTGACAGAAAGGTTACGGTTACACATTTGTGCACCTGTATCTTTTGTTTGCGCAAGTTTCCACATTTTGTTTGCGCAAGTTTTTACATTTTGTTTGCGCAAGTTTTCACATTTTGTTTGCGCAAGTTCCCACATTTAGTTTGCGCAAGTTTTTACATTTTGTTTGCGCAAGTTTCCACATTTTGTTTGCGCAAGTTTTCACATTTTGTTTGCGCAAGTTTATTTTGTTTGCGCAAGTTTCCATTTTGTTTGCGCAAGTTTCCATTTTGTTTACGCAAGTTTCCACATTTTGTTTGCGCAAGTTTTTACATTTTGTTTGCGCAAGTTTCCACATTTTGTTTGCGCAAGTTTTCACATTTTGTTTGCGCAAGTTTACTTTGTTTGCGCAAGTTTCCATTTTGTTTGCGCAAGTTTCCATTTTGTTTGCGCAAGTTTCCATTTTGTTTGCGCAAGTGTCCATTTTGTTTGCGCAAGTTTCTGGTGTACCAAAAAAAAAAAAAAAGCATGTCCCCTTAGGGGCTCCGTACCGTACAAACCTGATCTTAAATCATAAACTTTTTTTTTTTTTTTACATTTTCATTTTAAGTGGTAGGGACATAAAGACAAGGTAATGCTGGTTCCTGGAGTACACTTTTTGTTAGTCTTGTGTACGTCGACAACGGCATGGAACACAACAGCAAGGTTGAGTTTGGCTGTGTCATACATGGGGTATTTCAAACACTTTTTTATAATGTTTTATTTGGGCTAATTGTACAGGATAATGACAGCTATTTACCAGGTTCAACTAGGCCGTTCTGCCACCTGGGCCCATATGCCATTTCTGATTATTTGAATAGGAGCATGGGAGCAGCAAGTAATCCAATGACCTGGCTCAGATGGCAGGTATATATCAGGTGATGCAATGAGGTTGATACGCAGTATACAACACTTACTTATGCAAGAGTCTGGCGTTTATTAGTAGAGCATTGGAAATTCCATATGCCCCTTATAGCTTTAGAAATATCTTACATTTTTAGTATTAGTAAACCAACTATCTACGTTTTATGTCTGTTCTCTCACACCTGTGATTAGGCTAGATCGATTCATGCCAGTATACCAAGCTACCATCCCCTGGTTCTAGTTAGTCCATCATGCAGGGTCAACTCTAGCTAGCCGGCCAGCCAAGTATTTCGATACTTGGCTGGCGAGAGATGCTTATGACTGTTTCGGTTGGGTGTGAACTAGATCTAGAAGACCTCATTGCAGACAGAGTTGAAGCTATACAGGGTTAACAAAGGCCTAAAGCTCTAGACACTTAGCTTTCCATATTAACTTACATGTGTGCCTGTTTGTGAAATATATAGACAAAGGTGCACGAGTAGAGTTTCTCACTGAGGGTTATTTCACGAGGCAAAGCCGAGTGAAAAGGCAAATTTATCATGGTTAGATCAATAATTTTGGTGATTTGACAGGCTGTGAAATACGGGGGAGTGTTATTTCACGGGGGGTGTTAAATACGGCCTTCCTTGGTTAAGTCAATGGGAGTGCCGTATCCACCATGAAATAGATGTTAGTATACCAGTGGTTTTAAAAGACAAGCCTTTAGTACACACTAGGCTTGGCACTCTTTCAGACACCCAATGACCCCACATAGGGCCACAAGGATCTATCATCAAATGTACATTAATACAGTCGATTCCAAATTGGCTAGGTTAATTTACATTTAGTTCACATGGGATTTCTATATAGCTAATGAAAGGTATTCGGGAACTCTATAGGCTACAACCATGCAGGTCCTACACACGCGTCTTTAAAACAGTCCATATCATACAGCATAGGTACAGAAGCTGTATACAAGAATCTTGCAAACGTTGCTGTTATTTCAATGCATTTCTATAATAAGCATCATTTGTGAATTTTACTCCAAGAATTTTACATGTAGGGGGGGGGGTATTTCAATGTAGGCGTATTTACATTGATCCAAAGAATCTTTTGAGCCACCAAGCGCGTGCCTGCATTGTATGCAATCATCTAAATTTTAAGATGGAAAATTGATAAACATCTTCTCATTAAACCAACTGTTTCCACCTGAAATACATGCAGATCTTCATCTTTTAGTCACTCACTTGACTTTGCATTGGAAAAAAAACATTGCACCTTACCTGACTTGTATACATAAGCAAACAATAGTATTGACCAATGCTCGGTAACCTGAATGTATCTATCCAATAACCATTGGCGGCCTTATAGTTGGGGGTATGCCAAAATGATGTATCAACTACTGTGTAAACTCTCCATTATTGTTTAAAATCGCCACCCACTAGGGCATGGGACACACTACACTGTGCATACCCTGACATTATTTGACTTAGACATATCATACATGATCTAGCTTATAGGCTATGTAAACGAACAATGTGTAATCATAGACCCAACACCCTGAGCATTGTATCCCTCAAAGGTATGGGTGACCATAGTCTGTATACATTATGGCATCGAACCATCTATTCAATACTAAAGTCACCATTTTACCTTCAGCCATTGAAGAGATTGGTACTTCCAGACATAGTGAGCAGGTGGTCAGCATTGTACTGCCATGCCATTGTCCGCAGCTGGCACATTGATATTGGTGGGGAGGGGGATCAATCTATATATGTAAATTACCTCTCATGAAAAGTTATGACTTTTTTTTTTTTTGTTATGGCATCATAACGGTTTATTGATATGATTTTCAGCAATACATTTTGGTCCGGGCATCCGAGGAATCAAATGTTAATATAATACATACAACAATAAGATCAATCTTGAAAGTCCGGTATTTCGCTGCAAGCAGTCTTTAACAGATTTGGGTATTTACATCATGATGGTGAGGGTAACCAATGAAATTGTTCAGTGCAAATTTACATTTCAAACATTTATACCAGTCATAATTATACACAAAGGCTGCCTGGGCTGCACTTCAAATATTTATACCAGTTATATACACAAAGGCTGCCTGGGCTGGGCAAGCTATCACAGTATTATCACATTTCTTGAAGTATGCAGTGCGGATAGATAGCATAATAGGTCATTATGTTACCCATCAATATGACAACATTCATAACCCATTATGTCCTTGTATGGATCCATATGGCTGCATAGAACACTGTCTATTGTTGCTGCATTGTACATCGAGCTTAATTTCCATCCCAACCGCTTGTGCTGTACTAATCATGAGTACTTACTGTATCGACTGTTAGGGTCCTATTTATGTGGAATATAATCAAAGAGGCGGATCTAATACCTTATTGTAAATGAATGGATGTAATGAAATAAGTGCACTTTTGTTTGATGGGATATGGCGCTGCCATTGGTATTAAACAACGCCATATTTTGCTGCGTCGTAGAATAATCCACACCAGTATTCACTGTGGTTTTTATTTTTGTTTTCCTTTTCCTTTATATATCAAATAAATAAAGGTAGACTAAGTAACACAAAGGAGCACTCATTTCATTTCACTTGTTACACTTTTAGTCTATGGCCTCATGGGATGCAGCCGATGCTCATAGTGTGAAATTACCAAGTGAACAGGCTGAAACTTGTGGATCTTAGCATATCTATGTATATCTTTTATTTCAGAACTTCCAAGTGGAGATGTATTTCCGGACCAAGTGGTGGGACCGGCGTATGGCCCACAACTACTCGGAGGATGTTGTGAGTCTGGGTCAGTCAGTGACAGACCTCATGTGGCACCCAGATATCTACTTTGAAAACGAGGAGGATGCCCATGAACACTTCTTTAACACACACAACACTGGCTACTGGCTCTGGCCAAATGGTACCATCGCACAAAGTACAAGGTATGTTGAAATCAAAATTGGAAATTTTTTCCATTAAAATAAATTGGTGTTTTTAATTCTTCTTTTTTTTTCAATGAGATAAGTAGCCACTCATAAAGAATGTTCTGTGAGCTCCCCCATCTCAAGCATCCTCCCTGTGCAACTGCTCAGAAATGGCTACACAGTACATGAATCGGCCATGAAATTGTAATTGTATGTTAAAAAATCACACAGTGATTAAATACTCTTATAAAATCAAAAATCTATTTCGTTGACTGCCTTTGCCCAAATTGAACTTCTATACAAAGTGCGAACTGAGACCAAAAAGGCAATAAACATGTGCTTCAGGTAACATGATTAGAAGAATCTCGGGTAGGCAAGTTAGATTTATTTTTCACCGAGACCTAGAAAATAGTTACCAATCATGTGTCATGTTGCAAAATTTGACTTATGAATCAGGGTTTTGATTTACAGTAACAGAGTCGGCTTCCAGACCGCAGAATTAAATAGCTTGAGAATAACCTTTTAGACACTAGTTAGTTGATGGATTTTATGGAAAAGTAGCTCAGATACATTTTAAAGCTCTAATCAGCTATTATAACTCACATTGTAACAGATCCTGAATGCCATTAAACTAAGTTATATAATAGGCACCACACAATGCCATGGAAATAACTAATAGTGTCATATTGATGTATGGATGATCATTACCAAAGCCATCTGTAATACAATGCAGGAGTACAAACAACTAACTTCTTACTCAGATATCCTTTTTTTTTTTTTTGACTTATTTTTGATTTATTTTTGATTTATTGACATATCTCATGTAATACGCCTATCATGAATGTGCTGAGCTTTTTCTGACCGTGTTTTATTGACTGAGGTCGAAAAACCGTTTCAGGATTCCTTGCCAAATGCGTTTTCAACTGATTTTGCATTTGTTATTTTATATATTGGATGTTTGTGGTGCAGGTTTTTTTTCTCAGGCAGGGTTATGGAAACTTTCCCATTTTTGTGGATGAACCAAATATTGCACACAACACATTTCCAATGCCCACTGCAGTGACGTGACGTGAAAAACTCGCCCAGACCATTTGTTATGGTGGAACCATCCCCTCATGCCACTAGATGCAGTTTGAACTAGACAGTGCCATCATAGAAAATGAACCAATCATGGTTTTAGTGGGTATGGCTGTGTTAGCTGTCACTATTTCACAGTGTATAGAGCACACAGATTTGAATGATCCTGTTTAATTCGTTCTGGCCCCACTCTATCAGATCACTGTAATATTTATCACTATCTCCCCAATAATGCCATCTGTGCTTTTAGCCACAATGACATTTTAACACTCAATCTATATCAGCATTAAAAGGGGTCACTAAATAAGTGCAACAGTGCAGGGAATTATAAGCTAAATACATAAAGGCATTATTCATCCTAAATTTCTTTTGTTATCGATGGAAAAGGCATATAATCATAGTCCACTATAATGGCAGACCACACACTATAATAGGGTATATTGCGAAGAGACATATCATAGGTGAGCCTATGTTGGTTTGGCTAGAGCTTTTGGTGAGTATAATTTGCATGCAAATAATTCATGAAAATGGCTACCATTGTGTGACCCAGGACATGGGTGGGCACTCTAAAACTCACTTCATCACAACTACAGGTGTCTATAATGGATGGGTTAGGACAGTGTAGGGTGTTAGTGTACTGCTGTATATTAGAGCCCTATAGAAAAGCCATTAGGTATAGAGCTTAATGTACCATCCAGGTGGGTCTACTGATACAATGTATATGGATACTCTAACACTGTTAAAAAAAGCTTTGTTTCTGTTAAACTCGCATCATTCAATGTAGATGTAACCAATGTATCATTCCCCTTGCTCTCTTCTACATTGATCGTTGCTGTATTGTGTCAGATTATAATCCCTTTGTAATTTTACACAATACAGCACATAGGAATTGACTCTGATCTCATTTTTTAGATATAGGCACCTCACCAAGACTTTTGTATTGGCATTTGTATTAGGGAGGACAGCTGTAGAATAGTGACAAAGGATTTATCTATGATCCTCTGTTTATTGATTACCCTTTCACATCTCCCTCTCAAGGTCTATGTGTGGGCACCTATGGGTGCGTTGAATGTAGATGTACGAACACAAAAACAGTTTTATAGCTGGTAGCAGCTGCATATTGTATACCACTATAAGGATGTCAAGGATACACTATTATTGCCTAAGCAGCCGCACAGTAAGGACGCGCGGATCATCCTTTCTACCTGGCTGCTTACAGTGTCCTGTCATGGCTTTTTGTGTTAACAGTCAACCAGAAAGGATAGCCAGGCGCCGCCACGCAGGGTATCTTTTCTCTATGGCTGCTCACAATTATCCCTGATGTTCATGTCCTCTATTAAATGTCAGCATTATTGATCATCATTTGCATTCAACTATAGTCTATGATTTATTAATCAACTCTTTTCCAGGTGAGTTGGTAAACTGTGGATTGCATAAATTATATTTTAGTATGAAGTTTATCAATACAGTGGTACCTTTAAGGGACCAGCACTTGATACAGCTCTCTGCACATGCGCAGTATACACCTTGCAGCAGACAAACAGTAGCAACCATTAGCTCCCCTGTCTCTATTGACTCAGTGTCCACTCATGTTAGCTCTGGCAGGTCTCATATAGGGTTTCTGTAAACGTACCTCTGGAGATTTGGGTTTCTAATCGACTTAATAAATGTTTGGATTTGGATTAGCGTCTTACAAAAAGCCTAAAAGCTTTTATTGTGATATCAGTTTACTGTAACATCACCTGGGCATGTGTGAAGGCTTTGTCTAGGGTTTCCAGAAGCTCTGAGTGATCGTTCAATCCATATCTAGTCCTATATTAAGTGACCCTTTTATGCTATGTTCCCACTATGTGATCCATTACAGTTGAAGGTGTGTTGACACTATAGGTTATGCAGGCTTAAACTAATGTTTATTTTATTTTAAATACGGTTAAATATCAAGAGTCTCTTGACATCATTACTCACTTTCTTCATGGGGTATAGCACTTTATCTCGCTGCTTTCTTTAATGTGGGTTGAATAATAATGATATATATTATAGTTAATATGGTCTTGGAGCTTTGAACTGATCACATTTCTTACTCACCCTTTTTCCCCATTGCACGTCCGTCCATTGTTTGGAATTTAACTTGTTTGCAGGAATCATAACGGTTGACTTTATATGTTTGAAATCATTTACATCTGACTTTGTATCAAATTTTGATAATTTTATTTTAAAGAGTGTCTGCAAAGTTTGCATGTGAGATGGACATGAGGGACTACCCTATGGACACACAGATGTGTAAGATCACTGTCCTCAGCTGTGAGTTCAATATTCTTCTACACTATCGAGTTTTTATTTTCTCAAATAAAACCTACTCTCTGAGATATGACATATGTATACATACTCTGAATGAGATGTACCTAGGTAGAACTAGTCATGAAATGTTACAATTAACCTTGTTAAAACCAAATATATATATATTTTTTTTAAATGATCAACATAATATATATATATATATATATATATATATATATATATATATATATATATATATATATATATATATATATATATATATAAACATATGAATACTGAGAAAACCATTATGTGCAGCTGGTTAAAATCTACAATACTTGACCATTGATAAATGATTAAAACTGACATCTTTATCCTGTAAATTTGAATCCACCTTTTACTTTCAGACAGTCATGGTCGGTCAGAGTTGGACTTGAAGTGGTTTGATGGTGATTCTCCAGTTCAGTTGGGTGCAGATATATCTATACCAGAGTTTGACATTGCCGGGCACAACTTTACACATGGTGATGTCACCTACACATTAGGAGGTAAAGTAATAATCTGTAATATATGTGTGCACAGTCATGCAGAAAAGATCATCTTAATGCCCCACATCGGAGCACAACTTGTATGAGTTATATCCATTAATTACTTTAACGAGAGTGAGACAATGCTTCTATGCAGACATCGTGAGAGTCCAGCATTTTGGAGCCATGAAAGAAAGTCCACGTTGCCAGACTCTGGAAGGAAAGTCCAATATTACTAGACTCTTGTACATTCTCAGAAGGCTCAACTCTCATAATGAAACTCTCAAAAAACACCTAGCCCCTGAAACACTGTTGTTCTGATATATTCAGTCATTGATTCAGTCGTTGATTCTGTTAATTGCAGGTGACTACAGACTGCTCTATTTTACCCTGATTCTGCAGCGGCAGTTTGGACTCTACTTTATCAACACTTACTCACCAAGCATCCTCGTTGTAGTCATGTCGTGGGTTACTTTTTGGATTGAGCCACAGAATACAACACCACGGGTGTCAATAGGTGAGGGCAGAACTTATACAATGTTATTATCAGCATGCCTTAGTTCTCAATGTCATTTTTCATTTCATCCGCATGCACTTTACAAAGAAAAGAGCCAGAAATATGACTAATATTGCCTAATATAAAGCCTTGAAGGATTGGCTTCAAGAGTTCACCATTGCCTTTCTTGAAAGAGATTTTAACATTGACAGGCTCCCTTTTAATATGGGCATGCCTGACTCTCTACGGAGAGAGTGGAGAGAGTGTTGTTTTGGAGGCATTTAGAGTATTAAGCGGAACCTCATTCTTTTCTCTGTGAAGTTCAGAAGTATGTTTGGGGAGTTACTATCGACATTAGCTTTTGAGGAGAGGTATTTTCTCAGGCTCATGTTGTCTGGTTCTCTTGTGTTTTCTTTTAATGTATTCATTGTTTTGTCTGACGTTTTGAAATGCAACCAAACCCTTTAATGTGTCATTTAAATTGGGTGCATGAAAAGAAGATTTAATGTAAAATAGACAGGAAAGAATACAGTACATGCCTGAAATATCACGCGCTAAAAGCCTTGCTGGCCTAGTTACGGCTGTAACTCTCAGATGGGGCCATGGGCTGTCTGAGAGTTACGGACAGAAGGGTCAGTTCTTTATTGGTTGTGTGTATTTGAACCAATCATGTAGATTTCTACACCCAATCAAGACAGGCTATGAGTGGCTGTTATGCTACGTGGGGCCTTAATTGGATGAGGTGAAATGTACAAATTAGTAATTATATTTATGTCTAGACCAATCAACAGGGGTCCAAAAGGCTGCAGATCGTTTGCCTCTATACAGATTACCTCCATCAAAGTGCCTCAATGTGTGAAAATGGAACACCATTCATTATTCAATTTATGAATCAATTATAGTAAACATTTATAAGATGTTACTCATTAATTTATAAGCCTGTAAGTTGCATATTAACCCCAGGGGAATGCGAAGCAAAATCATCTCGCATTTGGACTCAATTTCCCAAAGCTTTCTTGACACTTCTATCCTATACCCACAACGATAGTGCCCGTGGGTATTGCAGGCTATACTATGCTGGCCCCTCTTGTCAAATGTCTCAGATGTCCAGTTTCTATTAGAGTGACATATTCAACATTTGGCAATGAATGTTGCAATTAGATCGCACAACGCTGCATGGTTAAGCTAAAGCAATAACTCAATATAATCATAAAGCAATGCAAAATAGATAACTATGACCCTTTGTAGGCCGTTCAGGAGACCCTGCCACGGCACAGACATTTCACAGTAATCGTTAATTTATATATATAATACTATTATAACCCGAATGAAAACAAATCTATGCATACTTGTGGCAAGCCATAATTGCGCTCTGTACAATGTGTGATTTACGCAAGGATTTTTACATTTTCACTAATAGTTTTATATGAATGGGTAGGATTAAACTAGAAAGTGTGTGCTGCCTGTGCGGGCCTATAGTAGGGTACTGGTACTTGACAGCTCCCTTGAAACCCCTCTGTACTAGAATGTAATTTCGCTGGAGGTGATAAGTGAATTTAAAATTGATTCCATTGGAATGCTAACATAATATTTATGGGCCTACATTTACATGTACCCCACATTTTAATTTGACTCCCAGGGCCAGATCTACAGCAGAATGTGTCCTAAAAAGACATGTAATCACCTTAAAAATGAAAGACCTTAAATGTGTGGGAATATACATTATAATCCCATATATGTTTACTACCTACTATCTGAATGCCAAAGTGATCAGAAAAGAAACAACCAGCGAATTTAAACATTTGTGCATCTACCTTTGCTGAGAGGTAGTACATTCCCTACATCTTGATCCCCACCACTTACGCTACAACAGGGGAGGGCTATTTCTGGACCAATCTACTTGGCTGCAGTCACATAGGCTCAGACTGGACCCCCTTATGCTCCAAAAACACCTTACTTTTGGCAAAGAAAATCTATTTAACAATGTCCTAATAATGCTAGAGTTCTAATTCTTCCAGCATTGTCTTATCTAAGATCTCACCTATCTATGCTACATGGAAAATGTATTTCTTTTGTACTCAATAAAAATAGCCTGAACGCCCTACCCTTCATTCGGAATGCTTTTGGATTAAGTTAGCTTGAAGGAAATAGTTCAGGGATTCAATTACAATCTTTTGTCGTGATTGGCTTTTTCAGAGAGGTTCTGACTTGCATGTTATCTTTTCTCTGGTTAAATGATTTCAACGGTATCTTTCCTGTGACATGCTAGGTATTATTGCTCTCATCTGACTGCCTGCTTTCAGGTCTACTGACGGTACTGACCATGAGTACACAGACATCAACCACGTTGACATCATTACCACGTGTCACATACATCAAAGCCATGGATATCTGGATGATCACCTGTCTGCTTTATGTCTTTATGGGTAAGGCCAAAAAACATAGAAGATGTGTTTCAGGCAACCCGACCATAGATTTAAAAAAGGGCCGACCCTTGCATTTTATCCCGATTTTGGAGATTTTCTTTTTCTTTGGAAATTTTAGCAATTTTCTTGTCAGGAAGAACAGCTCCGATGCCTAATTAATTATCTGACCTCAAGAAATTGCTTTTTAACAATAATGTCCAACAATTTTCATGATGTTCCTAGTTGCTGTAAACATCGGGGAGTCATTCCAGGTACCTTCAACATGAAAAAAAGTTTTTAAAAATAATAAATCCGACCTACCTATACCCTTATATGTTGGACCGTGTTACCTGAAACAAACCTTTTTTTCTTTTAGCCTAATCAATATGACCTTAGTTCTTCCTAAACTCCAGCTATAGTGAACGCCAATCCACAGTGAGCTGTTGTTTACATATCTGAGAGATTCTGATAAAGTTCTCCCACATCTATAGACTGAGATTATTTGTCATTTTTGACAGATCAATGAATTTGATTCCTCATTTTCTATGTCGTCGCTCTTGTATTTCAACAATTTCGGCTATGTTGATTGATAGACGTGCAAATGAAATAGGTGCTGTCCAATGATATTTGTATTCCACACAGATGGTATTCTGTGCATCTCGGATCTTGTGTTATTTGCAAATTGCCCATTGCAGAATGTCAATATTGGGGTTCTGTGCCGATTGGCGACCAGTAGCGCCTAACAATATAATAGGATGAGCTTGCATGAGCTTACGTATTATATTTCGATTCGGCTGGAATAGTGTTTTTCCTGAACGGATATTATATGATACAAGTAGGGGTCACACCTTGATTTTAGCCATATTGAGACTAAGCTGCTTCTCAAATCTTACTGATAATTAGTACCTGTATAACTGTAAATATATCTCCTTTGTGTTTGGTTTTCAGGTTTCTTAGAGACAGCACTTGTCACGGTGCTTTATTTCTCTGCACCAGATGGTGCCACTGTAGCACCGCAGACAGAGCCACTGAGTCAGAAAGACAACATTGTCACTGCATATAAACCAAGCACGGAACCAAGTATAACAACCAAGGTGAGTAATGAATATCATGAAACAGAAAGGTTTTTCAAAGGTGCAATTAATTTCTTGGAAAGTTCGAAAAGATCTAAACTTCTCGGTATGTTTACATGATTTGTTTTTCAACATTATTGTTTCAAAGATTTATCCATTCAAAAGCATTTTCAGGTTCAAAGTAGCATTTTATGAATAGGATCCTCACCCTTACGAATTTTCATAAAAGCCTAATGAATAGCTAATGAATAGGATAACCTAATTACAGTTATAAAATGGTTCACATAAATTCACAGTAGTTGACCTTCCATAAAGACCTATGTAATGTCTGATCAAATGCATACGTGCGGTTTCTGATCAAATATACCATACACAGTTTTCACACCAAGTTTAGCCTTTATCCTTTCCAAAAAAGAGGAATAGTGGTTTTAGAAATATTAGTAACAGTTGCTGTGTTGACACACCTATATGTTAAATTGCTACAGGTTGATTCAAAAAAGACCCAACACAAGTCAAGGAACAAACACAAAATGGTGATCTACATCGACACAGCGTTCCGTGGCGGCACACCATTTACATTCTTCATCTTCTGTCTGGTATACTTTTTACACTATGCCACATAACAGCCTCAAAAAAAGGGTTATTCTTATTTATTGGATACCTTGATATCATTATCGTATGTATCTTTTAGGAAAGTTACTCCTGTGCGTTCTAATTAATCATATTACTTAAAAAAATAAATGCATGTTTTGGGATCAATAATCATCGCACTTCATTCATGTGCTATGTACTAGTGGCTTCGGCCATTTCACTATATACCTATGTTAGGTCAATTCATTTATTCTGTATGGAATATGGCAGAGGTATTACTTACTAATGGCCACCGTCCACTGGGGAATTTCGGCCGATTAAGCCCATACATTTCCCATATAAATGAGGCCGATATGAGCTCAGTGGACGGTGGCCATTAGGACGGCCGTATGTTGCTGTACCATTGAACAACCAACCACCGTATTTCACGGCCCTGGATAGTGGTTTGTTCACATTTATACAAGGTAGAAAAAAAGCTATTTTAGCATCAGACTACCTTTCATACTGTAAACCGCCGTGTGATTGGCATTAAACGTGACACCTTGGACTGAATCAAATGAATTTGACTTTCATTCATTATGCTGCACATATTTGTGCAAAATACTCAGTTGATACTAGTATACTGTAAAAACTAATCGTTGTACTGAGAACATAATTATTTCCTGCCTTTTGGTGTTGTCATGTTTCTACAATCAAATTTGTTTATCAGAATCTGAGTTAATACGAGTGAGATTCTGCACCCTTAGATAGTTGATGAGGAATGTAAAACAGTGTGTGATATGATGCATCGGTGGTATTGTGCTTAACTTTATATAAGTACGGTAAAGTGGTGAGAGGAGGTAAAAATTTATTAGCTCCTCTCACCACAGAGCAACCACGTACCACATGGTTGCATTATACCTGATGAGTAACAGACACATTAAATGTGTATATATATATACATGTATATGGACTGTGCTTTTGACATGGTTGTACAGTGTACAGGATTAAAATAATGAGTCAAATTAGATACATGTTATTTAACAACAGTAATTGTTGATACCTGTTAGCAACTTTACATACAAAGATATACGAGACATGTTATACATGGACATAATATGCTTTCCTTTAAGAGTTCTCATTTGGAGCCTTTGTTGAAGGGTATTGTTTCAGGCAGCGTCAATTTAGGCGGAAGTAATATCGAACACTAATAATGGGGGGGGGGGGATTAAAGATGTGCAGTCCTTGACATCCTGTAGATAAAGTACAGAGGCGCAGGGGTTTGCATCTTAAAAGAGAATACCCCTCAATTTTTCATGATAATCTTGGTAATGATATACAAGATTTTGACATTCTTAATAAATCATCTGCTATCAGGAGGTAGAACAGCAGGCTTATCTCCTGTTACCCATGACCGTTACAGCTAGCATTTAATGACGGATTAGGATGCAGGGGAAAATTGAGTTATGAAATGTATGCAAATCATTCAATTAAGAGCCACTCCAATCAGGTATTGTCACACAATCGCGCAGTACCGTATTGAATTAAAGTGCCAAATTTCGGAAATCAGCGAATTTAAATCCACGTGAACTTGTACTTTCCAGAAAATCTGCGAATATTTATACAATCGAAAATATCTATGTTCACAGTAATTGTTATTCGATGTTGAGATTTCTTTAAGCTTCAAGAACAAAACTCTGATCTATGTCCTAGACAGTACACTGGTACACATAAAAGCGTATAGACTCATCTATTGACTCTGTTACAAATGTATACAATAACCTTAATATTATAGACTGCTGTCATAGCAACTATAGCCACACTTGTAACACATATGAACTGTGTCATCTGATTTTGAATAATGCTGTATTTTGAAACTCATCTAATGTAATAAATACACGTCTACAAAATAAAAATAAAATGTATTTTTTAACACCCAACACACAATGCATTTATTTTCATTTATACATTTGATCACGATTTGATTAACATCAACAGTATACGCTGTTTGTATCAGCATGTGTGATAAAATTTACCGCGAATGTCTCTCCCTTGTTTGGACATTTCATGTTTATGACCTTTTATCTGTTATCAGATTATATTTTCGTATTTATATTATGATCAGCTATGATATGATATAGAAATACAGTGTGTGGTGGCCCTGTCTGTATAGCCACGTGTTCTTATCAAGCGTGATAAGACACATTGATAATATTTTTAAACTGGTCTTTATTTCGGTAAACATTTGAAGTGGATCATTCATATTTCTTCTACAGATGCATTCTATATAGATCATATTGTCAATGAAATACTTGCTGAGTCAGTAAGTGGTAAATTGTAAACATCAATCAATAATATATTACCAGTATTTAGAAACCATAACTCAGTCTATTCAATGGGCATTCTTTATCGTTCAACACCTTTTTTTAAGTATACTTATTGGATCTAATTGGTTGTTACCAAAAACTAGCTTGGACACACTGCCCTTCTGCCGCTAGCATCCCCGAATAAACAGTATTGAAATTGTAGTCTATGTGTTGATTTGCTTTATTGTGTTCTTGCTTTTATCAGAAGAATATTTATAAATATTATCTAATCGCTTTCCCCAAGTCAGTGTTATGACGTTATATTGATAGGGCATAAACCCAGGGGGAAGTTCTCTTCTTCCTGGTTGATATACCTGATAATCGATACACATGATAGTAGTATTATATGATAATTCGTATTCAATAATTATAACTCAGTGTGCTTAACTCATTTGAAAGGCACTGGATTGTTGTTTATAAAGTATCAAGGCTCTTAACGGAGACTGAGGCTGGCAACAGCCTACAGGGGAGAAAGGCAAGCAAAATGGCAAAGACGAAGGTTGTACCTAAAATTATTTTAATTCTTTTTCACATTTTGAGGAGATAAGAAAGTGTATGAGGCCATGTACATAGAGGTTAGAATATATTCACCATCCACTGGGCTCTATAATATTATATATACGACCAATCGCGTCATACAATGTAGAAAATGAATCAAATGATACATCCTTTATATAATATATACTGTAAAGCAAGAGTATATTCTACTGCCCATGTACTGCGGTGTATTCTACTGCTCAGCTACATTTACTTCTAACAGTGTACATACCCTATATATAAATGTATATAAATTCGGTCATATATATACATCCCGGTGGATGGTGGACGTTATCGTACATTTTGAGTAGCATGGATATCTACAGAGTAAGTTTGGTATCTGAAGTACACATCTGTAGTGGCTAGTTATCTCCATGTATACCAGCAGCCTATTTAATACCTATAAACCTGTGGGCTAGACACTACACCACCACACTATTCTCACCTCACCAGCATCTCCTTATAATACAGGTAGGGGACACGTTGCTACTCATTGTCTATACCTTTACCTTATAGATGTACTGAACAGCTGCACGTAGTGGGTTCTGGATACTATTTCTGATATACTACTCAGGTACAGTGCCATATATATATTCCATATTATCTAGTACATGTATGTTTATGCACAGGACAGGGCGGATGGTCCTTCGTCCAGGGGCCTGGAGGAGGGGCCCTGGAGGTGCACATGGGAGCCATGTGGGCTGCATTGTGCAGTGTTGTGATGAGTTGTATGATAACAGCTCTGTGTTTAAATTTGCACTGTAAGGTGTGGTACTTTGGTAACAGCTCTGTGTCTGTGTATGGTGATGTGCCATACTTGTATGGTAACATCTCTGTGTCTGTGTATGGTGATGTGCCATAAGCTGGAACTCCACTAGCCGATTTTTTGGGTAATTCTCACAAACCGATAATATAGGTCTTTACAGTCTGATTAGGTCAAAACAAAAGCATATTTCCCATCTGTTATTGCGTATAAATCGGCCGATTAGAGCCCTGTGAATGGGGGACCATTTGGCTCCCAGATCTGCCTGAGATGCAAAATCGGGGCTTCAATCGGGATCTATTGGGATATTAACATGATAAGAAATTTATGCTGGGGTAACAATACATGCAGACTGGTATAGTGTGTTATTATACATCTTAACATGTACAGTTGCCTAGGTTGTAAGATAACTGTATTCTTATCAGTCATTTACAGTGCTGTATTAGCATGACCTAGTATACAGCACAATTCCTTATTGTATAGCTACCAAGAGATATACAGAGGTGCATTAACATGGGTTGATGGCCATGTGTACTGCATAATACATAATAGATTCCATATGACAAGACTAATTGCCATACTTTGCATGTTATTAGGTCAAGTACAAACCACAGTGGTAATATAAAATCAGAAATGGTGAAAAAAGAGGAGAACCCTGTTAGGTTTAGGAGTTAGTCTTGGCCATAAGAAGACTTAATAGTGTTGGCTTGGCCTTTCTTCTGAATGTCTCACACTCCTTTTCTAGCCTACAGGATAGAGTTTCATAGGGTAATACCCCTGTATAGAGGGCTTCTCCTGTAGGTTGCACTGTCATTAGGAGGATAAGTGAGTAGTCCAGTACTGGTGGATCTGGTAACCCGTCCATTACTATATGGCTTTTGAAACCTTAAACCTAGGTCATTAGGACAATGGGTCCCGTCATACATATATTTATGTATAGTAGTAACAGTTGCAAATCATATCTAATACATAGAAGGTCAATATTTGCTTCATTATGCAAGGCATTAGTGTGAAAAGGTCGCTCAACTTTTAGACTGGTTCTTAGGCACCTATTCTGCACTAGTGGCAGGCGCTTATGTTGTGTGCAGGCGACACCGTTAAATAAATAACCACAATATTCTAAGACTAGTAGGATGGTCTGTTTGTAGACTAAAAGAGCTGTTCAAAGGGACATTTTTCGGCCCATGTTGCAGAGCATATAGCCTCTATTGGATGCACTGCTGACATTCTTACTGATAGTAAACTTCAAGGTAAGTTGATCATCTAGAATGATACCTAAATATTCATAACTTGTACAAGTATTTAAGAGGGAATTCCCCATCTTGATTTTGGATATGTACCCAGAGTTGGCCATGGCATTGAAAAGCTCAATCTGTGTCTTTCCGGTGTGGATACAGAGTCCACTGTTACTAAACCAGTCATAGACTCTAGACGCATCAGCCTGCAGTTGAGTTTCTGCTATGTGCAGGTTAAAAGAAGTAGTATAGAACACAACATCATCCGCATACATTACAATTTGACAATGTTTGAGGACACTGCATGGGTAGGCTATTAACATAGCATATGAATAATAAGGGCCTAAGATAGATCCCTGAGGGACACCACAAGTTATAGGGAGGGTTTGTGAGGACAAAATTGGCTAGTGGAGGCTAAAGCTGGCTAGTGGAGCCTAAAGCTATACCGATAGCAGATGTCATTTAAACGATAACAGATTATGGAACACCCTATATCTATAGCAATTTCTTTATCTTTTTACCAAAAGTTGTCTAAAACAAAATATGTAGTGCATTATCTTAGTTGAATAAATGCGAAAGAAAATTTCAAATGTTCCACCTAAAAGTTTAACATTTCTCTCTTTTGTTGAATATAAAATATCCAAATATCTGAGATGAATATATCTCCTGTATTATATCGAGCACACATATATTGACAATATATAAAGTCTCATATCAAACACAAATCGATTTCATGTCGCTAAATCGATTTATATAGTTCAAAGGTGTAGGTTTGTGGAATAGCAATAACAAAAAAATATTCAGAGAGTCATTTCATAAGGTCTAGGGTGTTAACAAGAGCTGTCAAAAATAAGAATAGCAGTATCATGATATCATCAGGTTAATAATCTAAGTGTATTTCATATGTTGAATGTATTTCATCTCTAGTAAACTTGAAATAACGATAGCAAATATCACATTAACGATTTCTTTATCTAAACTCCAAATGTGACTATAATGTGTTTGAAGTTCATTCTGTTTTTTTTTGTTTTGGGAAATCTTTGTCCAAATCCTTGATAAAATGTACTCTTGTAATACTAGACAAGCAGCAGTATAAAAGGTCTTATAACAAATGGAAATAGATTTTGTTCAGGAAAATCAATTTTATATCATTTAAAAGTCAAGGTTTTTGGAAATTGCGAGAGAAGAAAACCAGTGCTAAAACTTGGACAAAACGTTTATTAGTTAATTTCCTTTTCAACATATGTGACCAGGTGAAGGAAAAATTAATATTCAAAGTTGGTCTCATAATAAAATATGAGCTAAAAAATTCCTGGTAGGTATGTTGTAATCCCTTTTCAAACATTGGGACATACCACTAACTAAAAATGGTAAATAAGCTCTAAATGCATTGTATCCCATAGTAAATAATGATAATTATGAAAAATCTGTTTTATTTAGAAATAATGGAATAAAATTGGATTTATTGGTCTAAATTAAATTTGCTTCTAGATGAAATGTTTTCGTCTGTTTTCAGTTTTGGGTAATTGATGGCACTGAATAAGGATTATTACCCCTAATTTTGCCTCCTGGGATGGTTTCCATGGCAACCAGAAAGTGTCATGCTAATTCTTCATAAAAAAAACGTTCATTTTGCATTCCAAATATAGAATGTTAGCATCAAGATGGAATAATTTCATGGATATTATTGCATTCTACACAAAAAATGGTCCTAGAACATTTTATCATGTATTTTACACTGTTTTGCATCTATGGTGCCCCCTGGTGGCCAAAACTAGACCTAGAAATCCCGCCTGAAGGGGTCTTTTACCTAGATGGGTCACATATCTGATACTAGTTATCTGATGTTTGTATATTGAAGTTCATAACTACTACCATCTATGTTATTATAATTATATGATTACTGTATACTAGCAACAAAATTGTCATTATCATTATTGGAACATTGAATAGGAAACCAGCGGAAACGCACCGCAGGTCCTTGAAAATGTACTTTGACATGTAAGTGTACTTTGTGCTTCAGAACAAGTCTGCCATTGCTAAGAATGCCATGATGCCTCAGTTGGACCGGGGGGGGCATAGTGAGACGCATGAGTCTGGTAGTGATAGGTACTTCTCTCCACGTCGTTTCAATATTATTATTGAGGGTCTGAATGAGGCTGGTCCCAATAGTGACATACGGCCACATGAGGAGGTACTTACACTCTTTGATGAACTTGCATTTGAGATTGATCCGCAGGAGCTCAAACTGGTTAAAAGAATCAATCGACAAAGAGGTGCAGAGGATGCGCCCAGACCCCTACTTGTGTGCTTCTCCACCTGTTGGCGTCGTGATGAATGCCTCAAATTGAAAGGTGACTTGATACGTGATCCTGATCGGTATAAGAACTTATTCATAAATGCTGATGAGGATGTGTCTACACGCAGAGTAAAAGGCATGATCAGAAGCATTGCTAGGTATTGTAGACTACACGAGAATTGCTTAGTGCACCTCAAGGGTACCAATATCATTATCAATGGTGAGCTGTATGATGGGTACCAGATAAACTCTATCCCAGATAAGTGGAAGCCAATGGAGCTTAGATTCGGTAATATAAACCGTGCTGAATTTTCAAGTGATGAGACCAATAAAAGGGGTCGTGACATTCTCAGGGGTGGTGCCCGAGTGCGCTTCCATGATGGTAGTGGGGGAAGTGCACATGGCCCACATGGTGATGCACATGCTAGATATGGTGCCGCCAGACAGAATGTACATGATCGACGCAGGAATGAGGAGGACTGCCAACCCAGGGGAAGAACTGCCCAGAGAGATAGGGTTGCATATAAGAACTCTACATATGCCTCGAGGAGTGATGATGACCCTGACTGGCGTACCTCCCCCAGACAAATGCCAAACCCATCGAATGCTAGTTTTGAACTGCCCCCTGGCAAAATGCTTCCTAAAAGTAAAATTTCTGAATTTGAAAGAACCAGGAAGGAGATTAACTTTAAAGCCTCTACGCCAATTGGAAGTTCAAGTAACACAAACGGTGCTTTTTGCGTCCCTAATGATGACGGTGCTTGGGATGTAGAGTGTATATCCAGTGCCCCCAGTGTGAAATCTAAATATAATCGGGAGAAGGTGGGAGTGTCTGGCTCACAATTGAAGTCTATTCCTGCCCCGGCTGAAATTAAAACTACCAAGAGAGGAAGACCAAGGAAAACAGCCCCTAAAGAAAAGGCTGCTGTTCCAACCAAAGACAAGGTGTCACAGGCCCTAGATATAGCGAAGGGTGGTTCTTTAAACATGAAGAAAACACCGTCGGGCATAATATTTAACGGCCCAAGGAGCTTCCTATCTAACTTGTATCCTTGTTTAATTGTCCATGGTCAGCATAGTTTCCATAGTAGCGAACAGATGTATCAATATGAAAGATGCATCTTCAATGATGATGACAAAAGGGCCAATGACGTCCTAGATTCAGTAACTGGTTACCAGGCAAAAAGAGCCACAGAGGGAATGGTCGACAAACCTGAATGGTTAGCTGAGCGAGTCCCAGTCATGAGGATGTGCCTGAACAAGAAGTATGTTCAGAACCCAGCCAAGAAGAAGGCCCTAAGTGACACTCGTGACCTTGACCTAGTTGAGTCTACCATGGACCCTTTCTGGGGAGCTAGGGCCAAATATGATAGTAAACTATTTAATACGTGTGATTACAAAGGTGAGAATGTGCTCGGCAGGCTACTCATGGAGGTGCGTCACTCGTTCAGAGAAGCAGATATACTCGGAGCGGTGCGGGGTAGCGCGGCAATCCCAACCAAGAATCCGGGGGAGAGCGTGTCTGACGGCCGGGTAACACGCAGTAAGTGGACGGAGAGTGGCAGTGCTGATCTCGAGATCCGCGAGAACTTGGACGAGAAGCTTGCCGAGATTGCAAATGGCGGTGATGATTCAACTTTATGCGAGGAATCGACAGCTGCAACTCCAGAAACGTCGATAGAGGACATTTATGACAAACATGGCTAAACCTGTGTTGGATGCAGTTGGTGTTGGCCGTCGTGTGTTGATCTGCGGTGATGCTAGAGTGTTCTACTTACGTGAATTCCTAGAGGTAACGTCCGGCGACTCGTACACTGTGATGTGTGTACCTCATGCGAAGGTGATTGACATTGCTGATCTGCTGTCAATGCATGTTCGAGCTGTTCCTGCATATGACGTTGTTGTGGTGTCTGCCGGTGTCAACAACATTGCAAATATTATATTTGACGATAAACGTCGTCCCAATATAGGTCGCAGTTTATCACTAGTGACGACCAATATATCTGATGCAGTTGATACGCTTCTGTGTGAGTATATGAACCTAGTAAATAGGATACAGGCCCTGAACAGTACTGTGAGTATACTGATACCGACTGTAAACTGTGTTTCCATGCCTATGGCAAATTCATCAGACGACTATGCTTTTGAAGTGATCAGTCACCCGCAACAACAATTGTGTGAATCAATGTTTGACGCGACGAACAGGATTATCGTGGCCTTCAATAAAGATCGAGGGATGCCTACCCCGAGAGTGGATCTGTGCTTCCAAGGCTTGAATCATCATAATCGGTGGGTTCATAAATACTATAGACTCCACGATGGTGTGAGAACTATATACGATGACCTACAACGTGTGGCGGACTGCATAGATGCCTGTGTTGGACTGCTCTAGGCTTGTTGACTTTTGCTGCGGTCATATTAGTCTTTTCTGTTCAGTACACATATCATGTCTCTTCAATGACCAGGAGTGGTCTTTATATGTGAATAATTTTTTTCCTACCCGCCTATGCCTACATAGTTCTGTAAATTGCCGCATTATGTGGTGTTATTATCATTAATGTTATTTTTCCGCTTCAAACAATATTTATGATGAAAATATGAGGTTCCAAATACTCAGTATACTAAGTCGACAAATACATATACACACTTATTCCTATAATATAATATTAAATGCTGCTGTATTTAATGAATCTTGTATGACATTATATATGATCAGCTGTGGTTGATATACCGGTAATTTTTGAATATGTGCACACATAGTGAGGTGATGCTATATTTGTATCTGAGATGTGATCATGTCGTCTGCTGGCAAACTACCTAGCTGGTCCTATTAATACAATTTATTTATAGTGCTGAGTGTACTACCTGTTGGTGTTGTATTGCCGTGATGTGGTAACGACAATGTCAGTCATTGTGTTGAAGCTACTACTTTTTGCTAGTATTGCTGATATTATATTGCATTACCGGTAGTTTCAGCTTCATTATCATTGATGGCATTATCTTTTTAGTTATTAAGGTGAATAGTTATTGCTATTGTGTCGAGTTAACTTGAACTAGATACATTCTTTCTGTGTTTGAAGAGATCTGTTCAAATTTTTTGCAAAAATGATTGAAGTGAATATAGTTGTTCAAATATGTCTAGAAAGTTTATATCCAATGGTTGCTGTGTGTGGTCCAGCTGGCCTGCTACATTGTCCTAAACTAATGATGTCTAGCATTGAAATGTCTCCCAGGGTATCCGACTCATAAAGTTGTAGTAAACTAAAAGACAATTGTGTACCATATCTAATTTAAGTGTTGATTTTTTGATTTCTGTTATTCTTCTTTTTCCTTTCTTTAATTTGTTTGTATCTAAACAAGGCTCATCTCATCGTGAGGGAGTAGCTTTGAGTTGTACTAATGTGCTAGTTTCGTGATGTAATAATACCCTTGCACCTAGAGTGACACTATGAATTATCGTGCCGCCGCTCTTTACTTAGTGCCCTGTAACCCAGCGCCTAAGCAATTTATGTCTAAATGCACTAATATAATGTTATTTTTCAAATTTATGTTGGGCAAAGTAGATGTACTGTCGAGACTTGGTTGGGGACTTGATCCCGGTGATGTCTTATCTGGATTATAGCCAGCTTGGTCAATACAGGGGGCTACGCCTCCTGAATTTCAATGCTCAGAGCCTTCGCAGTAAGATGACAAAATTACGAAAACTGAAGTTGGACCTTGACCACATAAGTGTTTCTGAAACCTGGCTGGACAACTATGATCCAGACTGGACTGTTGACTTACCCGGTATGAGAATTTTCAGAAATGACAGGCCTAATGCTAAGCGTAAAAGTGGCGGTGTGGCCTGTTATGTTCCTGATGCTTATGTTCCCCATACAAATGTACTACATGACTTGTGTATAATGGATAGTGACCTCGAATGTTTGACCATTGAAACGAAATATCCTGGCCACAAATATAGAGTTATAGTAACCGTGTACAGACCGCCCAAACACTCAAGTGTCTCTCGTGGTTTTGCGAAGCTCCAAAAAATAATAAAAAACCCTCTACTAAAAAATAGAGAGGTTTGGGTGCTTGGAGACCTAAATGTTGATAGTAAGCATCGCAACAGCACGAAGGGCAGGTGTATGAACCGGTTTCTAAAAGGTGCTAAATTGAAATATTTGCCAATCAAACCGACCTATTATCACACCTATGGGTGCTCTACGCTTGATCATTGCTACACCAATTGTGTTCATGTGAGTGCAGTGGGCTTAATTAATGATATGTTTGGAGACCATGTCCCAGGTTATGTGGTAAAAAAACAAGCACCTGTTGTTAAGTCTAAGGTGTGTAAAATGGTTACCGGTAGAGTTTATAAAAACTATTCTTCTACTGCAACGCGATCGTATGTGAAAGACATGAATTGGCGAATTGCTGAGATGAATACTTCACTACGCTGTGTGGACTCTATCTCAGAGGCTCTCACTGAATATCTAGATATCACACACCCGATTAAAACTTTCAAGGTCACCGTACGTGGTCCTGAAGGTTTCACACCGCAGGTAGAACGTCTAATTAGTAGAAAGAGGCGTCTTCTTCGAAAATCGCGTAATGTCAGTAGAGGCTTGGTTAATACCTACATTGATACCATACATGCTCTAGATAAACAAATAAGACTACTGCTGGTCAAAAATTGCAAAAACAACATCAAGGACAAACTGAATCGCTTTGGTGATGACCCTAAGCGCTTCTGGGCGGAGGTTAATTCCGTCTGGCGTGGTCCTATGAAAGTGACTGAGATGAAACTATGTGATGATAATGGTGTTCCAATATTAAATGAATTACAACCTGATCATGTAAACCAGTTCTACAGCGAAATTGGTGCCCGCTTGGCGTCCTTATTCCCTGTAAGGGCTAATGTATCACAAATGTCGTCTGCTGATGTTGATATAAACCGAGATTGTTTCACCTTCAAACCAATAACTGTTCTTAACTCTGATAAACTGGCGTCGAGGATTAAAGTTAATAAATCCTCATGTGTGACTAATATTAGGACATGTGTGTTGAAGGATGCCTTCAAGGCACGGCCTGATCTAGCTCGTCATCTTATAAATGTGTCCTTCAGTACAGGGGTTTTCCCATCGACTTTGAAAGACGCTCTGGTGATACCCCTCCCTAAAGGGGGCGATCTGTCAAAGGTGACTAACTGGAGGCCAGTTAGTCAGCTTAGTCTCTATTCTAAATTAATAGAAAAGGCTGCCCATGAACAGCTAATGCATTATTTGATTACGCATAACATAATTAGTGAATACCAGTTTGGTTTCATGCCGAGCAGATGTACAAGTGATGCGGCCTTTGGTCTGATTCAGGACTTGTTCAATTGTATTAACAGGGGGGAGGTGGCGGCGGTAGTCTTTCTCGATCTGAGGAAGGCTTTTGATACCGTCGACCACCTCCTCCTGTTGAATGAACTTTGTAAGATTGGCTGCAGCAATGAGAGCGTCTCCTGGTTCCGAAGCTATCTCACTGATCGGTCTCAGCGGACCATGGTAAATGGTGTCACATCTTCTTCTAGACCCATTACCTGTGGGGTACCACAGGGTTCAGTGCTGGGACCGCTTCTTTTCAATATCTACATAAATAGTATTGTTGAAACTCTGAACCATGCGTCATACTATATGTATGCAGACGACCTTGCCATAGCCATCTCCAATGTTGATCCACTGATGGTGCAGTCTTTATTACAGACTGATCTTGATAGAATCAGTGCCTGGTGTATTGACTATAAACTAACTGTCAATTCAGACAAGACTCATGTACTGTGGTGTAAGTCGTCTGGTGATGCCCGAAACCTTAAAGCGTATGATCTAACGTTATCTGGGAAGAAACTTAAGGTTGTTGATAACTTCAATTACCTGGGGGTGTTGATTGATGGTGGTCTCACCTTTGCCCCCCATTGTAAGCGGGTAACTAATTCGGGCCGGGCAAAACTTACCCATCTACGGCGTTTAAAGAAATACATGGACTTTGATCTATCACTCTTGTTATACAAGCAAATGATCCTACCGTGTATGGAATATTGTGACTTTGTGCTTGATAGTGGTCCAGAACTGGAAGTAAGATACCTTCAGACCCTTCAAAATCATTGCCTTCGATGCTGTATGGGCATTCGTGACCCTAGAGCCATATCTATTGATGACCTTCATGTGGCCTGCACCATGAAGCGTCTTGGTAGTAGACGAAATGCTAACCTGCTGTGTATGATCTATAAATACAGTAGGCGCCCTGATGTGCTGGTGGTTCCTATAAGGGTGCTTAGGAGCAATGTGAAAATGCTCATTCGGTTACAAAGGCCCAAAGGTCAGCACTACCGTGATAGTCCTCTGTATAGAGGTGTGGGACTGTGGGATAAATTGCTACCGGCCGACCAAAGTCTGGCAACGCTGAATGCCTTTATGGCCAAGGTGAAGGGTCCTTAATTACGGCCTATCTATAAGTAAGATGTATTTACATCTGTATGATTATCAAATGTTCTGTGAATAGTCAATGAACTGATTGGTGCTATTTGAAATGCTGTATAGGTCTACAAACTCGAGATAATGTCTTGTTAGCCTGGACATTGCTTATGATTATGAGCTGACCATGACCTGATTGTGTTTATATAGTAGGTGCAAGTTTGTGCACTGGTAAATTATGAGTGCTGATGAGTGCTGCTGCGTGTCTGAAGCAGATACTAGAGTCAATGACTCAGAAAGTCTTGGACTTCTTATTGTTCCCGAATTGAGTATTGTGAGTGTCTGTGGTCGAGCTATCATGACACGTAATCCCGGTTGAATGTAAATGTTACCCTCATGGAAAAACCAGGTCACCTATTGTCTGTATGTTCTACTTGCTTTGCTGCCCGTCAATGTGTTTGCTGTCTGTGTCTTTTCTTGTGTACTGTGTCTGCAAGCGATCAGTATCTGAACTACTGTGATATATGAAATTCATGATGTACTAATATTGGCTTGATTTGAGAGACATAGTGTAATACTGTGGAATTTTGTCCAATAAAAACATTACCAAACTCAACTCACTCTTTCGAAGATGATTCAATCAAATAAATACACTTATAAACTCAAAAAAAGAATCTTATTGAAGCATGTATTAGATGGTATCATCATCTATATCTTATAAATCAACATTTTTTTCCTTTGTCAACAGGGGTCAAGGTCTAGATAAATATGATTTTTGAAAGACTATAATCGCTCTCGTTAAATGTCAGTTCCCTCTCATAAAACGTTATCTTTATTCCTTATGAAATACATGTCTTTTAGACCATGTGCAATACTGTAATTGTATACTATGATATGCTGTTCAAAGTTTCTTTTTGAGTAGGAGGGGGCAGGATTTCTGTTGCTTTGCATAATTGGTAGCGCATGATAATCATATAATATACCAGAACATTCTGTATGCTTATTCTCATGTTCCGAGTTGACCTACCATAATATAACAGCAAAGGAGCCTGTAATGGCCATCCTATTGTAGGTAGAATAAAATATGTGAGCAGTCAAGCAGAAAGGATACTCCCCGCAGGATTAGTTCCAATTTAAGCCACCAGGGGGAGCCAACATGACCTAAAATAGGAGAATTATGCTGAACATTGCACCACATCATTTCTTTCTGTAGAATTTAATATATTATACAAACCATTCCATTTTCGATGAACAGGTTCTATATTTCCAATGTAAAAAGAACGTTGTAAAGCCCGAATGGGTGTCCTTGTTAATATATGTTGCCATGGAAACATGATTTTCATTCCAAATAGAAGAAATAAAGATGTTCGTTGAAAGAAAGAATCATGAGTATTACTATGGTCAAAACAGAATAAAATTACCATTCCTAGATCAAATTGGATGAAAATATATCATAAATTTATAATTATCATGATTATGCCAATTAGATGGGGATATCTTGGAAAATATGCCACTTAGAGCTAATTGGAATTTTGGATAGGGCAATGCACATATTCATGAAGCCATTTTTCAAAAACTAGAAATGATATCTTCTACTGTAACATATCACTGGAAAGCTTATGACATCAATTTTAAAGGTGGCCTTTTCCTTGGAGTACCCCTTTCCCTTACCTGTACACAATTACATAAAAACTGCATGGTGAATCATGGTGTACAATTTTGATCTCCAGACACTACAACTATGGAAGCTGACCTGATCATTCAAAATGGTCACGTTATCGACCCAGCCAATGGCATCAATGCGATCTGTGACGTTGCCATTAAAGATGGCGTCATTGCTAAAGTAGGAAAATCCTTAAGAGGAACAGGGGACTACTTTAATGCGGAGGGATGTCTGGTGACGCCTGGACTGGTTGACGCGCACATCCACGCGTATGAACACTGCACACCACTGGGAGTTAACATAGACAAGTTCTGTTTGGGCAGAGGAACTACAACTGTGGTAGATGCTGGAAGCGCAGGTTGGTACTCGTGGTTTTATTTTATTAAATAATCTCCTAAAATCGTATTCATCATTATCTTCATAATACTAAGCAATATCTTTGGGATTCATACGCACAAAAATTTAGAACATCGAATATATATTCATGCAAATTGTTAAAATTATACTCATGTTAATCATCTTTTATCAACTAAGTTCCTATAGTTAAGGAATTAGACATATGTTTTTCATATCAATGGTGACCCCTCAATATTTTCCTCCAAGATGTTAACAAAGATTGCCTTTACACACCTGCAAAGTTTAGTACACAAATCAGTAGAAGGAGATTCCTAATCATAGCTAATGTGAAAATGTAGTATTTTCCCCTGCAGTCCCATTGTTACGGCTTCTTTGTTTGGATGGCCATACCATAAAAGTTAGCATCGTGACTTTTGATTTTTTTTGCATTACTATTTGGTATTATATCAAGGCAATATAATAAAGAGTTATTAGAAAATATCAATAGAACATCAGAACCTCCCAGCCACACTAGCATTTGTCTTTCAAAAGAAAACAGCTTTTTTTCATAGGGTCCATAGGATCATTCTCTTTTAATCAGCATTATTCTAGAATACACCTTTCCTCCCTGAATTGGCAGGAGCCGGTACATTTCGTGGGCTGAGGAAGTTCATCGCTGACCAGTCCAAGACCAGACTGTTTGCTTTCCTACACATCGCGGCACATGGCATGGCAGCCGCAAGCTGTGCAGGCTTCGGTAAGTGCTGATGTCAATACATAGTAATTGTAGTTATCAGTAGATCTGGACCTCTACTACAGTGATATTCTTACCTTAGTCAGTACTGTGACTATACACGGGTACCCACATTATTTACTGTGTCACCTTGTCGATTTTAAGAAAGGTTCTAATACATTCTGCTCCAATTTTCCATGTCCATCGATTTTTGAAAGGGCTGTCTCGCTGTGTCGAGCGTGTGGGAACATTTACAAATTACGTCACTTTTTTCGGGTGATTTTCAGCACCCCCCCCCCCCTCACCCCTTTGTCACTTTTTGTCACATATTAACAATAAACCCCCTCCCCTAAGAAAGATGTCACTAATTTTGATGACCCCCCCCCCCCCGCCAGCTAACCATTGATGTGCAGTTTTAATCAATTCAAATTAATATAGATATAGATGCTTACACCAATTGGATAGATTTACTCAATACTTTGATAGTTTACAACCACTGAAAAACAGTTGTATTATAACCTGATGCAAGTGCCAGGTTTCTAAATGAGCGTCTTGTAGAAGCAATTGGAGTCTTGAAGTATATCTTGACCCCTTGTGGGCGAGCATAAACTATCGCAAAACATCGCGTAAAAGATTTGATACAAACAATATCAGAAGATTGAGCTGCCCTTCACATTGTTTGTTTATCTTTTGTGAACATTGCTCCGACTTGCTGAGAAAAGTGCGCAGTGGAATCGCAGTTATTAATCAAAACTCTATTGATTCGACTAAATAGGATTCATATGGCTGAACAATTCACAGGTATTTGCGACTTTTGTATGAACCCATTCTGGTTCTGATTTTGTAGTGACCTTGACCTTGACTCCCTTTAACTGACCTTGGTTTGACCTTGTCTAGGTGCAGGAGGAGAGTGTGACTCCATTAATCAGGTGGACGCTGACCTCTGCACCCAGTGTATCCAGGACAACCTTGACCTTATTGTAGGGGTCAAGGTCAGACTAACTGCTGACGTGTGTAACGACGGCAAGTATGAGGCAGAAGCGTACAGGTACAGACATTTTGTAAAGTTCTGCATGATTTTGTAAATTGAACTGATATACATTATTAGGCCATTCCCCGAAAAATATTTTCTCATCCCCGAGCACCAAAAGCTGTGATTAAGCCTTATTTATATATATATATATATATATATATATATATATATATATATATATATATATATATATATATATATGGTCGATTCTCACGAAAATGGATCACAGTGTCTCAAGAGGGTGAAAATTATGAATTGTCTCCAGCGTTTTCACTTCCTAATAAGACAAAAGTACTATGCCAGGGAATAATCTGCCAAAAATGGGAACACTAATTCTGTAAAATAAGGTTTTGAGGCACATAATAAATCGGACCTACGCACGGTGATGGGACCTATCCAAAGTGAAGGAAGCACTAGACACATAAAAAAAAGTTATGGCTTATATGATGATATTTTCCAGTTAATAATAAGAGAACTATGACCAAGCTGTAGATTTCCACCAAATTTAAGAACACAGATATGTTTGTTCACATTCAAAATGATTCCAATGATGGACCTACGCATGGTGACGTACCTACGCACGGTGATGGGACCTACGCACGGTGATGAGACATACATATGAATATTTCATCTACTTTTAAAGTTGCATTGCAAGTGTGGATGCTCTTAAGTATTGGTGCTCCATTGCCTGAAGTATTTGTTGACAGATATTGATGATACTAGGTACCTGTTACCCTTTTTTCATTGAGACATTATGATGTACCTACGCACGGTGATGTACCTACGCACGGTGATTATTTGATCCTAATTATGGCTCATAGATTGAAGAATATTAGTCTATCATTCATTGTTATTTGTATATAGTATCATCAAAGTATGGGTAATGTCCCATGTAACTATTTTCCACTAATATATTACGACATTTTTGTAATTAGCTTTTTTGTGGACCTACGCACGGTGATGCCCAGCCTACCCCACTTTGAGTTCAGTGTGATTGTAGGATTACATGTACCTGTGTATAATTCATATTAACACTTTTAGAAACCCCCTAATGGGTCCTTCATATTGAGGGATCTACATCTACATGTGTTATCTTTTTTCTTGGATTAATCTCCATTATCATGTACCTACGCACGGTGATGCTAAAACCTACCCCACTTTAGTCATAATGTATAATACTGATAAATCCTTAATAAGGGAATGACCTAGCTCACCTTAACTATCCTTGATTATTGCCCCTACCCCGGTGGTCATATCCATGCCTTGATTGCATCTCTTCAAGACTTATTTCCTAGATATTCTATATTTCAACATTGAAATCTCAAATTCTCTTTTTTCAAAATGTGTAAAATGACATGTAAAAACACTCTTTTTGTCCTCTAGACACTCTAGAATTGGAGGTAGATAGGTAAAAGTAGGTACCCACTGGTAGATTAAGTCAAGCTTTATGCACATAAACCGAAATGAGTAGTATCTATTTACTCATTAAGATTCTATCCAATTACGAGCTATTCCATCCCTGTGATCCATTTTCGTGAGAATCGACCATATATGTATATATATCGGTATATCTTCTTCTCTTTTTACCGAGCCTCTGAGGGGCTATTACATATAGCGGAATATTCGCAAACAAATCTCACGTTTTTGTATAGTTTAAACAGTTTATCTAACTTCAAAATTCGGAGAACGTAGGTTATTTCTAGCCAACTGTGTTTCTGAAAGTAAAAGCTTAAATTTGATACCAAAAATCTATTCATCTTTCTAATCATATTTTTCATTAGAAATTTGCAAAAACCGGATTTCTATGATGCGCACGTTTTCGTGTTAAAAGAGTACAATTTTAAGTATAATCAAAGATATCATATTCATCTCATCGGAATGATTTTCACAATCAATGCCGTTTTTTCATAATATGTGACTCGATCTGCGAAAAGGGACCCTAGTGCGGGGTACACTAAGGTCCCTTTCCCCAGATCATGTCTACAACTAATATCACACTGATTCCTTCCTTACCAAGACGTGCCTTGTCGGTGTGTGAGAGGACGGGTTTACCGCTCATGACACACCACACCTTCTCCTCCATACCACTTCAGTCTGAAAACGGTAAGTCAAGATTATGTACGTACATAATGTAAGTATCTATAGACCTGTATACACTTATAGTCGAACTGAAAAGATACTACATGCGAGAGATTTTTGCCTAGGGCAAAAGAAAATGTGTTTCAGGCAACCCGACCCTACATTCAAAAAACAGCCGACCCTAACACTTTTTCCTGATTTTGGAGGTGTTTTTTTTTTTATTAATTTTTCCTGAAAGTTTTAGCAATTTTTTTGGTCAGAAAAAACAGCTCTCGTGCCTAATAAATTGTCTGACCTCAGGAAATTGGGCCAGAACCTACCCTAATATTTTTGACAGTGTTGCCTGAAACACACCCTTCTTTGGCCTAATTGAAAAACTGCCTCGTCAGAAAAAGAATTAGGCTGAGCTTAAATCTATGACAGCCAACTGAAATACCATGATGAAGGTTCACATTCAAATAATACTTACCTTAGCTCTTTTTATCTATAGTTTCAATTGGGTTTCAGGCATATAATTACTCATGTTACTGGCTTTGACTACTCATATACCATGAATTAAACATTCCTTGCAGGTGGTTTGAGCTGTCCTGGTAGCATGAGAGCCGGTGACTTCTACACTCACACCTTCCATGGTTTCCCCAGTACTATCCTCGACGCGACTACTCATAAAGTCCTGCCAGCGGTTACAGATGCCCGTACCCGAGGTGTCATCTTTGATCTTGGTCATGGACAAGGGTCATTCAGCTGGACTGTGGCTGAGGAGTGTGTTCAGCAAGGTTAGTAAACTCTCAAGTGGATGAAGCGAAATTATAGGATTTTATCAGCTTAATCCCTGCATTAATAACAGCTGGTAACTTTCCGAGGTGAAATTAACGAGAAGATATTATGAAGCATGATATATTTCTATATGGCCTTTTATCATATGAAAAATGGAAAAAGGGAAAATGCTATGAACTAGATCCATACTTATCTATAAACTGTGTTATGAACAGTAAAATAACTAGACCCACACATAATAAACTCAAGCATGGTACTATGAAGACACATGATTTCAAGCGCTCATACCCTTTAAAAAGGATACTGATATAATGTTATCATATTCGTTATTCATTTGTTACCATATTTCCCTCACAAACTTTGGATAATCTATTACTGCAACCAAAGTAGTCTAAAGTTTTGGTGTCTAACTGTATTCACTATGATATCAACTCACTTTTCTTCCAGGATTTTACCCAGAACTCATCACCACCGACCTGCACTCTGGTAATGTTGATGGTCCTGTTTATGATCTTCCTACGACCATGTCCAAAATGCTCCACCTTGGGATGCCCTTGGTGGAGGTCATTCGTGCTGCCACCGAGAACCCGGCTAAGGCTCTTCGTAAGGAGGCCATAATAGGCTCTTTAGGAGTCGGTCGCTGTGCTGATATTACTATCATGCGGCTTAAGGATTTTGACATGAAGTTAGAAGACTCCCAGGCACAGGTCAGGCAGGTGAAAAAGCTGCTTGTGCCCGCGGCGGTGTGGAGGCGTGGGGAGAGGTACCCCATAACGGAGTTAGAGATTCCCAATATGTGGAAGTGGGTAGATCTTAGTAAACCATGGGATCAGCTGGTGATCAGGGATAGCACACCACCAGTACAATAGATAGTGCCAAGCTATACATTTTGCTGAAGTTTGTTCTTTAAAAAGCCTAGTCTCAGGTAGCATGCAGCCTGGTGCAAGCTAAGGAATTTACCATCATATATTTATTTTACAACATATTAGATGACATCACAAACCTAAAAGCAACCAACAGCAATCATAAATTCATTGGGTTTCCCCTGCTTTCAATAAGATACATTCTATCACCGATAAAATCAGTAACTTCTCTTAGCTGCAGTCACTTATCATAGGCATGGCTCGATAGGCCTTTCTCCTGACTGCATTTCTGGGTGATAGCCTAACAGTAATAGTTAAAATGTCACTCCCTAAGAGGGGAGTTTCAGAACAGTATCTATGAAGCACAGCTGCACCAAGATACTGACATGCTGTGTGCACTGTGCACAGGGGCCCACCTAGCGGATTCTTTGGTACCTATCATATAGATCATAAAGGCAACGGTTCAAGGGGCACCGGCATCAAATGGTAGCAACAGTACTTTTTAAACTAATCATGAACTCATAATTGAGGAATGAATATCTTTGGCTCATGGTTACTTTTATATGACTTCTAAATTTCTCGACAAAATGAGGAGTAATGCAGCAATCAACCTTAATTAAAGTTGAAATACATTGTTCCATAGGAACACTTTCTGAGAATTGGACATGCGTTTTGTTATGCAACATCTGCCATTCATCATCAATTCTGAGCTGATGTGAAAACTGCCCTCTGGTGAGAAAGGTGAGAACGAAAAAGTGTGGTGCTGCTTCGTATTCTACATAATACACTGTTAGAAGTTACCTTTAGTGTACTATTGAGTACAACCATTACATTTGTATATGCAGGATGAATCATATGAGGCTGTATATAACATAACCTACACTCTATGTGAATAAAAAGGCATATCAAGAAATAATTATAGATTATTTGTGATCGCTTCATTGATCATATGTTTTATGTTTCATCTTCTTCTACTATAACTACGATGGTCATTTGCGTTTGACAGTGAATACACTGCAAACCATGAACTATTTTAATGGCACCTTCCCTCTGCATGTTTATGTATGCCAAGGGAAAGCGAGAGAGTTTCAAAATGGATCTTTGGGGAACATGATAAAATGGCGGGTTATGATCCCCCATGACCCATTAACCTCTATACCGATCCCCTTTCAGTTTTACCAAAGCACCCTCCTCTGAACAGACCCCCTACCCCTTCCATTGTCACAACTCCCTCTCTTTTGATGATGAGTGATTGATTGACCAACTAATTTATTCAGTATCTAATTTCAGACAGGTGGGTGAAAAGAATATACATAACAAAAAAGAGAGTACATGCAATATGTATCATACATTTAATTAATTCTTTAGCAGTGTCACAGTCTGCCCAACCTGGTCCAGCCATAACATCTGGAAGGAGTGTCCAGAATTGTCTGATTTGAAGTCTGAGAATGTCTGGAGATTCAGTATTGTCTGACTCATGCTAAATGCCTGCCTATGGTTAGGGAATTGTTTAGCAAAATGTTGAGAGTGTGACTAACGCTACATGACTATAATTACATTGCATACTGATCTCATAATGAGTTTCACCTTACCCAAAATACCCCTCTAACCCCCTCCTGCGTCGGTCACTGTGCACAACCCCTCCACTCCTTCCTCCAGGATTGATTTTTGTGATCAGTTATCAATAATAAAACACCAGCCGCGGCTACGGTCCGCTGCTCCCCCACAGTTTGCCTCATAAAGGCCTCTACAGACCAGGTACCAGCTGCAGCTCCCGTGGTGAGACGCTGGGGAACTAGTCTGCTTCTCTAAGGAGTAAAAGAAAGGCTCTCGTAACCGCTGATGTGGAAATGAAGAAGCAGGGAGGTAATCTCAGCCGCAGGAGCCGCAGCTCCCCTGGTGGAACGCTGGGGGACTGGTTTATAGTAAATCAAAAGGGCTCTGGTAATTGTCATTGTGGAGATACAAAGTCTAGTGGGTGATCAGGGACGGAATCCCTCACTGCTTTGACATTGCTTAATTCTCCCTGCCGGTCTGACAGACAATCGGCTCTACCTAGACCATTGGTGTGACTTTTAATGAGATGTCTTCTACAGCACGAAGCCAGTGTATAGGAGATACAATACAAACCGCGTGTAATGATACAAGAGGTTGAGAGCGTGAGAAGGGGTCATAAAGAGTATCGATTATGCTGATGATACATACAGGATTATAATTTATAAGCAGTTACCAGTGTTAAGGTATGTATAACGCAGGAGTCCAGCACACAGGAAAGGTAGGCATTCCGATACCTCCGTTTGGACGCAGAGGATTGGGGAAGGAAAAAATAGTATGCATGACACAGGTGAACCGTCCTCAATGGGAGGAGTGATGTCTGAGAGATGACATGTAGCTTCATGGAGATATGTGAGGAAGGCTTTTTACTAACTGAGGATGTGGTAGGCAATGTGTGATACTGCAAGCAATAGGGCACCCTGAAAAATAAGCTTCGGATCCAAATACTGTTGAAGCTAAACCAAAGCTACTGCCGGAGGAGTATTGTAGCCAACCACAGAGCTTCCCCCTTAAGCAGCACACAGTGATCTTGGTCAACAGGTGTGAACTGTTCTTATCTGACGCACAGGAGCTCTAACTAGTGGAGACTGATATCAGAGGATTTGATGGACATATTATATATTAGATCAAAACCGCTCCTATGGGATGACCTAAAGCAGAGTGCCCCAATGCAGACCTGACTCTCTGCTGCAATGTAATACTGATATAGCTAATATCAATATAGATGATAACACACAAGCAGTGATACAGAGGAAAGAGTTCTCAGTGTATTTATATTTAGTATGCTTATGTGTATAGTGTTTTATGCTGTGATATAGGTAGGATTCAACGCTATATAGTGGGAGCTGCATGATAAAAATAGTAGCATTATGGAATGAAGCCATCATATGCAAGTTGCCTCGCATGCAATCAGACAATTAGTGTGCTGGACGTGTTGGAGGCAACCGACTGATGCCAAGATACACAGCGGCAGTCCATAGGAAACAAGCCTGGTTCTATGATGATTTATCGAGTGCTTCAGCCACCTAAATATTGAACTACAGTGTAGTCTACAGCTGATGAGGGGAACACAGAGTGGTGCTGTGTTGTCAGTGTAGCAATCGGTACGTTGATATCACTGCTCAACAAGTTGATGCCATAGCATTTGGACTACTCCACGGTTTATTAGCACCTTTGGTACTGGAGCTGCAGCAGATGTCATGATAAACAAAGTGATATAACACTGACACTGCTATTGGTTCCTGAAGCACATACAAAGGGGGAGAATCAACTCAGTGTATTATGTGTTGAAGTCTACCAATGTTGCCATGCTGCAAGGCATGTGATACTATGGTAAATATCAGAAGCTATACTGAGTGATAGTTGTACGATTCTGTCAGTATCATTGATGCTGAATACGGCTGGACTGATCACGCTCGGTTTGTTGTATTGACGTGTCGTCATGGAAGAGGGGGATGCATGCTACAGACTGCATAATATTGACACTAAGGTTGGTGTGTAGCATGTCCGCATTCTGGTACATCATATGGCCCATTTATAAGCTGGTCGTCTACTAGCTGATACAACGAGTTTTGTCAGCAGGTTCTTTTGTTTGGTTTGAATTGTTATATTTGGGTAAATGATATAATAATTGATAGGAATGTATTAACCCCCAAAAGCCCAATGCTTCAGCTTGTGGATGACTGGCTTTAAAATCAAATTTGTGCATACATTGGGGATTTTCTTTTCTAACTTCTGTATAAATTGATTCGAGCTATAGGGAAAAAAATAAAAAGTGGAGTTAGGTATAAAACCCTGACGGTCTATATTTAATTTACAATACAGAACTCCTTGATGTAATCATCTTCAATCAACATAATCAGTAATAAATTACTTCCATCCTTAAAAACATATGCACTACTAAGATCTAATATTCCACTTTCAAAGGTTCATTGATAGATATAGAAAAGTATAAAGATTGCATTATTGAAACACCTTCCTTGCTGATCTAAAACAACATGTATTCAAAACATCTATCCTACAATAATTATTAATAATAGTATCATGGCATTAGTAATCATTATACGGTGTAATAGTTATTCTCTCCGATTTCAATCGTGTTACCAGTTGAATGGGAATGTGCCCCACCCTGATACCCTAGACTACATTGAGTGTTTCTGGGGCCACTGAGCACCAGACTTGGCCTAGTCCCAGGGTGGCTGCTGTGTGGGCGATACATAATTAAATACCTACAGATCAATGTGATACAAAACCAAACTGAAGAGGGAGACGCTGGGCCACAAATTAATGTCATGCTGCAATAATTTGACATATATATAAACGAGCCAATAGCTAATTATATGAACAAATCTAAAAATTATATGAACAAATCTAGATGAGAATATGTAGATATCAACACATATTTAGAGCATTCATGATTACACTCTGATATTTCTTTTTCAATTTCAATTTAATTGATTTAACTTTTTATTTTCAGAAAATACACTCTACAGGCCATACAACCTGGACCTTGACCTTGACCTAAAGTGATGGGGTCCTCTCCATCTCAATACGAGGTGCCAGAGCGGCGGCACTCCACAGGGCTAGTCCTCCGTGGGGCGGTCGATGAAAATGAGGCTAATGAGGAAAAACTCAAAAAGTACCGTGAGAGGCAGATGAAAGAAATTACAACAGCAGATGCAGGTGACAAGCCTGGGCTGGTGCGAAGGAAAGGTAGACAGGAATATGATAGTGGGGATGAGGAGGAATATGATGAGGAAGAGGAAGAGGATGAGGAAGAGGATGAAGAGAGGCACAAGAATGAAATCGGAACAAAGATAGGGAAGAAATTCCTTAATAGAAAGTATAAGGACAAAGAGGAAAGGTTAAGACAAACCCATCAAAAGCCTTATACTGGTACAGCTGAGGATTTTGAGGAGCTGCAAGAGGAGGAGGATGAGGAGGCAGTGGTGGGAGAGGTGGAAACACAAGTAGGGCTAGACAAAGAGGAACGATTAAAACTAAAGGAGAGAAAGGCACAGGAAAAGGCAGAAAATGAATTAATGGACAAAATAAGGGACCAGTATTGGAAAAGTGAGGTTCCTGATGAGAAGAAGGGGAAAGCTCAGGAGAAGAAGGAGATAATGACTGATAAGGAGTTGAGGAAGGAGCAGGAGCGGTTAAAAGTGTTAAGGTTAAAACAGAGACAGGAAGACATTGCTGCAAGAAGAGCGATGCACAAACGCACGAAAACCTTTCCACAAGGGGCGTGTCAGACCACCATAGACAACCGACTCTGATGGTCCAGTCTTGCTCCAGACCCAATGTCATACAGCGACACAGGCTTTGCGTAAACATTTTCATCCCACAGGACATTCGGTCCCGCAAATTTCCAATTTTGCAGGACCAGCTACATTTTCAAAGGACCAGATAGCCACATATCTAACAATTTATGCACTAAGTACAAAATATTTTAGTCCATTGAAATAGTTTTCATTTGTAATCATATACGGCTAAACCAGGAGAAATATATAGTCATACACAGTATATTGACAAACATATTTCAGGTTTAGAAATGCGGCCCCCTCTTCAACAAGTGAAATAACCCTACAACAGACTAAAAACGAGTGTGCCTTTGTGTTTATTTTTTATCTTTTTCGATTCAAAATACCAAAATTATGGTAGGGGGGAGCCTAAAAAGGCTAAATTGGCTTCTTTCTACGCCATTCAAATGTAAACAAAGTGCCGTTTCGATGACGTCACAGGGCCGTGAAATACGGCCATGGGTTATTTCACGGGGGGTGTGCAATATGGCGCTCTTTGGTTAAATCAATGGCACTGCAGTATTTCATAAAAAATAAATAGTCATACACAGTATATTGACAAACATATTTCAGGTTTAGAAACCCAACTAAGTTATTTTAGTTCAGGAAAGCCAAACAGTTGACTGGACATTCGGTCCAGCTACACTTGTCAATCTGCTGGAGTGGTGGTATTTTAGAAGGACATTGCCACTGTCCGCATGTTTTCTCAAATACTGGCTATATATGGCACCATTATCATCACATACTTCCCTCAAAACCATAAGAATAGCATTTTACAGCTGGTTTACTTTCGAGGAGCAAAATGCTAGTTTCTTATCTGCACACACAGAAAAGTGAGAGTCGCTAAAACTACCCTCACTTGACTCTCAGGCAGGTGTGGGCAGGCTTAGATCAAAGCCTATGGACGAACTGCTGAAACACTAGTGTTGACAACGCTGTATAAGGCACCCTGTGACTGCATTTAACTCTTTATGACAGGGGTAATTAAACAATATTGATCAGTGGGAGGATAGTTGGTGGATGTGTGGGGTAACCTGCTCTTCCCACCTACCACTTTAGTACGACAGGGGTTGGAGTTAAAGTGCTAACTAGTGGAGATGCACTGATGACTTCTAGTCCAGCTATACCAAACTGAATTGAAAATAATTATGATGAATTAATGGTACAGGCCAGACGGGAGTATCTTCATGCATAGTACTGTCAATGATTATGTAAGGTGATAAAAACTCAGGGCTGCTTTCCTGTTCTACTATTCTCCAGTAGTATGCATGTTGTGTTCACGCTAGTTTGTCAAGCAGAGTGAAGGGTCTGGTCGTGGGTTTAATGCGACCATTTCTTCAAGAATATGGTACCCATCTACCACAAAGGTACAACATATATAATAGCTGTAGAATATAAAATTATCAGTAATCAGATGTAAACCAATGAAATGATGTCACTCCAATAAATACTTGTCATTGCTATAAAAATGGCCAAACGCTATAGATTTGTGTCCCCATGTAGCAATTGATGTTGCCATTGAAAATAAAAAAGAGTTTGAACTGAAACGAATTGGATATTGAATCACATCATGAAATGATGTCACTTCCCTGTCATTGTCGCTACCTGTCATTGCAATAAAAATGAATGGCTACACGCTAGATTAGCATCCCCATGATGCAATTTAAAGTAAGTTTTAACTGAATTGAATTGTATTATATCACATCGTCTAATGCTCAATGTGCAGCAATGTGTGGCTGAATCCATACAGCACACTTGGTTATGCATAGCAGAGGCAGTAGGGGAGACCGGGGCACGTTGAACCGCTTTGACACCTTTATTTTTTTCCTGACCTTGCTAAAGGAATCTGAACTTTGATTTTGTATCAAGCAGTTACCTTGTATCATTGCGATATAATAGAACCTATTGCAAGGCAAATGTGGGCTTTTCCTGTATTTTTCTTGAATTTTAAAAAATAAAATCTTAAGGTGGTTCAATGTGCCCCGTGCCCGGGGTAGGTTGATCCACCCACTGGGGCACCTTGAACCACATGCGTTGAACAATCCAAATAATCACTTATATAGATCAATAATGGAAATTTAGGTTGGAATTAGTTGCTATTGTTACTTTTGCATGGGATTGAATGTAAAAATTACACATTTGATGCACGAAAGTCACTCAGTTATAGTTTCTATAGAAGTGATTGAGTTTGTACCTTACAGATTTTAATGCGGGTCAAATTAAACCAGTTTAAGAGCATTCCTGTTAGTTGTTCAGTCTGAATAAATCATTGATTACATTCTTCTATAATGTAATGCGCTGTTCTGCCTCTAAAAGTGATAAATCTGGGAATAAAGACACTGTAAACATGTTACACAAGATTTTTTTTTCACAAACCGCAAACAATGTATTCTATCATAAATTTATAACCAAATTGTATTGAATTTGTTTATGTCATTATCCATATCATCTTCCCTTGATACGGGTGGTCAACGGGTGGTCAACGTGCCCCGGTCTCCCCTAAACGGTCAATGTTTGAGCCCTGGGTTAAGGTTGGTCGCTACCCTTTGATAAAGATTAGAACTATAGAGTACGTACAGATTCCTTTGCTGAGTAACCTAAATCAATGGAAATCTAAACAATAAATGAAAAGTATGGGTTCATACACCAGCTTTTGAAATATGAAATTTCTGAAAATAAGAGTGTTTTGCAGGTTTTCCTTGAAATGAGGAAAGAAAAGTGTAAAAACGACCTTGATCTTATCTTAAATCAATGAATGAAGAACGAAATATGAAACATCATAATGGACAACGCCTATATATTCCCTTTATTGCAAAAGTAATTTTTCTAGTTTTATAACATTCTGGGTAAAAGTGTAGGAATAAATTGTCGTTATTTGAAAGCCTCCTCATTGCGTGAAAATATCATTCAGAATTCAGACATGCGATTTAGGGAATTGAGGTTGATTTTAAAATAGGGGTATGGTGCAATGGAATATGCCATGGTAGCAGTTAATCTCTACTCATTTGTGTTGACACGCTCCTGAAGGGTTGACATGATGCACCAACACAACGAGCTGCTGGCCTTTGCTGCATTAGTGCATCATGACGACAAATACATTGGACACATTGAGGTATCATGCTTTATTTCTTTGAAATACAAGATTTACTAAGCTTAAGTACTGAAAAGGCCGTATTCCATGCCCTCATTGAATACAATGTTGTTGTTGTTGTGAAATTTTATGTGGCCGTATTCAATAGGCTAAGAAAAAGTAGTCTTTGACTGCGGCTTCGTGGGATACTGCCCCAGCCCCCTCTCATGAAATACGTCAGAGATGGTATCAGTGTAGTTGGCATTTGTCTATGTCCCATGTCTATAGTCAGTTTGTATTCCATGTGATGTCCCCGCCACTCAATCCGCAACCACTAAGCAGTATACACGCATTGCCTCGCTGATGCTGTGTTCACACTGTATCTCACCCTCACCAGAGGGCTGTTACAGAATTTACGCTAATAGCGTATTTACCTAATAATTCACGTTAATGTTTAAAATGTCGTAAACGTTAATACTAGCGAATATTTCAAATTTACGCTGTGGTCTGTGGCTAATTAGTCTAATTTACTGCCATCCGTTATAAACATTTTGTTCTTTAACACCCCCATCCGGAAAAAAAAAACACGTAAAAAGATTCTTTGGTAACACCTTCTTACGACATGAAAAATTATCGCTATATTTTGTAACAGCCCCCTGCTCTCTGAAACACATTTCAGATGTTACAATCGAACTTTTCAGTGGATTCATCACCAGTCATGTGACTTTTCGTATACAATGTAAAGTCTTTCCAACTGACGAGACTGCGACTAAAACGACAGATACCGTGACGACCCTCGCAGGTTCTGGGGGGTGATTAATACCCTCTGGAAGGGTGTGCCGCGTGCTGAGGAGATCAAGCTGAAGGACCACCAAGGAAATGAAATACCCAAAGATCAAACAGCGAACCACATCAACATGTATTATTGCAACATTGGTAATGAGCTTGCCGCAGCCTTTGATGTGAACAGCAATGGTCATGACCCCACCCCAGTAGACAATCACCAGCGGTTTGTTCCCAGTGAACTACAGTGTGCTACTCGGGAACAGCTGACAAAACTTGTGTCCGCCATCAAACCCTCAAAGAGCTCCAGCATTGAACATGTGAGATCACAGGTCGTACAGGATGCCCTTAAAGCGGTCCCTAGTGTCGCCCCCGCTCTTATCAACAGTTCAATTCTGTGTCAGAGCATTCCAGCAATCTGGAAGACCGGCACCATTGTACCTCTGCCTAAGAGCGGTTCCCTTGCGGATGTCAGTAATTGGCGTCCTATCTGTCTCCTGAACATTTGCAATAAGATAGCTGAAAAAGTGGTACACAAGCAGCTGATGGACCATCTTCTTAGAGAGAAGATTATCTCACCTTGTCAATCAGGGTTTATGCCCCAGAGGTGTACTGGTGATTCAGTCTTCGGCTTGCTACATGAGATGTACTCCGCGCGCAATAATGGTCAGCGGTCGACCGTGGTCTTCCTCGATATGAGGAAGGCTTTTGACACGGTCGACCACCTGATTCTACTAAACAAGCTTGAAGCATTCAGCCTGGGTGGTGCATTCGTGGAGTGGCTCTGCTACTACCTGCACGGACGAAAACAGCAAACCAGGGCCAACAACCAACTCTCTTCAAGCCTACCAGTGGACAGAGGAGTGCCTCAGGGGTCCGTGGTCGGTCCACTCCTCTTTGTGGCCTACATCAATGACGTGCAAGATGTAATCCTGAACTCTAGGTACTTCTTATACGCCGACGATCTAGCTCTGATCGTTTCAGGAAAAGACATCGATCGGGTAAGGACCCTCCTACAGGATGACCTAAATAGAGTAGGAGCTTGGTGTACAAAAAACAAGCTCACTGTCAACACCGGCAAGACTCAGGTGTTGTGGTCTTACTCCCAAAGACTACCTCCAAATCTCGACAATGTGACCCTCTATCTGAACAACCAGCCCCTGGCTGTGGTGACCCAGTTTTCCTACTTAGGAGTCACCATAGATCGCTACCTAGGATTTGGTCAGCACCTCAAAAAGAGAATTAACCTGGTGCGCACACGTCTGCAGCAGCTAAAGCGCATTAAAAGGGCCTCAGACACCAAGACCACTGTTCAGGTCTACACCACTATGATCCGTAGTATAATGGACTATTGTGGTTTCGTGGTCGATGGAGGCCCGGTATGGGCTGTTAGGAAGATGCAGACACTCCAAAACGACGCCCTTCGCCTCAGCGAGGGTATCAGGGACCCCAGAGGTGTTGACATCGATGCACTCCATACGAGGAATCGTGTCCCAAAACTGCTACCGGTGAGGAACCGGTGCCTTCTCACGTATCTACACAAAATGACCAGATCCCGAGACAACATTATCGTCCCCACCAGAGACCTCCGTGGCAACAACCAAGTACGACTGAAAGTTCCAAGATCAAAGAAGGGTATCTTTGACAAGAGCCCGCTGTACCGTGGTGCCCCACTATGGGACGAGTTACCAGGGGAAACCCAGCGTCTACCATACAAAGACTTCGTTAACAAACTCAAAGCCTGACACTAAACGGTGCCACTGCACCTTAAAAGGACTGATGTGATAATGTGATAGAACTGTCGATTTGTAAATAATTATGTCTGCCGTACCTCCTACCAGGCATATTACTCTCATCTTTGGCTATTAAATGAAAAAGTTCCCTTGTAACATTTTTAGTACGCCAATAAAAATATCAACAACAACAACAACATGTAATGACAGAATCACTTGTGCTGCATTTTTTTTATTACTGATCTATCATTGTATACTAGTATTACAAGAAAGCCGGACCTGCATTGATTGACTTGATTTTTTTTAAACTCCTAAAATGCTAGTATCTTTGTCAGTGATTAGAACTGATCTATAGTATTTCACATGATATGGAAAGAATTATAGGTCTATATATCAACATATGAATTTAATTTATTTAAACCTAGAATACTGCAAATGAGGTAATGTGATGTTATAGATTACGAGTTTGTGAGGTAAAAGAGGTATTTTTCAGTAGAAGAATATTAGTCATATGTTTGATCAAGACTGTAGTGGAACAATTTGAACAGAGCACCAATGTGTGATGGTAATCTCAGTAAATTACCCATAATTCAGCCACAATGGCAACCTCCTCCCGCAGCCATACTGACCTTGTGGTACAAGGTCAAAGGTCACCAGAGGTCAAACGGAACAGAGGTAGTGGTTATAACAGGGCAGATGGGATTCATCTGTATCCTTCTATGTATTCTTCTCTGCTTGATTTCTTTTTGGTTTTATTTCACCCATTGCCTCTATTCATTTATATTTCTAATACATCAAGTTGATATCTCGTTAGGTTGTCAGCTATATCTGAACCTGCCAATAGAGTCAATGGATCGTAGTATCGCTGTGATCAATATACCGACTTTTCCCCCAAAGGGTTTGAAGGATATTATAGCATGGAGCCGCTTAGGGACAAATGACACGAGAGCCACATTGCATAAACTATTCTGTTACTTTGCACTAACTATTCTGTTACTGCATAGTAATAGAATAGTTTATACAATACTTGAGAAGCTGCATGTCTGAATAGGCAGGCTTAGATAAGTTACAGTGTTTCTTATCATGACATAACTTTCAGCACTGCCCTGAGGGTTGGTATTGGCCATGTCGACTAGAGAAAGTTGTCTATATTATCTATGATGCAATCGTATCATCATGGGAACTATTTGGGTCTCTAACTATAGACGAAATATTAGTACATGTGTAGTTTCATTAAAGGAGACAAAATGGCAGTTTTCATAGAAACCCGAAGACCCCAACATACCTTGTTGGCACCTTGTTGGCACCTTGTTGGCACCTTGTTGGCACCTTGTTGGCACCTTGTTGGCACCTTGTAAGTTGTTGGCACCTTGTTGGCACCATGTTGGCCTGCAAAACACCTCAGCGTCAATCAATATCATTTAAGCTCTACTTTGGACACTTATACAAGACCGATTCTTATTCAAGTGGACTCAAATTCATCAAAACCAATACCACTCTTCCCCTGCTCTCATTCAAGACTATTGCTTATGCGAAGAGGCAGTGCTTATAATGAGCTTGTGGTAGTCTGATTGTGTGGTAGGAGGTTATTGGGGTACTGGGCTGGTGCCTGTATACTTACGGACCCATGTAGCTGGGGGTGGGATGGGGGAGGGTTATAGGGGTGGCCTGGTTGGAGGTTGTACAGTCCCTCACCATGCACTCAGCAGCATCATGCCTACTGCTGCTGGCTAGCGGGGTCTAGTTCACAGCCACGCCATTTCATGAGGATAATATTTTCTGGTCATACTAGTATCTATGGAAGCCCACAAGGGTCATCCCCCCCCCAAAAAAAAATATATATATAAAAAATTATTTTAAAAAAAACAGCTCAAGAAATTATTTTTTTTTATCAAATTTCTCAAAAAGATTTTTTTTTTGCTGTCAACATCGAAACCACTGCTGTCAGTGTCAACTTCGAGAAAAAAAAGTCTCGAACCTTTATCAAATTGATCTAAATCATTTTTTATTTATTTTGGCTGTCAACATTGAAAATCGGTGCTGTTGGTGTCAACTGTTGCTGTTGACAGATATGTTTTCAATAAAGTTGACAGTTGACGGCACCAATTTGCGATGTTGACTGCAAAATTTAAAAGCAGCTTTTGGGAAATTGGATAAACGATGGAGAAATGTGAAGAATAAAAATCATATACGTTTTGTTTTTGGGGGTGACCCTTATAAATGAGTGCAGTAGATTTCTGGATCGTTTATGTTTTGTATATATCTCAGTTCTGTGAACAAGATGAGTGGCCTCCTGCATCATACAAGTGATCTTTCATGTGTTCTACCAGCCTCGAGCCCTCCAGGCCCATTACAGCCGTCACGCTGTAATGGGCCTGGACAAGTTTGTATCTAATAACTGTAACCTAGTTAGAAAATGATCCAGGATCCTGGATCATTTCTTAATGAGATAGCTCAACCACTGATTGGTTAGCCATGGCCACATGACCATGAATGAGGTTGTGTATGGCCTCATGGGTTCGAATCCCACCTTTGGCAAGGCATAGGTTCGTTTTTTTGCATTCTTTATTTGGCCTATTTAAAGCATAAATACCCTTATTCTGGCATAGTAATGTAACATATTACAAATTTGGATAGGGACAATGGTGTAATAGAGGTGCATTGTACAGATATCAAAATTACCACCCATTGTGCCAGGGTGGGACTCGAACCCATGATGTCCAGATTGCTGATATCCAGTACAAGTCAATACATAAGTACTCTCCCAGACTGTATACATACAGTCAGGGCCCGAGACTAGTGTTCTACACGGTTTGGATCATACAATTTGAATCATAGCCTACATTTTTTGGTAAATGGGCATCTGGATAGATCATCAGTATTATGGGACCGAATACTACTGACGTACCACTTGGAAGCACACATGGTTGTTGTTTTCAGACACCCTTTATTTTTACATCTGAGGTAGCATATTTTCAACAATGCAGTAGCTCATCACCGCCGTCTTGGAGAAATAGTTCATAAAATTAATGATGGGCCCTGTCGTACCCAGGCCCTCGCATCTAGGCTTGCAGAGGCGTATGGATACACCCCAGAGGATGATGATGTGGTACTAATCCTCAAATGAATGCAACAACAAAAGGGGGACAACACCATTTTTATTTTTATTTTATTTAATCGAATAGTTGACTTTTTTCCGGTGAGGTGAGCTGCTCATAGCTGAATGTCTCTGGATATCACCAGGACCCCTACTATGAGTTGGTGCAGGAGCCGGTGTAGGGGTGGTTTGGCCTGGTTATTATAGGGGTGGGTGGGAGGCAATAGGCTGTAGGTTAGATAGGTTTCTATGGATGTATGCATGTGTCAGTATTGAGTACCGGCAGACATGGCGTCTATAACACCATCTACATTTGGACGATGGATTTTTATACTAACCACTTCCCTTACACTAACAGGTAAGTAAGGTTATGTCATGCTACTTAGACATGATTAGACAGCGAATTTACAGTTTTACAGCCTGAAAAAAAATAACTCAGATATATTGGGGGTAATCATGGAGCTCCAGATTTGATTTATGTCATGTTGCCATATCTGAATGTTCTTATTCTAGATCATTACATATTTTATCTTTATTTCATAAAAACGTATCTGGGTAGATAGACACAACCATTTGGCGTATTTAGTAAAATCGTAATTGTGTATAATTTATCAAATCATAATTACTTCTTTTTTTACTTGGTCTTACTCATGGTTGCGAGCATGCTTTTCTGTGTCAGATTAATAATTATGGACTGGTAAACATATGTTCTTTACCAAAGGGGTGTGTGTAGGGGGGGGGGGTTGTGGAGGGATGAAATATTGAATATGTTAAAAAATTAAAGTACTACTATAACAATATAAAGACATTACCATTTGATTCATTAAAAAATAGTTGAGCAGCCACGCAGAAAGAATGATCCACCTACTCCCAAGTATCCAGAGCTTCCATCCTGATTGGTGATTCCTATATATATTATAACTTTTGTATTGCAGGATGCATAGGGACCAGCCCCCATTCCCCAAACTACACCAAGACATACAAAGTTGGCTCTATCCTGGTAGGTGCCTTATTTATATATTGTTGTATGAAAGTGGGTCAATTTAAGTATACTATTTGGTGGTTGAATGTGTACAGTGTATGTATATTTTGTCAGTATTATCAGAAACACATCATCACCACTATGTGTGCATGTAAATATGGTCAGTCTTATTAAGTCGAACTAGAATTTTTTTTTATCAGTTCTAACATCCATTTGATATTGAGCTACTACTTATGTTCATCTGAAGAGGTACATTTGGATTCACCTTTGGATGATGTATACATGCATATTTATTGTGACATAGATAAATGTACAGCGTTTGTATATCTTACTGAACACAGTTCTAGTCATGTTTTTTGTAAAGAAAAGTTTTACTATTCAATGAAATGGTAATTATGCAATGTTGTAGAGGGTTTACCTAACGTTTGGCAACCAAGAGATAGCAACACACGAGTAAGGTCATACAGTTGTAATAGACATCGGCTTTATTTCACCATAACAAAGTACAAGACGGCTAGCTGTCTTGGGGGATAACGAAGTATACTATCGGTAATAAGGCAATTGCGAGAGCGCTGACCTAATGCACAGCAGCACCTTCTTAGCTAGACTGCCTTCTATGAGAGAACTGTTCTCCTTGTATCTGATTAGAGAGGCATTGCGTGACTACCACCATTAACGAGTGTCAGTTAGTGGTCAGTGCTCATGTGCCTACATATAAGCTGAGTGTACAATGAACATGTACAAAGAAATGACCTAGCGTCAGTATATATAGCCAAACCTTATAATGTGGGTACATGTAGCAACTACTGTCAGTAACATGAGGTTATGAATAAATTGGTTATGAAAAACAGCACCTGTTTACTTATGGCATTTATCACCAAAATATATATACAGCTTAATAATGGTATAGGTACGACCAGTTACATTATGTTAGCATGAGGCAGTTTATGCCTCATTTAAATTGAAACCAGTACAGTGCATTTTTCCTGAAGAGTATGGGAGCCGACAAGGGTCACCAGGGAAAAAAAAGTTTTGAAATTCCTCTTTTATTCAATTTCCCAGGATGAAAAAAAGAGGCTGTCAATGTCATCTATCTTGCTGTCAATTTCATCCCAAAGATAGCTGTTAACACTGTCCTGTTTCTGTCCGTCCTGTTTCTGTCCGGAGTATGGGCTGGTTGTTCGAGACAGGATGGGACTTAAATTAGACTATATAGCATAACATATGTGGAATCCAGTGATTATTATTGCAATTTAATAAGGAGTATGAATCCACAAGCAAGTGTAAAACGAAGGAAATAATGAATTAGGAAACAGAACAGTGGGTGCACTATAATCTTTGCCCTACTTCAGGTATACAGTAGAAATGGACGAATCAGCACGCTCATCTCTGCAACAGCTAAGTATGTGCTTGAAGAGTAGGTAGTTGCGGCAGACAGAAACATGACAGACAGAAACAGGACGGATGGAAACAGGGCACTGTTGACAGCTATCTTTCGGATGAAATTGACAGTGACAGCAGGATAGATGACGTTGACGGCAAGATAAAATCTTGGGATCTTGCTCTTCCAATATAGCTATATTCACCTGTTATAAGCTGGTCGAATGCATACTTGATTTAGCACGTCTGTTTGGAAAAATGACTCTCCATCTGACCTGGTGTTTCTTGCTTAAAGTGGCATGGTCCAATGTTTTCCATTTTTCAATTTCTACTTAAATGAGTTCAAAATGTCATTATAACATCATATATGGAAGATGGGGCACAATAACATATCATTGATGGACAATAAGGGGCAATTAAGACAGTCAAATGAACACAGGTATAGCTTTTTACAGTGCATTTTTCAATATTTTGACTTACAGCGTGCACTCCAAAAGTCAAATTGGGCATAAAACTGATAATTAGCTGAAATCTAAGCTGAATTCTTGGGAATAATGTTTAATAAAGTATGTAGGACATGAAGTATGGTGATATTGAACATTCTGGTCAATTTTTAGCAAAATTTATTTTTGAGCCCTAATCATCGAACTAAGCCACTTTAAACTCACGATACCTTAAGGTTCAAGTGATCTCACTAGCCAAATTGGAGCCCTATTGACCTACAGACGGTCTATGGCATGTGGCTATAAAAGAAATCAAAAAAGAAAAGATGTCTTTCAGGGATAAAAATGGGTAAAAAGATTAGGGTAGATGGGTCTGATGCTAGCGTCGGCCTTATATTTTGATACACTAGGGTCGGGTCTTTAATATTAGTCCTATAGGTAGTACATCCATTTGAGCAATAATTTTGTAAAAATTACCTTTAATTCTATATTTTGCTCTCCAGGTTGAGCCCTTCCTGATGGAGAGGGAGGAGGGACACATGGGCACGGAGGCAGAGTACGAGGGCTTCATCCCCGACCTACTTAATGAGATCGCCAATCACCTTGGGGTCAACTTTAAATATGTCATCCAACCCGATGGGAAGTTTGGTGACAAAAATCAAGATCTAAAGTGGGATGGTCTCGTGGGGAGTCTTATACGATCGGTATGTACACATCATATGGGTTCTAGACTGGAATTTAGCAATATAATTATGTAACTGCAAACAGTAATAACAGCTAAGCTATTTGTTCAAACATTATTGGATGAAAGAATGTTTTAGATATTAGTTGACCAATGCCTGAAGGCAACTACTTCCAAAAGTTGACCAACAACAATTTACAAGTACTAGTATTTGAGATTGATTTATTTTGGAAATACCTCAAAACAATCTAATTTAGTGTTTCCTGTACGCTGGTATTTCTAAATTATCCTTAGAATGTTGAGCCTGCCTAAAATTATGTTCATTTAAAGCGATCTAAAGCCTCCTTATAAGTGTGCTAGAATATGTCATTTTATTTATTTCTAAATGTCTTATAGGAGGTAGATCTGGCGGCCGGTCCACTGACCATCACGTCTATCAGACATAGGGTCATTGATTTCAGTAAACCATATATGTCAACTGGTAAGTCGGATGCGCCTGAATATTTTTTCCCAATACCCATGGTCCAGGCATATATGACAACACAGATTATCCGTCCATGCATCCTTCCAGGATGAATAAAAAGAATAAGATTCTTGTAATCCAGCAAAGAGTAGTATGCATGCTTCAGTAAGAGAGGAATGCGAGCTTCACGATCTTCTCTATTGTATCTAATCCCTGTAATGCGGCCACTCTTTGGACTATGACATTAGTGGGGTGACTATTATAATAATTTATTTCCACATATCATAATTGATTTAGTTTTGGCCTAAGTAAAAAACGTTACTGCAAATGTGTTGTTCTTTTGCTTAGCATACAAATTATGATGCAAATTTTGAATGATGATGATGATGATGATGATGATGATAATAATAATAATGATAATAATAACAATAATAATAATAACAATAATAATAATAATAATAATAATAATAATAATAATAATAATAATAATAATAATAATAATAATAATAATAATAATAATAATAATAATAATAATGATAATAAATAGGTAATATGTGTTTCCTTCAGGTTTGGTGATGGTTATCTCTGGCAGTCTGCGGGACGGGTCATCACCGCCGTCTACGTCACATGTTGGCCTCATCTTCAAACCTTTCTCAACCATTGCATGGTTTATGTTGATCGCTGCTGCACTCATGGTGAGCTGTTGCCTTATTCCTGATATTTTTTCAAGGCCTTTCCTCTGCCGCCTCCTTTGGTATTATACTAATTAGAAAAATATTGAATTCATCAATTCATGAATTCTCAAGACAAGGTTGTAACATATAAACAGAAGTGTATGTTAGCCTTTGAAATCGGCCAAAAATAGTCAGCCAAACTAAGGTTATGACACACTCCATATATGATTATAGACTGTCTGCATTAGGTGCTAATGAATTTATGCTAATTAAGCATAGTTCCCCTCGTTGGAAAGATGAGGACTTTTAGTATGTCATTCCAGGGACTTCAAAGAAATGCATTGTGGTATAGAATTATATGTTGCAATTAGTTCGAGGTCAAACTGTATATTGCCTATACTACTAGGCCTAATTGAAGGTGTGAGGGGTGACTTTTACCGTCAGTAGTAGTTTGTACAATAGCTGGTATCTAGGGTGTAAAGCAATCAATGCAACCAAGAAACTATTATCTTCTACATAATATCATATGATCTATTACAGGTTGTTGTATTTGCTGTGATCGTCCTCCGTATAAACCCCCAAGGTGAAAAAGCAAGCCACATGGCATCAGTGTCTACACTACTCACAACATGTACGTATAATCTGAAGTTCCATGTAAATTAAACACAGTTAGATCACTAAATGTAGACAAGATCGTGTTGAACTTGGAACGTCTATTCTGTTGAATCATTCGCACACTGTTACAGCAGGATATCTAGGGATGGCTATATCAGACAAATTTAAGAGGCATGCAGTATGCTATCAAATGTAACTTTATGGCAATGTGAAAAGTTGTATAGCAATGACTTTGAATTCTGGTAGAGGTCGGTATAATCGCTTATACCCGATGGACAATTTTATCCATCAAAGCACCAAACTGTAGCTGAAGACATGAACTGTCATAAAGGTATCTTCCCCTCATGTCACCTTATGCCATATTTTATCACAGTTCTATTGAACTCTGCACACATGTTTTGATCCTCTATGAACATTCCCTTTGGACCCTTTTTGTCATAACTGTAACATGTCTATAACGTATTATTAGGTTCTAGTGGGGGTCAATACAGTGGATGTGTGCTTCGTACTACAATACTGATGTTTGTGGTACTCACAGTGGTGCTGTATACGGCTGGAGTGGTGAGTATGGAACCCCATAATGGCCACACATTTTCCTTATTGAAAATAATTTTCCCAGAAATGTCATTTCAATTTGCCCTTTACATATTCCATGTCAAAAGAAAGTTGTCACATGTAGATAACCGGTGAGACCAACCAAAGAAAGGATTGTTGCATTCCATTTCCCATCTGTTTGCCTTCGTGTTCGTATTATCTTATCTACTTTCAATTTGAACTAAATTAAAATTGCTTTTTAACAATTTATTTCTTAAAATGTTTGTGCTTTCTGGGCTTCCCTAGGTGAGTCTACTTCTATACAATACACGGATGGAGAATGCTCAGAGACCACAGCAAGAGAAGCAGAGTGATTACGATCATCTCGATATAGCCGACATTGTACACTCCGGTCAATACAAGTAAGTACTGTGACTATACATGGGTAGGCACTTGGATACATTTTTTAAAACGGTTACAATATATTCTGACTGTAACCATGTGATAGAGCACATTGACCCCCTCTCAGAACATTTGGAATTACATTTGTATCCTAAGTAGAAGTGAAGAAATCAACCAGAACATGCATAGGCTGCAGAAGCAAGCTGGTGCTATACAAATGTACACAGCCTGGTGTGGCAAATTGGCACCAACTACTAGAGACACTCTGTTCTCTCTTTAATTGCAAGGTAACATGACATATCAGGCTTGCACAATGTTACAATGTTACTTGTGTATATATATATCTCATTGATTAAACCCAAATCCTACAATATGTGACTTGTATAGCACATTCTTTTATTGATTAAAATAAACAGTGATACCAGACACAGGTGGTGAAACCACAGATCAGGTCTCAACCATGACTCACCGGTGACATCTGGTGTTAGGATCTAACACCTTACCAATAGGCTTACATAGGGATACCCAGACTGCTTAACACTGGTATATCAAGACAGAACATGACTAATTTAGGGGAATGCAGGAAACCTCTTGGGATTCCACGCAGGAGGCTGGAAACGGACATGTAGCATACTATTGATGTGTAGAAAGAGGGCTGCATGTAAATACAAAGGGGCCATGAATATTTCAATGAAATTCGCTTAGATAAAGTTGACCTTTACATTTGGATAATTGCCATATTAGGACTTACAATTAAATATATTCCCAATGATAAGTAGTGGATAGCCGGCTAAAAGACCTTTCCAATAAGCTAGTGCATGCTCTGTTATCTATAATAGGGGCTGAATAGGAGCAAAAACAAATAGGGTCATTTCAGACAGGCACTCATAAGGGTGCCAATTTTAGTGTGCCACCTGTGACTGCTGGTTTGAGCCCTGCAGTGCGGTTCTTCCAAGTGCCTACCATGACATGGGTGCTCAGATTTTTAGCAAAGGTGCCGTGTCGATTTTTATCTTTTGCAAACGATTCTAAATGTTTGTGTCCGTCGATATTTAAACGTGCCAAGTCGCACGTGTCGATTCTTAAAAGGCCCATGTCGCATGTGTCAAATTTTAACTCATGTATGGTCACAGTACTCTCAAAATTGCTTTTAATGAGTCCCTCTCAATGCTCGTAATATTAACTTAAGAAGTAACTAAAGTACACTTACTATGCCACATGTGGCTCCTGTATCATTTTGTTTGCCATATAACGTTACCCATTATAGCATGTATCTCTCTGCGTCGAAACATTTATTTCTTATTTTATTTCTGACATGAATGTGATATGTGTACAACTGTTTCAGGATAGCTGTCACACGAGACAGTGCAAGTCAAGCATTCTTTAAACACTCGTCGGTATGTAACTTCCAGCTATCATAACTCCTTTAAAATCGTCTCTGTATTCAATGCACTAATGTGTGCATCAATGGGAACGAGCTACTAGTTGGGGATCCAGTCTGGGGGGCTGGGGAAGAGCTGACATGGGAACCAATACTTTATATGAGAAGTGGACCGAGGTAATTCGAGGCTGCTGATTCCATTTCTGGCATGTGTGAAATGATATCTAGGTCGGAACAAGGGCAAATTTGAGGTCAAAGGTCACGTTTTGGATTGAATAATTAGTGTGTAAAGGATATACACGTTTAGACCAATACTATATCCAAAGGTTATTCATTGTAGAGAGTATATGTGTTTCAATACTTGGGTGACTATGCTTGACCTTGTTTTGGTTCAAGGTCATTTTAAACAGGGTCAACAGTGATACTAATACAACTGAGATAAATCCTCAAAATGGGTTCATTAGATTTGAACCAGTGAATTCTGTTTTTGCATTTAGAACTCTGCCATAACGTTAACTTAATTGTCTTGTATGACCTTGATAAAGGTCATGGTCAAATGAGGCTAAAGAGCAATACTGCTAAAGCAGTAGTATCTAAATAGCCATGGTCCTTTAGTAATAAGAAATTCAGTAAAGCACTATCCCAACCTTGTCCAACATGTTACCAAACATCATTTGTAACCATTCCCTGCACACAGAGAAGTAAAGGAGTCACCATGACTTTTCTACGATAGTCAGCTCTAGTTGACTCCAGTAGCAGGGTCATGATGATTCTGCAAGGGAGGTCATATTTACTGCAGTAAAACACCTTGGCCCATGTACAACTCAACTGCAGTAAGTAAAGTAATGGAGATGAAAACTGTCATATGCTTTGTTACTGACCTCTGCAGGGCATTAAACCCCCAGCGCCCCTATATATATAGGGCTGAGTACCTATCCCGACTGCACTCTGACTGTCAGAGTCGTGGTGACTCTTTTACTTTTCTCTGTGTGGTACCTAAGTTAACTGGAGTAGGCAATAGTGACAAGGACAAGTCCTAGCAGTGGTCAATATGTGAGCATTAAAAAGATAACCGTATCAAGATATTATCTATTGCCTGTACACACTGAAAAGGAGCACATTGAGAATTGCAAGCATTTTCATTGTTTTATACTGTCTAAAATGACCTTGAACCAATCAAGGTCAACCATAGCCAGTCAAGTAATGGAGCATACATATGGGAATGACTCTGTTAGATGCATATCACTTTGACATGCTTTATAATTGTACATGTACTCTTTGTAAATTCTATCTTATAGCAGATTGTGACCTTTGACGTTGTTCTTGACCTTCTTCCGACCTAGATACAGTTTTACAAAGGGCATAATCGGATTTAGCACCCTCAAATTACCCTGATCCGACCTTCATATCAAGTATTGGTCTCCATGTCAGGTCAAAGTTAAATAATGACATGCTATCCGCTTGGATCCCCAACTATACTGCGTGAGTCTGCAGTGGGAATATTTTTAATAAACTGTACACAGCTGCCACCTGTTGGTTTATAAGGATATACGTACAAACGTGGAAATTAGTCACCGCAACAGTTGGGCTACTAACTTTCAGATTCAGAGTATGTCCTTGTTGTCACCTCAAAGGACTAGTTCTTAGGATGAAATCTAATTGGGCTATATTGTCACAAAAACATTCTGTGCAACAGTATGGATATAATTTATGTATTTCTTACTTTCTCAAAAAAGGTGTTTCGTTCATTTGAATTATTTCCGTTAAAGAATAATCAATTTATCAGGTATATTTTGTTAGGCCTAATGCAAGTAGTTTGAATTATTAAATTCTCAAATTCATAAAACCTTTGAAAATTATAAACATTTTTATAAACACTTCTTTACCCATCTGTCATCATTGCAGGTACCGCTATACTGGAAGATATATGAGAAGATGACCTATGTAGACAATATAACCGCCGGGTTTGATCAGGTCCTCCAAGACTCAAGCTATGCTTTCATCACTGATAGGGCACTCATAGAGTACTACATCTCAAGGAGACCATATTGTGGCCTGCATATTGTGGGGGCAACCCTCACAGCTAATGGGTAAATCATAGGAAGCTATTGTTCTTTTTTAAATTATAAATCGTATTTTTCATATAATTTATGTTTGCCCTAAAACTTTGGTTGTACATTTTGTTTGCTTAGAACGTTTGTTTTACAGAAAGATGATTATGTGGTTATCAATTAAAATATGCATTAAATGTACTTATATCTACTCTGAAAGGTGCATTGATGAGAAATTCTTAATCGTGTGATATATGTAAGTAGCCCAAAAAATTGACCATTGTTGCATGTCTACTATCAGCCAAGATTAATTTCTTTTATTCTGTAGGCCTATGGATAGTAGGACTTCACAAAGTATTATAAAACCTTGGTTTATCTATTGATTATTCCTCAAAGATATGGCTTGGGATACCCAATTGGATCAGCATTGAGAGAAATCATAGACCTGAGCATTCTTAGTATGCAGGAGTCGGGTTTACTTCAGTCGTTACATCGGAAGTGGTGGCACGACCGGGCGCAGTGCAACAAACCAACAGTGCTGAGCAAGGTGAGCAGTACTATAGATGTGGATCCAGGATTGTCTAGAGAGGGGGGTGGGGGACAAACCTGGCCAACCTGGAGTGTTTCCCGCAACGGAAGTGAAGCAGCCATACTAAAGGGGAGAATCTTAAGGGTTATTCCTAGTATTTCAAAATCGTATGTAAACCCCATGAGACTTCTTATAGGTAATTTACAATAATAATTATAATAATATTATCAATATTCAACCCAAATATGGAAGTTATTGACCAAGCCATATTGATACTGCAGCTTTCCACAGAACATGCTTCTCTACATTGAAAATGACAGAGTTCTGTCCTAATTACATGACATTTGTTAGGAATGGTGTATTGACTCCTGATCAGTCTTAGTCATAAGTTGGGGACATATCCATACTGTAATGCATCAAAATATCAGAGTGGGTTATCGTTATAATTTCTATGATAATTTAGGAAATGAAAACCCAACATATCATCCAGATGGAACATTCTAAACTATAGTCATGTACCATTGACTATCTCATTATGAGGCCATGCTGACACTTGCCTGATTAGCTCAGTTAGTTGGGTGCCTGCAGATCCCAGGGATCTTACAAAATACTTTCAAAAAATAGCCCTGACACACACCAGGGGGATTCAGCAAGTTTTAAAAGATTCTGAGAATGTCCAGCAGGTGGGGTTGGTGAGTTTCTAAAGGTTCTGAACATCTCTACAGGGTCCCGCCACTAGTTTCCCAGAGTTATCCTTTATGATCTAGACTTGAAATGGTGCATTCTCAGGTGCATTCCCAGGTCCAGTGTGGTATAGACTGAAGTAGACGCTAATGGTATTTTCTGTATTAAACATAAATTCTCAGATCCTATCTTTTTCAATTCCACAGAAAAAACTCCCCCCTGCAAGCCCTGGTATAGACAGCACAACGCTAGGGGGCGTTCTCATCGTTCTAGCTATCGGGCTGCTGCTTGCGGTCACAGTTGCAGTCATTGAACGGTTCCTTCACTTGCGGTCTTCCAAGGTCAGTCGGCAGCAGGAACCAGTGCAGACTGAGATCTGGGCCGTCGGGTACCAGTGTCAGTTTGTATTCTACACTCACATACACATAGAGTAGTTTTAGTTAGAGTGGATTATGCTGGGAATATGAAATATCATCAAATATTAACTGATTATTAGAGATTTGAGAAAAAACATAGATTAGGCAAATAGTAATACCTGTGTCTCAAGTAATGACCAGAGGTAATACTGTTAAAGCAAGAATCATCAGTAGTACATGTATAAGGGGGAAATTTAGAGGTTGTTTAAGTGGGCAATCACTATGTTATATAGCATAATAAATTCAGCTTCCCCCCTCATATTCCCTGGTTAGAATCATTTCTCCTTGAGTTGATTCAACCCATGTTGTAAGAACTACTAACTCTCTTACTCACTATTATATCTAATGCAACCTCTCCTCTATTGACTGCAGGTTAACGTAGGGAGTCGGCCACTCCGCGACTCATCTGACGGACAGCCACTGCACATAGGGGGCAGCACCAACAGAGACATGGTCACCACGTGATGACTACCCTCAATGCGCTTCACCAATCTATCGCGAGATATTGACGCTAGACGTCTCCACCCGTGCGTCTGAATTATATCTCTGTAAGCTTCAGCTCTCCATCACTCTCCAATATCCACCGGTGGATAATGGCCGCCACCCATAGTTAGTCAATACCAAACCTCTGCTGGAGAGTGAAGGCTACGTTGGAGACTTGAGGCGCGCAGAGACTACTCTCTGCCGCAGACTGGCGCTTCACTCCACTCACCCAGATAACACATCAACATCACTGCATGACTCTTGGCATTTAAGCAAATATCGCACTTTAAGCATGCATCTTTAATTCAATGTCAATATGACCTTTCTGGGACTGAACTTTAAGCCACTTATTGAGTGACTTTAAGCAATGAGAAGTTTGCTCAAATGTCAACACCCATGCAGTGTATGTGCTATGTGCATTTGGAGACACACTTCCAAATACAAGTAGGCCCTACTCTACGTCAAAGGTGTTATTTCAAAATACCCACCCAACCCACCTACGTTTATTGTGAAGGTTATCACTAGCCGTTCATTGTGAGTAATGTGGAGGGTACCATCATACAGTGCATGAGATGACATCTATGGCAGAATCCATTATAACTGAGCAATTACAGCACAGTGAGGCTATGAAGAGCTATAGAGCTGCACACTCCCCATGGTGGCAATATCTTGAACTAACGTCAGTCACAACCCAATATGCACCCACCTGGCTGGCTAATTACAATCCTCTTTGGAGGTAAGGATGAACTGTTCAAATATATACCTCATTATAGTGAGGAGCAATTTGTTATTAAACCATTTTAAAATTATGTCGAATTGTATAAATATTTATGTCTAACTTTATTTTACATAACATGTAATGTTGGATCAAAATAATATCTATATGACCCTTAAAGAGTGGGATCATGTTTGAGTGCACACTGTCCTTTTGTCGGCATGATCCGTGTACACATCACAGGCAAATAACTCATCGATGCTGCATTCACGTATCACTGTAATGGTCCATGGGCAGATTACAGTGAAGAAGGCAGAAAGCATTGAGGCAACATTAGCATATACCTCATCTAGGGTGATGTTTAGTAAACCACAAGGAACAAGAGTGAATTCAACATATATATGTACACCCTTAAAGTGACATGTTACAAAACCTAGTGCTTACACTAAATATTATTCGACAACTTTGTGTTTACATCATATTTATTAATGTAGAATGAAGAAGGGTCCCTGCAAACAAAATCTTAAGCTGAACTTGTGCAATTCTCGTGTCATAACTCGAGAATTTCAGAATGTTTCTGGAACGTTTTCTGGACATTTACTCGTGTCATATTCCCTGGAATTGTAGTGAAACTTAAGAAATACACACCATCATTCTACTTGTGGTATTTTCTTTTATTTACATGAGTAAAACGTGGGAAATACGCATCATCATTCTTGAGAATCTCTTGTGTCTATATCTTATGTATAACGCTTGTGCTTTCCCCGGAAACACCTATGTTACTATTTTGTGCCGTTCTTGATTTCTGTTTGGAGGGATACTAACAAGGCCAGGTATTGGCCTTTCTATAACAAATCTGACAGGATCTTCAGTGATAATCCTTCCATTGTTGGGCATTACATTTCTCATATCGAACAGATCTTATTTCCTAAATTAATTATAGAATTATTATAAATACCTGATCCAGAGTCGTGTATATAAAGGTAGAGTTATTACTGATTATCTTTTTAAGAGATTACTGTATTGTATATATGTAACGCAGGGTAACATGGTGGCATACAAGGTTGGTCATTCACTCTGTTGTTATCTATTCAAACACTGATTCAATGTTGAAAGGGAGTTGGTTGATATCGGAAGAGTTGTTCATTTTATCTTGACATTCAAAAAGGACCAGTACACACTTTTGTAGAGCCTGACGTTTTTTGAATCACAACGAGTAAAAATGTTGAATTATCTACAATTTATGAATTCGACTCGATTAATTGACACATTGAATCGTTCTCAATTCAGGCGCAGGTTTGTGAGCCTAAGATTCAAATTAGACTTGTTATAAGATTAAAATTGGTATGTTTCATGATTTAATTTTATTCTTAGTGAATTTAGATATTGCACATTAATATGCTTTATAATAATTTAATTTTTAGTGAATTTATATGTTTCAATTTGCTTCAACCATGATATTACACAATATGTTCACCAGTTCGACCAGTATCTTCAAGTGACCAGTTTCTCCAATTAAGAAGAAACTCTGTTTATATCGTATAATCTACTATTCATGTAAATACGTGTAGATGAATACCATAATAAAATATAGTTTATGAACACTTTCGTTGTGATAATTTCCAGGCACAAACAAATCAGTTCTGAACTCAATGATACCTCACTTACCTATCCCTAACTAACATAAATATTCCAAAGCTGGTCTCAATAAAATGTATAAGACATCTTTGACAATCCGATTATCAAGTCCTACTGCTATTCACAAATGAACAAATCTCTTAGGTATCTGCATACAAAGCTTCAATACATGTATTCGTCGTGTAATACATTAATTGTATAGATACTATTTGTACTGAAAAAACTCCTGGGGGTCGAGAGGCAATATCATTGATATAAGCCAAGCTGGTCCTGCTGCTAGGGTACAGGGTACTTCTTGTTGGGATTGGATCAAATGGGGTTCAAACCCCTCAAAATTTTTAAATAGCCTTACTCATTGGGTTCAAAAGGCAGAAGCAGTACATATACTACTGTGTGATTAGTATTGCATGAATCCCGATGGAGCAGTTGGTTAGCTGGTGGGCTCAAAAGTTCTGAGGTTGTTGGTACGGATCTTGCCAGATACCCTGGCTCTCAAAGAGAAAAAGTATGATAGTCATATATGCATGTATGGGCTTATCATGCATGAATGACTACAAAATTAAGGTGGACATCTCATGGTACGTGGTTACCTTTAGGTCAGTCTACCCTATACATATGCAAGTAAAGAAATCAGTCGGGAACAAGGTGTACAACCTGGGTAGGTTGACCAAACGGATCCCAGGAGATTGCTGCCTAATAGTATACAAAACAATGGTAGCCCCTGTCATGGACTACTGCAGTTTCTACACTGGCAATGCCTGTCAATCTGAACCCCAATCTGAACTCACAAAGTTACAAAGACTACAAAATCGGGCACTGCGAATATGCACAAAAAGTCGCATCAGGGAACTAAGTGTGAATGCCCTCCATGTAGCCACAGGGATGCTGAAGCTTGAAGACAGAAGGAAGAAGCTATTAACCAAGATGATGTGGAAGAGCGCCCTACAAGGAGAGGCCAACATCAGAGTATTAGCACACACACGGGGCGACCGGAAGTTAGAATTTAGAATAAGGCGACCCAAGTCAGCATTCTTCCAAAAAAGCCCCTATTATCATTGGGTAACTTTATGGGACAAGTTAGACCTAAAGGTGAAGCTACTCAAAGGTGAGAATGAGCTCAATGTGGAGCTAGATAGGCTATATCCAGTCAGTTATTGAGCCTGGTACAACTGGCTAATTGATAAAATGTCATTAATAAATATTGATACACTGACACAGCAATAAATCGGCAAATGAAATAATGATTAACAGTAAAGCATGGTGCTAGCGCATGCCCCTTACAACTAGAGAGCGTAAACTCTGTGATATTTGTATACGGCTACTCGTGAGAGTGCCTGGAGCAGTGAACTGCTCGAACAACATATATACTATAATTTAGCATACCTGTATTGAAGAGGGAGTGCTGAGACCTAACTCATGAACATTCTCATTCAACGTAGAAAATAAAACCTCAGCCCGGCAAAGTACATTGACCGGAGTAGAATACTATTTGAATATGAATCATTATGATCGCATTTGTATTACACCATCAAAGCACATGTAAGAGGATTGTCCGGAAGAAAGCGTCGTAAGCCGCTACGTCTAATAAAGATTCAATTCAAGTCATGATTCAAAAATCAGGCACTGCCTGGCTTTCAGGTGAGGGTGCTTTCGGCGACCCTTTTGGTACAGTATAAAGAGTAGCAGAAATGTGCCTCCAGTGTCTGACCCCTATAGTACATGATGTACAAATAGCAGTAATTATATGATGACTCCAATCTAATACCGCCATACATATGATTATACCCCAATCAAGTGTGATTACCCTTCCATACTCTGATTGGGAGCTAGTTATATGACAAGGAGTTAGAGAGTACTATGGGGTAAGAGGGGCCTGACAATAGAAAATCAACTCATCATTGATTCACAGCCTCCTGGCTAGGGTTTACATCGCCCCAGTGCCATTTTCTTGGAAATAGAACTATATAGCATTATAACTGACAATGTGATTGGCAAAGATCTATAAGCTTCTCAATAGCACACTTTTCATTGGTGCATAATAACGACATAGTTTTTAACATGGAACTTTGACAGATCATGACTGATCCAGGAAATACATGCCAATTTGTACCGAGACAAGGCAACCAAATTGGGCACATTGTCTCGGTGGAAGGTCGGGACAAGTTGATGGTACAATCCATCCTGGGTGTCAGTTGGTAGCAATGTTCAATGAGCTGAACGCCTGGCATCGGCCTATGCACAACCTCTAATAAAGAAGAAGATCTTGGGAGGGATTCAGTTAGGCAACCCATACTATTTACAGACATACACCAGGGGTCAAATTTATAAAGTTCGATGATAATATGGGGAATTTGCAGACCATCTGGAGCTGTAAATATAAGATAGTAATTCACAAAAACATTCTCCCTTCAGGCCGATGTGGCGATTATCATTCCTTGGGAGTGTTCACCACACATAATATTCAATTTTGGTTATGATAGACACCACTTGGATCAAAGGCTAATCGATTACCACCCCAGCCCATTTTGTTCATATTATTTCCTTAGATAATGATTTTTTCATAGCTTATCTACAATAGGGTAAAGTGCAGAATCATCATCAAAATGCACTGTGAAATCCAACAGGAAATCAGAAAGGAGATTACAGTTCGTACTCCTTTCATAATAAATAATTCCCCTGGCAGGCAATCTACTGTGTGTGCACCCTCTGGACCTTGATTATGAGCGGGTGGTGAGCTGCTCAGTGAGCTGCTCAGTGCGGTATTATGACCTCTATGGGTGTCTGTTGGCTATATAGGTCTGTGTGTAAACTTATTTGAGCAGTGAGGGCATACATACAGCCATGGCTACTTCAACAGCACCTACATGGAGACTATGGAGTTTGATACTAATCATCTCCGTTATACTAAAAGGTAATTTAGTTTAAGACATTTTATCATGGTTTTATGAATAGTTTTGGCATATAACACTTTAAAGTGAGAGGTCCTCAAATCAGGCTTTTTTTACTCTTTACCATCTTGATTCATGCTTGGGCCATAGGAGTAAATGTAGCTTGAGTGTTGGGTTGTTACGTATTTTGGAATTTTAGGCGAGTAGTTTTTAAGTATTTGGATTGGAAATCGTAGATTCCATGGCAACAAAAAATCAAGAGCACCACTATTTCCTGACATTCTGTTGTAATAAAAACCACGATTTCCATTCCAAATACATATGTTAAAATGTCACATCAAAAAACGAGTCACATTGATCTTATTATTCAGATGCAATGTATGTTATGTTATATGACTATAGGATGGCCTCATTTTTTCCCAATGTTAGGAAAGTTATGGTTCACTTATAAAAGTTCCTAAAAGGGTAACAGAGTATAGCGTATAGCCTCTAAATAAACCTGCGTGGGTAAATATAAATATAATCATGGAAACTTTCAATTCTTCTCAACGCCATCGCGAAGTCAGTGAGTACATGACAAAGACTGGTGTCCCAAATGATGTGGAGAGTCACTTGCAGTTCTGGCTCGCACTACGGAGACTTGGTTTCTGATTAAACCGCTTGCTAAATCCTTCCAAGAACTCAGTTCTTGAAAATACATATCTAAACCGCAAGTTATGTACTTGTAAGTACTATTAATCTAACCCACAACAAAGGGGGATGGCCATGCGTATATAATCCTATGCCTGCCAGTTCATAATTTTCTTATTCTTATTTTGCAGGGGCCTCTGCCATAACAAACTATACTGTAGGCTCCGTACTGGTAGGTATATAATATATATGTTTTTATTCCATTATTGAATACAACTCTATAGTCCCCACTAAATAGTTATTCAGGTGGATTATATACCATTCCATATCTTCTGATCTATCAAATTATTCAACATTATACATTTCTGTTACATCACCATTTGAAAAGTTAATATCTTAATCGATCAACGAATAGTATTTTCTTGCTATCTTTATATTGGAATCATGCTCCATAGTTCTTGGAGGCATGGATTAGTCTACCTTCTAATAAAACGCATCCTGTGCTGGGTTGTTTTTTAATTGAAAGATATTTTGATATAAGATGTTCAAACGGTGATGTAACAAACTTTTATATTCTAAATACATTCGACAGAACAAGAGATATTCAATATTATGTTATCCTCCTGAATAACTATTAAATTTTGTATGGACTAAATGAAATTAAATGTCTATGTTTAACCTGAGGCATCACTCAGCATAGCTTGGTACCACATGGTACCTGCAGTTAATGGCATAGAACAGCAACAGTCGGGGTGCAGGCATGACAGGCAGTCAGACCTAAATTTGTATACGGGGTATAATGCCCCTGCGAATAGAGCATGATGACAAATATCCTAATTATTGTTCAACCCTATTCAATGCAGGTTGAGCCCTTCCTAATGGAGCGGGAGGAGGGACACATGGGCACCGAGGTAGAGTATGAGGGCTTCATCCCCGACCTACTTCATGAGATCGCCCAGGAGCTTGGTGGGGTCAACTTCCATATCACCGTTCAACCAGATGGGAAGTTTGGTGAAAAAAAGCAAGATGGGATGTGGGATGGTTTGGTGGGGAGTCTTTCTCGAAGGGTAAGTTACTCAGTGACTATAGTTGTGAATCACTGCTGATTCTCATGCAATATGTAACCATTTAAGAACCGGAGGAGCCCAAAAATCTATTGGTTCATTTGAGTATGGTAACTGGGTCAACAGACTGGGACTTCCCTGGGAAATCATGATGACCCTTCTGTAGTTTAGGGTTGGCATTATGTCTGAATACAGCACATGCAGTGACTTATCACCGGTGATACATACATGCAATATTGCATTTAACCCTTTAAGAGCCGTGATGTCCTTAATGGTTGCTTTGTATACATTGTCCAAATGCTAGATATTAACATGAGCATAGACATTTTATTGGTTTTTGTGAGAAAAAAATAGCATGGGCTTATAAAGGATATGGTTATATTATGGCATGCAAAAAGAGGCACTTTTTATTTACAAATACCTAGTCGGCCGCAACATAGGTCAACATTATGTTCTATTTACCTTTTTACGAATCAGGAGATAGATTTGGCAGCTGGACCACTGACTATCACATCCAGGAGGCATCGGGTGATTGAGTTCGGGAAACCATTCCTGGCAACTGGTAAGTAAAGTGTAATAATAATGTGGCATGTACTAGGAAAAGGGACCTTAGTGCATTATGCATAAGGGCATTTTTCGCTGATATGCAAGAAAGTAACTAACGAACTGCACCATTTTGAAATCTACCTCTAATCGTTTGTACATAATTATAATATTTAGATTTCCTCAGCAAATCACAGACCATATCAAATTGACATGTAGTAGATATGGTACAAGTGAGTTGCTGTAGGCTAATAACAAGTATGCAGCTACTCACGCGTATCCATATCTAACATACCCACTGGCTTGTAATTGGTTTGTAAGTATTGTACAGACAGGCAGTTTCTTTTTTTCACCCAGCCTACTGTGGTAAAATGCCGTATATTGGGTACAGTGGCGCTCCAGCTTTAGATATAGTTAGTATTTTATCAGCTATTGTAAGAATAGTGATGAGAAGCTATGGTCTTCCTACAGGCATGGTGATGGTTATCTCGGGCAGTCCCCAGGATGGGTCAGCATCTACTGTTGCCTCACGTCTACTCCTGGTTCTAAAACCCTTCACCACCGCCGCCTGGTTCATGCTCATCGCTGGGGTCCTGGTGGTGAGTGCTTGTATCTGATAGTATTATTTCAGTCATTTTCTATTAGTGTCTATACGACACGGTCTTTATGGATCAGGACATGGCTGGATTGAAAACATTGCTTCCCCTACATTTCAGTTCTTACGGCTTGTAAATCCAACTAAATTAAGCCATGTATATCACCATCCTGGTACTTTCATGCATCACTTTTTAAATGTATCTAGAGAAAGAGCGCTTTAACCCTGTACCCCAGGGAAGACTGTGAAGAAGTTAAATTAATGTTCTGATTTAATGTCTGTATTACACTGGTCTCTATAGAGAAGTTCTCCTACTGTTCGTCCCAGATGTCGACCTCTCTGTAGAAATGTCCTTCTGGTAGAAAACTTTTGCGTATAACATAAACAAACACACCAAATGTAGTATGTGAGAATATATACGAAGCCCAGTTCCATCTCACAGCTCCTCAAATATTTATGCTGTGTGTCATCAGGTGGCGACACCCTTTAGCATGTGAGACGCACGATGTGTGGCGAGGCCCCTATCATAACTTGTATAAGGCTGTGTCTCATGACCTTGGGACAATGTTTTTGTCTCTGACCAGGTGCCGTCTCTGACCAGGTGCCGTCTCTGACCGGGTGCCGTCTCTGACCAGGTGCCGTCTCTGACCGGCTTGGCTTGATGAGGTCAAAATACTAACAGCAGGAAGCTAATTATAATTATAACTATGATTATATAACAACCGCCATAACGTTTTTCCAAATCCTTATATACATATGTATAATTCTTTTTAAAACACCTTTTTCTGACACCCGGTCAGAGACGGCACCCGGTCAGAGACGGCACCCGGTCAGAGACGGCACCCGGTCAGAGACGGCACCCGATCAGAGACAAAAACATTGTCCCAAGGTCGTGAGACACAGCCATAATACAGATCAGACGTCTGTAGGTCAGTCTGCAGTTTACGAGGAACTAAAAAGTAATGGTGGCATCCAGCCAGTCATAATATTATTCTGCACTGAAGAGGGTTGTGGTGGCTGATTGTATTGTATTTCAAATGCAAAAAGAAAAGGCTATTATTGTATGATAAAAATCCCAGTTGTTGTCAAAAACTGGATGATGCTTACAGGCGAAGAAGTCAGGTCAGAGGAGGAAGTAAGGGCCCTGACGGCTGGAGGGAAAACGATGCATAATTGGTTCTTTGTGCTGTGTGTGACAAGGCACAGGGAACCAAATGAAGCCTTCAGCAGCACACTACTGACCCCTTTTGATAGTCAGAGGAACTAAATTTCTATACAAGTTCTATGGGGCAGGGCTAGCAGATACTTAATATTTGTAGTTGGATGTATATATAATTTTCATCTAAATGCAGTGTGTCTCCTCTGAGTCTCTGGTCTGCTTATTGGACATTACACATCTGGCTATTCATTTTCAGCAACAATGTTGAATATACTGCCATTAATAAGTGTGTAGGACATGTTCAAAGTTAGCTCACCTTAGGGTTTCAGAAGAGCAAATGTTATGTGAGATTTCTGCATCTGTATAAGCTTACAAGTGTAGGGGCTAGGGTTATACGGGGTTATTATATGACGAGTGCTGTTGGATGCTGTGTTGCGAGCTCAGTCCGAACCCTTCAGTCCGACGGTAGGTGGCGACACCTACCCCGGGCTTGGGGTATGGACAGAGGTCGCTATAGGCTTCCGGTCTGCGTGTGCGCGCGCAGGCTGGCTGCCTATATATACCCGGCATCTGACGGTACTCGTCGGTTACTCTGAGCCACGCTGGTGAAGAGACCCCGTGATCATATCGGCTGCTTAGCCTACTGACCCGTTCCGAACTCTATAGGGAGTTCGCACACTTAGTGACTGCTTGTTTAGGTTTACCTGAATAAACCTGATATTGCAACCTGTAACACTTGATCCGAACTGTGTCGACTTTGTTCTTTAATTGATACTCTACCAATATCATAAAGATACGAAAGTCCGTTTATTACACTGGTGCCGTGACCAGTTCTGAGTGAAACGCAGGTTAGCCTGTGCAGTAGCACAGACCTCGGGCTCTGGACGGAGCAGCGAGGTCCCCGGATGAGGCAGCAGCCTTGTCACCGGAAGGGTTAGATGCCAGTTATGAGGCAGATACCCACAGCAGGGCGAATGTTCCATCCGGAACAGACGCAGCACGAGGACCCAGGGGTCCTACCATAATGAGCCGCTCATTAGAAGAAGTGAACTTGTCCTTGTTCAATGTGGGTGGGTCAAGCTCAGCCGCGCCGACTCCGAGGAGGTATACCCTCGTGCCGGAGCGTCGTTTTGACGACATGAGAGAGGCCCGAGTACAGGAACGTGTACAGATGGCTCAAATGGAATTGTTAACCATTCAGAAGCAAGCCAATGAATGGAAAAGCAGTCTGATTGCATTGGAGGGTGCAGTCACACACCGAGCTTCCAAAATCAAGGAGAAGGACGCAAGGCTGTCTACCTTGTTGGAGGAGAATGAGAAATTGGTACAATCTCTCAGCAGAGTCCGGTCGGAATACGATCAGAAAGAGGCGGACCTACGAGGGATCCAGTCCGAGTTTGTCCAGGCAAACACGGAGCTGAACCACATTTGCAAAGCCCGAGATGCTGTAATGCATGAGGCAGAAGGGGCCCGATCAGCCATTGTTCGGGACACAGAGGACTTACAGGAGGTCCGCCGAAGTCTAGTGACAGAGTGCGACATTCTGAAAGCAAAAAGAACTGCTTTACAGCAGTTTTTATCCGAAACGCGAGAGAGTATAAAGGACAACAGTACCTCTTTCGCATCTGCGAACAATGGTAGTCCGGAAGGCCTCCATTACAGTAGTTTTACCGACACTCCCAATCAGCCTATGGGACGTGGGGTAACCATGGAACCTGCCTTGTCAACCTCCACACCAGGACGACCCTTCGGACGACCCCTCGGAGTGGGACGATCCAGGGGCAGAGGCAGGGCGAGTGATTACTCACCGAGGGTGGGGATCGGTGGTATCCGTCCGATACCAAAACAGGTATTCGCAGCCCCGACCGGTCTAGCCTCAGTCGGTAGGGGAAGACGATTGTCCGAGTTGGTTCTGAGTCCACGATCACAGTTGAAAGTGGACGAGCAAGAACTCGACGCGGAACGCTTGAAGAAAGCGGCCGAGCAGGATAAGGCGGCGAAAACCGATCTGACTCCTTCAAGTTTGTTGCAATGGCGAGAGTGCCAAGCAACCATATTGTTCCAGGAACAGAAAAACTTGGAACTAGAAAGGCGAGACGTGTATCGCAAACAGCAGGCTGCCTTGGAGCAGCAGCAGAAACGAATGAAGGAGAACGCGGCCCTCGCAGAGGAGTTAGCGGAGCAGGAAGCGGCGGTTCTGAGGGCTCGAAAGGAAGGGCTCCGAGCCGCCGGAGAAGCTGCTAAAGCTAAATTGGAGAAAGCTCAGCAAGAGGAGGAGGTTGAGAAGCAGGTCAAGGAATTGGCAAAGGAGAAGGCAGAGCATCAACGAGCGCTTGCTCTGTCCCAGCAGTGTCAGTACATGACTGATCAGGAGAAGAACTGGTGGTTCGGACAAGGCGTGGACCCCACTACGGACTTAGTGTCGTATGGGACCTACCAGGCTTTTCTGGACAGACAGAGTAGCATACCAGCTATGGGCGCTACTCCAGGGGCGACTCCTGGTACGAAGAGCCCGAAGAAGGCTCCGAGACGAACAATGCTGAGTACAGAATTGCAAGAATTGTACGATACGAATCCCGCCATAGCGGGGATCGGATTGCACAATGTCGGTGCGGAAAAGGACGCGACAGCATCCATTTCTAAATGCCTGGCGATAACCTCTAAAATTAGAGGTTCGTCCAACGCTGCTAGACGCATAGCCAGCGAGCCATTTCCCTACTGGCAGAAGAATTCGTGGGAAGATTGGTTGGGAGCCACCGTTGAGGATATAAACCTCAGTGGGTGGGACCAACAGGATGCAATCCCGTACGTGTGTAAGGGATTACGCATGGGAGATGGTCTCATGGCCGTTGAGCAGTGGAAGGAGGATTGCGGACCTCGCGGTACTTTCAAGCAGCTCGTAGAAATCGGAACCATCCTATACGGAGATTCCGCTCGGATTGATCCGATGGTCGCTTTTAAGAAGCGCGTGCAAGGCAAGAACGAAGCTCCGAGGGTCTTCGGACTTGCATTGATGAGACTCCTGAAGAAGGTACACCCTGCTTCAGGAATCCACGATGCCTTATTTTCTAAGGAATTGTTCTCTCAGTTCGTTGCCGGACTGAGAGATCCTGACATACAACAAACGGTGTATGACACGTGGAGAGCAGATACGTCATTAGATGACCTTTTTAAGGCCATCGACATACATGCTCTCAAAAAGTCACTGTTAGGGGACCGGATGCCTACCCGGGCCTCGGCCATTATAGAATGTTCTCCGGAACAGTCTGATGGTTCGGGCAGTGATGAGGAGGGGGCTATAGCTTCAGCGGCTCAGTTCAAGAGGAATGGGAATTCCTCTAAACCGCCGTGGAAGAATAAGAAGCCGGAAGGGGGTGGGAACCCCCCTCCAAAAAGGGAGTCATCGGATCCGAAGGTTCCGATGATGGACGCAGCGTTTTTCACATCGCTGTTTGAGAAGATGACGACTTCCATTCAGGGGGCTACCCAGCCTAACAGAAGGAAGATCAATAGGAGGACCGCTAAGTGCTATAGGTGCTTAGAGATCGGTCACTTTGCTGCGGAGTGTACAGCTCCGAGTCCGAAAGTTCCCGGAAAGGAGGGAAACTAGAGGGGGTAGTCCGAAAAGGCGAGCGGACAACCCCTGCAGATGAAGTACGCCAACATACCAGAGAGGTAGAGCCTAGTGGAATTCAGAAGACAGGAAGGGAATCAGGGGTGGCTTCGAGCTTCAGGAGCTCGGATGCCGGCCTGAGTAACATTCCAGTCCATCAGTTGCCCGGCAATGAGGCAGGGAGGCCCATTACGGATAGGAACGAGGAAGTTGCGGCTGTCACAGACACCGTGTGGGTAGGGAGTACCCAGCTTTCCCCAGATCATCCATGTTTCGACCATTTGAAGAAACATGGCCTTGATCTGGCTGCTCCGAAGGATTTCAAACGCTTCACTGTAAACCCGTCTCCGCTGGGGGGGAGGCGGTGGTATGTGTCTGTTACTGTGGCCGGTAGGGCGGGCGAATTTTTAGTAGATACGGGAGCTAGCCACTCCTTTATCTCCTCCAAATTCTATGCTCTTATGCCGGACAGTCGTGATAACTTCAAAACGAGGGTAAACGCCTGTTCGGCCGATGGGTCGAGTATGCAGACGTATGGGCGCGCGTTCATACCTGTCCGAATTGGAGGGAAGGAGTATGTGGCTTCTCCCACCATTGCGGATATTGCAGACGACGGTATACTGGGGTTGGATTTTTCGGCGTTGTATGACGCGGTCCTGAATCCTGGTACAGGGGTACTCCGAATAGAGCACCCGTACCGTGCGGTGGAGCAATGTGTGCTCCGACAAGTATCGACAGTGGCAACGGTGGTCCAAACTGTTAAGATTCCTCCCGGACAGACGTGTGACGTGCTGGTCCGAAGCAAGGGGCTTAGGAGAGAGGAAGAAGCAGTTGTGGAACCGGATGTGGCCATGTTGGGAAGCATCGGTTTGACAGGCATGGATACCCTCGTGGGGGATGGTGCTTGGACCGTGGTGCCGGTTTCTAACCCCGGGTTGGAACCACAGTATCTTAGGAAAGATACAGTGTTGGGGAAGGTGTTCACCAGTGAGGCCGTAGTGTCCGCTGGACAAGTGAGCATGAAGGGTGACCCTTCTCCGACCCCTTTGAGTGAGGGACTCGAGAAAATGATATCCGAAACGGATCTGACGGATCGGATGGATCTCGACTCTCTAAGGAGGCTGGTAGTGAAGTATCAGGATGCATGGCAGGTGGAGGGGGAGCCGTTAGGCCGAACCGACAAAGTGTTGCATTCTATCAATACTGGAGATGCACAGCCTTTCAAAATGCCTTACCGACGTTTGCCGTTGGGTAAGAAAGCTGTTGTTGAAGAACAAGTGAAAACCATGCTGGAACAGAAGGTGATAGTGCCTAGCACTAGTCCCTGGTCCAGTCCGGTTCAGATGGTTACTAAAAAGGATGGGTCTATCCGATTTTGTATCGATTATAGACGCCTGAATGGAGTAACCAAGAAAAATGCATATCCTCTCCCCCGAATTGATGAGACTCTGGACTCGCTGGGTGGGAACCAATGGTTCTGCACCCTTGATCTGCAGTCCGGGTATTGGCAGATCGGGATGAAGGAGGAGGATAAAGAGAAGACGGCTTTTACGAGTCACATTGGGCTGTATCAGTTTGAACTGATGCCTTTCGGGTTATGCAACGCCCCGGCCACATTTGAGGCTATGATGGAAACTCTGTTGAGTGATCTATTGTGGCGCAAGTGCTTGGTATACTTGGATGATGTCATTGTCTTCGGCAAGACGTTTGAGGAGTGTGCGTTGAACCTCGGAGAGGTGTTGGAACGAATTCGGTCCAATGGCTTGACATTAAAGCCAAAGAAGTGTGAACTTTTTCGGAAGTCCATGGTCTATTTGGGCCGGATCATCTCCACCGAGGGTGTGCAGGCTGATCCGGCTAAACTGGAGACTGTGGAGACTTGGGAAGTTCCAAAAGGACCAAAGGATATCAGATCCTTTTTAGGGTTCTGTTCCTATTACAGGGACTTCATCCCCGGGTTCTCGAGGGTGTCTCAGCCGCTTCAGCGATTGAGCCATTGGACTCCGGGGAGGAAAAAAGAACCCTTCCCATGGGGGATGGAACAGAATGCAGCCTTCACAGAGATTAAGGCGTTATTCCGGACCACCCCGGTGCTGAGATACCCTACGGAGAAGGGGCATTTCATCCTTGACACTGATGCGAGCAATGAGAGCATCGGGGCCGCATTGTCCCAAATCCAGGACGGAGTAGAGGTCCCGTTGGCGTTCGCTAGTAACAGTATGAACAAGGCACAGAGAAATTACTGTACTACCAAGCGAGAGTTGCTCGCAGTGGTGGTATACACTAAGAAGTTTCGGCACTTCTTATATGGAGGGAATTTCACACTTCGTACCGATCATTCGGCCCTCAGGTGGCTCCTTAATTTTAAGGATGCGGAGGGAATGATTGGTCGATGGTTGAATCACCTCAGCGAGTTCGGACTGGAGAACTCTCATATCCAGCACCGAGCGGGCACGAAGCATATTAATGCTGACTGCCTAAGTAGACGTCCGGTACGCCGTTGTGTGCGTCCGGAATGTGGGGATTGTGGTGCTCACAATGCTGTGGTAGCGAGTGTGCGTTTGCCTTATGATGGGTTGTTGCAAAACCTGTTGGATTGGTCCACCGACACTATAAGGACGTACCAGATGGCCGATCCTACCATAGCACGACTGAGGGAGCTTGTCCCTACTGGGGTCTGTCCAGTGAGACCCGAAATATCGCTGGAAAACCGTGAAATGCGACGTTTCTTGGCACAGTTCCATGAACTGGAGGTCCGAGACTCGTTGTTGTGCAGGTGGAAGACTTGTCCCGGAAAGCGGAGGGTATTACAAATGGTAATCCCTGCTGCCATGAGGAAAGACATCCTGTACTACTGCCACGGCCACTCCACTAGTGGGCATTTCGGAAAGAAACGCTCTTTGGAACGGCTGAGTCGAAGATATTACTGGCCCGGAATGTCTGGCGACCTTTTGAGGTGGATAGAGACATGTCCGGCATGTTGTTTAGGCAAGCCTGGTCCTGGACTAGGGAAATTGCCACTGCAGCAGGAGCTATTCGGGGTGAGATTTGCTCGAATAGCCGTGGATATTATCAGCGGAGTGAAACCCACTCCGAAGGGTAATACGTGTATGATGGTAGTCTCGGACTACTATACCAAATACACCCGAGTGTACCCACTAGAGGATCACACTGCTGCTACTTGTGCGGAAGCACTGGTGAAGGGGTGGATCCTCCATCTGGGGGCTCCCTTGATGTTACATAGCGATCAAGGGAGAGAGTTTGAGTCCAAACTTTGGGCAGCTATGTGTCATCAGTTGGCTATATGCAAGACTCGGACCAATCCGTACCGACCACAGTCCGACGGGCAGGTGGAGCGGTTCAATCGGACCTTGATCCAGGTTTTGAAGCCATTAGTGAACTCCCATATGGATGATTGGGATGATCAGTGCGAATTTGTGGTACATGCGTATAACAATACGGTCCACACTTCGACTAATTGCACACCAAACCTCTTGGTGTTCGGAGAGGACTTGATCATGCCGGCGGATTTAGTATTCGGGGTGGTAGGGATCAGTCCAGAAGCACCATGTACGGTGCTATTTGTAGAATCTCTACGAGAGAGGTTCAAATTTGCCTACGAAACAGTTAGGGCTCATTTGCTCAAAGCTGCGAATTGGCAGAAGGTAGGTTATGACACCGGATTGAAGTTGCGACGTTTCGTGGTGGGGGATAGAGTAATCCGCCTACACGAACCGCTCTGCAACGTCAAGCTGGCGAATAACTGGGATGGACCACACACCGTGGTTAAATGTATCAGTCAGACGACTGTGTTGATTCAGTCCGAAGCAGGGCGCATCCGGACGAGCCATGTGGCTCGGTTGCGTGCTTGGGCTGGAAGGGAGCTCACCCCGGAAACGGAGGTGGAGGAGGGAACTTCGGAGGCGAAATTTGTACCTTTGGAAGGGGTGTCAGCGGATACCCCTAAGAGAGTGGTACGAAAGAAACCTCAGAAGACCGTGAAAAAGAAAGTCTCGGCAGGCGAAGGAAGAAGGGCCCGGAAAACTAAAATCAAGGCTAGAATTTTAGTTAAGAACGAGAGTCCTTCGGCCAGGTTACGAGAGGTGAACGGGAAACCCGTTCGGCGAAGCCCAAGGCTGGTGGCCAGAGGGGCGGTAACCTAGCTTGTTACACAACGAGTGTGGTGTCCTGTGGTGTTTTATATGTTATATGTGTGCTACCAACAGGGGCGCTCAGAGTCGAATAGAAAAGAATATTGGAGTGCTCCCCGAGGGTGGTGGACGGATAATCCGGTGGGGTAATCTTCGATTTCCCATATTAATCCACTAATACTCCTGATGAACTCTTTATTCGAAGTATATTTTGACTTTTGCGAGCCGCCTACGTGGCAGTGTGATCCCCCGAGCCCGAGCTGCGGGCGGGAAAGGTCGTGACCTGATTAATCGATAATTGGGTCACACCGGGTAACGGGATCGCGTCCAATCGCGCGAGACGCTGCGCATGCGCTTTGTTTTAAAAACAAAAGCGAGGGAACGCCATATTGATTTTGGGGCTCGCCCGGATCAATCGTGCGTGTGGCAGCAGCGGAGAAGTCGGCGTCTTTGGGCAACTAGAAGAGTAGAAGAGTGATAAAAAGAGTAGGAACTGTGAGTACTCTTTCCTGGTCCGTCTAAGACAAAGAGGGAGACGGGGAACTAAGTGTTTCCCCGTCAAACTCCCGTCGTAAGACACTTGCAAGAAGTGAGGATGGCCGAGCAGCAGCTCCGCCAGTCCGAACTCTCCGGTCACTCCGAGGTGGCATCCGCCACCGAGGAGCACATGGACGCTCAGAGCCACAGTGGTGATGAGCTCAGTCAGACTCTGTCGGAACTACGAGTGGATCCGGCCGTGTCACCGATTCGGAAGTCTCCGTCACCCGACAGCGAGGACTCCGGAATGTTGCGAGGGATCGCCTACAGTGCAGTAGAATCGAACCCCTCCGAGTCGACTGGACATCTCTCTCGGATGTGCAGTCTAAGTATTTCGCCGAGTCTCAAGAAGACAGTTACTAGGAAACTGTCTATGGGAGGTGACAGCGACTCCGACACTGCACGTCCGAGGACGCGCGGTGGCAAGGGTGCTACCCGAGATCGGTCCAAGTCGGCCGATGGCAAGGTTAGTACCAAGGCTCTCAAACACGCAGGTGTTGGAAAGAAGCCTCTGGTGAAGGATGAGCCTAAAAAGCGGATCCGAAGGTTGCCACTGCCACGGTAACCAAAGATCCGAAGACGGTCACTCCCAAGGCTCCGACTCCAAAGGTGCCAAAGGAACAAAAGAAAGCTGATCCGAAGCAACCAGCTAAGGATCTGAAGAAGAAGGGACAGACGTCCGGCAGCAGTCAGGCTGTCAAGACTCCGGTCCCTCCTAAGTCAAACATCCCGATCCCTAGCAAGGAGAAGGATGCTGGGAAAGCAGTTGGAACGTCAGCTGCTCCGACTTCAGCCGTGGATGTGTTGTCCTTCTCGCGAGGGTTGGATAACAGCTCTGCAGTGGCCGCTACGGCCGCAGCCATGGCTGGTACGTCCGGGCACGGGGGAGCTCGTCCGAAAACGACAACTCACCTGTCCGACACTAGGACTGAGGAGGCTATGGATGCATCATCCGCAGCTGAGGAAACAGTCCGAGTTGTGCAGGAGGTGCTGTCCGGCATCACCTTCCAGCTACCTGCTCCAGTGGGGCAAAGAAAAGAAGTCCCCGTTCGGGTGGAGACGCCTCCTCAAGGAGCAGCCCCCGTCCGAGTGGAGACTCCTCGGCAGCAAACCGAGCCCCGTCTGGAGCCATCCACTATGGATACTTCTGATGAGGCCGGCAAGCTGGACCAAGCCGCAGGCGGTGGTCCGGGTGGATCGGGGGTACCAGTAATCCCCCCAGTCCAACATGAAGTATGGGATAAAGAGGACGCCGACGTCCCATCCCTGCTACGAGGAGCCATCATCGCACAGATGAGCAAGGATGAGATCAGGTCATTTGACTTGGTCCAGATGAGAACCTTCCGGGGGCTGGACATTCTGTCCGACCGGTTCCCGACCTGGTTCCCGGCCCACGTAACGGCTGCAATGGAAGGTTTCAAAGACCAGGCTGCTAACGCTCGCTTGGTTGCTGAGACTGAAGGGCGCCCCGAACTACTCGCGGCCCTTGAATACGACCTGCAAACCGCAGAAGAATTCAAGGTCGTGCATAGTCGGAAGGAGAAAAGGCGACATCTGACGCCAGCCATGAGGCTGGCCCGGAATATGGAGAAAAAGACTAACGAGTCTATTCTCAATGATACTCTGGAGGACGAGATTGCCCAACAGAGCACAGCTGCTACTAGAACTGCTGACACTAGTAGGATGGAGAAGGCCAGTCGTAGGCATCAACACCTACGAGAGACCATTCGGTTAACATCTCTGGACGCGGGTCAGTCCCCGGAGGAGGTGGATGTAGTTCTGAAGGGATTGGACAAAAACACAATCGCCGACAACGAACTGCAGCTATTGGTCCGGAATGCTCTCCGAGCCAATGCCGCTAGTGGGTTTCAGTTCTTTAAACCCATGTGTATAGATGACTGTATTAAAGATAAGCGGTCATCCAAGCTTCCGGAGGAGGTGGGGCCCGACGGTCTCTCCGACGACGAAGAATGGATCAAAACTGATCCTTTAGGCAAGTCGGTACAGCTGTACCACTTCGAATTGCTGGAGAAGGTCCGGAAAGGTAGCACCAAGTACCATTCGCTCCTTCAGAAGGCAAAATTGGCATGGGCAATGTCTAGATGGCATTCATTTAGTAAGTGCCCATTCAAAGCTTGTCAGGACATCGACGAGACCCTGGAGAAACCCCGAACTTGGCCTACCAAGGTTCGGTATGCCAGACATCTGACCCGCTTTCATGTACGTCATCTCATGCGATATGACTGCCTGAGTGTGGGTTCGAAGGGCAGCAAGGGTTGTCCGAATGGGGGTCTGTTCTACACCAGAGCAGATATCATTCGACACCTTGCCAAGTTCCATGGCTTGGCTATGGAGACCGCAGCGGAACGAATTCAAGCCGCTCACGCAGAGGTCTACTCCCATTTCGGGACCACGGTAGACAAGAATGACAATCTCGAGGTGGATTTTGGCACCAACGAGAAAGGCAAGGTGCGGGTGTTCTACAAAGTAAACCCGGACCGCACGTATCTCCATGTACCGGAGGGCGAACTCTACGATGAATTCGAAGAGTATCAGCAGCGTACCAGTACGCGGAAGCGGCGAGCTCCGAGAAAATCCGACGGATCCTCGGAGCCAACCGACCCGAAGAAACAGAAAACGGACGAAAGGCCGTCTGTTATGGAGAAGGCAGATCCGGGGTACCAAGGACCGGCATTTACCTCTCGCAAGACTGACTGGAAGTCGGGCCCCCCGGGCAAGCCACCTCGGCCAACTCCGGAGGATCCGAACTCCAGTACGGGAGGGGCGTTCACTGACGAATTCCCCAATCTGGATTTGGTTCCGGGTGGGGAGTCACAAACTCTCACCCAGACCGGGAAGGACAAGGCTTCGGTGAAGCAAAAGCCGAAGCCAAAACAGACTCCGGATCCCCCACAGGAGGCTCCGGAGGGGCACCATGTCTTACGACTACGGGGCCCGCCCTCGTTTCCTCCCGCCGACTTCAAGTCCTACGAAGCCGGACAGGAGGCCATGAATCGGTGGCAGGATAACTTCCATCGATTGCTTTCTGACTTAAGTCAGGAGGTGGCGATGTTGTCGCTGGATACAGTGCATCATCTCCACCGGAGTGAAGTCGCTACTCAGAAAGCAGCGGCCACGGAGTCGGTTCAGGAGGAGCGTGAAAATGCTCGGACTGAGCGAGTTGCTGCTAAGTCCGAAAGGAAAAAGCAGAAGCTGGCAGTCAAGAACGCCGAGGAAAAACTGGACCACGAACGTCGGAGGTTCAGAGACTGTTTCGCGCACGAGATGCACGAATGGGATGGGACTCGTGCTCAAATCGAGCTCTGGCTCCAGGAGCTGACGCTGGCGGAAGCTGAGTCAGACTCTGATGAGGAGGAGGCTGCGGCCCAGTCGAGTCCTAAAGACGACTCGGAGTCCGGATAGGATTATCCTATCTTAGGACCCGATCAAGAAGAAGGGGGGGTATTTTTAATATACCAACCCTACATGTGAAAAACACTCTATTATAGGGTGTTCAAGGATCCGGACGAGCAGAAGCGGCAGGCTGGCTACGCAAGGAGTCAGTCTGCCAGGCAGAACGGACGGAGGAGGACGAGGAGATCCGGAAAGAAACCCAACGCTCGGGATAGGAGTACACTACCACCAGGGATCTGATACGAGATGTTTTTTTCTATAAACTATATATCAGGACCGAGTGCTCCTAATTATAAGTCCGAAGATCGCCTGGAGGCAGGACTTGGAATTTTTTTTATACTACTATAAGCTCCCGAGCATGAGCTATGAACTTTCTCGTTCCGGTTAGTAGGAGCTGAATGAAGTAGGTTCTGAAAGCCGGGCGGAATGCATCATCAACAACAGAGGATCCGGATCTTCGCTATAAAATCACGTATGATATCTTTTGTAATAATACTTTAATATGTGTCTAAAAAAAACCTTAAGAGAAGTGATAGTGTTTATCACTTATAAAGTATTATTCATTACGAGTGTAATTAGCTCGGGGTCTTGAAGGGACGAAATTTTTTTTTCTACTGTGATATTGTACTTTTTCAAGTGTTGTGTATACTATATGTATAGATTAACTCCATCTATCCTAGGGAATGGGGCGTAATTTTTAATTACGATCTATATGTGTAGATATGTGTGTAATTAATACCTTTTGTGTTCAACAGTAACGTCATATTGTTTGTAAGGTATAACTTTAATAAACCCCTAAGGTGGTATTTATAAGATAATGCCAGTCCGAAGTGTTTTCGGACTATAACCTTAATTATTTACCTCCCGGTTATTATCTGGTAGGGGGTAGTGTAGGGGCTAGGGTTATACGGGGTTATTATATGACGAGTGCTGTTGGATGCTGTGTTGCGAGCTCAGTCCGAACCCTTCAGTCCGACGGTAGGTGGCGACACCTACCCCGGGCTTGGGGTATGGACAGAGGTCGCTATAGGCTTCCGGTCTGCGTGTGCGCGCGCAGGCTGGCTGCCTATATATACCCGGCATCTGACGGTACTCGTCGGTTACTCTGAGCCACGCTGGTGAAGAGACCCCGTGATCATATCGGCTGCTTAGCCTACTGACCCGTTCCGAACTCTATAGGGAGTTCGCACACTTAGTGACTGCTTGTTTAGGTTTACCTGAATAAACCTGATATTGCAACCTGTAACACTTGATCCGAACTGTGTCGACTTTGTTCTTTAATTGATACTCTACCAATATCATAAAGATACGAAAGTCCGTTTATTACACACATCTTCAAAACCATACCATGTTTATGGTCATGGCTACCCAATGTGTTGATACATTATGTGTGAGGGCCGATTCAACCCGGCTATGGCTGAGGTCGGGCTCAACATACATTATGGATGGCTGATTCTGTGCATTATGCTCTATAGAACACAGAGGCCTGGTATCTAGTTCCACAACACCTACATACCATAGTAACTTGTTGAAGCAATACGATACTTATGATTACACTTTATTACCACTATACCCCGGCATTTATACAAGACATGCACTTATTCAAGATACAGTTTTAGTGCTTAATACTTCTTTTAATATCCTTGTACCCCTGCGGTTATTCAAGACCGGCGCTTATTCTAATCTCCAATGCTTAAACGAGCCATAATGGCAACTGTTGTCACCACCACTACATTATCCACTGTGTTTTGATTCTTACAGATTGTCATATTTGCTGTGATCGTTCATCGTCTAAATCTTCAAGCAGGTCAGACAGCATCAGTCTCTACAATACTAACCACATGTGGGTACAACTTCAATATTGCAGTTCTTAATGTGGTCATTATAGTGTTTGATATCTGTCACAGGGTTCTGGTATAAGCCCTTTTTCTGATGGCATCATGTCTCAAGTATTGATGTTCTTCCAACTGACAAGTATTGAGTGCCAGTCCTCAAAGTATTCCACTTGACTATGCTGTGCCACGGCTGACGAGTCTATAGTTTTTCTGTGCAGCTAGTCGTATTGTTAGGATGTGCTAATCCATCGCTGCATGGTGAGTATAACTCGCCGATGCTGCCTTGGTGCACCATACCGACCCTTCTTTGTTTCCTAAATAAAAGTTCAAATTAGACTTCCCTGCATTTATGTGGCTATCTATTTACTGAATCTATCTAATCAAAAAGACAATATAGTACAAACCACTGCTGGAATAGCCTTAATCATGAGTTATATATTGTGGTTAGGAGTTTAAAAAAACAGCAGCTCCTGATCGCCCTTACTGCTGCTCTCACATAAAAAAAATCTTCCGATTTGGGAGGATGTCTGGTTTTGCGATGGTGACCGCAGTATCTAATGAGTAATAAAATATCTCCATTCAATAGGGATTTAACATTGAGGTCTTCACTTATTTCAATCCTTTCCCATTTCCTATTCTGCTGTTTTGCTGTGTCAGGTTCTGGTGGGGGTCGTTACAGTGGTTGTTTGCTGCGTCTGACCATGGTGAACTTCGTGTTACTCACATTGGTGCTGTATACTGCAGGAGTCGTGAGTATCATTTTTTGAATATTATGTTTATTGGGCAAAATCTCATGTAGGATAAACACGCTCGACCGAATTAGTCTGAGGAATTTGCAAAAAGAAATACAGATCCAGAGATATCGTTGTATGTTTTCATTTTACGTTTTAATGGCAATAAAGTCGGTACACCTGTATTATTTAATCAGGTGAATGTACATGACATCACAAGCTCCAAATAACGTTGTTAGGCCTACATCAATAATACCAACTTATATTATGGTATAGTATGAAGCCCCCATGTTGAGATAATCTTTCCCAAATTGTGTTTATGCATTGGCATGAAATCGGCTATTGCAACAGAATTACTTTTAATTTAACTTGTTTTCTCTTTTTTTTCTTAGGTGAGTCTCCTTCTGTACACGTCTAGGATGGAGAATGCACAGCAGAAAAATTATGAAAACGTCAACATAGACGATATTGTGACATCGGGGGAATATAAGTAAGTACTCGGTAAATATTTGCCTATCCAACCAAATTGGCAACTAAAGTTTATAAGCAAACGAATGCAAAACATACACATAGCCCAGTAAACAAAAAAACACGTTATACAATGTTATATAACATTTCTCTATGGCTCCTTATTGTGACAAAACATTACATAATGTTAAAAACGTTATTTTGACGTAAAATAACGTATTCTTGTTAGCTGGGAGTGCTTTTGTTGTTTAAAGCTACTACACAAGCTGACATACTCAAACCTAAGTTTTCCTCAACTATATATATATATATATGTATCTCCGCTGATTATAAACCCACTTCCTCTAATGATATGCTATTCTTCCTGGAAAACAGGGAGTCTTTACAATACACAGCACAAACTTCCAATTTAACTAGTATCTACCTTCTGGTGGGAAAGTAGCCTTTTTAGGTATCTAATTTTGATTTCAAACCTAATGTAACAGCACAGAGTAGTCTCTTGACACTTGCACATCAGTGAACTATATAAAATACTTCAGTGTATGGTGTGTAACTACAGATGCACTACTGAGCTAAAGTAATAGTAAGTGCTTGATTCTTTTTTGGGGGTATCAAATTGTTTTTTACATGTTTCCTTGAGTTTAGTCTGGGTAAATCTCCACTAAAAATGGTTGGGATGCTACCGGTACACTCCGACAAAGAGACTGCAGGAAGTGAAATATCTACATAGCTGAGCTTGTATAGCAGCTGTAATTAAATAATCAATCTCAAATATATTAATGACCTTTATTTCAGGATAGCTGTTGTGAGTAGCAGTGTAACTAAAACCTTCTTCAGAGTCTCCAAAGTGCCTCTGTATGAGAGAATACATGAGATGCTGACCTACGTCGAGAATGCTAAGGCCGGCTTTGACCTGGTCCACAAGGACCCTGGTTATGCCTTCATTACTGATAGGGCACTTGTAAAGTATTACATGACACGTAACCCGTACTGTGGTCTCAATATAGTAGGAGCAAGCCTCACTTCTAATGGGTAAGTATGTATTTATTTCATACAGTGTATTTTATTGCATCTTTAAAGTGGCATAATCACCAAGCGTATCCCACTCACAATTCTAGTACTGTTCTAGTCTACTATGTGGTTAAGTGTGAGTGGTGAGAATGCCCCTTTAATTTATCTCTATAATAGCTCCAAGGACAAACAGCCTGGACAAGCAAGCAATCGGACAGAAGGAGTTGTTGCGGAAGGCACTGCATGGGGAAGACATTTTTATATTTTTACACTTTTTTGGGTCAAATTTTGGTTTAAAAATTTTCTCCCATTTTTTCACTTTTTTGGTCAATTTTAGGGTTGAAGAGGGCTGTAAAAAAAATCAAAAAAAATCAAAAAAATCCGACCTACCGACCCTACGTATGGTTTCTTCCCATGTTACCTGAAACAAACCTTTTTCTTTATTTGGCCTAAGTTAGGCCTGAGGTATTTTTCTTCCTGCAGGGATTTCTATGAGATTATTTTTCAGAATTTCTCTTTACGCATCCATAGTAGGGTCTTCATTGCACTTCCCATCAGGTATAAGCAATAATTATAACATATAGTATATTGTCGAAATGGCATTAAACAACCATTTCTCGCTCGTTCACCCACTCAATGTCAAAGGAATAAACTAGATAGGATGATGGCATGACAGGGTGTCAGTAATACTGTAAAAATATGTTGATGTTACTGCCACCCCGCTACCTTGGTTACATTGGGACCCAGTTCATAAGTGACCTTTTAAGCAGACAGAGGACATAAATTAGTTGCAGAATTCTGCTTAAGGTTCATAAAAATGTGTATAGCTGAAGCTGAGAATCTGGATCCAATTCCACTTGCATCTTAGCAAAATACATAAGTACAACAATCTTGAGCTTAATGACTTAATGATCATAATTTAGAAGGGAAGTATCTTAATTATAAAGTTGATTCCAAACTCTTTTGTCTTTGAGGAGAAAGGGAGAGGTCCCCAAAATGTCTTTAATGGGCCTAAGCCGATTTGACTAGCAAGAAATACATACAATGCTGCTAGGCTGCTAGTAATGTACCCCTCGCCATTATGTATACACCACGGTACTCTGGAGGCATGCACTACAATATAGAACATTAACTTTGTATATAATAGACTAATATCACATTTCTGCATAATATCAGACATATTATGCTGATGAAGAATAATACTGCTCCTGTTTTGTTACAGCTATGGTTTGGGCTACCCACTAAACATGCCAGATTCTAATTTGAAAGACAGAATAAACCTAGCTATCCTGAATATGCGAGAGTCGGGTGCACTCCAAGTATTGGACAAGAAATGGTGGAATGACCGAAGACAATGCAGCAAACCAACGGTACCCAGCAAGGTGAGAATTAACAAGTTTTCCTCAATGCACAGCTGGAATTAGATAAATCCTACAAAGATTTCTTACACGCACTAGGCGTATTATAGATGTTATCTTCAGGGGGGACAGGAATAAAATATATAATCATGGACAGTTAAGGTTTATATAAATAGCCAGTATAGTATGATGCGTTCACATCTGCCCCGTTGCATCTGGCTTCATATGCCCAGGTGCATGTGGAGCCAGATTCACCAAGGTCTGGTGTGGGACATGCGTGAACCTATAGCATATAATACAAGATTTATTACACGACCATAAAAGAGTTTTGTGGTACAATCACTGAGTGTGTTGTTTATATTGCCGCCATTGATCTATGATCACATGACCAGCATGCTGGCTTTCGATTTGTGTAGGGCACCAAAAAGCGTATCACACATAGGAGTGATACAGGAGAACGTACCACGCCCCTGGGTGATTTTGCTGGGTCTGGGCAACCCCTGCTGGTAGCTTGGAACCAGCGAACAGGAACAGGAAATGAAACCAGAAAGGCTAATGGTAAAACTACCTAAAACTACCATCATACATTCTGGTTCCTGCCCACTGGTTCCAGCCTACCAGCAGGGGTTGCCCAGACCCAGCAAAATCCAAAGTTCAAGGTCATTTGGCTGTTACCAGAGCCCTCCTTCGGAAGGATTTGGGAACGAGAGTACAGCATTTACAGCAGCCGGGCATTTGCTGGCAGTGCACCCAGGCCCACGGTCAATGAGGTTGGCTGATACATTTGTATAATGGTTAACCCTCTCACCGCCAGATTTCTCCAGTTTTTCACCAAAAGATTGAAAAATCAGAAATATCAGAATTTAAAATGATCTGTTGCCATGACTACTCTTTAAATGCTCCTTTTTAACACCAATAAAATGTGGGATGTGATAGAGATGGTAATACGCCTTAATATGAAACCAAATATGGGGTGCTTTGAATAACATCTGGAGGAAACATCTTTCATTAGGTTTGAGTGATATGTTTGATTTAGCTCAATAGGTTAAGTGCTCTGACCACTGCAACCTGCTGGCAGTGAGAGCGTTGTCATTTTAAAACACTAATACTATTATACCCTGTTATAATGTCACAGAACCAGTTGATCCCCGCCAGGCCTAGTATAGACAGTGCCATGCTGGGGGGCGTTCTCATCATCCTGCTAATCGGACTCCTACTATCACTGGGAGCAGGCATTGTGGAACGGTTCCTGCGGTCTTCTAAGGTCAGTTACTCAAAGCCCCAAACTCTGATTTTGTAAAGCATGAATATTACATATCATAAGTAAAACAGGTCCATTATGAAAATATTTGTCTACATTTAGGTGTATTTAGTATCAAATTAAACCTGGTGTCACTACTAGATTATGTGGTTGAGCTAGAAACATATCTGGTGGTGGTAAGATTTTAACGCCAGCCTGGTGATCGTAACCGCGGAGCGGCTAACCAGACTGGAAGGACCTTCTCGGGGCGTTCGCTCCAGGTCCAGGGTAGAAACATCCTACATATTCGGACTTCAAATGTATCTCACAGGTAAATGATGTTTGAAGTACAACTTTGCTGATTACTTCTTTTGAGTTGACCTGTCTCTCATGGTACAGAGGGGGAATTATTATAATATTATCAAAAGAACATTATCTTCTACTGCATCCTTGAATAGTTGACTTCCTTATTTAATCTAAGATGATATTATGTAGTATTTCATCTGCTGCTTCCCTCCTCCTCTGAAAGTCCCTAGACCTTTGTAGTCTTTTCTGTGGATGAAGGTATCCCTTTAGAGGGATTACTCAGTGTCGACGCCAGTGACCTGGTGTTTTATTCCTGAAATTGTTTTGGAATAGTGCTGCCACCTAGGACTATGAAGGGTACTTAAGGTACATGTACGGCTACCCTTTAGAGTATCATAGAATTGGGTTACTAGACCTATGATCTTTTGTATTTTGGTTACCACCTACTGGTATGGGTGGAAATACCAGAGCCAGGGCTATCTTGTCAGGTGATGTTAGGACCTCATAGCAGGTTAATGTAATTAAGATAGAGATTGACCAGAGAACTTTTATCGTCCTTTTCTTCTGATTCTGTCGAATTCTTGATCTGCTGCAGGGTACCGCTAGTGAAGGCCTGGGAGTCGCCTAGGAGCTGCCAACGTGATACTTGTAGCCTAATCGACTCTGCCAAAATCTACTAGTTCTCTGTGCACCCCGTCAGCCGGTTTTGCCAAAAACTATAACTCCACCCCTTGTCTAATCATGAGGATCCATCCTTGTTTTTGATTCTCTTTGGGCTAAACTTACTCTAGAAGCGTGTGTAATTATATACATCCCTGGTAAATGCAGGAGAGATGATGATAGTATACACACTCTGTGTTCTAATTAGTTTTGCAAGCTAAGGTTATCCAATTTAAATTTAAATTTAAATTGACACCCAAAAAAAACGTAATAATAAAAAAGTATGCCAACAACATCCAGTGTGAATTATTCCATCATATATGATACTCTAATAGAAAGGAAATGGGTATACCAGAAAGTATGAATTACGATAATGATTTGCTATATTTATAAAATATCTTGATTCTAGTATATCAGTCGGAATTTCCTTAAGATTAATGCGAAATGCTGGCACATATGCAAGAGAAAACCACAAAGCTCAACATACATAATAACATCTGCATGCTATTATAAATATATGCGATGGTGACACATTTATATAAAGAATTGACAACAAGCTATTTAGTACTGGTATGTAATGTATACAATAAGCGATTGTACATGTGCACCAGCATAATGTTGTTTGTATTGTATTACACATTATGTGCCAGGAAGGGTACATGCAGGCCAATAACCCCAGATGGAACAAATGACAAGACCAAGCGAACTATAGCAAGGGGACATCCTCCCAAGTACCAGTCCAAAAATGGGCTCAGACTGGACCGTATAAGTTGAGCTGCTAAATTGGGTATTTGGGCTCACATACAGGGACCGGTGAAATTTTCGGGTACAGGGTATTAATCAGGGCATCTCTGAGATGGCTTTTATGGGCAATATCATGTGTATAACTCTTGGACACTGACCAATCAAAAGTGATACAGCGTATAGGGCAAGTCTATCCTCTTATCTATACTTAGTATAATAAAACCAAGTTTTGAATATCAGGCAACATTGAAGTATGTTATCATTCGTTATAGATTATTATGTTTACTGAGGAGATATTTTATTTAGGTTGTAACCTCTACCTAAAAATGTATGGGTCATGGTATAAAATCGCAGCTCGTAGCGCCGACTTACAGACTTCGAAATTGATAATAAATAGGTCAGAAATGACATGAGATTTTGACAGTTTTATCGTCAACTCCGTCAAAATAATTACACGTTTTTGCCAATGATGGAATTTCCACAAAATTGGGAGATAAATTCTGGGGTTGGCTGTGGTTTGATGGTAGGTCGTGTTGGCTGAAAAACACATTTTCAACTCTTTGGCCTTATCCCTCCTTCTTATCCCCATCCAGCAGTAGTCTCTCCTTCACCTACTCCACTGAGGCAAAGGGAGACTAGGGTATTCTCCTCGTTCAGGTTGAGTAAGTCCTATAATGTAGAGGAGAGGAGTGGGATACTAACCTGTGACAATTAGCCTCGGTCATAGCTGACGGCACGATCTGCTGGAGATAGTGGAGACAGTTACTCTCATTGAACAACCCACTCATGGCCTTCACAGTTACACACATAATACGGGGATGTATTCATGCATAGAGAGAGAACTAGATCCCACCAGAATAGATCACTCCTTACAATACCTGTACAATAGGACTCTCCACGTTGGACTTTAAACACCCATGCAGCTACCCTATATAAGGACCAAAGTACCGGCCGTCGCCCCACCTGGATCTTGCTAGAGGGGCAGTAAGACATGGACCTATAACCACCCCCACCCCTCCTGTATTAACTCCTGTACCTCTCCCTTTCAGTCCCTGTCCATAGTCAATGGTGGGGGGTGTCCTCTGACGTCGTATATACACGTCACGGTAGAGAAGGATCAGGTACAGTTACAGTGGTTACCAGTTGTATAAGCACACACCTGGCTTTCATTGAAGAGATATACCACCAGCAACAGGGGGATAGTATAGGTTGAGGTTACCAGTGGATGAGCGCTCCTTGGACACACTAGAAGAGACTACAGGATGGAGGGCACTCTAGAGCATTGGGCCGATTTTGTGGTCATCGTGTTATACTTCGCGTTTGTGCTGGCTATAGGCATGTGGGTAAGTACATGTGGATGCTTGAGCCACCAAGCCAAAAGGATGCTCCGCTAACAGCACATGGAGCATTCTTTCCTCATGGCTGATCTCATCAGTCTGATCTTAACTATGGGTACCCTTTCGTTTCCAGTGTGAGCAGGCAAGCGGGAAGGGGTATCTGCACGCCCGTACATCGAGCATCATATCTGCGTGGCCCCTCACCTATATTTTACCACATTGATGCTACTTTAACATTGATATTTCTTTTAGCCATATGGTGTTATCTATGTGAATGATTGTTAAGAATATTTCCAAGAGAGCTATCATTGAAGTTAGTAGATGAAAAGATGCATTACATATCAATCTTGGAAATTGTAAATTTTCTTCTCACAGAGTTGTAACAATAATGATACACAAAATTATCGAGTGGTAAAAATCCCCTACGAGTATTAGGCAGGTCCCAGTGGGCACAAAATTCCGTTTTATGTTGAATCAACATTGAATCAACATTGAATCAGCATTGTCAACCAGTTTTCAATGTTGATTCAATGTTCTCTGCCCACTCGGGTGAGAGATAGTCCCTGGTGTCATCTATATACCACCGGTCACCGGTGCACTTGCTCAGTCCACAATCATTATGATTAACTTTTCATAAATTGTTCTTTTTACACAAAATTATCAGAGTGAATGCATGCAGTATATTTTGTAATGCCATACACGATAGGGCACTCACACTCTCAGGCAATGAAAGTTCCCCTACCATTGATACAAAGGCGCAAGTCATGCTCTCAGTGCGTGGCCGCTTGGTGCGTTTTTCTCACATTGCTCCGGGTACATTGTTACACAAGAGTATACTTAGACTTAGTGTGCAACAAATTGAGTTGCTCGCTCTGAGACTATAATCTATAATACGCAGTTTTCCCAATAAACAAAAAACGTTATACAACATTTTATAGCCTTATTATAACGTTACGTAACATTTCTCTAAGGCTCCGTACTATGGCATATAGTTGTAAAGCTTTATTTTGACTTAAAATGACGTTTTAGAACGTTTTTAAAGATTTCTTTTCACCAAGGCCCTTCTCAGTATACGTTGTATACTACTTTGGAGTATCAACCCAGCTAACAAAAAAAACGTCATTTTATGTTTCATATGAGCAATTCAAGATTGCACTAATCCATTTATTAGAAATACCATAAACAGGTATTCATATATTTATGAGGAGGAGATGATAATGAGGCAGATATATACGCCCCCTCTCTTTTAAACCAAAGGTGGTTTTTTTTTAATGTACACTTTAAGGTACTATTAAAGCTTATGGCACTTCATTTGATAAGTGTAGAATGCATGTTCCAGTCTCTGTCTCATCACATACGTTGGCTGATATACACTGTAGATATAGTGAAACCCAAAATACGTCCTTTTATACTGCAAACCAACCATTTATTCTACCGCCGATGCACACTAATATACCGTAGTGTATACTGTAAAATTACAGTGGATTCTACTGTTCATAGATTGATCTACACTACCTCCTAACAGTGGACTCTATTTAATCCTTTGATGTACCTCCCCCCCCCCTTCCCCCTCTACACCCAAACCTCTACGTAAACCTACTCGGTATTGGATACCAGCAGTTAAGTCGTCAATCATAGTACCAGCTCATCCATTTGTAAATATCATCTATGTGTATGTAGTTAAGTAACAGACTGTCACCTAAGCAGCAAAACCGGGTGGAGCCAAAAGGTTATCTAAAATTGATAAAGCATATGTTAAACTATGAGTATCTACTTTACTGGATGGTTTACCCCCGCAAAATTAACCGGGAAGACCTTCATGTATCACTTGTTGTATGTGATGATCGGTTAAATCTAAAAATAAAATAAAATTTACAATCCCTGTTCCAGTCGCTATGTCGCCCAAATCGTGCAGGTGTAAAGGGCTACTTCCTGGCAGGCAGGGACATGCTGTGGTGGCCGGTACGTAGCAGCTTCTGATAATATACTAATAGACTTTTAAAATAATTTCATACCAAAATCATGAAAATTGATGAACTCATATGATCTGATGTAAATAGACCATTGATAATGGCAAATGTGGTTGCATCCGAATATCCAATATAGGTAGTGGTTATAGAATCTGAAACTGTGTGGGTTTTGTTAAGTATTCACATTTTCATTGGTAGCCAAGTCATCGCGAATGGTACATATTGCGTCGATAAGATGAGACCATTTATATAGTGCAGCGAATGTGTAGAAATTAGAAAAATACCTATTGGCGCTTCTTTTGGAATAATGTGTTATATGTGTACATGCATCTCTAAGTATAACCGAATAATATCAATAGTATTATACAGGTCTTGTAACTACACTAGTTCCCGTATTCCACGCCAGATGGCATCATTGCTGCTGGCTGGCGCATTGGCCAGTTATAGATGGGTTAGAAGCTAATTTGGGGATTGATATCTTAGGTTACTCAATACATTTGTGTTCATTATGAAAATACATTGGCCTCCATGTGTGTACGGCTTTTAAATCAATCTGATGCTAAATAGTACATAGAATTAGATATAACAATGGTCAGAATCGGAAATTAGAATATATAAGTAAGTTGTGTAATGACAAATTTAAATCAACCCCACATTGGCTCCCATCCCATCGTTAAGTCGCGGAACAGGCCTATATTGATTACATGGTATATTATGTAATAATTAACAAATACAACGATGTTATGACTGTATTAAACACGGTTCCTGTATTTCCTACCAGGTGGGGGCGTCTCTATTCGCGTCCAACATCGGCAGTGAACACTTCGTGGGGCTGGCTGGGACGGGAGCAGCCTCTGGTATAGCTGTCATCTTCTATGAGTGGAGCGTAAGTGTGTGCAAAAAGAAGTGGTCGTTATCAAATGGGGTAGTAGACGTCTGTACCCTACATTAGGGCTTATATCGATGGATCTAAATATGTCACCACCCCAAGAAAACACTGTGATCACACCTAGAATAAACCCCCTCCCCCCTGTCTTTATTTGCTACAAATTTATTATGTGCTCTCATACATATAATGTGAAAGGTAACCATGGCATATATACTTTCTTTTCTGACATATTACGTATCATCTTCTGTAACTTTTCAACTACAGTACTTCATTTTAAGGAGGATTAAAACCTACTCAAGTAGTCTTAAAGTTGAGATGAACAGAGGTATGTCAATGCCTAACTATGTTGATTTATTGCAGTCCATGCCGCTGGTCCTCCTATTAGGATGGGTCTTCCTTCCAGTCTACCTGTCTGCTGGGGTGAGTACTAGTATTGGTTTTTTGGTTTTTTTCTGTGCATTGGAACATTTGCTATTGATATGGAAATGTATATATTGATAGTGATTAGTTTAGAAGGAGGTCTCCAGACATGGGGGAAAGTTTCCCCTGATATTTGAACGCTTTAATATAATTAATGATAACTAATTTGAAAGTTATGATTATTGTATTACACCACAGTTGGCTGAGAGAACAAAAGAAATGATCCGACTGTATCTCACATCTATGGCTGTATGTGGATGTTATCCATTGAGCACACCCTCCTAAGGGAAGTGTAAGTCAGATATGATATGCGTGACTAGTTGCGAAAGTGTTATAGGTGTGTAGCTGGATGAATTGTCAACAAATCAAATAATTCCCTGGCCTTCACTGCGGAATTCTCAGGGTGCATTATGTAATAGCCGGTACCCATTGGGATGGTTGTGATTAGTGCTTATTTCGGCAGTAGCATATCAAGCAATGAATGCTCACATAAGACATCCATCTACCACGGTATAAGCCTTGGACAGTGGTAATTTTCCGCGGCTGACGCCTTGGACAATTACCCTGTCCTTGGCTTATATCACTCATACAGCAAGTCACTTGTATCATATCTACCACATACTAACTACCGGTACTCTGCTGCAGGTGTACACACTACCTGAGTACCTGAGTAAGCGCTTTGGTGGGACGCGACTCCGCATCTACATCAGCTGCCTCGCACTCATCCTCTACATCGTCACCAAAATAGCCGTAAGTCACAGAGACTACATATTAATCTCTTAAATTTAGGGAAAAAAAGTTAGTTTCTCGTCACCCAACCGTGCCCAGGAAAGTAGATGCGACCTTAGTTTTCATTCAATTTTGTTGTCTCGTATCTATATCCTGAGAAGGTATACCGATCAATTTGGATTTACAGTGGTCTTCTGAATAGACCGTGTGATTCGATGTGGAGTGCTGGAGACCAACTGTCAGTACGGGTAGCTACTCTCCAAACAGAACTTGGGAATTGAACATTCGCAACTGGGTAGAATCCGGGTAGGTCACAATGACACAAGAAAGGCATGAGATATTCCCAAGAATTGTGAACATATCCTTATTACAATCAGAACTTGGGAATTGAACGTTCGCAACTGGGTAGAATTCTACCCAGTTGTGAACGTTCAATTCCCGTGCCTTTCTTGTATCATTGTGACCTACAGAATATGACACAGTCAAAAGCTTTTCACATATTCTCGTGCCAGATACATGCACAATTCTCGCAGGGATCCCGAGTTGTGACTCAAGAACCACACGAGTTATGCCTAGCTGAGATCTTGTTTGCAGGGTATACAACTTTATTCATGAATTGAGCCATGAGGCCCCGGTCCCTGCACTCTCCATGGTACATGTACACAAACTGCGTTCCCAAAAATGTGAGAAAATATTTGTAGTAAATAACTAGCATGAAGATCTGTGCCTCTTACACTAGTTCATTACATGTTATACGCCTGTTACCTGGGGAGTAATGTGCCTGCGATCTCTGAGCCGATATTCCATTCTCTCTGGGCGTATTTCAACCTCTAATTACGTAAATTTGCTACCTAAAATTACGTTTATATTACGTAGGTGAATGTAAATCAAACATAAAAGTTTGTAGAACGTAAATAAATCTTGGCGTTTCGACGCTCACAAACCTTCCAAAGAGTCGAATTTCAGACCTGTGGTGGGAAAAGTGCATAGGGAAAGTCTAGAGCTACGTTGGAATGACGTAGCGTGTTTACTGGCGCCCTACCTTCCTCCCAATGGGCCGCTGGGCTCCTCCTACAGCCTCCGGACGTTTACATTTCGAAACCTCGTGGAAATGACGGGACATAATCTTTTGATATCTCCCAAAAGACTATATTCTCACACTGCACATGGCCTATATTCTCTCGTCCACCATTCCACAGTTTTCTGAGAACTTGTATTTTAACAAAAAGCATGTTCCAAGCGCCAGAACCGAACTCAGTATAAATCTTGGCACAGTGAGACCTCGATAATCCGGCCTTCAATAATCCGGCCCTCGATTATCCGGCTGCTTTGTCAGGGGACAGTTCTATACATAAGCATATAACTATGCTTCAATAACCCCATTCAAGACCCAGCCATTATTTTCCTGGAGCGGAGGTGGTCGGATTATCGAGGTATCACTGTATTGTGAAACCACTGAAGGAGGTCAGAGCTCGGAGTTTGTTCCGGGAACGCTGTGACGTCACAGGGAGGGCACATCCAGGAGTACAGCCCACAATCGGGAAATCACCACACGACAAGCCCCTCATATTGCAAATACCTCTCCTAGGTGCGTGGACAAACGTTTAGAGCGTTATCTTAAGCTTAAATCTTAATTATCAAGATCTGAATGTGTAGCTCCTTCCACCTTGTGTCACATACCCGAACGATGCTACCTGAGGTTTGCCTTAGTTATGTTAGTATAGTATATACCCTACACCCATATGAGACAACATATAAATCTAAAAGAAAAGGGAAAAATGGGGTTGGGGGCAGAGCCCCCCATTACATACTATTACAGTCCAGAGCATAACAGCGGCATATCTTTCCCATCTCTTACGTCAGCCTGTTATGTAACCTACACTGGGGCCCTGTACCTCTCTTGTACTTAGTGTCCCGGTCACCACAGATGCTCTAGGTATCACAATACACATCCCAGCCTAGGATACTCTGAGACCGTTGTGCCGCTCTCTGAATAACAAGCCTATCCCACAATGGACTTACTGCTACTAGTGGCATCATCTTCATTTGCTTAGGGATACTTTTATAAGATAGTATAAGATGGCATTAAGATGGTTTAAGATAGCATTAAAATAACGCTCTGAACGTTTGTCCGCGCACCTAGGAGAGCTATCACGGACGTGCCCTTGTAATTTATTGGAGCAGTACACTTCTATAGTGCTGGTGATTTTACAGCTGAACACAGTCATAATTATAGCAACAACGCCGCATATCTAAATGATGCTATGCATATATGATATACATGTCCTAAATGTATAGTGTATCTCCATGTACCGCACCCCAGCAAATTAGTTCCAGATTGTTTCACCCTGTTTTACCCCTGGATCTGTGTGTTGTTTGGACTTATACCAGCAGAGAGTGCACTAAGAGATATCTGCTATACGGTACCCTATGCCAACTTCTACTCAATATAACGAGTATCACAAATATAACAGACTTTCTACTTTGTTTTCCATGACATCAAAAAAGTGAAACAATATGGTCTGAAACATGTTTTGTGCCATGGTACATGATGCTGTGTGAATATATGTGAATATGTTCCATTTCTTATCCTATGGTGTATGGTGTCATACTGTGCCAATGAATTCCATGGAACAACAGTCACACAAGGTGTACGTTCCAGACACTAAGTCAAACTGGTTTGCTGGGATGTTACGCATTATAAAAAAAACACTTTTATGAAAAGGAATGATAATAGGAAGGTGTTTCTCGTTTATGGACTATGGACTTTTCAAAAAGAGCCATGAAAATGCATCCCTATAATGCTATAAACCATGCCATGAAGACCATACAGGTTGGGCCTTACTTTTCTGTACAAAGGCAGTGGTTTTCATAGCCTTAATTAAGAGAACTAGAAGAAATTTAAAATGCTACGGTTTATGAAAAAAGTTATGGACTCCATAAGCCACACCAGAAACGCCCTCCTGTACAGTAATCAATAACTATTTCAAAAATGATAATTTTCCAGATTATAAAAAACGAAATAAAGGCTTCCTTTCGAGCTACTGTCGCGATATGTTATTACTCATAGCTAAATATATCTTAATACTTTTAGTGCAGTATGGCTTGCTATCAGGAATTCAGTATGTAGTAAGTTCCGACACCCATAGCCATAGCAGGATCCGATTGGTCGTTGTGGCCCATAATATAGGGGAATCCCCATTGTCAATGTCCATAATATTATAGTTCCCCCTTTAATATACCAGTAATATCCCTCTGATAACGTGTTATGGGCACGTACGGTGAACAGTGGACTATATTCTCCCACTGCACATGGCCTATATTCTCGCGTCGACTGTCCGTTTTTTTAGCATCTGGGATACTTGTGAAACCAAGTGTGAACACATAGGGTAAATTGACCTAAAGTCAACCACGTACCTTGAGATGTCCAGCCCAATCCTATAGTTATTCATCCATGATAAGCCCATTTCTCGTGTATCACAGTTCACTCTAGGTGTAACTCTTTCCAGCAAAGGACAAATAGGGACAATACCTGAATAATTAAGGTGGACATCTCAGGGTACGTGGTTGACTCTAGGTCGATCTACCCTACGTGTAGGTTACATTCATCAGTGATTTATCTACATGTCTATGGCCCATAAGTTTTGGGACTAGACTACGCCTTGGACGCTCTGTTGTACAACATTGTCAGTTGGATACTTTTGATTTTATTCAACCACACAAGCATCATCTAAGGACACTGTTAGGGTAAGTTATCGTCTTTCATATTTTCTGTATAACAAGTCGAATATATTTCCTTGTAATACCAATAGTTTAATTGGGTTTAATGGGATAGGCGCATTGCCATACTACTGTCCAGAACAGGAAGCAAACCCTTTGAAACTTTTGTCGATCCTATACACCGAGTAGGGACCGACATGGACGGATTAATCAAATGCCTGTAGATATAGACTATTTGACAATTACACAGTAAATGTGTACCACTGGCAACAGTGCTCACTGATAATATCGCTCTAAATGTATATATACCATATTTAAGAATATATCTTTTTGAGGTCATAATATCGCTGGTATATTTCTTTAGTAGAAGCAAAAAACAATGTCTACCTGTGCATGTTTTTTCTCCCCCATACCAAGAACTCGGCATAGAGGTTCCAGGGTTATGTGTTTTAAAGAGAAATAAAAGAAGCTACACTGTAGATAGTAAGTCCAACTACACCGTATCATTTTACCTGCATGTGTATGACTTTCTCTAGAGGGGGGGGGGGGTGAACAAACTTGCTGTAAATGATCTGACTATGGGTTCAGGCGTATTGTCGTTGCATACGAGAAGATCGTTCCTCCCGCGCCTCCCCTGCCACACAATCTCGTACTCAGTAGCAGTAAATGCATATATAAATAAGTGTCATTCCATGGACAAGGATGTTTTGAAACAAGCCCACCGGTTGCGGACAGGGATAAAATGAGTACACACTATGGGGGACACTATTATACGTGACAGTAGATCACTTTTATAGCCTCTTTATGGGGGAGAGGCGAGGCATGGTGTTGTACATAAAGTTAGTCTTAGGCTAAAAAAAAAAGTTTTTTTCAGGTCAGCCGACCGACCCTATCAAAACAGGGCCGACCCTGCTTTTTTTGTTTTGGATTTTTACACTTTATTCGGTCAACTGTAGAATTAAATGAGACTTACCCGGGTAAGGTGATATTTGATTATGATTTTGCCGACGGCACCACGAGTGGTGCAGAGTAAAACTTTAGCTTTACAAAAAAATGGAAAAAATATTCCTATTTTTACACTTCTTTTTGTAGAGGGGCTGTAAAAAATCCGACCCACCGACCCTGGACTTTTTTTCCATGTTACCTTTATTTGGCCTTATCGGTTATTCAGGAGCTGTCTCATGGGAAGGGTGGTTATGATCCTGAAATCGGCTTTAGAGATTTTTGATATATTAATTAGGTAGTTACCAAAATGGCTCATTATAAACACTGGGTTTTTTGTATTTTGTATATATTTTCACTATATATGGCATCTTGACTTAGCACCCATAGGTTCTATGGTGTATACAATGTTGAAGCATTGAGATTAATTAGCATTCGGTCAGTTGCCTATTACCCACATCAGAATATAGTTCACTATGTACTGGATATACTCCTGGGGGTGGAGGGCAATATCATTGATATAAGCCAAGGCTGAATGTCTCTTAAGGTGGGTCAATATGATGCCTTTTTCGTCCACTGCGCCGTCTTCTGCGCAGGTACATTCTCTAGTTTGACCATAGAACACCAGGGCACCCTTGTTTCAAATTGGCCTAAGTAACATCAAATGGTCATAAAATAGGATATGGATTTTCCCTGACCGGGGCGAGAACCACCAACCTTTGAATATGAAGGCATCCATTCTACCACTGTGCTATGCAGTCTGTAGTGGTTGTCCTCATTGGAAGTCATACATAGGTAGCCCTCAGTATATTTCTATTTCTTTTCAACTTTTTTTTTTCAATGGGCCTTAACCTTAGAAATATGTGCGGGACCATGTGTTAAAAATATATTCTCTAGATAGAAAACATCAAAGCCTATACTCTGAGAGAGTTATATAGAAATTTAGCTACTTTTCAATACAATTTCATGTAGATATGTGGCAAAACACTGTATAATCCATCACATGAGACATTAACTTAGGGCTTAAATATCTCAGAAAATAGCCCGGGACCCCCCTATTTTCTCAGTTTCTTTGGAAAGTGTATGCTATTATGGTCTTATGGTGAAAACCTGACGAAAATCTAGCTACTTTTACATCAAGGCATTGACCCACCTTAACTTTGTCTAATGGGACAATGCCTCACCACCATAGCCCTTAGTCAACAGGCTCAAACACATGTGACGCATTACTCATTGAGCTCAAAAGGCAGAAGCAGTACATATACTATTGGGTGATGAGTATCATTGCATGAGTCCCGATGGAGCAGTTGGTTAGCTGGTGGGCTCAATAGTTCTGAGGTTGGATCCTGCTAGATACCCTGACTCTCAAAGAGAAAAAGAGCTCTTAAATATAACCACCTCTTAGGGGTGTATGATAAAATAACCATAAAATATCATTCAAACCATATCCAAATTTAGGGGAGATATTCTGGTGTACATCTTGGAATTCCTCAGCATAGGCAGGCTACCAATAATGATTATATAAGTTGTAGGATTGTGAGAAAAGGGCTATTACATGCATTTCAATTTTCTGACGTACACTCTACTGATTTCCTCCAGATTACAGAGTCTATCATGGCACAGTTACAGACACCTCCTCTCAGAGACCAAGTCCTGTCTCGTATAATCACACGAGAGGCGACGAAGGATGACGTCACTTCCGTGTCGGCTATTGACCATGACCTTCACGGTGGCCTTGACCAGCTGCCTGCCTTGTACCTTTCGTACATGTCAGACCCCAACAGGAGGGGCACTGTGTGTGAGCTGGACGGTCAGGTGGTTAGTATATATATATAGGCCTATACAATTATCTACTTGAATGATTAATGATGTCCCTCTTGATTTGGTCTGAAAATCGGCGAAATTAAGGGTGCCAGGTCACAAACTCACCTTTTTGGAACAATTATGATACAGTCAAATACTTCCAAATATTGCCATGACAGGTCGCTTTAATTATTTTACCAGATCACCTGGAAAACAGTGTAGTTCGCCAGGGTCTATTTTGACTCATGGCACTGTAAAAAAATATCTCATCAAAATTACGGTGAATCACTGGCATAACTGAGTGCCGACCGTTTCCCGTTTATTTTTTACAGTCACCGTATTTTGCTTTTCCTGTTGTTATTTTACGGTGATTCATCATTATTATACGATGTATATATTAGGTCTGAGAAGCATTTATAATTGAATGCCTCATAGCAATATACAATTACAATCCATGAGCAAAAGGTACTCTAGGATTGTTACAAAGAAACTCTGTCTCAATATGTATAATTCTAATTACCACAACATGGGTGTTTATACTATTCGTACTAGTGCCCAGAGTCTCAAAAAAGGAAATTATATATTTTTTATCCTTGATATGCCAAAGGCTTCAATTTTGATTGTGTAATTAATGAGATAGTTGGATGTCTTTATAAATCTAACACAATTATGTATGACTGTTTTTAGTTGATAGCTTCCACTAAAGTCTCTCTATCAAACCAAGCTACCACCTGGCGGGCAAATTGTTAACATGAGACATTGTTTCACTGTACTGGTTTACGGATGCTCGAAGTAAAAGTAATGAGTTTTACAGTGTCTCACTGTAAATCACAATTACGGTGATACACCGTCAAATTTTACATTGATTCTCCGTAATTTCAACAGAATTTTTTTACAGTGCATCTATAACCACATTGTATCAGATCCCAGATAGCTGTTCCTACACCCAAGAGTTTTTAAATCCTGATAAAAGAAAATCAGTTCTGGGTGCAGTCCATATCAGATCAACCACTAGCTCCCGGGTGACCACCTCAGAATTTGTTCTCAGCTGGTCACATGGTAGGCCAATGTCTCCTTATTACCATCTGTAAATATGGCTTTCAAAACCTAAGCAGTTCCAGTAGTGACCCATTTTGTGTAGGGGTGGTGCGCTCATTGAATGAAGGTGTTAAGGCATTTAATTTAGCAGAGGTCTACTATGTATGTGTAACTATGGTAACTAGAGTTGTACAACTCAAGACATTTATTCACCTATGTACTAGCATGAGATACAAACACCTATGCCACCATTATCACTGAACCGTTAAGAGCAGGGGGACACCAAACATGAGAGGAAATTAGATACCAAATAGAAAAGTCTAATGTTGCAAATGCCAACACAGCTAGATGCTCTACTGCAGGACTCCCATTTCTCTACATCTGGAATAGGGATTTACAGAGTTTGTGTACTAATGATAATGTACTTCATGTGAATGTCACAGTGGGCACTGTGGATGCTTAAAGCTGACCTTTTTTTTACCAAAATGACCCAGCTTTGGCAGCCATTTTGAGCATGTGGACACACTTGAACAAACATGAAATATTTTCATCCTTAAAGATCCCATCTGAAACATTCAAATGAGTCTAACAGCTAACTTGTTCTGTGTTTTCATCTGTGTAAGAAAAATGATCAAAACTATTTAGACATTGCTTGTATTAAAATGACACAACTTGGCTGACCATTTAGAGCATGTCAACACCCCTGAACAAATATAAAATATTATTTCTCTTTAAGATCCTATCTATTTTAATCAAATGTGTCTCAAAGCTAACTTATTCTGTGTTTTTTTTAATGTAAAATGAAATATCAAAACTATGTATATATATTATTTCATATTGAAATGACACAGCTTGGCAGACCATTTGGGACATGTGGACACACTTGAAGGAACATGAAACATTTTTCCCTTTGTCGACTTGTATGGTGATGTACAAATACACCATTAGACCATAACTCATGCACCCCCTGAACTCCCCTGCCATATCTTGATCCTCAGGTGTTCTCCTTTGGGGACAATGAACTCCTAGAGTGACACCTACCAAGCTCCACACACTACCTAGTAGTCAGGGTCCACCAGACTTGCTTTTGACTGTGTGCAATTACCATCTCACTACACTCAATTTCTACATAGTAGACCTCTGGAAATTGACCAGCCTTAACACCTTCATTTCATAAGTGCACCACCCCTACACAAAATGGGTCACTACTGGAAAAACTGCTTAGATTATGGAAGCCATATTTACAGATGATAATTAGGGTACATTCGTCTACCATATGACCAAAGAAGAGAGACATCTAAGATGGTCACCTAGGAAAATCCTCTAAATCTAGTTAATCTGACGTGGACTCACCCTTGTTCATTGCCAGTTGGACTCTTTTGTTAAAGCTTCATAGGCCCAGCAGTTCATTATCATGGCATATCCATCACATACCTGAAACAGAAATGATGAAACAAAAAGGCAACATTCTACACCACTCTGAGGTCTTGCAATTTTGTATCAAGTACATCATCATTTCACATAGTTGTCCTAAATGGAACTATTACGTCCTACAAATAAGCAACCGTAAACTGGAGCCTTCTTTAAACTTTCCTTACACAGATCGGCTTCCAGATGGCGTTTGTGGTTGACGATGGAAGGACGGTCATTTTTCAGTCAATGCGTCTACACCCTGACTTCCGGGCACTTGGCATCTGGCCGGAAGTCAGTCGGCGGTTCTTGGGGCTGCTACGAGACTTTCCGAGACTCGAGAGACTTGCTTACACCTCGGCACATCACGTGACCAGGTCACGGGGACAACGAGATCGCGTCCACATCATGACCCGGGTCAGTGAGCTGTCATCTTTGCCTTTCCCTTTTTATGATAAAATGTAATAATAATACAATACCATATAAACAGTCCTCTTTTTTAACTTCTGGATTGTGCTGGAGAGCCTTTATATACAAATAACACATGGATCATATCTGAGAGACTCCAAGAGTCCAGTTTCACAGCTTTGCCAGACACTCTGTGTGAACTCTATAAGCTGACAGTATTACTAAAATGCCTGACCATGGAAAGGTAGTTGTTTTGGAAAAATTTCAAGCACTTTCTTTGTGAGAGCCGACCTGATTTCCTTGGACTCTCAAATAGTGGAGTAATATCTACTTTCACATTTTTCTTTATATTTTGGCAATGTTACTGAAAACCTATTTTTTTACTTCTTACTGATTTGCAATTGATACTCTTCCATAAAGGGTTCTCATTGAGTAGTGGCGGAGCATGAACCTCTTCGTACATGTTCTGAAGTCTCACTGGGTTATTAAAGTGCAAAATGTTCTTTTCCTGTTACAGCCCACGATCCAAATCCGACCTACGCGAGTTGACATTCAGAGACTGACGTCATCACCAACACACACACTGACATCTAGTGACGTCACAAACCACACACATGAACTACCTAAAGACCAACTCCACAATGTCCTATCATTAACAGAGAATCAAAGGCGGCTTTTCCCTCAGGACAGAATAGTCCTGTCATGGCAGCCATTCAGATTACTTGCATCAAACTTCAGCATGATAGCAGATGGTTGCACTGACATCATCTACACTACTCCACTGCAAGAGAACAACAAAAACAGCTGTGCTTCTATATCCTTTGGAAGAGCACTCCAGGTTCCATCCGGGTTACGCTATGACTTAGATTACTACGGAAGTGACGTCACGGATGCGTACGTGCATGCACATTGCCATTTGCGACACTGCATGGAGTTCCACAAGAGAGGTGTTATCAACTTTGAGATGTTTGTCCCAGTATGTTTTGATGAGGATGCTTTGAGGCAGAAGTTGAGTGGAGAAGGAGGGTTGAGGATTAAGCCTGCAGGACTTGTGTGCCATGTGTTTGAAGGGCCTTACATAGCATCTAAATTATAACAGATCTTATCTCAAAGGCACCTTTTGGGCCCTCGTCCCCTTTCCTTGTATGGCATCCGTACTCCTTGCTAGGTTTATACAATTTTACCCATTTCTCTGCGATATCTGGCTGGGTGAGTTGTGTAGCTCTGACCTTTATTTCAGGGGTATTTCACCTTGGCACTGGGATAGTAACACTGGTAAGCCCCCTGGTGCTAAATTAAGAAAACACTATGATAGAATTGTAAATATCTGTTGGAAGGTCGCCTTACAGATAATATATATGTGAATATGGATTATACATGAATATGACCTGTAATTTTGTGTATACTGTTGAGAATTTAAACAAAAACATGTATTATCATTAACGCTTGTAATCTCATATTTATTGAATATTTTGGATTAAAGGTATATGGTTAAACAGGTTTTCCCCATGTTATTGCTTTTTCCTTAAATTGTGTTTGGTTTATCAAAATATCAGAAGACATCGAATAAACAGTTTCAAGAGTATTTTTGGAAAGTGGTTTGAAAGCAAAATCATGTCGCATATTTTCCTCAATACTTCCATCACTTTTTTGGAGAAAGTTCCTCACCCTCACCAGCCTAATGTTTGACTATCTATCACGCTGGCTAAGGCCCAGAGGAAGTCATGCACCGAGCCCAATACTTGAGGATAGTGGCTTTCTACAAACAATTTAGTGAAAGGAATGAGGGGATGTTGAATCCCTGTCATCATTAGCTAGCTGTGTGAATTTTCTATAAATCTGAATACCTTAACTAATAAGTCTCCGGTTTCAAATAAGCACCAGTTTATAATAGTAAGAGCTGGGGCACATTGATATCTACAGAACAGGTTTGTTTCTATGAAGGCACAATGGATGAAACGTACGGCACAGGTTATACCTTACCAACAAAGGCCAGCTCAATCCCATCAAGTTGATACATGCAGAAATAATACATTGTAATCATAAAATGCCCTCCAAAATTTGCATAATCGGTTAATATTTGATAAGTGAAAGGCAAATAAGAAGAAATAAGATTGAATGAAAATAGATATATTTGCAGGTGATCTTTTGTAAAAGGCCAGTAGGCCTAATAATTTCTTTTCTTTTTGTTCCATTCAGGTTAGTATCTACGCAGGTGCACTCTTCATCCAGTTGTCTATGGGGTGGAACCTGTACCTGTCTATTGTCATCCTGCTCACTGTTACCTGCATCTACACCGTACTAGGTCAGTAACCAGTCAAATGTATGTGGTACCATAGAAGGTGAATTGATGGTATTGGAGGGCTATAGGGTAGACTGCCCATGAGATGACTAGCTGGCCTGTTGCTACCATGAGTAGACTGGTATGTCTCAATCAGGGTGCCATTAATCATTGAGCCGATCTTCCACAGGGCTATTATGGACATTGGGCCGATCTGATCATCCTCAGGGCCTATTGCCATAGGACCTGTAGTCCGGTGTACTCAAGGTACCAACAGACCAGCTAGTCATCTCATGGGTAGTCTACCCCAGTGTATCTACGGGTAACTTGTTCATATTCTGACCTTTCATTTATACGGATGTTATTATTGCATATGTGACACGATCTGCGAAAAAGGCCCTTAGTGCAGGGTGCATCAAGGTCCCTTTTCCCAGTGTATGCCACATATATAAAATCATTACATTTTGTGGAAAACAACGCTACAAGGACAGTATGTAGGATGCAGTATGATACATGGTTGCAGAACCAATGAATTACTTGGTGGTGCTGGAGACTTTCATCACCCCAGCAAAAGGTCATTGTGCATTGAAGCACTATTATATGCCACCTCAAAAGGGTTAAGTAGGTTGTACGCCTTTGTTGGGAAGATTGAAAATGCATGGAATTTTTAGTCCCAAACTGGTCAAGTGCAGGATGTCAACGGTATAAAACTGATTTCAGCCCAGAATTGCCTTTGGTTAACACAGTCTGTAATTTGTTATAATACTTTCAAATAAAGATCCTTGGCTAGTTCCTGGAAACAAAGACTCATTTGCAAAATGTTAGAGCCCCTTCATTAGCAAGCACTAGCAAGTACCAGATTAAGATTTTTTTTATTTTGCTTTCCCAGAGCACAACACAGATGTTAAATGTAATATTATCCTTCTTTGTATTTGTAGGTGGCCTTGCTGCAGTGATCTACACAGACACCGCTCAGACGGTCATCATGACTGCAGGGGCAGTCATCCTCTCTATTATCAGTAAGCTTACCTAAATACTATCATCTCTATAATGTATAACAAACTTCTAATTGCCGCAATTTCCCTCAATGTATTAAAAAAGCAATTATTTTTTTCATTCTAAAGACTATGGTGCATCTGTTATTATAGTTGAATTCATATTGTTCGCATTAACTTTTAGGCCTTAATAAAGTTGGTGGTTATGAGAATCTGCAACGCTTGTACTTCATGAGCTCCAGCACAAAAACCAACAGCTCATGGGTCCCCACATCTATAAATGTCTCAACAACTTGGACCCCTACCTTCGATGATGTCAGTAACAGTACATGTGGAGCTCCTCCGAGTGACGCGTTTCATATATTCCGCAATGCTGTGACGTCTGACAGTCCATGGTTGGGACTGCTGCTCCAGTCTACACTAGGATGTCTATGGTACTGGTGTGCTGACCAGGTAAGACAATTTCAATTAGGGCAGGGGAGTGAAGTCAGGAAGTATTGAGTTAATGAGGGGGCTTCCATAAAGTACGAAGGGGGGTATATTTTCTGAAAATCTTACATAAACCCTTTATTCTAATGGGTACAAGAACTTTAGGGAGTGGGGGTCAATTTCTGGAGAAAATGTGCGCACATACTTTATGGAAGCCCCCTTATACTAGCGTTTCTCATATTCGATCACACAAGCATCAGTTCTGCTCCCTGGTAAGAGTTACTAGATGCTAGAGCCTAATATGTTCAAGGACAGACACTTTCCAAACAGTCAGCTTTTCACACATAACTCGGCAAGTCACTCATGGTTGATCATGCCTTTTAGAAATTGTTAGAGCATTGATTAAGTACTGCATTCATGCAACATACCAACAAAAGTACATGGTGTATTGAATCGTCATGGCTTCTTTGAGGTATATTATACTTTTTTGAACGTGTTGATTGTGCATGTTGTAGGTTATAGTACAGCGTACCTTGGCGGCCAAGAACTTAACTCATGCTAAGGGTGCCACGATACTTGCTGGGTACCTAAAGCTCCTCCCCCTCTTCCTGATGATCTTCCCTGGAATGATCAGCAGGGCTCTCTACCCAGGTAAGGTGAGGTCTTTGACCTGTCATTGTTTGCTATGTGTTTTTTTTCGGAATTGGACACAGCTCTCAGCACTTCTTCAATAGGATGCATGCGACAGGAAAATATTATTCGGAATAATGATGGAATTATACTGCTTTCTCTGATGATTAGGCCAACTATGATAAAGCCAACATGAAAATCATACTCAGATCCTTTTAATCCTAACTAATCCTATAAACCAGCTGACTGTAAATTCTGGCATGGACGCCATGGCTATTACGTGAGTCAGATCGCCATGCAGTGCGGCTTTTAGGATTAGTCCAAAGTCAAGGTGCGGCTTATATAATTATATACGAGTTTTTATAAGTACTTGTATACTACAGTACCACATTAGCAATTTTCAGAACCTTATAGGATTTATATGGGTGCGGCCAATACGTTAGGCTTATACGCGAGAGTTTATGGTACGTCGAAAGAATAAATTGGTGCTCTATCCTCACCTGCACATAAAAGACACCTTATCTTGAGTCTGTGTTTGTGTTTACAGATGAGGTGGGGTGCACAGACCCTGTACAGTGTGAGAAGGTGTGTGGGAATCCAGTGGGGTGCACCAACATCGCCTACCCCAAACTGGTCATGACACTGCTTCCTGTAGGTGAGCACCATATCAGTTTCTATCAGTTGTTCTGTATAGATCCCAGCGGTCAGGCTATGGGTACAACCATGTTCGGTGTCAGAAGTTCAATCAGGTAATAACAGTTGGACACTCTATGGACACTCTACTGACTGAGCCCCTGACTACTAACACCCTCATCTGAGAATAAGGGAACTGGAGGTTCTTTACTCTGCAGCCTGACTAGAACTGGGATATTGTGGGTAACACCTAGGTAAATAATTCTAGCTAAATATTCAGAATTATTGAGACAGACCTTTGTTAAAGTAGGTAGTCTGCACTTTTGAAATCAAGGTGATGATCCAACTGCTAGATGCCATGAGAGGAAAATTGATCAGTAATCTGTGACTTAGTGCATGAACTTCAAAACAGAACCATATTTGAAGGTATGACATACTTGAGAAAAATAAATTCAGTCAAATTTGGACTATGGGTTTAGTACTGATGTGTTGTCCCTTATAGGTCTGCGGGGGTTGCTGCTGGCGGCCATGATGTCAGCCATCATGAGTTCCCTGACCTCCATCTTTAACAGTGCCAGCACGCTGTTTACCATGGACCTGTGGAGGCGGTTCAGGCCGCGCGCCAACCAGCGAGAGCTGCTCATTGTGGGCAGGTAAATATGTATACAATTGCCTCCTTTTTCACTGTCCTGAAATATTATGAGAAGTAGTAGTCTTGATTGATGGTAGTCTTGTACATAGCTCTAGTATATAATTGCCAGTATAGTGCTTACCATAGACCTGTGTAGTGGAGGTGGATTAATTATTGTGCATTATTGTGGGTCATTGGACCCCCCTACTACAGACGTTTAATTGGACATTTAATTGTGTGTTACAGGCTGTGTATCCTTGTGCTGTGTGTGGTATCTGTGCTGTGATTGCCCCTACTACAGACATCTGTACATTGTGTGTTACAGGCTGTGTATCCTTGTGCTGTGTGTGGTCTCTGTGCTGTGGGTGCCCCTACTACTGACGTATGTACATTGTGTGTTACAGGTTGTGTATCCTTGTGCTGTGTGTGGTATCTGTGCTGTGGGTGCCCCTACTAAAGACGTCTGTACATTGTGTGTTACAGGCTGTGTATCTTTGTACTGTGTGTGGTGTCTGTGCTGTGGGTGCCCCTACTACTGACGTCTGTACATTGTGTGTTACAGGTTGTGTATCCTTGTGCTGTGTGTGGTCTCTGTGCTGTGGGTGCCCCTACTACAGACATCTGTACATTGTGTGTTACAGGTTGTGTATCCTTGTGCTGTGTGTGGTCTCTGTGCTGTGGGTGCCCCTACTACAGACATCTGTACATTGTGTGTTACAGGTTGTGTATCCTTGTGCTGTGTGTGGTCTCTGTGCTGTGTGTGGTCTTTGTTCCCCTACTACAGACGTCTGTACATTGTGTGTTACAGGTTGTGTATCCTTGTGCTGTGTGTGGTCTCTGTGCTGTGTGTGGTCTTTGTTCCCCTACTACAGACGTCTGTACATTGTGTGTTACAGGTTGTGTATCCTTGTGCTGTGTGTGGTCTCTGTGCTGTGTGTGGTCTTTGTTCCCCTACTACAGACGTCTGTACATTGTGTGTTACAGGTTGTGTATCCTTGTGCTGTGTGTGGTATCTGTGCTGTGGGTGCCCCTACTACAGACGTCAGCTGGCGGACAGTTGTTTGTGTACATCCAGGCAGTTCAGGGCTACCTTGGTACACCCATCGGGGCGCTCTTCCTGCTCGCCATTTTCTGGACACGTATGAATGAACAGGTGTGTATGAAAAACTCAGAACCAAACTTTACTCCTGTTGTAACATGACATTGTTGATAATACTGATATTTCAAAAGTCATATGGTTGAATGGCGGCCTTATGTCTATTCAACACATGCATGATAATAGTATTGGGAGCTGGGACATATTTCCCTTAATTGTGCCTGGTGATATATGTAGAGTTCAACCCTTGAAGAATATTGATTTCATCATGATGAGCCTATATCTTTATGTCTTTATTTATGTGTGGCAGTAAGAAATAACACTTGCTCATGAGTCTCTTTATGTCTTTATCTATGTGTGGCAGTAAGAAATAACACTTGCAATATCTGAATAATCATATCATGAAAATAGTGTCAGATGTGTGAAGAAGAGATAACACTTAGAAAACCATCTTCCCTACATTTTACAGGGTGCATTCTGGGGTATCCTGGTGGGACATGCATGTGGCATGACACGCCTGGTTCTGGACATGACATACCCACCACCGCCATGTGGGATGCCTGACAACCGCCCAGGGGTCATCTCAAAACTGCACTACTCCTACTTTGGGCAGATCAACCTTCTCCTTACTGCTGCAGTTTGCGTTGTTGTGAGTTTGTTGACGGCCCCTCTACCAAAAGAAAGGGTAAAGATGTTTCTTTTTCACTTCTTCTATCTGTAAAATTGGATCTGACTTTATTCCTTTGAGCCACTTTGTGTCTCGTTAAAGGACAAATGTACGTTGAATATAGCGATGACATGGATAGCCAGAGATTAAGGAACCCTAGCTTTGTTTGTCCTTAAAGTGAGGCAAAATATTCTATTATACTCTATTCAGACTGAAGGGGTGACATGGTGGACACGACTAAGAGGGGAGGAGAAGCCAGATGAGGAGAGGCAGGAGAAGGAGATGCAGACACTCAATAATGAGAAGGGGATTTATGAGACTGAGGGACTTGTTAATAAGGAGAAACAAGGTGAGAAAATGCAGGCTTCTCAATGAACTGAATATCACAAATGTGTTTCAGAAAATATGTAATTGATTCCTATTCATTCAGATCCAAGTTCAAGGTGGCGGCTGTGGTGGAAGAGTTCATGCTGAGGGCAATGAGACACTAGGTCTTGATAAAATGTCTGTGTGGGATACAAGTTAATGTTTATCCTTCTTTATATTACCCCAGATCCAAAATCCAAGATGGCGACTGTTGAAGTAGTGGATATAGTCCCGCAGCAGACTTTGTTAAGACGCTGGATGAAGTTCCTGTGTGGGATACCGGAGGCGGAAGTGGAGGTGATGGACTCAGTGGCCACCAGACGGCGCCTCCTGTATGAACAACCAAAATGGCGGACCTTTGTCAACATGAACGCTTGTCTGGGACTTATTGTCATAGCCTTTTTATTAGGATATTACCACTGAAATGTATTGTAAGATATATGTAGTATTAGATATGTGCAGAATGTTTTCTAGATAATTGTTGGCTAAAATGACTATTTGTTCATTGAGGGATATTTAGAGCCTACAAAATGTGTATTTCATATTTAAGTTAAAGCATACACATGTCTATTGTAAGCATATATTGAGTATCATTATATATATGCATGTACAACTACAGCAGATATTCAATATGGTATATTAAAGTGTTACTTTCTAAAGGTGCAATATGTGTATCACTGTATGTGGGGTATACCTCTCACGGATGTGCAGACAAATATTCTGTGCACAATCCGCTTCTTATATTCTGCATTGGCAAAGATGATCACTGTACAGCGCCATTTTGTCTGGTACCAGTGCTCTTTCCTCTGCTAACTATAGCAACCAGCTGATTAGCTGAGACTGTTCAGATTTGGGTAGTGGTTAGGGCACTGGCCTCCTAAGCCAGATGTCCTGACGTCAAATCCATGCCAAGCTATTTGGTTCACACAACATTTTAAAATGCCTTTTTTGGTTGCTCAAAAATTGTGATAGTATATAATCGGTTGTAAAGTTCCTTTACACGAGATAAATTTATATAGGGTAATCTAAAATGATTTTGTATGCATCTTTAGTTTTTTTCTTTTGTAAATACTACTCTTATTTTTGACCAACTAGGAAGAATTGTCAGTTAACCATGCAGTCTGTGCATGGATTCTAGTCATGACCCTTAGACTGGTGTCCTGACCTCTCCCCTAATCTGTACAATGTACCCATAAAATTGCCAATTTTGGACATGCAAGGTAGAATCCCTGCCATGTCCTAACATATATGAACAACCAGCACTAAACATTGTATAATATATTAAGGTGTAGACCCGACCCCTACAATTCATAACATCAATAATTTTTCCAATTACAAATTGGGACTTTCCTCAACAAGAGTACATTATCTCCAATGCAGCTTTAGACTATACCATACAGTGCAGCATCATGGGGATGTCTCAATATTTGTTTCTGCAGCATAGGTTTGAATCAGAACAATTTGAGTTTACGTTGTAACCATCTGTGAGCTTTTATTCTCTGTTATCCATCTATTCACAATGTATATTTGTAAAATGAAATTGAATAAAAACACAAAACATTTGTTTCCATTGACATGTTTTTAATATGATTGTAAAGTGTTACCAGTGTATATTCTTATATTCTCTGGTTTATAGATCCCATATTAGAGACTGTTCAAATATTTTCAATGTACACCTTACCAAGCAAATTTGAGGTCTCTTCTAAAAGTTTATCGCATCAAGTGCATATATACTATATCATACAGCAATTACTCTGTTGCATAAAGGCAAGGATTAAGAAAACGAGAAAAAAAAACACTTGGAAAATTGATTAAATCATTGGTTTTCTCTTAGAATGAAAATCAAGGATTTCAAAAATCTATTTCTAGGTATTTTATTTATAACCCATTAATCATTCCTAATTCAATAAATGACTCTGTTCACCAATTTCTCAATATCAGAAATGTACAGTTATCTCAGAACTCATAGAATAGATTTGTTCCGTTTTGCAACGAAACTCTTCATGTGTTCTGTGTCGCATTAAATTTGCCCGTCTATTAGGAAAGCACGCCCTCCCGTGTAGGACGCCTCCAGCCACACAGGAGGTAGGGCTCACGGGACCTTGACCCAGGGAGGCTTGCCCCTCGCTCACTGCCTTTTTACTCCAGTGGAGACATGCTTGACATCTTCTTATAGTTTCATGCAAAGAAGTGGCATATAGGTGATTTCTTGGCATTGCTTTCATATGTATCCAATGCGTCACTATTCCGTAATAGATATCAGCTTTTTAATAGGGAAAGAATAGAGGAACAATTGTAATTCTCTATTTTCACCCACTTTCCCTCGATCCCAAATAAAATCCCCATAATCAAAGGATGGAACAACCATAGCCTTATATATTGCCAATGCAGTGTCATTGTCAACATGGATTCTTACTTTACCGAGCTTATTAACTTTGTGTCTTATATTAGACACTGCTTGTTTCCTGTGACTCACAAAGGATAAACCGGGATCCAGAGTGATTCCAAGGTATTGAAAAGTTTCACATCTGTCTAATGTAACATTATTCATAGTAAAAACAGGATTATCATTATGTACATTGTTATAAACCATCCATTTTGTTTTTTTCTCATTAACAGTTAGGCTGTTGTCTTTACACCAGGAGGCAATTTTATCTAAGCTTGTTTGCATTTGAGCAGGAGAAGTGACAGAGATGACTATCATCAGCATATAATACAATATCGAAATCATGTAATTAAGGCAAAGAGTTAATGTAAATTGAAAATAACACAGGACCTAGCACGGAACCTTGTGGTACTCCATATACAATAGGATTTTCATTAGATAACACATTATTAGCGACTGTACGTTGTGTCCTGTTCGTCAGATAGCTTTTGCACCAGGAGCAAGTATTTTCACTAAGACCAAAACCAGCCAACTTTTTTAACATAATTACAAGGGATATCGTGTCAAATGCCTTTTTATAATCGAGGTATAGAGAGTAGGTAGGCTAATTGTTTAAGACATTGTTCAAAATATTAAAGACATTGTTCAAAACATTTTAAGGGACAAACCATGCCGTTTTATATTAAATCTAACTTTTATCTACAAAATAACCAATATAATTATTGTCATATCAACACACCAGTAGTGGATACCTGGTGACCTATAATATTTAAGAGCAATGGCATACCAAGGGATAACATATTTAGAGATAAACACGCCAGAGCGTTATCTCCTAATGGCGGCGAATTTTAATGCAACAGCGCCATCTTCATTTGGTAGGTAGGCCTACTCTTAAGACTATTTTGTGTTAAGATAACGATTCTTTAAGATGTTTGTTGGAAGCTATCACAGACGTGCCTGACATGGTGTACACGACTGAGGGAGGGGGCCAGATAAAGAGGGACAGGAGAAGGAGCAGGATATCCAGACACTGAACCTTTACCAAAAAAAGCATATAACTATTTGGATATCTTTAAACAAAGGATATCCCAAGATTTTCACATTGTTAAAATCCCTCTCATCAGATTGTGAATAATATGTTGTGTGGGGCAGAGCTCCTTCCCTTTGAAGTAGATTGATAATCAGTAAGGATATAGTATTTGTTTTAAGGGTATGGCATATGTGTCGTGCATTATGGTAGATACATGTGTATAGGTGCTAACGAGGATATGCCACAATATTTCATTCCAATTGTAATATGATATGGTACAGTTTACGTAGAGCATACACAGCCCACACTGTGACTGTGTTTCTGGTCATTCGAAAGCTACCTCAATTTCAATTTCAATTTGATGGCTGCAGGGTCTGATAAATAAAATACATATGTAGAGTTTATGTTTATTTGTCAACAGTTATTTAATATATCATATTAAATGGGTGTCATCGGAGGGATAGTCTGTGGTACATAATACCAGATAAACATATTGCACAATTACTTTTCAGATCATGTGTGTATGATGTGTCAAGATGTCTGATGCATAAAAAGAAAACATTTTATTTGATTTCTTTTTCCATAAATGACATAGTAAATGTTATGATAGCAGATGTAATGCCAACGGACCTATAAACAATATTGTCACAGTCCTCGGACATTGGCTGATCAGTCCAATATATACATGTTCCTCCTAGTTCCAAAAAGTAGAAACTGTCAGACTGTAGGGGTTTCAGAATCCAGCTAAATCCTGTAAATTACCTTTATGAACAATCATAGAGGTATACAAGCTTTGGCTCCGACAGAACCTTTGAACACCATCAGTGTTTTATTATGTCAACAACAGACACAGACATGCCAAGATGGTACCCTTCTAGGTTTCCCCTAAGTGTCTCTTCCACCCTCTTGTAGAAAGTGTCCAGGAGTGTAAGATGAACCTCTCTGCTTCTCGTTTCTTCAAGGATCTTCCACAGGGAGTTGCTGGCAGACTTCATTAAGTTCATGTGGTCAGAGACATACTCTTCAGTCGCTGCTGAATCTTAAGGGAAAATATTTAAATTCAGAATTGGGTATTTTTTCGGATACAGATACATTGTATATTCATTAATCAGCACACTACTTACATATGAATATTTAATTAGACAATGACCATCCAAATACGCAATGACTTTCGGTGGACCTTTAATTTATTATGTCTAAACACTTTACTCAGAAGTCATGCATCATGTTTGCAGTATATGCATGCAAAAGACTACTTCTCTTCATACATGTATTGATATAATTGTATGCCTTGTTTCTTACTTTCCCTTCCACCAGCCTGCATCCACTTTTTGGTGAATGGACATGGTATGTCATACGTCTTTATGTCAACCAGATGAAGGCTTTGATTCAGCCCTGATCCTGGATCTTGAAATGGTGCTCTAATGTCAGCTTCAGTCCTCAAGATACAAGCATACACTTGGGCAAACTCATATTCCTCCTGAGAATTTAGATGCATAAAATCAATAGTACTAAATATGGATTGGTTTGATAGAAATCATGTAGTACATTAGATATTTAATATTCGGTTTATACCACTATAGACAACATGGTGCCTCAAACATTCATGTTCATTTCTCATTATGATTAGGCCATATGATTAATCACTTAGTGAGTTACTCGGCAGCCTTATTATTAATTAATATTACAGTGCCAATGCTTCATGTGTGTATTAACACCTTTGGGTCAGCATGGTGCATAAATGCAGCACTGGCAAGTTACTCACTGGTGCTTTGCAACTGTATCGTGGCAACAAAATAAAAGCCTAATTTGATCGTTTCCGCCCAGTTTCTGGACATCTCCCATAATCTGAAGCTTATGTCCTGTAATATTAGACTGTACTCTCTATAATGTAGCAGTTCTACACTGACTCTAACCTACATGAGATTATGTTAAATTCCATACATGGTCAGGCTTATTGTTACTTAAAGATGGGTTAGGAGCTAATTTGGGGTCGATTTTTATTTTTCATTTAAAGAATTGTGTTCATAATGTCCATATGAATATGTGTGCAGCTTTTAAATCATTCTGATTATTACAAATGCATTAAATATGACGAAAATCAGGTCGGGAGTAAGTGTATGACTGATTTTATAAGCTACACACATATTTTTATGGACATTATGAACACTAATATGTTCTTTAAATGAAAAATTAAAATCGACCCCAAATTAGCTCCTAACCCTTCTTTAATCTGGCACTGTCTAGATATGCACTGATAACAGCTGTCATGTGGGTACCAGTGAACCCTAGTGGAAAACATTTAAGACCAATGAAATAATTCCCTGGTCCATACTGCTGAATTCTTTGGGTGCATTATCGAACAACTGGCAATAATTGTGATAGATGTTATCAGTGCTTATATCACCAATACCAGACCAAGCTATGGCCGCCCACATTTACATTGGTTTAAACAATGAACACTGTATTTCAATCCCCTTGTGAAGTAACCCATGGTCATATTTCACAGCGGTTTGTTCGCATTTGAACGGCATATAAAGAAGCTATTTCAGCTGATTTAGGCTCTTTTCCCTGTAATAACTTGATTTGAATCGAAAGAAGGTAAAAAGAAAAAAATACAAAGGATCGCTCATTTTAGTCTATTGACTGGCCTCATGAAATACAGACACGCAACTTAAACATAAAATAACCCAAGGCAAACCAACATATCAACTAATGATCAACATGCATTTTTGAATTGAAGGTGATTGCTTTGCTACCAACCAATACCAAGAGAAACCTTTTCAGCCATGGGCCCATAGCCTCAGAAACCTACGGGCCCGCACCTAAAACTGTGGGCCCAGAATATATATTTTACTTTTCTTGATCAACGTGATCTTCTCTTTACAAAGACATATAACATGACTATATTGATAAAGACATATTCTCCTCAAACTCCCCCCCCCCCCCCCCCATGCACCTCTGTGGGCCACCCGGGCCCATAGGTAGGTAATTCTTCAGAAACCTGCGGGCCGGGACCCAAAACTACGGGCCATTGGCTCGCGGGCCAGTGTTAGTGTCTACCCCTGAATACTATCAAAATAATCATGTTGAATAACTGAGTGTACCTGGTTGATAATTCCATCATCGTACATATCTTTGACAACTTTAAAAGCTGCAAAAAATGTTGTCTGTTTGTCGGTTGCTAACGGTGGAGAGTTTGCAAGGATGGCGATTATTAATCTTGCACCTGGAACATAATACGTTCTAATTGCTTAAAAAATTGACTATGATGTACATCTATAAATTTTCCCTATGACTTAGGAAAATTGAACTGTCAATTCATTTAATTGATTGAGATGACTGACTGAATTTGTTTGGCTAATTGTATTTGTATCTAGTAAAGCATAAAATTGACTGACCCAAAATAATGCCTTTTAAATGTCCCTTTACTTCTCTATCCTTAATTATATGTATCAAAGATGGGGTTTTTACCTTGTTTTAGTTCCTTTCCTCGACAATGTAGAAAGTCAATCCAGTCTTGAGCACCAATTGCTTTTGTAGCCACATCAGGATAGTGTGGATTTGTACTACAACCCTTAGGGGGACTAAAATGCACAGCATGCCTTATAATGTTGGGACAGGAGTCAGTAACTAATCATTATGATTGGATCAACTCATCCAATTACAATTACAATTCAATTCCACAAAGGATTTTCAAATGAATTCAATTTGAATCAAAGTTTCAGATTTTGAATCTGAAATTATGAAAGGCAACATAAAATACCTTATCATGTTTGGTCAGGCAGATATTTCATAAAGATAACAATGGTTCCATATGGATCACAGAGAGTATATAAACTTATGTTTAAGCCTATATCATATTAATCAAATTATGATAAACACTAACCGCTGAGATAGCCATTGAATGGCACTAACGCTGACACCAAGGTCCACACTGTTATCTGGCACCACTTGGGTGTAGAAACTACCAACAACATACTGCAGTTTTACTGAGCCTTCCTTCCATCCTGTTAACTCACTCAGCCTTTCTGAAAATGGTACCAACAGTCTATATAATAAATGCAGCAATTTGTAGATTTAAGGTAAGGATATATTGGGTATATGCCTAAGGCTATGCTTGAGTACTGTGCCATTAGCCTTACCTTCAACTTTGTGGATGTTGTCGAATTTGGCCAAATCATTGAATATCCATTCAAAAGTAGACACCTCAGATGAAAGTTCACCTACAAGAGTCCCAGCAAGCATGTATCAAGTCCAATCAGCATGAAATAAAACATTTTTGTAAGTGTAGCTAGTGGGAAAAATAGGACTTACGAAATAGTCTGTCATTTTTCTTTCGTCAGAAGGGGCCTGGGATACAGAATCTAAATCTTTTGGAATTTTCATTCTATCTTTTATAAAACCCTAGGAATTTTAAAGTAAGCATTGGAAAAATTGGAGTCAAATGACCCTCAGAGCCTGTCATACCTTGACACTAATTGAGCTTTGATTTGGCTGAGCTACAGATAACCAGTTGAATATGTCATTTAGGCTTACATTAATATGATCTACCACATGAAATACATGGAGCGTGTGACATACAATCAATTTTTTGTATACTGTTGCTTCTAGTATGAGTATTGAATGGGGATTTTTTAAAACTGTGTTATGCAACAGGATTTTCACCACACTGGTGGGCTGCTGGTGTTCTGTTTTTTGCCACCAGTGTCAAAGTTCTCAAGTATATAGTTGGTTCTAGTATGTATATCAATTTGAAATAAGAACTGCTGTGTATCAGGGTTCTCCCCACACTCTAGGTAGACCAGCGGGCCACTGGTGAGCTTTTGACTGCTTTTTGCTATTTGCCAAACACCTCTAGAGGATGAGAAAGCGTTACATCCGCTACCGTTGTGATCTGGGAACAACTGAGAGCATTACCCAATTGTTTCCTTTTCACCATAATAACATGTTGGGCAATATTACATACTAGTGACAACCCTCAGCATTTATAGTTTCATAGAATTTTCCATGTTTTTTGATATACCCTATCATAATCCCAACTAAAATATCAGGTACTTTTCCTAACTGCAGTCACTCACGTTGCGTATGGCTGGATAGGCTTTTCTCTTCTTATTCAAAGTCTAGGTCAAGAGGAGAGCTTCATGAAGGTACTTCTGGGGCCCATGTAGCCAGCAGTGCACCAAATCACTCACCTGCGCAGGGGCTCGCCTCACGAATTCTGGGCTATCAGGACAAGTATCCTCCGGACATCTACCCTCCAGACATCTACTCCCTGCCATCTACTCAACAATATGGGCATGCAGACTCAACCATGGGCATATGGAAAGGTCCAAGAGGGTAGATGTCCAGGGGGTGGAAGTCCAAGGGGGTATAAGTCATAAAGGGTGGATGTCCTAGGGGGTAGAAGTCCTAGGGGGTGGATGTCAAAGGGGGTAGATAGCAAGGGGTACATCTCCGGGGGGGGGGGGGTACATATCCAGTGGGTACTTGTCCTAGAACCTCTGGGGTATCAGCATCAAGACACTGCACCCAGTTAGAAAAGGGTCAACTATGATGAATTTATAAAGTAGTTCACCATGTACACAGTACATGTATTAAAACGGTGAGAGCATCATAAAGGCCGTTTTATCATGAAGAATGTATGATGGTGTATACAGTCTCATCCTTATATGCACAAATACTGCTGCTATAAGAAAGATGATATGTAAGGTTACCACTGGTTACCTGAACACGCTGCTATCATGGGGACAGAATTAAGGCCATCTGCTGCTCCATAGTCAACCACCTTGAATGATGCATCACCTCGATTTTCATTCAAAGACTCTTGAAAAGAAATTATCTCAGAACAGTGATAGTAATTCTTAATTGAGAATTGAAGGGTACACTTTCCTTGAATCACAATTATACTGGGTCATATTACCTCAAGGTGATAACTTTAAGAATAGATGAGAGAATCATGAGAGAAACTTAAGCTATTACCGGTACGTTGAGTTAGCAATATATTGAAAATGATTAATGTTGAAAAGTGTAAATTCATGCGAATGTAGAATTGAGCACAAACTTGCAGCGGCTTGAACATGAGGTGTCACAAACTTAAGTATATTCTGTTGAAATAGACTCAGTTTGCTGTAGCCTTCTGGGTGGTGGACAAACATTCCACTGTCCTGTCCTACTTCTGCCATGTCGAAAATATCAGAGTCGTCTTAACAGTTTAACAGGTTGATACATGATACCATCACTTAAATTGGGGACAATGGACAGAAACTGATATACCTGACCTGACACAGCTGACCTACCAATGAGGCCAGGTTGTATACATAATGCCTTATTACACTGCAAAAAGGGTGTTTAGATCCTAAACACAATCATGCCCCTTATTTCTCCAAACAATATTATCCTATAAACATGTTTAGGCCAATAGTATGTTTAGCTCAGTGCTTAGAAATTAATGTGTTTAGGAGGGCAAAGTGTTTAGAAATCAATGTGTTTAGGAGAATAAAGTGTTTAGGAAATCAATCATTTAGCATATTATTTTGCTTATCTATCAGGTGTTAAAGGCTAAAGGTAGTAGAGACATGTAGATGTTTTTATGTTTAGATATTTGTATTTAGATGAATTCATATTTGTTTCATTGTTTCTTGACGAGACTACTAGTATGTGTTTAATGTATTAAAACCTAAACACTACATGTTTACATCCTAAACACCTACCCTTCATACTGTTTGAATACTAAACATCTAAACTTATTTAACCTTACTGTTTAGGTGCTTAAAATTAAAGTTTTTAATTTCTAAGCAAAAGGATTTGAAGACACAAATCTAGTAAAAATTAAGGTTTAGAACCTAAAGATTTTTTGACCTAAACATGTTTAAAACTTAGTAAAATGTTAAGATTTTAAACATGTTTAGACCTAAACATGTTTAAAACCTTCTTTTTTTTGCAGTGTAGTTGTAAAATACAGTATAACGTAGTTGCATTATAATCCAAATGGCACATATCAATTTCAACTAGGTCCTACCCACAATGCTAAATACAAGATTTCTTTTTCTTCAAAATTTAGTTTCAACACGGATACTTATCCAAAGACGAAGTGCTTATATAGGTCAACACGGTAAGGACCAGGATTGCAGTAGCATTGAATTGATGAGGGCACTTTGAAAAGTCACTATAGTAAGTGGGTGACACATCTCAGTAAGCAAGAAGGACATACTAGGGCGACTAGGGAGCCACGTGAGTAGCTTATAGACTGATCTGATTTACCCCGACCGTCACCCCGGCGTCTACCACTACTCGCCGATGAACTTTTACTACTAGCCCCTACTAGTCTGGCGTGTTTAGTACCCATGTACCCAAGGTGAAAATTAGAGAGAGCGGTATCTACCCCTACAAACGGGTCCTCCCCCTCATCAACAACACACTTGTCGGCCTTAGCCCGAATAGCCGCATCATAGTTAACCAAGGCCCTGAGATCATAAATCCCCTCACTAGACATGTAGCAACATAAATCATGTGATCACGAAGGCCCTTAGAAGGGACACCTTTGTCAACTAACTGATCAATCAACAATGACAGTAAAACAAGAAGTTTCTCAGAAGTGTCAATGGGGTTGGCTTTTTCCTGTCACCCTCAGGGAGAAATTTGAGAATATCAAACTTACTCCTCCGCTTTTCAGTATGGCGGAGAAGCTGGGCAACCAGGTCACCACCCTGGTTATCCTGGTTAGAGTAGTCAGGAGTAAAGTAGTCATGTTGGTGTTGACTGATGCCTTGCTGAGGGTGGCTGTGTTGATGTGGAGTAGGCCTAGGCCTATCCCTGGCCTGAGACCTGTCTAACTGGATCTGCAACTGCTGCATCTGCAACTGCATTTGCTGCAACTGTTGATGTTGCTGTATATACAGAGGGTGCTGGGTGACAGGGGGTGGCTGTGTATGCTGTGTAGAGCCCTGGCCAGCGGCAGCTCGATCAGCTGATGGCACCCCGGATGACCAACTAAAATCCAAATTCACAAAGCTAGCGCCCTCAGTAAGGCTACTCCCCGGGGGCCAAACGCTATCACCCGGGTGTTTGGCGCTAACTCGCGGGCGTGGGAGAGGCTCAGAATGTACATATTTACCAGTTTGTTGCCCTTTGAACGCTAAAAACTGCTGAAACTCCTCCCAGAGAGACTGATCCTCACCGTCCGCGCCGCTCCCGGGTGTACCGCCATGTTGGTTGATGTTGGTGTCCGCGGCCGCGTTCGAGTCCGCACCATGGTGAGGGGTATTCACCGCTGGTCTATGGCTGTCCGCGTGCCGCACGTCGGCTACCATCATCGATTCCGCGTTATCGTTCCTCACCATGGTAGATTTCGGACCATCGAACTCCTCCCGGACTTTTTTAATGTATGCGGCACCCTGAGCGACCTGATCATCGATGGTCGCATTTGCGGCACGGGCCTCCTCTAACTGAACCTGTAAGTCTCTTACTTTCCTTTGTCGCAGCAGAACGGCTTCCTTCTGCTGCTTCACCCCCAGGGAATGGATCAGGTGGTTGATTGTCGCAGCATACACATCGTCGGATGCGACCTTCTCCCCCGCGGCGTCATCCTCATCCCCGGGGCTCTCCTCCCCGGGCTCTCTGCTCTGTTGGCGGGACTCCGAGCTCTCCTCCCCGGGAGCTGTTTCACTACCGGTCTCTTCGCGGTCCGGCTGGGTCGTCATGGTCCGACATGACCATGGTCGGGGACATGGGCTGATCCGGAATCTGCTGCTTCCTTGCTCCATTAGGTGCCTCACATGCGGGGCACACCTTATTGTTGCCATTAAAGGTTGCCCCACAATCCTGGTTAGTACAAACCACCATGATTGAAAAAACCAACCTGTTCCTCCCTTGGGAACTGAATTGGAAGTGCGCGAATTGGCGGCAATTCCCTAGGTGGTGGAGAGCACCCTGGAGGTAGTGGGTGGAACTACCACCTAACATTAGTTTAGCATTTGGTGGGCACACAATATATACCCATATTTTCTATAAGCAACCATGGTACACATTTACCTTTTCCTACCCTACACATTTATCAAAACTTGGTGTCATTTTTCAAAATGGCGCTTATTGCGTTTTGGAACCAAACTCTTCAATTAGTAATTCAATAAATGACTCTCTGTTTACCAATAGCTCAATATCAGAAATCTACAGTTATCTCAAAACTCATGAAATACATTTGTTGCGTTTTGCAACAAAACGCTTCATGTGCTCTGCAGCACTTTACTGAGCAGATACCACATTGGTGGTAATGGAAGAAATACAAAGCCTCTGTGCAGCCAAGACTATGCAATAGATATATACTGTCAGGCTGTTCAGTTTAACTACAAGAATATGCTATATAGAATGAAATGAGATTGAAAATTATGGTAAAAAATATTGATGAGAATGTAAAACCTGAATATAATGATAAAACACCCCCAAAAAAGAAAAGGTTGGTCTGACTGCTGTGCAAGCATGCCCGCAGACAGACGTTAACAGCGCAATCTTAACACCAAATTAAGACCGTCTTAATTATCTTAAAATTAGTCTTAATCTCATCTTAACCTATCTTAATCCTATCTTAAACTACACATTCCATTGTAGGAAAGGCAAGTCGACTAGTATGTAATAGGGGGCTCCCCAGGAAACTGGGGTGAGGAAGGGTGAGATTAGTGCGAGCATTGCCCATAGCGCAAGGTAGGGTGAGCCCTGTGTGTAGAAGCTCACCCTATGTGCTAGACTGGGCAAGCCTTGTGCCTATAGCCTCCTCTGTCCTAACCCACACTGAGGGTGACCCTCTGGTCTGTGTGCTGGCACACCACATTACCCAAGGTCCCCCAAGCATGCACACCAGTATCTAGTAGGTTGTGTATTGCCATGGTGGATAAATAGAGGTTCCTTTATATGGCCACCCAACACAGATCAGATAGTATAGTGGTCATCACTGGCGCTTTGTATGTGAAAGGTCCAGGGTTCAAGACTCGGCCATGTCAACCTACCCACCATTTTTTTCTTATTTTTACTAATGTAACTTTACAATTGTCCACAAAATACATGTCACTGGTCTATTGTTCTTAAAACAAGGGGCAACTGGGAGAACTCACATCATAGCTGCATAAGGGCTTTCCTTATGCTACTGCAAGCCCCTCTTGTAACTCTTCCACAGTGCCACACAGTCCCAGCCATCAAGCCTGGATTTGGGCAACATCCCAGCAAATTGGCGTCAGTTAGCTCCAGCCTGAGCAAGGGTATGACACCAGGTGTTCAAAACGTGTACATGGTGTCAGCATGGTGTCAGGCTCTGACTGACTCAACCTGACACTTGGTAGTAAGATGGTGTCAGGCTCAGGCTGACTCAACCTGACCCTTGGTAGAAAGATGGTGTCAGGCTCAGGCTGACTCAACCTGACACTTGGTAGTAAGATGGTGTCAGGCTCAGGCTGACTCAACCTGACCCTTGGTAGAAAGATGGTGTCAGGCTCAGGCTGACTCAACCTGACACTTGGTAGTAAGATGGTGTCAGGCTCAGGCTGACTCAACCTGACACTTTATTCACATCAATGTTAATGTAGTCTTCTTGAAGCTTCTTGTTGTGTGGCATATATTAACTAGTGTGTTTTGTCTTGTGCCTGGTCTCCACATCATAGTGTATCCTTTCCTCTATTACCACTTCATTCTGGAAAAAAGAAGATGGGTAATTCAGATATCCTGTGAATGAGATAATAGTGAAACTAAGTAATTTGTACATGTGTATAGATTTTGTGTATAAGAACCTTCACTTATCTGCAAAACTCAAAATACATGTACTAGCAGAGCAAGCTACCTACCTCACATCCTTCCTCCTGTGTCTCCTCCTGGTAACTGCCACTTCTATCATGAACAAAGGGATTTGAAAGTTGAAGGATTGACCAATCAGAAGAGTGATATGCATAGTGTGAGCTTGCCTGAGCTTGAGCTAGGTGATGAGGTAGGAGCATTGACCAATCAGAGAGAGGCTGACCTCAGGTGATATATGTAGTGTGAACTTGCGTGGGGTTGAGCTGGCTTGAGCTAAATGTGATGTCACCTCTCCTCATACAGTAGGTGAATGCATTGAGATGTATTACTGTTATGTGCGGAATTACTATCTGTTTCCCATAATTATATGTTACCATATAAGTCACTGAACATCATAATTTTATATTCCTGTGAAACTAAAGCTGGGGGTTGTGTTAATGATTTGTAAAATCTAGATAACCCCTCTGCAGTGCTATATCCCATAGGCAAAATAGATAGTCTTTTCTGAGGTAAATATGTATATAAAATCAGATTGATGTCAATCATTATATTCCCTAAATGCAAATGTTAACTCACAGAAAAATGCAGGTTGATACATGTGATAAAAGTATTGAAATCAATATATATTCTATCTAATCTCTCTGTAGAGTATACATTCAATGTACAAGGGATACAGATTCCATGGTCTCTCAGTGCTTACAGATTCGTGAGGATGAGTGAGATCTGTGGCAGCTAACCCACAGCTCACGCATCCTCACACCTTGTATTGGGACTACGATTACTCTAACTCAAGACTGACTCATCTTCACTCAAACCAACGCAAACTGTGGGTTACATTTGAGTCAGGAGGTGTGAGCTTGGGTGAGCTTTGAGGAGGCTCACGCAGAGCTGACTCATTCAGACACCTAGTGCTTAACGCAAAATAGGCTAACCCAGGCTCACGCAGGTTCACCCTAGCCCACGCCAGTTTGCTGGGATGGCAGAGAGCTAGATAGGGCTAGCACAAGATTCAGGCTTGTGTGAGGGCAATGCTAGGCACAAAAGGTTAAAACATTCCAAAGTAATACATATAGGTTCCTTAGATATCCCAACCTTGTACTCACATGGTAGTCTAGTAGTCATCACAGTCACCTTGTATCCCAAAGGTCCAGGGTTCGTGACTCAGCCATGTCAACCTTCCCACCATTTTATCTTCAATTTTCTATTTTTATGAAGAAAAAATGGTGGGTAGGTTGACATGACCGAGTCACGAACCCTGGACCTTTGGGGTACAAGGCAACAGTGCTGACCAGTATACTACAGTGTGGGTGTGAGGTGTTGACAGGTAAGTAACTGATATATACTGCACACTGGACAACCCCACACCTTGTGCAAGCCCTCACCCACCTCTCACCCAAGCTCCCCCACCACTAGCTAGCCACTGGGCGGGATTGGGTGGGCATGCGGAAGGGCTAGGGCACCTCAGCCAAAGCTCACACTACCTCACCCCTTGAGCTAGGCACAAAAGTAGTTCGCCCTAGCTGGCACTAGCATGCTCTAGCCTCACCCAAGTTTCCTGGGTCTGCCCCCCAACCCCCGATTTTTTTCTTTCTGCCTTAGATTAAGACATTTAAGATGTAAGCTTAAGATTGCGCTGTTAACGTTTTTTGCACACCCGAGAGTTATCCCGCATTTGCGCTGTGCAATGCCTGCATGAGGGTATACCTGCATCTAACCCTCAGCTTAAAGATGGTGTATCAGCTAAAATTTCGTGACTTTTTAATCATGCCATATTGCTATTGCATATCCTATCCTATATATACTCCCTAAATTTTAAAACAATTGGCAGAGTCTAAATCCATAAGATTAACACATTTAGGGCAATCATTTTTGCTGTAGGTCGACACTAAAACTCCCTATGTTGTGGTATTGCATGGCTCATTGCTTTCTCTACCAGGCTAGTTTCCCCCTTACTCACCTGGGGGAGTGACTCAGTGAGGTGAATAGGCTTTATTGTTAATTATCTCAAATCATATATTTATAGACAATTATCTTGCAAATACTGGGTAATGTTTATCAGCTAAACTTGTATTAGAACCCATAGCATTCCCTTTAAGGAAAAAGTTTGGGAAGTGTACTAGTTGATACACCATCTTTAACTTTTAGGCATGATATAGTGCTTTATTCTGTTTTGCCTTTGTCGTCATGGTGCATGAATGCAGCCCTAGCAACTCGCCAGTGCTGCATTCATGCTCAGACAGGATTTATATACTGTACCAAGAAAGGCCTGCATAATGCAGCAATGCAATTGCAGTGTGTTGGTGTGTCACATTGACAAATGCTGCTTTAAAGCAACATGCCGTGTTTAAAGGGTTAAGGGACATACAAATTGACCAGTCACACATATGAAAGTACCACTAAATCCACATCTATAGTAGTAAGAAAGTATCAACAGGCATCATGAATTACTTCCCAGTGCTGCATTGATGCATCACAGCAGCAAATGGGCAAAATATTAAGCTATAATCTTAATATATGATCTTATGCAGCTTGTATCCGCCACCTAGTGTCACATACCCAAACTATGCTACCTGAGTTTTGCCTTTAAAGTATATGCCCTAAGCCCATATCAGATAAAATAAACATCTAAAAGTAAAGAAAAAGAAGAAAAAAACGGGCGTTGGGGGCAGAGCCTCCCATTACATACTAGTTAACAAGGCTATCCTATGATGGACTAAGTTCTGGTGGCGCCATCTTCATTTGGTGGGTAGGCCTACTCTTAAGACTATTTGTGTTAAGATAACGGTTCCTTAAAGATGGTGTATCAATTAGAACACCTCCCAAACTTCTTCCTTAAAGGGAATGCCATGGGTTCTAATACAAGTTTAGCTGATAAACATTACTCAATATTTGCAAGATATTTGTCTATGAATATATGATTTGAGATAATTAACAATAAAGCCTATTCACCTCACTGACTCAGTCACTCCCCCAGGTGAGTAAGGGGGAAACTAGCCTGGTAGAGAAAGCATTGAGCAATGCAGTACCACAACATAGGGAGTTTTAGAGTCAACCTACAGCAAAAATGATTGCCCTACATGTATAATCTTATGGATCTAGACTCTGCCAATTGTTTTAGAATTTAGGGAGTATGTATAGGATAGGATATGCAATAGTAATATGGCATGATTAAAAAGCCAGGAAATTTTAGCTGATACACCATCCTTAAGATGTTTGTTGGAAGCTATCACAGACGTGCCTGACATGGTGTACACGACTGAGGGAGAAGGCCAGATAAAGAGGTACAGGAGAAGGAGCAGGATATCCATACACTGAACCTTTACAAAACAAAAAGCATATAAGTATTGGGATATCTTTGGACAAAGGATATCCCAAGATTTTTACATTGTTAAAATCCCTCTCATCAGATTGTGAATAATATGTTGTGTGGGGCAGAGCTCCTTCCCTTTGAAGTAGATTGATAATCAGTAAGGATATAGTATTTTTTGTAAGGGTATGGCATATGTGTCGTGCATAGATACATGTGTATAGGTGCCACAATATTTTATTCCAATTGTAATAGGATATGGTGCAGTTTACGTAGAGCATGCACAGCCCACACTGTGGCTGTGTTTCTGGTCATTCGAAAGCTACCTCAATTTCAATTTCAATTTCATGGCTGCAGGGTCTGATAAATAAATACATATGTAGAGTTTATGTTTATTTGTCAACAGTTATTTAATATATCATATTAAAGGGGTGTCATCGGATAGACTCGGCCCCCGTCTGTATATACAGACTGGGATGGTGCGGCCATGCGGCCCTACACTCTCCAAGCATAACCTTGACTAAGGATATGCTTGGCGAGTGTAGCGTGTCCAGTCGGCGCCCATGCGCAACACTCTCCAGCAGATCTTTAGTAATGCTGGTGTATGTACCCAATATGTGCTGGGAAACAGTACTGCTAAGCCAACGCCATCCCCAAGCCTGATAAGGCACTGGGTCAGACCCTGCTTGGCCCTGTGGATGGTCACGGTTGGACGGGTCTGACTGCCAGAGACTAGTCATCGGAGGGATTGTCTGTGGGACATAATACCAGATATACATATTGCACAATTACTTTTCAGATCATGTGTGTATGGTGTGTCAAGATGTCTGATGCTTAAAAAGAAAACATTTTATTTGATTTCTTTTTCAATAAATGTCATGGTAAATGTTATGATAGCAGATGTAATGCCAACGGACCTATAAACAATATTTTCACAGTTCTCAGACATTGGCTGATCAGTCCAATATATATATGTTCCTCCTAGTTCCAAAAAGTAGAAACTGTAGGGGTTTCAGAATCCAGCTAAATCCTCCGAATTACCTTCATGAACAATCATAGAGGTATACAAGCTTTGGCTCCAACAGAACCTTTGAACACCATCAGTTTTTTATTATGTCAACAACAGACACAGACATGCCAAGATGGTACCCTTCTAGGTTTCCCCTAAGTGTCTCTTCCACCCTCTTGTAGAAAGTGTCCAGGAGTGTAAGATGAACCTCTCTGCTTCTCGTTTCTTCAAGGATCTTCCACAGGGAGTTGCCGGTAGACTTCATTAAGTTCATGTGGTAAGACACATACTCTTCAGTCGCTGCTGAATCTTAAGGGAAAATATTTAGATTCAGAATTGAGTATTTTATCGGATACAGATACATTGTATATCAGCATACTACTTACATATGAATATTTAATTAGACAATGACCATCCAAATACGCAATGACTTTCGGTGGACCTTTAATTTATCATGTCTAAACACTTTACTCAGAAGTCATGCATCATGTTTGCAGTATATGCATGCAAAATACTACTTCTCTTCATACATGTATTGATATAATTGTATGCCTTGTTTCTTACTTTCCCTTCCACCAGCCTGCATCCACTTTTTGGTGAATGGACATGGTATGTCATATGTCTTTATGTCAACCAGATGAAGGTTTTGATTCAGCCCTGATCCTGGATCTTGAAATGGTGCTCTGATGTCAGCTTCGGTCCTCAAGATACAAGGATACACTTGGGCAAACTCATATTCCTCCTGAGAATTTAGATGCATAAAATCAATAGTACTAAATATGGATTGGTTTGATAGAAATCATGTAGTACATTAGATATTTAATATTCGGTTTATACCACTATAGACAACATGGTGCCTCAAGCATTCATATTCATTTCTCATTATGATTAATCTGGGTGATTAATCAACTGCTACCAACCAATACTATCAAATCATCTTGAATAACTGAGTGTACCTGGTTGATAATTCCATCATCGTACATATCTTTGACAACTTTTAAAGCTGCAAAAAATGTCAGCTGTTTGTCGGTTGATAACGGCAGAGAGTTAGCAAAGATGGCAATTATTAATCTTGCACCTGGAACATAATATGTTCTAATTGCTTAAAATGTGACTATGATGTATATCTATGAATTTTCCCTATGACTTAGGAAAATCAAACTGTCAATTCATTCAATTGATCGAGATGACTGACTGAATTATGTATGATTACTTCATTTCTTTGGCTAATTGTACTTGGATCTAGTCAAGCATAACATTGACAGACACAAAATTATGCCTTATAAATGTCCCTTTACTTCACCATCCTTAGTTATCTGTATTAAAGATGAGCTTTTCACCTTGTTTCAGTTCCTTTCCTCGACAATGTAGAAAGTCAATCCAATCTTGAGCACCAATTGCTTTTGTAGCCACATCAGGATAGTGGAGATCTGTGCAACAACCCTTAGGGGGACTGAAATACACAGCATGCCTTATAATGTTGGGACAGGAGTCAGTAATTGATCATTATGATTGAATGAGTTATGTATATTATACATAACTCATCCAATTACAATTACAATTCAATTCTACAAAAGATTTTTCAAATGAATTCAATTTGGATCAAAGTTTCAGATTTTGAATCTGAATTTATGAAAGGCAACATAAAATACCTTATCATGTTTGGTCAGGCAGATATTTCATAAAGACAACAATAGTTCCATATAGATCACAGAGAGTACAAGATTGAACGTGTGATTTACATCACAAATGACTCAGGGTTAGGGTTATTAAGTGATTGAATTGAGTGATTGAAAGGTGTAAATTAACCTACACCACCACCCACAGACCCTACATCACCACCCACATACTCCAACCCAACATACCCCTACCCCACATACCCCAACCCCACATACCCCAACCCCACATACCCCTACCCCACATACCCCTACCTCACATACCCCGACCCCACATACCCCTACCCCACATACCCCAACCCCACATACCCCAACCCCACATACCCCAACCCCACATACCTCTACCCCACATACCCCAACCCCACATACCCCTACCCCACATACCCCAACCCCACATACCCCAACCCCACTACCCCACATACCCCAACCCCACACACCCCTAACCCAGCAGTCTGTGGTATGGAGAGCTTCTCTCAATTTTAAACCATGAATCGTTATTTTTCTGTTCACACATTAAAATAATTCAAGATAATTCAAGATACTTGAAGAGAAGTATCCAAAAAGGTCTTACAAAAAGCGTCTCACTTAGTGTTACAAGATATCTCTCATTGACTTTGCATGCGAGTTGTGTGGACTGTAATGTAGACTAAAACCGAATCTAGTACTTAAGAGTTTAATTTCTTGGAATCACATTTTACTGAGTTTTTGTGACACCTTTTAAATTGCATATTTGGTGGGGTTGAGATAAGATATTTGCAATATTCTTTGGAGTACTATGTAGGGGAGTGTCTGATTGTTCAAAACCATTTGTCAATATGTCTTTAGGATGAATATTTCCTCGGTAAAATCCACTCTAAAGTTGAGTGACTGACTATCTTGAAAAGGGTGCTCCAAACCGTCGCAAAAGACTCTGGGTGGTAACCCTGAGTCAATAAACTTATGTTTAAGCCTATATCATATTAATCAAATTATGATAAACACTAACCGCTGAGATAGCCATTGAATGGCACTAACGCTGACACCAAGGTCCACACTGTTATCTGGCACCACTTGGGTGTAGAAACTACCAACAGCATATTGCAGTTTTACTGAGACTTCTTCCCATCCTGGTAACTCCCTCAACCTTTCTGAAATTGGTGCCAACAGTCTATATAATAAATGCAGCAATTTGTAGATTTCAGGTAAGGATATATTGGGTCTATGCCTAAGGCTATGCTTGAGTACTGTGCCATTAGCCTTACCTTCAACTTTGTGGATGTTGTCGAATTTGGCCAAATCATTGAATATCCATTCAAAAGTAGACACCTCAGATGAAAGTTCACCTACAAGAGTCCCAGCAAGCATGTATCAAGTCCAATCAGCATGAAATAAAACATTTTTGTAAGTGTAGCTAGTGGGAAGAAGTTTACGAAATAGTCTGTCATTTTTCTTTCGTCAGAAGGGGCCTGGGATACACTAATTGAGCTTTGATTTGGCTGAGCTACAGATAACGAGTTGAATATGTCATTTAGGCTTACATTAATATGATCTACCACATGAAATACATTGAGCGTGTGACATACAATCAATTTTTTGTATATTGTTGCTTCTAGTATGAGTATTGAATGGGGATTTTTTTAAACTGTGTTATGCAACAGGATTTTCACCACACTGGTGGGCTGCTGGTGTTCTGTTTTTTGCCACCAGTGTCAAAGTTTTGAAGTACATAGTTGGTTCTGGTATGTATATCAGTTTGAAATAAGAACTGCTGTGTATCAGGCTTCTCCCCACACTCTAGGTAGACCATCTACTCAACGATATGGGCATGCAGACTCAACCATGGGACTGTGGATGAGGTGGATGTCCCCGAGGGTAAAAGTCAAAGGGGAAGATGTCCAAAGGGGTGGATGTCCAAGGAGGTAGAAGTCCTAGAGGGTGGATGTCCCAGGGGGTAGAAGTCCTAGGGGGTGGATGTCAAAGAGGGTAGATGGCAGGGGCTACATGTCCAGGGGGGTGCATGTCAAGAGGGTACTTGTTCTAGAACCTCTGGGGTATCAGCATCATCGTAAGACACTGCACCCAGTTAGACAAGGGTCAGCTACACTTGCTGCTATCAGAAAGATAATACTTTAGGTTACCTGAACATGCTGCTATCGTTGGGACAGAGTTTAGGCCATCTGCTGCTCCATAGTCAACCACCTTGAATGATGCATCACCTCGATTCTCATTCAAAGACTCTTGAAAAGAAATCCTCTCAGAACAGTGATATTGATTTCTAAATTGATAATTGAAGGGTACACTTTCCTTGAATAACAATTATGCTGGGTCGTATTGCCTCAAGGTGATCACTTTAAGAATAGATGAGAGAATCATGAGAGAAACTTAAGCTATCACCTTGAGTTAGCAATATATTGAAAATAATTTATGTTGAAAAGTGTAAATTCATGCGAATGTAGAATTGAGCACAAACTTGCAGCAGCTTGAACATGATGTGTCACAAACTTAAGTATATTCTGTTGAAATTGACTAAGTTTGCTGTAGCCTTCTGGGTGGTGGACAAACAGCGCACGTTCCTCTCCTACTTCTGCCATGTCGAAAATATCAGAGTCCTCTGAACACCTTAACAGGTTGATGCATGATACCATGATGTGGGGACAATGGACAAAAAAACTGATATACCTGACCTGACACACCTGACCTACCAATGAGGCCACCCAGCTAACAAAAAACGTTTTTAGAACGTTTTAAAACGTTTGTTTTTGGTTTGGAAACAAACGTTTGTGTTACAACGTTTTAAAACGTTTGTATATGGTTTGGAAACAAACGTTTGTGTTAGAATGTTTTAAAACAATGGACGTTGCTGCTAAAATACCAGGTTGTGTCTCACGAACTTTGGCCAATGTCAACGTCTCTGACCGGGTGCCATCTCTGACCGGCCTGAATAAAAACGGTTTATTTAGGGCAGATGATGATGAAGATAAATCTACTTTTTTTTTGAGAAAAGGTCATGGTACCTTCTGGGATAGAACTCCAGATCCTCTGATTGCAAAGCAGGCATCATAACCACTACACTACAGATTCTGGTGGAGATCTGAAGAACTGGTGTGTTATTATTCGATACAATTCTTATTGACATATATGCCATGAGAGGTCCCCGAGATAGGGTGTTCTATCGAAAACATACCAAAGTACCTGGCTAAAATAGGACCATAGGTATAGGGAGATATGGCATGTACTAAACTATAGCAAAAACAGAAGTGAAATATCTTTATTATCAACATCAGGAAAGCCATCAGAAGTTGGAACTTGAGTGGTATTTTTACCCGTCTGGTCCCATGCATAAGGGTTGGGGGTGACGGCACCACAGGGCACCAATCTACTACCATATGGCCCTACTGCTACCTAAGCACTGGCTGGAGACCCTTTGAAATAGCCACATGTTCAGGTAGTAGTTGTAACTGTATCATTTCCTCTGTAATGGTGGATGCATATATTACCATGAATGATATATATATTTATATAATTATGTACTATGATATTCCTCTAACTAGTAAGACACTTTTATACATGCCTAGATCATCATCAATGAATGGGTAATCCTAACACAATGTTAGAGCATTACTGTAAAAGAAGTTCAAAGTACTTACAAAACGACTCCAGGGTATATTTACAATATCATCTCGCCACCCCACTGTAACTCCCTACCCGAGAGGGCTAGCTACATAGTGCCATTGCTTTAATGGGGTATGCTCTTATTGTCTTGATAAGAATCCCTTCAGGCTTATATGGTGCCTCAGCCATCAGCCTCGTTAGCTCATGAAGGAGAGCCTGGGACTCCCAATCTATAGATCCTCGGTTCGGTTCTCAGCCTGGCTTTTAGATGGTCATCCAAAGTCGTCTCCAAAGTTTGCTTGCAAACCTTTTGCAAACCTTTTGCAAACCTTTTTCCAAACCTTTTCCAAACGTTTATAAAACGTTTTAAAATGTTCTAACACAAACGTTTGTTTCTGTCAACGTTTTAACGTTTTAAAACGTTTTATAAACGTTTTTTGCAAACGTTTGTAAACCTCCAGCAAACGTTTTCCAACCGTTAGGAAAACGTTTTTTTGTTAGCTGGGCAGGCTGTCAAGTGTTAACGGCTAAAAGTAGTGTTTCTAGAGACAAGTAGATATTATTATGTTTAGATACTTGTATTTAGATAAATTTGTATTTGTTTCATTTTTACTTAGTGTCTTGAAGAGACTACTAGTAGCCCCCACCCTCCTGTGAGCCAATATATGCATCACTATTGTATATAGGCCTCTACCTTAACAGAGACACAACCTTGAGTCAAAACAACATACTTTCAGGGAATATATTGCTATATCCATTCTCAGACTTCTCAAAAGAGGTGTCTATGTGGCAGATATACCTTTATTGTACAATGATCATACTAATGTAGGATTCAGTCCTTGAATCCTGCAATGAGTATATTATTCTTTTGTATCCCATCACATCTAAGTTAACTTACTCAGATTTAAGCACTTTTAGCACAATAGTAACGTTTGAGTGGTTGTAGAAACTACAGTCAAGCACAGCCCTGCCATTTGGTTTGTGTTTAATGTATTAAAACCTAAACACTACATGTTTACATCCTAAACACCTACCCTTCATACTGTTTAAATATTAAACATCTAAACGTATTTAAATTTACTGTTTAGGTGCTTAGAATTAAGGTTTTTAATTCCTATGCAAAAGGATTTGAAGACACAAATCTAGTAAAAATTAGTGTTTTGACTCTAAAGATTTTTAGACCTAAACATGTTTAAAACTTAGTAAAATGTTAAGACTTTAAACCTGTTTAGACCTAAACATGTTTAAAACCTTTTTTTTTTTTGCAGTGTAGTTGTAAAATACAGTATAACCTAGTGGCATTATAATCCCAATGGCAAATACTTGTATCAATTTCAACTAGGTCCTACCCACAGTGCTAAATACAAGATTTCTTTTTCTTCAAAATTTAGTTTACCTTTCAACAAGGGTATTTATCCAAAGACGAAGTGTATATATAGGTCAATACGGTAAGGACCCGGATTGCAGTAGCATTGAATTGATGAGGGCACTTTGAAAAGTCACTATAGTAAGTGGGTGTCAGACACATCTCAGTAAGCAAGAAGGGCATACTAGGGCGACTAGGGAGAGAAGGGTTATACTTTTTTTTTAATAAATCATAATCATTATTCTAGTTACCCGTGCACCTGCCTCCAATTTTGGTTATCTTATGTCAAATTAGCGTATTTTACGTTATACAATTACAATGCATAACGTTTTAAGAGGTTAAATATATGAGCACCAAACAAGTCCTCCACCCTCTTACTGTATCCCCTCCACAGACAGCCACCAGACTCACCTGTGCAATCAATACCTGACAGGTGATGTACCTGAATGTAGCGCACCTGGAGGTGACAGGTGGGTAGTCCTCATTTAGGAACTGTCTGTTGCATTTTGATGCACTGCTGGGCTATAGTTAATGTCCTATACAAACATAGCATTTTAGTATACTTAAATGGGGTTCAACATTCGCCTTCTACACTCCTACTCTGTGGGGTAAACTAGTCAGAGGTAGGCTTCCGCCCAAAGATAACGCAGGGGTAGTGAGATCCAGCTTTATTTGATGTTGTGGATGTTATAGTATATATAGAGCACTTTCACAGGTTTATATTATAATCACAGCCTTCCCTCCATATATATAGAGATATGTACATCATTTCTATCATTTAGCTCCAGGGCTTGCATTGATAATTATACGCGACGGCCTTAGTCAAGGCAAAGTATACATATAAATATCCAGCAGGACTCCTTTAGGGAATCCAGAATGTATAAGTTTCCATGCAATCAACCAATAAATACTTTCAATCGGGTTTCAATTAGATTGTTATATGTCCATATCATAATCGTCAATATGCCTCGGGGACGGCCTTGTACGCTTCTCTATGATACCGGCAGATCTGATAGCGGCTTTACGAGAACACAGGTGCAATCTAATGGTCACACTCTCCGGTCACCAATATGGATCCGGGATATACACATACTAGCAGTTTCCAATTCATCAGGTCAGCCAGTCTAAACAATTGGCTCTCCAGCTCCATGCTGATAAAACCGGTATACTGTATCACTAACTCCATGGTTCTCTCCAGCATACAGGACTCCAGGTTAGCATGTGAATAGAACATTCAATATATAATTCCGGTGGCAATGTCGTTACACAATAACTCCAATTGAAACGTTACACCTAAATGCACAGATTCCAATGATCCATATTTCCCAACGTCTAGATCACAAGACCATTGTTAGTCAATGTTAAACCGATGTTAAATCTTTAGCACCACACACATACTCCTCAGGAGTTACACAGTGCCATCTGGTCTTCTCGATCGTACTCCCCAAACGCTCACTGATAACTGACTGCGCTTTCCTTTCCACCCAGGCTTATACTTGTTTCTTTTACTTTATTTCAGCTTCCCTTCATGACCACACCCAGCACCTATTGATTGCTCGTCCGCGTCATCTCTCATCTCTATTGATTGGCCATTAGGCGGCCCTACTCAAGACCATCCTGAATAAATTAGGCAGGGGATGGTCGTGGCCATGTTGTGCTCGGGGCCGGCCTTCAGCCTGTGTCGTCGCCTACCCCCCATGCTGCTCTCGAGGCCCTAGTGATCGCCTCCTTCACCAGCTACCCCACATGCTGCTCTCGAGGCCCTAGTGATCGCCTCCTTCACCAGCTACCCCACATGCTGCCCCTGAGGCCCTGGTTAGCCGCCTCCTTCACTACCTACCCCACATGCTGTTCTTGAAGACCCCGGTCACGGACGTCCCGGCCATATGGATTTTAACCCTGACGCATAGCCCCATTTGCCTGTACTACTTGCTCCCATCGCTGAGGCCGCGTTCCCCACTCGCCGTTCGTCTTCCCGATCCTATCCTATCTCCTGACCTGGATTTTATCCCGCTGTTATCTTTCCCACCAGCTGTGTCAGCCCGGATCCTAGTTTATTTGTTGCTTTCCTGCTCGGGCTCTAGACCCTGGCCACAGAGCTGAATATATTTAGTCCATATAACTTTGACTCTTATTGTGGCCAAGTCTACCATTACAGGACCTTATAACATTATTTATACATGTTCCTTATATTCGTTATTTACTGCGTGGCCCGCGTACTGGGCTTGCCCGATTTACATGTGACTTAATGTATGCGACGACTTTCTTTTCTCTTATTATATTAATCTCACTGTACTTGTATCTTAAAGTGTACTGCTTCCCCTCACTTATTCAATGTATATCTACTATACCCATACATATTCATACATATATATGTACAGTTTCGCCCATTCCCTTATGTTATATTGTACATTATTTATCAATCAATAAATATATCCTCCAAACCTTTTTTGCTCTTCTTTAGTTTTCCACTATAACCCACTGCCTTTGAGAATCCCCAAACCTGCCACCATCGCTCTCCCTTTCACTCCCTCCCCTTTCCCCCCATTCCTCTCTTTTCGTCTCTTGTTTTCCAGCCTATAACCTTTGATAAATCATGTTTAAGAATAAGTGACCATGTCTGACGCTGGAGATGATAAATTAAGAAAATGAAAGAAATGGGGCATTCGATTTTAAGTATCTGAAAAAAAATAGCGTATCACCCCTGATCAAAGGAGTAGAGTCATTTAACTGCGTGGTTGCCAAGGTAACCATTGCATGCATGGCCGATTGCGTTAATTCGTACACATTTTTTAGTTTTGCCTGTTTCAACAGTTTACAAGTTTCCATGGTTACTGAATACATAGAGCCATCCTACCGTTTACTATGGATGGATGATAGAGAACACGTAGACCCATTTCCAATTGCATAGGATGTGCTATGTTGTTCGTGCTATACATTCATGTTACACGTTCCCTCCATTGTTGCCCCCACCCACTTTTCTACGTTTCAAAAGTAACAAGAAATAGACAAAAAAAAATCATGGAATCTATCCAAACTGAGTGAGCTTTTGAACTAATTGAGCATGAGGGAATGGTGAAAATGGGTATCGATGGGGGCGGATACCATATCTTTTATTATTTCCATGCGGTATGATAAACCAAAGGTTATCACACCTTTAGGAATACCTTCATATTGAGAAGCTATACAGCCCAAGCATAACACACTACAAACTTCACATAGAGGTTTCAAAAGGCTGCTTTTGCATATGGCCTGTAATTGCTCAGCCCTGTGCTCCGGCAGTCCTGCTCCAATGGGTTCATGGGGTGTGGGATGATGCATGAATGGCGTGAGAGGGGAGAGTAAAGTCCAAGCTGCAAATCAACCACCTGACAAATTAACCCCATGAACCCTATTGTAGGGTACTGCACGCATACCTGTACAGAGCAGGGGTAGCAGAATGCAGCCTTCATATGATGTGGAGCGCTGAATTCAAGTAGTAAAGATATTGTGTGGGACAATCATGCGGAAAGGATGATCAGTGCACACTGAATGTATAGAGGAAAATTCAGTTTACTCATCAGTGTTGTATTCATGCCAACACTTTGGGAATGTATCAAGCTCTTAAAGGGACGCGGTTAGTTGCTACTGCTGCGGTTATTATACACTTGTTATTGATACTTCTGTGCCTGCCATGATCATTCTTACGCATTGATCAACTGATGATGTAATAAACTATTCTCCTTGTTAGAAACTGATCAGCTGGGTGATACCTGCTCAATAATGCAGAAAGCAATGCGCCTATAGCAGTAGAACTGCATGTTCAAAGGTAATATATAATGGCTAGTACTACATTCCTACAAGCTACAGTATGTCTCGGTGTGCAGAAGCGTTATTATAATTATTATTTTTATCATCATCATTATCATTATTATCATTATCATCACCACCATCATCATCATTATTATCAATAATATCATTATCATCATCATCATTATTATTATCAATAATAATAAAATTATCATTATTATGATTATTATTATCATCATCATCATTATCATTATAAACTACACCTTTATTTAAGCATCCCTGTAATGAAGTTTCCCATCCATATAATGCGGCATACAACACAGCACATGGCTGTGAACGGTAAAAGACGATCTGGTCCCACACACTCTTCCGCCCATATCGATACCCATTTTCACCATTCTCTCCCCTTTTCTCCCTCCACATTCCCTCCTTATTACATCTTTTCCCTACACCCCCCTCCCTTTCCTCAGCCCTTTCTCGATCCCTCCTTTGCTCGTCCCTCTAACCCACTCTGCCCGCCGCTCCACTACTTCCCCCTCCCCTGCTGGTCTCCCCAGTTTCACCTGGAGCTGGTTGAATCATCAGAGACGCCGATGTGCCAGTAACCATGGTAACTGGAGACGCGACACCCAGTGGGGGGGGGGGGGGAGGGGGAGGGGTAGGGCAGGTGTGCAGGTGTATGCTCAGGTAGGCACTGCTACCACCACGCTGCATCATCAGCCTCAAACCGTACCAGTCTGCCTCCTCACCCCACCCATGGTACTACCAGACCCAGGCCCAGTTATGGTGCAAAAGACGCTGCATGCTCACCGTGGAGGTATAAATGTCGTCTGCTTTTGATATTTTCGGCCCGAATCATTCTGAATGGACGCAGCATGGCGTCATGTTGTTTACTCTTCGTTCTATGATGTAAATGAGCATGGATAGTGTGTTCTACTGCTCATACCTGCGCGAGGAGTGATGCGCAGTGGGTAAACAGGTATGGCGCCTCAAATGGAATATGGGGAATTCCGTTATATTGATTATACAGGATGGAGGGTTGACAGTGGAAGCTATACTATTGGATTTATAGGAAGGGTGCGCCCGGGAGGGTGTGTCTAGAGCATGGTCTTGTATATGGCACTACCTGTCAATGGTGTTATAATATACGGCCATGGTCCACGTGGTGAGGTACCGTCCACATTCTGTGCATGTGAGTAGCTTATAGTCAGTTTACATTGTGAGAATTGCTAGTTTCATTTCAATAGGTTATAATATTGTATATATACCCTCTTAGATACCATCTTATAGTATACGTTATACAGATACTGGCAGTGTGAACCCAGTGCTAGAGCTTGTAACGCATGTTGAACCCACCTCAAATAACACTTCCCGTGTACTACTACCATAGGGAGAGGGTACGATTTGAATGTGTTGATATCCCCACCAACCCTATATAAAGCATTGGGTATACCTGTCACGGCTCCACTACACGTACTGCTGGGGTACCAACATGTGGCCCCATAAGATCAACTTCCAAAGCACTAAGATAAATGTCAAATATATATATATGTATGTATACAAAGTAAAACAAACCATTCTGCGCGTGTATAGGTGAATAATACGTTTTCACTAAGAATCTTAGGGGCCTAGGCTTTAGCAAACCCAACGTAGCCCAATAAACGCATTATACCTGCATTGGCGGCAATGCTAAATTAAATACCTACGCTACATCTACGTTTTGTGAGCCTTTATGTGGCTGCTAAAGGTCCCATATATATACTAACACAATACGTGATAACGTGGTTGTATACCATCATGGTATATGGTACACCTTTATATCCCTGATACCGTGGAGGCAGACCCTCTCCCTGTGCACATGTTGGGTTTGACATGTATCAGCCTGTCAGTTTAAAATATACACAGAGGGCAGTAAACCCGGCAGCAATGTGAGTCAAGCAGGTCAACGGGTGAGGGAGGTGCAGCAAATATTTGTATGGGGAAATAAAAGAAAGCCTCGTGTTTTACCATTATAGGGTCGGACCCAGGAGTTTTAAAGGGCGTGTGTGTGGGAGGGGGGAGGATGTCCACCAAATACTATATTACCGAAAGCGAACTTGCGGCCGATCAAAATGTCATTAGAATAATTTTTTTTTTTAAAGAAAAAAAGGGGGGCCTGGATGCGCCCCTGCATTAGGCATATATACATTGGGTAGAGCAGAGGTAATGTGTCCGCACACTGTACCACCTGACCTTGCCCCTCCCTGGAATCAATCACAGTAACCCATTATTAGTACCTGGTGTATGTTGTAGTTACAGGGCGAGTACCACGTTGTACGTGAAATACAGTGAAGGGAGCCTTATACCTTCACTGAATACCCCTACAGCTTGGGACAAGGCCTATAACTTATTTATACCACTAGCTGTATGCAGTATACAAGATGTAGAAAATGCGTTGTTCTCCTTGCCTGCTGTGGTATACACAGAGGCAAATATCAGAGTCACCCAATGTCGCCAATACTACTCTCAGACAAGGGTCAGGCACTGCTGGACTATAATAGATGGGTCAAGGGCCATTCTAGTGAGGGTCAGGCTAGGCTGGACATTCAATAACAGGCTGGACCTTGGCAAACTTGCTTGAAAGTCTGGCCATGCTGGATCCTCATGCCATAGTCTGGCAATGCTGGACTCTTGCAGGCTGATAGAGACTCTCCCAAGAGTCCAGCATTGCCAGACTATGGCATGAGGATCCAGCATGGCCAGACTTTCAAGCAAGTTTGCCAAGGTCCAGCCTGTTATTGAATGTCCAGCCTAGCCTGACCCTCACTAGAATGGCCCTTGACCCATCTATTATAGTCCAGCAGTGCCTGACCCTTGTCTGAGAGTAGTATTGGCGACATTGGGTGACTCTGATATTTGCCTCTGTGTAAGGTTCTAACTTGAGGGGTAGAATATGTCGATCTTGCCCGGGGGGGGGGGGGGGGGTAAGATGGTAAAATGGTATCAAACCTTCTTGGGGGGGGGGGGGTAAATCAACCATGGCACCGAAACCGAAATAAGGCCAAGATGGTCATAATGCAACTTAAATGCTTGCAATTACAATTATGGTTATGTCCCGCAAGATAATACTAAAAGGCCTGCTTCGAGCGTGAACTGATCATTTGACTCACTTTTTTTCTCTGTGATATATTCTATGTGACTATCTATTAATGTTCCTCATTAAACATAATATTTTGTCTTCCACAGGCTGACCATGCCCACACCTGGATGCCTGTGCCACCTGCAGTAGCATTTCTGCAGTATTAAACAGAAAAGATCTTTGGGTGATTGAGGCATGATATCCTCCTCCACATCAACTAAGGAAGAACTGCTTGTGTGGCCGATGAACATCTCATACACCTTTGTCTAATCACCAAATGGCCATGTTTAGTCCTGGATTGGCTCGCTTTATCAGGGGATGTCCCCAGAATGCATCCAACCTCTTCACTGCCTTGGGTAACACGTCCAAGCCTGGATTATGCTTTATAGAAGCCAAAACTTGAGATACAAGTCAAGCTTATACATATGTAAGTAAGCCCACATCTCTAACATAGAGTATAGGTGCCATATCCATGGGCCAGCATGTCAGAGACTCCCTATAGGCTAATTTAGCTATAACGCTCTAGATAACTGGTGTGGACTTGTTCCCGCAACTGATGTGTGTACACTGACACCAGCAATCTCGTGAGATCTTGGCTGTGCTCTCAGAACGTAGCTTGTTCCTGGCAAGTATGTTTTTTTAGGGGTGTGGTACCAAGCTAAATCTCGCGGGATATTCCGCGAACAGAACTAACATGGCTGCGCACGTGGAGCTACCCGAATTAGCACTATAGCGGTGGTAAGCTGCCGCCTTATTACTGTATTGCAGGCAGTGCACAGTGGAACCGTGGGGTGCGGGGTGGGGTGGAGCCAAACTTTAGTTCTCACACCGGACCCTGGAGAAACACTGACTCAATCAAGACTCAGTCACTGAAGCAGTGGTGTGTGAGGCAATACAACAATACAGCCAACATGCACGGACCAACATGTCTGGTACACAATCTAGCATACAGGTCGGCAATGGTGACTTCAGTATAATATGCATCACTACATTGTATATTATTATATATGAACCTGTTTGGGCGGTTTTACTCCATCAGGTCAGTGTACAGAGCTCCTGAGGAGACCCTGTAGTTTTTAACATATAATGTGCTAGACAGGAGTTAATTATATTAATCGATTGGGAAGGATAAGTTGAGAAGAGCTCTGCATATGCCAGGCCCATGATATAGTGTATACTGATGCATTAGAAACATGCTATAGTATATACTGAGGCATTAGAAACATGCTATAGTGTATACTGATGCATTAGAAACATGCTATAGTGTATACTGAGGCTTTAGAAACATGCTATAGTATATACTGAGGCTTTAGAAATAATATTATGCTATAGTGTATACTGAGGCATTAAAAATATGCTATAGTGTATTGTGAGGCATTAGAAACATGCTATAGTGTATACAGATGCATTAGAAACATAGTGTATACTATAGTGTATACATACTGAGGCATTAGAAACATGCTATAGTGTATACTGAGGCATTAGAAATATGCTATAGTGTATACTGAGGCATTAGAAACATGCTATAGTGTATACTGAGGCATCAAAAACAGGCTATAGTCTATTGTGAGACATTAGAAAAGGCTATAGTGTATACTGAGGCAATTGAAATAGGCTGCAGCGCATACTGCAAGCAGCAGAGAGTTGCCTCCTGCAGGAGCTGCATGTGGAGGCGGCAGTACACACTGGAGGAGCTGAACTCCTGTGCTCAGGCCGGACCCTGGAGGACGACTTACTCAATCAGAACTCACTGGAGTAGTGGGAGGAGGTGGTGAGTGGGAGGTGTTGGCGGCCAACGTGATCAGACCCATACCTGGTCCTAGCCTCCATGCTATATACTACCTCCACACATACCTCCAGTCTACAGGGCTAAGCACTGGAGGAATTACCTGGAGCTACCTGGAGCTTATACCTAGACGTCCAAGGTGACTGTGCATACCTCTATGTGGATGTATAGCAGGAGCTATACAGAATCTGAACAGGTAGGTAATTAATGCCTTATACATGTGGTATCATACTCACATTGGATCCTCCAAACTCTGGGATTTTTTTAATATAACATTTACGTTGCTCATACACCTAGAGCTCACCTAGAAATACCTACTTACAGTTGACATATAGGCTTATACTAGATTATGGTTATAGAAGCAAGGTGAACGTGTATATACCTCTCTTCCAATAGCTAGAAAGTATGTGCGTGTTATATGTGAATGGGGCTCCACAGTGTTTTAATTATTAGAACCTAACATGATGGGATTCTATCTTATTGAGTTTCAAATACTATTGACATGGACACCCACCCATACCTGGAAATACCCTGTAGCCTGGAGGAGACCGGTATGCCTTGGGTGTATCGGAAATGCCATGTTTACAGGTACACAGGGAGGGAGTCATCTGGATAATGTCATTTTCTACAATGTGTCCCCTGTATATCTGGAGTATACATCATCTGTATGTTTCTAAATTGGCGAATTACCCTCAGTAGTCACTTTGGGAGTGTTGCTTTGTTTTACAGCAGTAATAATTATATGGGGGGTCTAGATGGGGGACCCCCATGTCGCATGTCGAATTTAAGAAATGGCCATGTCATGTCACTTAAAACTCCCATGTCCCATGTCGCTCCTAAGAACATTCCATGTCCCATGTCGATTTTAAGAAATACCCTATGTCATGTCACTAAAATTTTCCCTCATGTCACTAAGCTCCATGTCGCATGTCGATTTCAAGAAATGGCCATGTCGCCATGTCGAATTTAGGGAGTGCCCCTGTTGTTAAAAATTACTATTATATGGGGTATGAGGGCGTTATTTAATTAAAGCTCTCAAGGATGTATTACCTACCATTAACTACATACATGTTTGTATATGTCTATATATTACATTCCATTTGTTGTCATCAAACCGGGAGGGTCGCCTTGATGCATGAATGATACACCGGTGTGTATCGGAAAGACTATAATCAACACTACAAATTACAATACATAAACACATATTTCAAGAAGCTTACATTTTAGACCATAGGTGGATATACATTTTGGAAGCAACATATTCACATACAGATATAGGCTTATTCGTCTATACACTCTCCGTTCACAGATATGTCGAGTGAACATCATTTCGACCAGACATAAATGCCCATGATTGTGTCTACCTATTGTCTAGTCTGTGAGTGTGACCGTTGTATTTATTATAATGTAGGCTTATACCAGTATCGATAACCCCACCCCATCCCCCTGTGTGTGTATACCACACCCCTCATTATGATGATGACCCTGGTAGCTGGCAGGTGCTAATATCTCTAATTACAGGTGTGTTAAGTTGTGTCCATGTCCAGGTGGGGAGGTGTAGAGCGGATAAACAGACAGGTGAGGGGTAGAAAATGGATCATTATAATATAAAGCACATTTACTATCAACCAAGCAGTTCTGAACTGATTTGACTAATTAGGTGTGTGTCTACTATACGACAAGGAAAGTGGACGATTTCACCTGTTTGACGTCCAGTAATATGTACATATAATTATTAAATGATATTTGGGAATAGATTGCTAGATATTTTCCACTTAAACTGCAGGCATACTGTGTCCACTAGGCATTATAAATTAAATCTCCCACTTTCTTCACACAAAATCAAACATGTTTGATTTTAAGATCAGGGCTTTTGTCGTTTGCTTTTGAAGGACATTTCCTTAAACAATGTCTATTTATTCCAGAATTTTGTCGTCCCCCTGTGTCCACAGGGAGACAAGACATATATTTCATATTTGTATTCAAATCCATGTTTTGACGGACGACAAACGGCTTTATATATGGTGGACACAGGCCTAATAGGAAAAAAATCGATAATATAGAATTCCCCCATTACATAGAAGTCCGCTACTCACACTTCCAACCCCTACGTATATCTCCCTACCTACATCCATTTGTGAATATGTACACATCGAGAGAACTGAATAGCTTGTGAAGTATAAATGTATACATTGTTCTCTCCCACGCACACCCATGCACACACCTCCCTATAAACACAAAGTGCACGTGGTTATTACAGGTGAAAAAGCCCACCTGGATTAACGTGTGATAAGCACCTCTCCTAGCCCTCCCAGCCCCCCACCACTACCTACCCTCACCTCGTCACAGAACTCAGTGGGTCTTAAACCCCCAGCGCCCCTATTTATAGGGCTGAGTACCTGTCCCGCCTCTACCTCGACTGTCGCTGGAGGGGTACCGAGATTTGCGCCTTTAACATCTCTCACAGAACCCTCCCCCCCCCCCCAACATTATAGCTTAGCTTAGCATATGGGCTTATCCTACCCCCCACCCCTCCACCTTCTTTCCAATACAGTCCAATCTAAGCTGACCCCCAAGCCCCTCCCCACCCAGCTTATCCCTCCCCTCCCGGCCTTGATTAGAACACAGTCACCTGGACATTACCTGGACTGAGTCAGAAACAAGAACCGCACACCCATATACATGTACCCTCATCCCACCTCCACTCACCCCCCGGGGACTCACCCACAGTGGCAGTAATTATAAACGTGGACGGAATGTTAATGTGTTTAGTGATACCCGGGTGATACCTGATCATGTGAAGCCCCTTAATGACGTACCTCTATACTATTCTGTTACAGAACCGGGAACATGTGAAACACAATGGACGCATGCAATGACTTCAATTTCACCTTACTGGAGGCCTAGGAAGGTGTAAGGCTCTCCCTGATATCCAACAGTGAGGTCTGCAGATACCTCTATATCACACCCCACAGATGATTCTGTAACTACCCAGGGCACGTATATATTGGATTACAATAACCATTGGAGTCTACAGGATACCATGTGCTAATTATTTATTTATATGAAAGTTTGGTGTGACTAGGTCACTTTATTTCCCACCTGTTGGAGCCTAACGACTATAGTCCATGCTAATTCATGTCTACATGCTCTATGCGGCATAGGAGAGTGGGCAAGGTGGCTGCTCATGTATAGTGAGTGATTGAGCCTTCTAGCCCGCTATATAGTGGTGGTCCTGGCCTGTGCCTGACTGTACACTATACACACATACAGGGGGGACATGTTTGATCAGTCCTCCAGTGCCAAGTTACCATCGACTCTCTACTCCTCCTGCTCAGACATGTTCGATAACTCTACTACATGTACTTGAACAGACTCACTAACACAGACTATAGGTGCCTACTCTGACCTTGGTGATTTACTATTGAAACGACCTTGACTAGGAGGGATTGACCTTCAAAGAATTGGTGCCAGGGAACTTGCGCGGATTTACTTTGAAGAAATTGATGTTTCGCGACCTTCATTGGAATTACCTTGACCTTCTAACTACCTTGACCTTTCTAAGATGGCATTGGCACTGTTAAGGTGACCTTGACCTTGGTCCACCAGGTGGGAGTGACCTTGGGGGCCCTGGATTGACCCTGTGACCCTGGTAGGGGTCAGAGTACGTCATCATGCTAGGGTCAGTGTTGGTCGTCACCTGCTGGTTCCTGTTGTACGCAGGGCTTTACGCACAGACAGGACAAGAACCAGCGAATCCGTCACAAGTACCAGGTGAGTTTTAACACTGCTCTTTAAAATGGTGTTGATTATAAAGGAGACCTTTCTCCAACACTGAATATCTCAAAGGGGATGCTCAGATACATTACAGCCTGTATACATGCCGAAACAAGAACTTCAGCGACTCCTATTTACTCTCCGTGCATGTCATTTAGAATTAGAAGAGGGATTCCTATTTGATAATTTCTATTCCACGATCAAATAGGAATAAATAAAGGTAATAATGCAAAAAGGGAACTGAGAAGGTGTAGCCATCTAGTATTCTCTTCTTTACACAGATGGCTTTGATCAAAACAGTTTCAAATAGTCAATCTGATATCAATAAAATGCCTGGCGGTAAAACAGCGCAGTACCATGCTCGGCAGACTGTGTAAAATTCATGGCTGCTGGTATGAATATATGATGACAAGTGTTTTATGGGGGGTTACCCACTGGTTTGCAAAATTTATCCGATTTGCAGTGATTAATTTATTGAATAGCAATCAGGCCAATAATAAGCAAAACGGTGTTCCTGGGTCCAGGTCATGAGGGGAGGGATATCACCTTTTGCAGTGTATTTCTTTTTAGCAGCAGGAGGCCAACCTTGCCATCCATTGCTCTATTTCCGATGGTTCCTTAACATAGATAGGTTGGGACGTTTTAAAATACATGTTGATTGTATATAGGGAGCTTCATCCGAAACGCTTATTTTTGTTGCCTAAACTGTTGTTAGCTGAGCTTATGAATGTTTTACACAACGCATGTCGAGTATCGATTACGAGATGCCCACTTGGGTAACTGTTTAAAATGGCCTATAGACAGTGATAGGTAGTGCATTAACAAAGCTGTAGGCTGTAAGGGACAGGTAGATAACATACAGTAGTGGCCTAAGTTGCTCGGGACAGTGGAGAGTGTTATCCATATAATATAATGGGCATTGAATCAAAATTGACATAATGTCAATGTTCTGTTTAATGGTTGGCAACGTTGCTTCAATGTTGATTCAATATTGAACTGAATTTTGCACCCACTGGGAAGAAGTGGCATGTACTCCAGTACCAATAGTACATGTACAATGTACATCGCCTATACTATAGGATTACACCAACTGCTGATCAGTAAACTGAACGTTTTAGTCCAGAGAGCCGCTTATAGTGAGCTCTGATTACCCACTAGTCATTAACATAATCCCTCTGTTTGTAAGGACACTCTGATACAGAATGCCAATTAACAGAACATAGGCAGGACAGACAAAGTGACTAACTGGCAGCTAATATGGTGCATCGACCCGTTTCAGTACTTTGCACAGCCTTTATGGTGACCTTATACTACACAGAAAATCTAAATGCCCCGGCCCTTAGTCTGGAGTGCCTATCCCAGGTTAGTCATAGGGACATTGGTCAGGCATGGCCAAGTGCCTTTCAGAAATGACTGAGGCACCGCTGAGGCATAACAACATAACTATGACTAATGCCTTACTCAAAAGGACTTAGCCTAAAACTAAGAAGACTAAGGTAAATTGGCCAGTTCTGACCAACCTGACAATATTAACTAACCTAGGTTGGTCGTATAGGGAGCCAAGAAGTGACCAACTTGGTTAGGCTATAGCGCGACTGAGAGATTGGTCGTACATGGCGCCAAAGTATATCAGTGTAATGGCGGTTTCCCCCCATGTTTGGTGTGTGAAATTTCTTTAGCACTGATCTACCAGATCTGACTGAAGTATCAAACCCCTGATACCAAACCCCATTGATCTGCAAATAAAGACAGTGACCCAGGATTGTGCGTTTTTAGTATTCTGTTTTGATTTTGAAAGATATTATAGTTATTATGCATCAAAGAAACAAGATAGATCAGGAGACTCAAGTTTAAGGTGGGTAGACTCCATAGTCTAGAAATATTTAGATTTCGTCAGGATTTTCGCCATGAGACCCATATTATAAGTAGTGTCAAATGGTGTAAAGAAAATAGGGGGGTCCCGAGCTAGTTTCTGAGATATCTGGCTTTGAGTTTGGAGTGATCTGTAATAGGATCATATGGTGATAGTACATATGTGCATGAAATAGCATGTTAAAGTAATTAATTTTCTCTATAGTTCTCTCAGGATAATTATAGTCTATAATCTCTTACACCCAGAAACAATATTCAGAACATATGGTCCCCTGTATATTTCAAAGGTTTTTGGTATTTGGTCAGGTCTTGCAGGGTAATTTTGACAACACAATGTCATGATATCTAATATACAAAAATATGACCAAAGGCGCCCCCTCGTGTGTTCTGGGACAACTACATGTGCATATGTGCAATGACCTGCGCAGTTGACATGTTTACAGTAGGGTCTAGCCACCTTAAAATGACAAGTTGAAGCAGTACTGGCAGTAAAAGCTGAAATTAATTCCGGCCCCTGACGTCATGAAATTACAAACATACTTCTTTATTCAGCAATGCTCGAAAATCGTGACTGAGGATTTTTATTTATACTACTGAATGGGCTTGCATGAATCTTGAACCCTCAACTTGGCAATTGGTATCAATTGAGACAGAACCTTTATTCTACAACGAAATAAATAAACGATTGAGACATAATCATACATGGTGATATTAATTTTCTTATAGAGCGTGGGGTATGTAATAAATAGACTATGGTTATGAGAGGCTAACTCAAAATAACCACAGTAAACTGGCTGGCACCCTTATAGGGTGCCTGCCACTCTACATGAGCCATATTTTGAGTTAGCCTCATCATAAGTGTTCAGTGTCTGGAGCATAGCGATAAAGCAGCTATCTTAAATTATAGTAGCATTATAATGTCTAAATACCTTTATAACTACCATTTTAGTCAGTCAGTGGGTGTATGGACTATAAAGCCTGTTACATGTATTGGCACACAGAGCTGGTTTTATTTTTGTCAGCACCTGTTCTACATAGACTTATCCTACATGCTGCCTATTGAGACTATTGAGGGTCATGTGACCTGTGACGTAACATGCTCTACATGGCTTCTGCATGCTACTTTACATATGACTAACTCAAGTCTCGGAGACTGCAGCCAGTCTAAACTTTGGGGACTGTAGCCAGTCTAAGCTAAACTTGGGAACAGCAGTCCGTCTAACTATTCACTAGACGTTAGATAATCATATAATATGACAGTTGTGTATTAGATCTACTCCAGTCGCTGATTCAACATTTGAAAACTGGACAACGACCCCCAATGCCACAGTGAAAGAAAAAAAAAGAGTTTCAGAGAGATTCACAGAGTAATAGTGGCAGCTGGGGGAGGGGCCATATTGGTAACCCTTCTGTATTACAGCCAACAGCATTGTACTAAGGCAGTTGGTTTATGACCGCCATGTCCATTATCCATATTCAATCTGATAGACATACAAGCACATCCTGCTAACATAAATTTACAAAGCAAAATGTCCATACAGAGGATTAAAAAAACATAATACTATATGGTTTACATTCACTGTGGTTGAAACACATAATACCAATAAGGTGTTTGCCAACTGGAGTCGAATAAGCTTTTATGTATCAAGAGTTGGAGCTAGTATCTTTGTTCAGTTGTGCACATAGTCCATAGCGTCTCTAATTTGTTAAAGAGTTCTGTTTATTTGAGACTTTTTTTAATTTGAATAAAATCCATTGGATCTCATATCGCCAGATCCATAACTCATAGGCTGACATCGTCTGAAAACATGCATTAACATGTCACTATCACAAGAGCTGTAAGTATACTATTTGTATATAATTTAAATTATACAATGTACATGTTTCTTAAAGGCCCAGCGCCACTTTACATAGGGCTGAGTACCTGTCCCGGCTCCACTCCGACTGTTGCTGGAGGGGTACCGAGATCTGCGCCTTTAAGGGTCTTTGGTTCTAAAGTGGTATACATAATATTTCCCAATTCCATGCTCACTGAGCCTCACATTAGAAGTGATCAAGTGATAGATTGAACTGGTCTGGCAATGCCAGTCAAGGACTCAACTACTCTGATACGTTCAGCCCTTCCAAGAGCCCAATTTAAACAAAGAATGTTCACCATAGGCTCAGCTGGAGTGCTGAAAGGCATACCGTTATGGATTAGATGTCTGTAAACACAGCTTATATGCAGGTTAAGAACTGCTTAGACGCAGATGAGCCTTAAAAAAGCTGGTGATCACATTTACTCTCTGTGTAATCTGACCCAGACATGTTCAGAGCCTTGGAACTAGACCCCTCCTATGTTTTATTATACAATGTATGTGTATATTGACAGTTCTATACCTTCAACATTGTGTATGGCCCTGGAATAGCAGGGTTGCCAAACAATGGTCAATATAGCACCTATATGCCATGTTGACTGGGGCCTTTGACTCCTTTTTATAGACCTTGAGTATCAGACATCAAGGTGCTCATGGACCTTCTGGACCAGGTTCCTTTGAACTGGGGCCCTTGCCATTCCATACACATTAAAGTGGCGAATACTGGACATGTGTGTTTTATAAATTATAGACAAATGCCAATGCCCGTTGATACCGTCTCTGCTGTATTTCATGAGTGGGGCTGTGGCAGTATTACACAAAGCCCCAGGCTGAGTGGGATGCACCCCAGCCCCCACGAGTGAAATACCTCTGGGCAGTATCAATGTAGTTGGCATTTGTGTTTTTTTTTTATCTGAAGCCATTTAATGAAGGAAATATAACTTTTTCCCATTGAATACGGCCACATTGTATTCAATGGGGGGCATTGAATACGACCCTGCCTATACTTAAGCATAGTGAATCTTGTATCTCAAAAAAAATACAATGGGGCCATGGTTTCTAAGGTTCTACTTCTCTGAGGGTCTGTTCTGGTGGTCCCAGTTCAAAGGGTCCTGGTCCAAGTGCTCCCAGTCCTAAGGGCGCTGGTGTAGGTTCTTTCAATTCCAAAACTGGTGTAAGTGGTCCGTTGCAAGGGCCCTTATCGCTTTTTGCATCCAATATTGATAAATGTTTACCGCATTTCGAACGTTTCGAAGAGCTCATTGAAAGGTAAGACTACTTTAAAGGGCCATATCTCATTCTGAACGGCCAAATTATAACAGGACCCCACCCTGTATTCACTGATCCAGGGAACTATCCAAGTACTTCTCGGCAACTGTGCACTGAAAAAATAAACTTGTCTCCAGACTCGTCTAAGTGGGTATCATAAAATAAAAGAGTCAAAAGTTGTCTAACCTATCAGTTTACCATCTCACAAATACAATCTGGAGCTGGCAAATTAATGTCGGGTTTTGGGCTGGCACATGCCAAGTGGATCTTCTATCTCCAGCTAAAAGACCCACTTCCTTGTCACTTAGACGAGTTTTTGACTCGTTTATTTTATGATCGTCACTTTAAGTCTGGAGACAAGTTTACTTTTTGAGTGTGGGCAGATGATCGGGAATAGTCCCTTGCAGGGGCAAGGGGACCAATATGCAGGTGACCGATGTAAAATGTATCAGTTGAATTGTATTAACTTTAACAGTCTGTCCAGATTAAAATTGCTGACCTATCACATAGGCTATATATACTGTTATTTGTACAGGAACAAAAGGAATACGGAATATCAACAGTAAATGGAAGATGATGTATCCATCATAAAAAGTAGCTGTATAACCCGATACTCTATAGACTCCCTGTACATGTTCGTACATGGCCTGAGGTATACAAAAAGATACAAAGATAAAAATACAGATCTAATCCCCCACAGGTAATTTACCATTTAGGGGCAGCATAGTGCATTAATGTAGGACAGTGGATGTAGTAGATCTATGCCCTTTGTTGGCATGATGTATGAGTGAAGCCCTAGCTTGGGGCTCGCCACGGCTGTATTCAAGTAACATGTCCACCCTTTTGACGCATGAATGTAGTACCGGCGAGTCACTGCAATCATGCACATTAAGCAGTATGCAGCCCTTAAAGGGCTAACATTGGAGTTCCGGGTGACCTACAGGTGAAAGGTTGGTGTTTGCCAACTCGATACAACCCCAGCCAATGATACCCACCCTCAACCACAATGTTTGAATTAATTATTTAAATTAATCAGTCTAACCAAATGGACTACACACAGAGAACTGTATAGGCTGTAGATGGGGAGGGGTTGGATGGACCTATAAAGTTTTAATTACTCTGAACTAATTCCCTCCCAATGGCACCTCGTATCAAGCACCAATGAGATGATGTCAGATTCGCCGTCCTATAAAACCAGATAGGGTTCGGTCAATTCTGATTTAAACACATTTTTTCTTAATCACCTCAGAGTATATGAGTTGTATATCTGATGATGTAATAGAAGTAAGGAAATCAATACTTCATAGTGCTTTTTTCAACGTTTTTCAAATTTTTTAAAGATTGACCCATAATAACCAAACTTCTCAGATGTTTAGAAATAATTATCTGCATCATAGTCAATCCATGACAACAAATAGTCATGGGTGAAACCAAAGAGCCATGACCAATTAAGGGGGGGGGGTAAACATTTGAAAAAGAAATGGCCAACATATTTTAATCAAAACCTTAGCATTTATATTAAAGCTTAAGCAACACCAAACCCATCATATTAGAGAGTACTTAACTTGAATGAGTGACATTTCTTTCTAAAGCAGTATCTGATACAGTATTAAGGCAATACCTGCTATAATGATGCACCATGCAGCACCTCACAGAGAAAAATAAAAGAGTCATCACGACTCTGACAGCCAGAGTCACAGTTCTTCTCCCAAGTGATACCTCTAGAGGAGAGTCGAATGAGTTTGACTCTCCATTCCTGAAGATTCAATGTTCAGCAGTTGGCCCCTCAAAAGAGGGGGAGTCAAAATCAATACTTGACTACATAGGTAGCATGCCGATATGGCGCATTGTGTACTTATGTCAGGGTAGAGTGGGGGCAACAGGTGTATAATTAGGGGACAGGCCAGGTGAGGCCTGTGAGAGAAGTGAGTAGGTCAGGTTATTGCCCAGGAGACATGTTTCATGTCCACCACTTCTCCTTGTGTGAGAGTTAAATCTGCCTCACACTATATATACTCCAGACCATTGGCCATGCACATACATCAAATTAGATGCCAATATCATGGGTCTATAATTATGTATTAGTAGGCAGTGTCATACATTATATCTCAGACAGTTAGTTCCCGGCCTTATGGTTATTTCCTTTGCCCACAAATATGGTGACTAAGCTCTATACTGTTGATGCTCTTGGGATGTATTGTATAGTTTATCATCACGTCTCATAATGTTTTCCCTTTTCTCCTCAGCATGCCCATCGGGACGGTTCGGCAAAAACTGCACAGGTATATGCCATTGTCTGAATGGTAACTCTATGTGCGGCCTGGACCAGGACGGTAAAGGTGTGTGCCTGGACTACCAGTGTGACCGGGGCTGGACCGACCCACCTTTCTGTCAAACAGGTAAGGATAGTCAAAACAATTTGTGATAGTTGGTTTCAAGCTTCCCAAATTTTCATATAGCAAACTGGACACATTTTAAGTATATTCGTAGACATCATAAAAGTTCCTGTAAAATTCAGTCTACCTTCACCCAAGCACTTTCATTAGTCATCTGCCTAATTTCTGAAAGTCCCAAGTATTCAGATTGCGAATTCCATTACCATAATTATTTCCTACATGCTCAATGGGTCAGTTCTGATTATCAGATATTGGTTTTCCTTCCTCTTTTAGTTTTTTCACCCAGCATATATGGCATTGATTGATTGATTGATTGATTGGGTTGTTTAACGTCCAAGTGTACTGTGACGCCTGGGACATATCTCAAGTTGGCAAGGAGTCAGCCCCAAATAGTGGTAGTCTGCCTCGCAGTAGTAGGACAGATATTTATATGCTGCTTGCCCAACACAGCAGTGACCGCATCTATGGATGATCGAATCTATGAAATGAATGACCGCATCTATGAGGTGAGGGAGAAAACCGCTATCGGGGCACATCCCCTACTCTTTTCGAAGGATAGCAAGTGTTCTTTTATTTGCCTGGTCCTACCTACCTGGACTAGTACCATAGTAGGCAGGGCCAGACAAACCACAGCCTTTGATATCTCAGACGTGTTTCACTGAGGAGGGATCCCATGTCAGCCCACCAGCAAGAAGACCCGGGCCTGCGCATATGGGCAGCGGATGCCAAAACAGCTTACGTGACTGATCACAGCAGTAAGGCACGAGACCCCATAAGTTTTGTCGCCTTTTACGAATCCGGTATGCCCATTGGTATTGTGGAAAGATCCCGATCAAGTTATTATACTCCTTCATGCCCCCATCATGAAGGTCCCCACTACCACAGGGGGAGCATATATGGCATAACTGTGTCCTCCAGACCCCCTTTTCAAGCAATTATTGATGATGACCCACAACCATCTGTTCCATATAATATTATGATTACTGTTCCATTTCTTATCATCATCTAATACCAATTTGCTATTGGCCTTTCAGTGTGCCCGCCGGGTATGTTTGGCCCTAACTGTGAGGCAGAGTGTCACTGTCTGAACGACCGCCCGTGTGACATCATTAACGGGCTCTGTCCTAGTTATGTGTGTAACCCAGACTGGACAGGACCAAGCTGTCAGATACGTACGTAGAGTTAGCTATCATCTTTAAAATTAAATTTACTACATTCCTTCTATACTTTTCTGAACTTTCAAGGACTGATGATGTATCAACATGTGTCTCCATGACTTTTCCTATAAACCCTACAGCTGACCATTTAAATGTATAAAAGGGAGTGAGTAGTCATTATTTAACAAAATGTAGAGGGAGTTGGTGGAAATGATTTGGCTCTAAATTTGATTTCTGGCAACCCTGTGAATTGCAATCAAATCTGTATATGAACTTACTAGCATTTTAATATGGATTTGATACTCTTATTGAATATGACCGAGGGCTGAAATATGCCCCAGCATACAAGTAGCCTCTAAAAGTAATGTGAGACCTTATGGCTATTCTATTTCCTCAATAGTCAGTCAACCTTGTTTATGTCAATATTGAATTTGTTACCTTTCTCCTTGCCTAGTTGGAAACTTTTACATGTCTATCTGAAGTCCTGAATGTCAACATTAGTCTGAGACTACCAAATGGCCTCTGCCATACAGCCTATAATTGATTCCTTCCTCATGGACAGAACACACTGTACAGGGAACCTTTATACAAATATATGGATAAGAAAGGCTCGGAACTTGAAAGACTGCAGGGGAAGTAAAGCAAAGAAGAAAGTATTAATATGCCACAATGTTATACAGCTCAAAGGCATTTGGTTCCATTCCAAAGTCCATGCAGATGAGAAGTATACATTACCAGCTAAACATGTTTTAGGCCTACGAGTAAGCAATTGCAAGTAGCTATACTTTCACATAATTATGACTTATATTATAACTACAACATGCCCATGCATATCATATTCATCTCATTTATCATATTGAAAGTGGAAATTAGCCACGGCAACAGCTGGGACACTAGCTTTTAATTACAGCAACAACAATCTTCTGCAGTTTTCCACACACAGCTACTTTGGTGCCATGTTTGAGGTTTGATAATAGAATACCTCTATCTCACACATTGTTAAACTTGTGTTACCCAATAGGTAAGCCGCGTCTGGTCAGCAAGCCTGTTATAACAGAGGAATCCTGCAGACGGCTGGTCATCGAGTGGAGGCAGTGGAACGCGGAGGAGGACCTGGGCCAGGAGCCCATTGCCTCCTACACGTGAGTTCTATTGACTATGTGTATTTTGTGGTATACATTCCCTTGATAATATCTGAAAATACTCCAGAAGAGGACCTACAGATACAGCCCCTAAACCTAAAACGCTGATTGAAGTGCGTGCTGAAAACGCATGCACAAGAGAGGTTCAGGTATGGGAGCCGCGGGCTGGTTCCGATTAGCCTTGTACATATGTCCAAAATAGTATACTATTCCCAAGCTATATTATATTCTCTTTTTCCTCCCTTCCCATAGTCTTTGCAACTTTTAATGAGGCCCTCCAGTCAATCAATCTGCTTAAATAGTTGTCTGTAAATACGCATTTAAAGCATACTAAAGGTATATGCAAGTAGCAATTTTACATTGCATTTATAGAGCAACAAACTTCAACCTGTCAAAATATGTTATAAACATTAAACATACAACCCATACACCTATAATATCAACGCGTCTGTAATTCTTACAGGATCCAGTACCGGGTAAATGGTACAGCCTGGGAAGTGTTCACTACCCAGCCGCGTATCACTGGTAAGGCTAACTACACCCTACGGATACCCTTACTGGACCAGTACAGCCTGTATCAGTTCAGGGTTATTGTGAACAGAGATGACAATGGTAAAGCACAGCCAGGATTACCCAGCCCTATCTCTGCGTCTGCCCAACCTGCATGTCCAGGTAAGTGAATGAAATATTAAATTTACTTATTTGGCTCAATAATAAACAACAAAGCCCTGATCTCTCAATGATAAACAACAAAGCCCTGATATATTGGTTAAGAAATAAGAGATTCTCAATGGTATGAGATATCATAGTTTTGTTGTTGATTTTAGAAGTATAAATGACAATTTGAACCACAAGCATTTTACTTTCCTTATTAGACAGATGAGATATTGAATCAGATAGGTGGTAGTGGATATGATTGAGTTCACACAGCTGTAACCCTCCAGGAAAGACATTTATATGTGGGGAAATGATTATGGGTTTCAAAAAGTCCAAAGTGGTCAATACTGTCATTCAAAATCGGATGATTCAAAGCTAAATGAAGAAAATAAGTCAATAAACGTTATTTATTCTTATCAACCTGTTACAGTTCCAACAACCACCTCAACAACAACAGAGCCAACAACAACTACAACTACTACAACAACTACTTTACCACCTACCACAACTACAACAACAGTACCAACAACAACTACCACCACTGTTCCACCAACTACTACTACAACTACCCCAGCCCCCATAGGTAAGTACACTTTTTTTTACTTATATCTAGATAGATTTAATGTATCCATAATATTTTAGGCTGAGATTCAATTCCTCCTTGACTGCATTCCATTCTGAGTAATTCCCCCACTTCTTTCTCATACTAATTGATTCTCCCACTCATTAACTCCTTCCCCATTCTAAGACCAGACTAACCCCCACTTTGAGTCCTATTCTATAACTAGTCCAAAGAATTTCACATAAGACCAAAAGAGGCAGAATGGAACTATTCAAAATATAAGGAGTGCAATTTTATAAATTGGACATATCAGGCATAGAAACACCAATAATGGTACAATGTATATTTACATACAGTCAGCCCTATCAGTACCTCAACAGTGAAGGTCCCAGGAGGTAAGCATACAGTCATCTCTACAATGGCAGCTGCAGGCTTCAGAGTCACCTTTTGCCTCACCCCTCAATGCATGCAAAAGGGCACACATGCATGTTCTAGTCTTTTTATTTGCTTTGTTGTGCTCAAAATGAAAGTAGTATCTATGTAGGTCTGTACTCCGGTTTATGTTATCACTGCACCTCACAGAGTCATTGGAGGGGATATGACATGTCTTTGCTAGGGGTCAGTAGATCACATTTTTAAAGGGTATTATGTGATTATGTCATCATTTTGCATGAAATTGCATGAATTAAGAAATTGCTTGTTTGTATCTTTGTATTTTCTACACTTGTGTCATGTACCTAAGATAGAAAGGAAGGATAACACTTGGTGTAGCTGTTGTGAAAAAGAAATAAGTTATACAGATTTATACTAATAGATTTGTAAGATTGATTGTAATATAGTGCATAAAACCATTATAGCCTTAAAGCTATATATATGATTTGATTCAGAGTAAGTGGTTTCAGTATCAGCTGTAGTTGTAGATGGAGTATTAAAAGTCATTCTGTGTTAGTTTTCTAGGTAACACTTACAATGGCAAAAGTTTATTTTAAAGACCCCAGGAAGTATAAAAAACATGCCCACAACTTCCATCATGATCGCTGCCCACTCTCATGGACCCCACTCTATCTAGCAATGGCAATCACCTCTTAAATATGAACAGGTTCAGTAGGACACTGTATTAAGTGTGCCTTCACTTCTGCTACCTCTCATCTCTTCTAAGATATTGATGCATATTATAAAAATACATTTATATCATTATCTTCCCTGTTGCCAGCTCCCCCTGCAGTGACACGGCTGAGTGTCAATGTCCAGGAAGGTGGTCGCGTCCTTATACGGTGGACCGCTCCAACTGATGGGAATGGTGACCTTCTAGACCCCAATTACAATGGTCCTGACAATTTCAGGGTCACCTCCATCAAGGTTAGCCTTGTCTGCTAATGTATGATAATCATAAAGAGAGGCATAATGGTTTAAACTTGATACTATGTTTTTACATCTTTCTTTTTTTCTTACCCTGAACAAGGGGGTGATTTATCATACTGAAAAAAACTATAAGAATTTCATGAATCAACAGCATCATATAGCTTTATCTACTTCATATAAATCTATGTAAGGCAGTATTCTTACTGATCATTGAAGGAATTTATGTATACATTTTCCTAGGTTTGAATATAAATGTTTTTCTAAATTGATATTTTAGGTGGACATTGGCAATTGTCGGATACCTGTAGATGATGAACCAGTGGTGAGAACAGTACCCGCGTCTGACTTCAGCCTCATTCTGAGTGGTTACCAAGGTTACTCGACATACCAGGTGTCAGTGATCGGAGTGAATATAGCAGGAGAAGGAGAACCAACTACTGCCACCTTCCTGACACCACCCATAGGTAAAGCTTATCATTACTGTTTGAGCAGTTATATTACCTCCTCTGTTTGTTTGTTATTCTTTTATTTACCCTGGACTCTATAGGGCCAGGCCCAGTTCGTATAATCCAGCTAGATTACCCTGCAGCCAATTCTGGGAACTTGTTGTTTGTGTCGCATATTTATGGATATACCCTTTGAAAGGGATTCAAATATCAACTTCTGAATGTTTATCTAATATTCTATATTTTATTCAGCTCCTGTGGGAAGTGTGCAGAATTTTCGGCTTGTAACAGCGACAGCGCGAAGTGCCAGCCTGCGCTGGGACCCAATGCCATGTGCACGTCGTGGGGCAGCCACTGGACTCTACCGTGTTAATGTATTTGACTCCAGTCGCGAGGGGCTCCTAAAGTCATTGAGGACTAATCAGACAACATTAACAGTGAACGATCTTAGTCCCTACACACTCTACTTCCCCAAGGTGGCCTTTGAGAATGGTGTTGGTGTGTCACAGGAACAGGAAATCCAGGTGGCCACACTGCAAGATGGTGAGACTTAAATACATCTGTTTCTAAATCATAGCCAGGATAACTTAGTCTTTTACTCAACCAGAATTACTTGTCAACTAGAATTGGGGTATTCTAAGAGGTGTAAGATGGTTATAATTGAATCAAATTCAAATATATAGAATTTGTCAATCTTATATGTCCAGGTCCTTTCAGTAGATACATGTGTCATCCCATTTTACTTGGTCTATGATGTACGTGACTCCACTGTAGAACAGTGCAGCTAGTATACAAATTCTCAAGGAAGAGACCCCAAGCACATAATACATCTTAAATGATATAATTAATATATTGCATTTTTCATGGTCTCATTTCCAGTTCCGTCTGCACCGACCAACCTGCGTGTAGTTAACTTCACCTCTACCTCCATCACGGTACGGTGGGATGCTCCAGCACCACCTAACGGGGTTCTGGAGAAGTACGAAGTGGCTCATCTAAGTGAGGCCAACCCTGATGTAGTAACCTCATCGGTCTCTAATGATGCATCATCACTGGAGAGACTCATAGATGGACTGGATCCCTATGTGTCTTATACTATAAAGGTAAGTGTTGCTGTATCTCTATGTGTCCTATAATACTATAAGGGTAAGTATGGCTCTATTGGTCCATTTCTATTGATTGGTCACCCTATACAAAGATCAATTCTGAAGGCCTGCCGTTGACTACAGTCAGCAAAGGCCTTGCTAAACCTGCACTTGCTAGACGAAATGCCAATTTTGTCTAGTATCATGGCTCATGGTATTGATCAGGTATTCCTACCAAAGGTGATTTGCCAACTAGAGCCTTGTAGATATAGCAGGGTCCTATCAAACTGACCAAAATGGCCATATACAGTTAAACTGTCATATCTTTACATTTCTGTAGCTCCCTAATGCAATAATGCCATTAATTGCCTCAATTCTAGGTTCAAGCCAAGACAGGTGCCCAGGCAAACTTTGGGTGGGGTCCTTACAGTGAGCCGGTGACACAGCGTACAGACGAAGGACAACCAGGGCCACCGACTAACCTGCACCGAGTGTACAGAAACTCTACTTGTATTCGCGTTCAGTGGTCACCACCACTCCAAGTCAATGGTGTCATCTACCTCTACATGGTAAGGGAATATCAATCTGTATGTTGCAAAGTAGTTCTCTTGTTCTGATTAAGTCTTGTGCTATAATTTTCTCTCAAGGTGTAAATAATGAATATGAAGTTATGTGATTTCCTCAATGAATCCATTATGAACCTTTTCCTATTAGAATTGCATCATTGTGTCAAAACATCTCAGAGTCCCTCAATCTCCTGTCAATTAGGATTCTTTGGTAGTGCACTGGCAGGGGCGTGCAACAGCCTCTGATCTCCTACATTCTAAGGCAGAAAATCATTCATGTAGTACATTTATACATCTATGAATATCTGAGTCATATCCAGAACTTTTTTTACATTACAGATGACCTATGAAGACCTCTCAAACAGTCCTGCAACAAAGTCTCTCCCCATTACAATTAATCGAGAGCTTGTGGAGTACATGATATGTGGACTCATTCAAGCTCGCAAGTATCGGATCCTCGTCAGTGCCAGTACCAGACTCCAACATGGCCCGAGCGCAGTACTTGAGACTTGGACTAGAGTGGGGAAACCTCCAGCTCCTCCAAAACCCAGTGTTATCAACATAACTGCTACCCACATCACTATCATCATTCAACCCATTGTGCCCATGACTGGGCCAGTGTCGCGATATTACATTATCATTGCAAATTCCCCAGTCCAAAGAAGGAAACGAGAAGTCCCGGGTTATGACCCGATAGACAGGCTGGGTATTGAGGGGGGTTACACAGCAGCTGTGCTGCACCCCACAGACCTAACCAAGTCTCGGGAGTTCATCATCGGTGATAACAAGATGTACGGTGATTTCCTAAACCGCCCGCTCAGTAAAAACTCTGACTATGAACTCTACTTTGTGGTGGAAAGCTCCCTTGATGGCTTCACTGAGCAAAACCATGTACAGATGTCAATCACCACCAACATGAATGTAGTGACACTTGAGCCTACAACAACTACTACTATTGAGACTACAACCACTGAAGAACCTAGTGCCGCTCCTGTTCTTGGTTCAGACGCCATACTCGGTATGGCGGTAGGAATTCCACTGTTCCTGCTCCTCCTTCTCCTCCTGATTCTCCTCATTGTATGCTGCTGTTGCAGGAACAAAGGGACACCTGTAGAGGAGGATGACATGAAGGCTACCTGGCTGGACTACTACTCCAAGAACTATGGAGGCAACAGTTTGAAAAAGTCAAAGAACCCGTGGAGCGATACTCATGAGCTGAACCAGAGCCGGCATCTCACAATAAATGATGATAAGCGTTATACACCTCAGGACCTGAAGGTTTCTGATATTCAAAGTAAACGACCTACAATATCATTTGAAGAGGAGTATGCTCAACTCCCCCAGGGTCATTGCTTCCCATGCAATGTTGCACAGAGGCCTGAGAATGTAGAAACAAATAGGTTTGAGCACCTGTTGGCATACGACCACAGCCGAGTGGTACTTCGAAAGAAAAATCACCAGGGATACATTAACGCAAATTATGTCCAAGGCTACCATGTTAAAGCTGCTTACATTGCTGCCCAGAGTCCATTCAATGAAGCCACCATGGAGGACTTCTGGCAGATGGTTTTCCAGGAGAAGGTCTCTCAGGTGGTCTTCATGTGTCGGCTCATAGAAGACGGAATCACCAAAAGCGAGCAGTACTGGCCTGATCAGGGGGTGGCACAATTTGGCAAAACATCCGTCTCACATGTGAAGACGGAAGAGTTTGCTAACTTTACCATCAGGACTTTTGATGTGAAGGGCCGCGGGTCAGGAAACCCACAAAGGGTGACGCATTACCAATTCACGGCTTGGCCAGATCATGGCTGCCCCGATGACCCAATACCATTCCTAGATTTTCGAATGAAAGTCAAGACTTCTGTCATCAATGACAATGTCCCTATTCTAGTGCATTGTGGCACAGGAGTAAGCCGAACTGCTGTATTCATAGCAGTAGACTCTCTCATGGAGCAAGCAAAACTTGAAAACCAGGTGAATGTATTCAAATTTGTTGAGCGCATGAGGCGTGATCGCACAATGATGGTCAGAATTCTGAAGCAGTACATCTTCATTTATGATGCACTATTTGAAGCTCTAATCACAAACTATAACATTGTGGGGGAGGATTTGAGAGTCAACTACAGACTTCTGTCCAATTCCAACCCATTGACAGACAAGTCATACTTCCGCGAACAATATGAGGTGCTTGAAGAGTTTGTGACAAAACTTCCAGAGGAAAAGTGTATTGCGTCTCTCCGCGAACAAAACATTGACAAAAATCGCTTCAAGACAATTACACCATTAGACGAATTTCGTCCCGTCCTGAAAACTCCATTATTGCTGGAAAGAACTGACTACATCAATGCCACCTTCATGGATAGCTACACACAAAAGAATGCTTTCATTGTCACCCAAAGCCCACTCAAAAACACTCTAGTCGACTTCTGGAAAATGATCTATGACTATAACATCAACACAATTGTCATGTTAAACAATAGCAAGTTCAAAGAGGAGAGCTGTGCCAAATACTGGCCAGAACGGATGGGTGTTGAAAAATGGGACCCTTTCTTTGTATCTCTAAAACATATCAAAGAAGACGAACACTTCACGATACGAACTCTAGAACTGAACAATGCCCGTAAGCCAAACGAAAAGCACCGCAAAGTCAGACAGTTCCAGTTTGAGTCATGGAATATGTATGAAAAGGTGCCATGGTCTCGCGAGGGTTTCATGCGGCTCATGGAACGTGTCGACTCGTGGCGGGAAAAGACAGACACGTTGGACCAACCTGTGGTTGTACACTGTATGTATTTCATTGTAGACATTAGTATTTTTTTCATATATAATATTGTACACATTCAGACTTGATCTTGCAATGCACAACAATGCAACAGTTTACCAGATTGTATCCAGCCACTTGTTATAATATATTTTGCATCTAAACTGTGTCATAAGCTTGTAGTGATTATCATTTATAGTGATTTCTTGTGATTTAGGATGACCTTGACATTTTATTCTCAGTGGTTATGTATATATAATTCAGACATGGAGCTGTGAATGTGTTTCGCTTCCTTTCTAGGTATGGACGGTGCCAGTCAGAGTGGTCTGTACGCTGCCTGTTTTATTCTGTGTGAGAAGATGATCATAGACGGGGAAGTCAATGTCTTCCATACCATCAAGCACCTCAAACGCAGACGACCGCACTGTATCAACACACTGGTAAGTTATTCTATAAAAACCAGTATGACCACAAATTTTCAGGAGTTTTAATTTGCCCTAATGCATATTTATCTCCAGAATTGAAATCCCTTGAAAAGTGCACCTAGTTTGATTAAAATGATGTGTTTTTGACAATTGTAGGAGATAGATGAAATAGTTTGGAAACTAGTGATTTTTAGATATTATCTCATTTTCAAACATGAAGTCTGCAAAGTGGATGAGATTGGTATTTAGTTAATGTTAATGAAAGTCAATAATCAAAAGCATTAAAATATTCCTTATCAACATTTCTATAAACTAGAATGTATAGCCAACTGAAATGATCCATCATAATATTATTTTTTAGAATGTATAGCCAACTGAAATGATCCATCATAATATTGTTTTTTCAGAAATATTTTCTTTTCATTGATACACCTGAGGTTGTCATATGATCGTCTTTTTCTCTATGTCTATGCTTGTATCCTTTCAACCATGTAATATTTGGGTTCGAGCACAATGTTAAACTCCAAAGACTTGCTATTCTGCCCAAATAGAAATAATACAAGACTCAAAAACTTTACTACCTATTTACATGGTTGTCAGTATACTAGAAAAAATTGAGTAACTTGGATTAAAATGTGTCTCTTTCTTTTCCCAGGAGCAGTACAAGTTCTGTTTCAAACTTCTCTGGGACTACATGAACACCCGTATGCGGGGTCTGAGCCGCAGTGAAGAACCCGGAATAGACAATCCTAGCTTTAGTCCAGACAGCGGCTATGGCAATGGCAATGGCCACCTTGTGCCCTTATAGCACATTCATATATGCCAAGGCCAATATCTTCCTTATCAAGATCAGTCCTTACTGAATGTCACTCATCAAGAACATGGATAAATCTCTCTGTTTGCTGAAGATGCCCTTCAAAGAGATGTCCTTGTGTGTTTATTGAATCTTCCAAATTCAAGACAACCAATATCAAGGTCAACTAAACCTACTGAGTGTCAACCTGAGCCATGTTGATTCTTTGTAATGTCAGGAGGGTTTGAGACATGACCTCATCTACCATTGCAGAAGCAGTGCTGGATAGCATCTGCAGTGGTGGACTATTGAAGGAAACCCAAAGCACTGCATGATCCATAGAGTATTACAACCTTGTAAAGAGTACAAATGAACTTTCACTTTGTTATTGTATTGGTGAAATCAGAACCCTTATTAAGGTCAGCTCATGAATGTTCAAGGAGGTCAAACTTGATGATCAATGTGTTTTTCTACTAGTAATGGAAATCTTTGTGGAACATCTTATGTGTAACAAAAGTAGACTGACAAAGAGAGACATTCCATTTTTAGCAGATATTGATGAAACACTGGGAAGCTTCATTGCTCTATTGTATCATGAGTAGGCATAGCTGACAAAGAAGAAGCAGTATTAAAGCACTGCTCAAGACTGTAGCCATGATGGATTTGTATCTTAGGAGTTAGAGGGAGCTGAGGTTGGTGTATGGTAGCAGTCTTATCTATAACCTGCAGAGGCAGGAGGAATGGTATGGATAGTGATGTATTAGGATTGCCTGTATAGAAAGTATGGCTTTTTGTCAGATACTAGTTTTTGCTCTTGTTTGGATATATTTACTATGTGTCTGTTCTAAGCAATCTAGTAGAAAGGATACTAGCAGCCAGTTAATTTGTACAATATCCGCTGCCTCATTTCTACTATGCTGTGTTGTGGTTTGGATTATAAGATCTTAACTGCACTACAGCCTTTCTAGGATATTACCCCAAAAGAAGGCATCCCAGCTGGCTTTGCTTTCAAAGAACCCTAAGAGTTATATAATGTATATTTGCATCAAAATCTCTCATCATTGCAATCATGAATCTCAACATTAGGTATCATGTTTTGGTGAAAATTGAATCTCAACATTCCATATTTTTGCTTTGTAGCATATTTATTGTTATTCTTCATGATAAAATACCATACCCAATATTATACTATGTGTATTTCTGTTATAGTAGCTACGGATAGAGCTTTGTAAATAGACCTGAAAGCATTACATTGGTTAAGGTGCTAACTGTACATGTAACTGTTTAGTCCCGCATCTGTATATGTCAGATTCATTATAAATCCAGGTATCAATGTTGAACATTATGTTATGCCCTGGTTTAAATCAAAAGTCCCCAATACAGACTAGAATTATTTTGGGATAGTTGCTAGATCTCAAGAAGTCAGGCAGTACCACGCGACTGACTTAAATAAATGCATTGTAGTGGCACGACAAAAGTGTGCCCCTCAATAGAATGCCGAACAGAACAGAGGGATTGGACTAATCTTTCAGCAATACTTTAGTTGGTGTTTACATGAGATACTTTGACTGCAGTATCATGGCATTCTATGTAATATTATTTTGTTCATTTTGTGTACTTTAGTAGAATATAGAAATATTGTTATTATTTATAATTGGCCAAATGTATATTTGTCTTGTTGGACAGGAATTCATTCATGACATACAATATTTGCCATTTTGTGAAATATCATTTTTCATGAAAAGGAAACTCGAAATCGGGTTCAACTTAGGGCTTCCGGAACTTTGATCCATGTCATTAGGTAATTTACAATAAAAAGAAGATACCATACCCGAAGCCTTCATCTTCATTTTTCATTATTATGGGCCGCTTATCAGTAGCGACATCAAGCCAAATGAACATTTTTTTCCCCAGAATTTCAAGGTATACATCACTACACAGGTCATAAAATTTGCAATTCAGTCATGTGTGATGTGGGGAGATACGAAAGTAAATATTATTTTATTCTAATTTTTCAAAAAAAATGAAAATTAAATCAATTTATTGAAATTTGCGAAAAAAAACTGCTAGCCAGCCCTCATATCGTTATGTTTCACCCAAGGTGGTCTGACTATTCTTATTCTTATTCCCTACATATTTCTCTAGCATCATGTATGAAGTACACAGTGAAATGCAGTGAAAAAAGATTCTCCGGTCAGACCGCAGCGGGGAGTGTTTGTGTACCGGAGGTAACCAAGGAGGCGGCGTCCCTGGAGACCTACAGGCGCCCCCTAGAGGGAATATCGTTCCCGCCATAATATTGGCATTAACCAGTCAATCCGGCACATTAATTATTACTTTCTAAAAACATATTTTCTCGTGAGATAATTGACTATTGTTATTTTTTATGCTGTAATGGGAAAATTGAAAGATAAAATCGAAAATCCATGTCTAGTGTCAAAATGATCTGAATTTACTCCTCTTTTTGTGTGATGCGCCAAGTAGGGAATGTTTACTAGCCCCCCCAATTGGTCAAAACTATTTTTTCATGATAATTATTAGCCCTAAATAGGGCCGCCATATGCCTATCATTTCATCAGTTTTACTGGAAACACTCGTGGCGCCATCTACTGAGTGTTGTGGTTGCTATAATCAGCTAATTGGGTTCCCATAGATTCTCAAGCAAAGAGGTACCGTAAAAGGCTGCATATAAGCCTAACTCACTTATAAGCTGCACCTAGACTTTGGTAATATCCTATAAGCCGCACCTGGGGATCTCATTATGGCGACTTTAATACTGTAGTGTATATCTAAAAAATTGTGTATAAGCCGCACCTTGATTTTGTCCTGATCCAATAATTCGCACTGGAGATCTGACGTGCACACTAGCCGCGGCCTATACACGGGTTTTAGTTTGCTCTCTGTACAGGGCCATGGCAAGGCTGATCTTAGGTCAATATGGGCACTAATCTTGATGATGGGGCTATCCACACGGTCAACAATGAACCGTAATATAAGGCAAAATGTTAAAAGCATAACTAGACAATACAATAGAATATAAATACAAAACACAGTATGGCTATTTTCATGATATTTTACTGACTGTTCCTTGTGCTACATTTATTAACTGCATTGGTGGTGCTCAGCTCAATCACAAGCTTGACCTACATTATTATCGTTTCAAAGGTCACAAATATGTGACCCGTCCTGAGAAAACCAGCCTTCCGGGGGATTTCTAGTTCTGGTTTTGGCAACTAGGAGGCATCAGGAGGGCAAAACAGTGAAAATGTATACCCAAAAATGCTTGAGCGTACTTTTGGATGGATAATATAGTAGCCTTTTGAGAATCATTCTATCTTTATGGTAATGTTCAAAATTTGGAATGTGAATGGAATGTTTCCTATGGTTGCCCTAGAAACCATTCTGTTGTTCTAATTGAACAATTTTGGTCCGCGTATCTTGGGATATGTCCCCTCGATATTAGATAATTGTGTTGCATTCTTACCGGAGCCTACCTTTGTTTCAGTCCTAAATATATGACGTGAACCAATTAGCTCAACAAGTACTACTTCCCACCATAATGTGTCAATTCGTGTCTCTTTAAGGAACTTATTTGTGTCAACTTCAAACCACATATAGAACATTGATATGGTTTCTCTCCTGTATGTGTCCTCATATGTAGGTTTAAGGTTCCTTTCTGTGTGAATTGTTTGTCACAATGGGAACACTTAAATGGCTTCTCTCCTGTGTGGGTCCTCATGTGCAGTATTAATCGTTCTTTGGTGAGGACACCTTTCTGACATACATCGCACTGGTGAGGTTTCTCTCCTGTGTGGTTCTTCATATGCTTTTTCAAGCCGTCTATAGAACCATACTGTTTACCACATGTAGAACACTGATGTGATTTCTCTCCTGTGTGAGTCGTCATGTGCCTCTTTAATCTAGATCGCAGGACAAAACTTTTATCACATTCAGGGCATTTATGAGGTCTCTCCTCGGTATGAATCATCATGTGCCTTTTTAATGTCTTTTCTGTTTTAAACGTTTCCCCGCAATTATCACACATGTGAGGTCTGTCTTCTGCGTGGGATATCATGTGCTCTTTTAAATGCCCTGCTACAACAAATTGTTTATCACAAACAGAACACTTGTGAGGTTTCTGGTCTGCGTGCTGCATCATGTGCACCTTCAGGCTTTCTTTCTTCCTAAATCGACTACCACAAAATTTAATAGAACACTTATGAGGCTTCTCTCCACTGTGGACCATCATATGGCTTTTTAATAGACTTGCCTTGACAAACCGTTTGTCACATGTAGGGCATTTATGAGGTTTCTTATCTGTATGGATCAGCATATGCCCCCTTAATGTGCTTCGCTGTGAAAAGCACTTATCACAGTAGGTGCACATGTAAGGTTTCTTTCCTGTGTGGGACCTCTTGTGGTTCTTCAACTCGCTTTTATTCTTCAACTGCTTCCAGCATACATCACACTCTAAACCTTCCTCTTCTGTGTAGGTGATGGCAGTGTGCCTTCTGAGCTTCTTTCTTTCTATTTTGATGTGGTCGCCTTTTAAAATGTTCCGCATTACAGGATATGTGCAATGTTTCTCCTCCTTCTTGCTTCTTCTGGGTTGTACTAAGTCATTTGCTACATGAGTAGCAAGGTGACTTACCAGGTCTGCATTCTGAATGAAGCCCCTCACACATGTAGCACAGCTGGAATAGTTCTGACCAAAGTGCCGAACCATGTGTGTTTTTAAACTGACATTGTCTTTAAACACTTGCCCACAGTAGTAACACTTATTAGTATACGGTATGGTGCTTATATTCATTTCATGGTTTAAGTCATTTTCATCCTTCTTGTTAGTGTCTTTTTGGGCAGAGACTGATTTCTCTACCCACTTTTGATTTGCCTGGATTGCTTTCACTGACACCTTTGGGTTAGCATATACTGATGTAGAGCAATCTTCATCAGTAAGATCGTCCTCCACAAACTCCTCACCAGAGCCAGAACCCTCCTCAGGGTTTGAATCAATACAGCTAACTCTATCCCTACTACACACAGCAGGTGATAACAAGGGCCCATCATTTGCAACATGATTTGTGAGGTGATTCACAAGATCTGCATTCTGAGTGAAGCCCTTCACACATGTAGCACAGCTGGAATAGTTCTGCCCAGAGTGATTAAACATGTGTGCTTTTAAACTTACATCATATGTAAACTCCGCCCCACAATAGTAACACTTCTTAGTTTCTTCTGTGATGCTTGTGTTCATTTCCTGGCTGTTTAAGTCTTGTTCATCAGTGTACATAGACTGTTTTTGGAATGATTTTGATTTCTCTTCCCACTTTTGTTTTGCCTGGATTTCTTTGCCTGGCACCTCAGACTCAACGTTTATTGATGTAAGGCCCAGGGATGCTCCCTGTGGTATGCCCATTGTGGCAGTGTCTTCACTCTTCTCCAGCTTGTTGAGAACCTCATCCAGCCTCAGGTCCATCCCCAGCAGTGAAAGTCTCAGCTGCTCGTTCTTCATATTGGTGAACACTAGACATTTAATCATCTTATCAGCAGACCAGTCCCTGAAGTCACATTTGTCTGCAAATTCTCTGAGGCGTGCGGCATAATCGAACATGTTCTCCCTTGGCTGGACAGTCTGTATCATGAGTTTGTATAGAAAAAAGTCATTGGACTGTTTGGTATAGATTCTGTTCATCAGCCTGGTTTTACTTCTTAGATGACACCTATCACCATGTCTATCAAAATGTGGAATGTTAAGCTGCAGACCTGGAATAGCCATTGTGGTGCAGTGTAAGTGTTGATCCTTCAGCGCTCTTAACTCTGAACAGTCAAAGCTCTCACCTAAGAATAGTCTATGCCATGGTGATCCATAGCTCAGGGCAGCTCAGGTTAAGGCAGCTTAGGGCAACTCAGGGCAGCACAGGGCAGCACAGGGCAACTCAGGGCAGCTCAGGGCAGTCTCTCTTAATACCAGGTATCAACATCGCAGCATAACCTGTTGTGAGAAGAAAAAAATAATTATATTCATACTCTTATTAAGAAAAAGACATTAATTTATCATACAAACCCTCCCCCTACATGGGAGGTGGTAATACCTTGCGGACAGGGAATGCAAATTCGGAAGGACAAAGTCTCACTCTAACCAAGCAGGCATATTTTATCTCAATTTGATAGGGACTCCAGAAAAAATTGAGAATTATTAAAAATTCAATTTCTTTTCTTCTATGGTGTAGAACATGAGAAATATAATGCAAATATTTTGGAATTTTCTTTCTATCTATCATAGAACCCAGGCAATCATCAGATATGTGTCTACAAAACCCACTAAGTTCCCCCAGTATATCTTCTATATAATTGCTATCTAGATTTGGAGTCAATCTGAAAGGTGGTGGTGCCTATTTGTCTCAGGCTGGTAAGTGGTAAGTAGTTGTATAAGGGGTTTGGAGGGCATTTAGTGTAGGCCAGGCTGGGTCATGATTGACAGACCCTTTTAACATGATCACCCAATACAGTGTATTAAATTACAGTAACTGTATTATACACTGCAAGTCACCTCAGTAGTCAGTGGATGTAAGTATATAGAGTAAACAAATTGTGCCTAATAGACTATAGTGTATGCCGAGGCCTAGGCCAACACTTAAATCTGCTTGGAGTGACACTCCCTTATCCCAAGTTATGAGACCTTAATATAGTTATACGCACCTTTATATTGTCAATTATTGTAAACATGTTGAGGTTGTATTTAATAATTTACTGTTTACTTCTGATGGCAGCGGAAGTTACCCGTAAAAGGGTAAGAGTTGTAACCTGCTGCCAAATACCAGTGCTGCCATCTGCTGAATAAATCCACAACTAGAGTAAAGATGGCGTCATTGCAGGAAGACGAGGGGGATGGAATCTTCAAAAACATCGACGATGCTTTTGATGAGGTGGATGCCTCGGCTGTTTTTACAGTCATAGACCGAGAAACAGTCCCTGATAAGTTCATTCTGACCTCGGGGGTGGCTGTAAGGGAGAAATCACTGAGTTATTTACTGGTGAGTGTACAGTCCTTCTATTATCGCTCACACAAAATTGGCGTTGATAACAAAACTGCCACGCCCACTAATCAAACTATCTGTATGAAGTTTGTATTCCAGTTCAACTTGACTTTGGTGTCCATGCATACTGTATCTATTTAGATAGATCATGTTACCCGTACTATTAAATTTAAGGACGATGGTGAGAATAGAACTACAAGACCAAAAAAAAAAAAAAAAAGTGCCACTAGAGTCCAGTGCTGACAATTCTACAATTTTAAAATTTCAATTTTGTAATCCTCATGCAGCTGTTTTCCCCCAAATGCTTATAACACATTAATTTTTATACTATACTTTATAGCCCATACTATATGTTGTGTGTTGTATACATTGTATGTGCGCATGTGCGGCGGCCATCTTGGATCCGTTATGAGCATGTAAACATCAGTTAGTAAATGGCAATGGAACCAACTCAAACCCACTCAGTTCAACTCATCTTTATCCATAAACATCCACATGTTTTAACATGGTGACAGCCAGGTGAAGGGTCAGGGAAGGGCAACAAGAAACTGTGAGTAGACACACATAATTTTTATTCACCCTGGAAGAGTGATTAATGCACTTTTTGGCCTGAAGCCAAAAGCAGAATACACATGTGTTGTCACTGAAAGTGGCCATCTTGCCAGCCCACCCTGAGATCCACAGCAACTGGTTCCAGAGACATTCCTAATAAATGCTAGCTCTACATCAACACCCTGATAGTGTGTTGAGAATATATCTATACCCTGATAGTGTATAGAAATTATATAGGCCTAAAGTGACAATTATAGACCTGCTAGTCTATAGGCTACACTAGTCTGAACTGTGACCTGCTAGTCACCAATTCCTACTACTAAAGTATATAGGTACCAGCACAATGCCTGAAATCAATGAAGGTAATGGGGAGAATGCTCCTCCCCCAGGGGGAAATGCACCAGTGCACCACTTTGTGCCTGGTATCAGGCCTCCTGCCCCTCTAAAGGCTGAAAATTGGCTATTGTGGAAACAGCAGTGGGGAAACTACACTGTAATCTCCCACCTGGACACAACTGCTGCTGTGTACCAAACCTCCATGCTTCTAAATTCCATAGGAACAGATGCCCTGAAAATCTACAATGGTTTTGTCTTCGCAGACGAAGCCAATAGGACACTCAAAGAAATAATAAAGAAATTTGATGCCTACATCATAGGGGACTTGCATGAGACCATGGAGAGATACAATTTCAATTGTAGGGAACAAGAGAAAGAGAGTTTTGACGAATATCTAACGGCGCTCCGCTTCCTAACTAAAAGCTGCAATTTCTGTAAATGCCTCAAAGACACTCTGCTACGCGACCGAATTGTGATGGGCATCCGGTCTGAAGAGACCAGGAAGACACTCCTGAACATCAGAGACTTAACCCTCGAAAAGTGTATCGACATCTGCCGCACCGACGAAGCAACCGGTTTGCGACTAAAACACGTCAACGCCAGCGGCGGAACGGCAGAGGTTCACAGAGTCAAGCCACACAAACAGAATAACAGGAAGAAGACGCGAGGCAAATCGAGAGACCAACCGCAGGACTGCATATTCTGCGCTGGCAACCACATATTCGGAAAGAAACACTGCCCGGCATGGGGGGAAAGGTGTTCCGTATGTAACGGACGGAACCACCTCGACGTCGCCTGCAAGAAGACATCGAAGGCTAAGAAGACCCCTAGGACCAAGAAGGTACGCGCCGTGCAAGAGAACGACTCCGAGAGCGAAGAAAGCCAGTATGAGGTCATAAATGGAGTAAAGGAGGTCAGCGCGGTGAATCTAAAAAGCGACAAACTGATATACGCCAACATGACGATAAAGGGCGTTCCAGTTAATTTCCAGGTCGACTGTGGCGCATCAGTCAACCTGATACCAAAGAAATATGTCGACACCACCAAGCTAGGCCCACCACAAAATACTCTCCAGATGTGGGACAAGACGCTAAAACGCCCACTCGGAGAGTGCCGAGTCAAGATAAAGAACCCGGCAAACGGAAAAGGCTACGACGTAAAATTCGTAGTCGTGGAGGACAGCGATCTCATGCCGATCCTGGGAGTATCGGCGAGTCAACAAATGGGACTCATCTCTGTCCTCGAAGACAACTTCAAGAGAGTAGCGAGCGTGAAAAAGAAGGAAGAAGTCTACAAGTGCCCAATTTTAGATAAATACAAAGAGGTCTTCGGAGAAGATGTCGGCTGCATGCCAGGTATCTCAACGTTCCATGTCGACCCGACCGTCACACCATCGATCCAACCCTCCAGAAAGGTCCCGGACGCCCTAAAACAGAGGGTCAAGGAGAAGCTCGGCCAGCTAGTCGGGCAGGGTGTGATCGCGCCTGTTAGCGAGCCGACGGACTGGGTCAGCGCCATGGCAACAGCTACGAAGAAGACCGGAGAGTTGAGGATCTGCATAGATCCTAGACCACTGAACAAGGCACTGAAACGAGAGCACTTCCCCCTCTGCACGCTAGATGACGTACTGCCAGAACTATCCAAAGCGAAGATAGTCTCGACAATGGACCTGAAGTCCGGATACTGGCATGTGAAACTAGACGAGGAGTCATCGAGACTGACTACATTTGCAAGTCCGTACGGAAGATACCGATGGTTGAGATTACCATTCGGTACAAGCGTCTCGTCAGAGATATTCGCCAGAAAGCTCCATGAATGCATCCACGACTTGGATGGAGTCATCTGTATCGCAGATGATCTGATGGTATACGGCACTGGCGAGACCGACTGCGAAGCCCTACAGGACCACGATAAGAAGTTGGAACTACTACTTCAGCGATGCCAGGACAAAGGTATCAGACTGAACCCTAAGAAGATGAAACTGCGCCAGAAATCTGTAGCGTTTCTTGGACATCTGATCACGCATGAAGGCCTAAAGCCCGATCCTGCGAAGGTGGATGCCGTGATGGATATGCAGAAACCGACCGATGTTGAGGGAGTCCAGCGTCTGAATGGATTCATTAACTACCTAGCACGATTCCTACCTCGACTGTCAGATGTTATGGAACCTATCCGGCAACTGACGAGGAAAGACGTGCCATGGAACTGGTCCGGTGCCCAAGACAGAGCACTTCAACAAGTAAAGAAGCTTGTGAGTGAGGCACCAGTTCTCAGGTACTATGACCCAAGTAAGGAGCTCACCATCCAATGTGACGCCAGCAAGACCGGACTCGGGGCGGCACTTCTACAAGACGGACAACCGGTAGCGTTCGCAAGCCGTGCCCTAACCGACACCGAGACACGCTACGCACAGATAGAAAAAGAGATGCTTGCCATCGTGTGGAGTGCAGAGAAGTTTCACCAGTACACGTTTGGTAGACAGGTTAGCGTGATGTCTGACCACAAACCTCTACAAAGCATCATGAAGAAGCCATTAGCAAGAGCCCCTAGGCGACTACAGGGCATGCTAATGCGACTCCAGCAATATGACGTGGAAGTCATATACACGCCTGGGAAGGAGATGTATCTCGCCGACACTCTGTCTCGCGCTTACAGACAGACTACGGAGGGACATCACGAAGAATTTGAGAACGTCAATGCAACGAAGTACGTGGCCATATCCGATTCCAGGATTGAGACCATCCGTCGAGCCACCGAAGTCGACCTAACAATGACGGCACTGAAAGAGACCATATTAAGAGGATGGCCCAACGAGAAGATCGATGTACCACCAGTGCTACACCCATACTTCTCATTCAGAGATGAACTAGCAGTGCATGAAGGACTGGTATTCCGAGGTGAGCGAGTGATAATCCCCATGAGCGAGAGGGCGACCCTGAAGGTCAAGATCCACTCGTCGCACCTCGGCATAGATGGATGCCTACGACGTGCCAAGGAAAGCATCTTCTGGCCAAACATGGCTCAAGAAATCAGAGATTTCATCTCCAAGTGCCACATCTGCAGGACGTACGAAACAGCAAATCCTAAAGAGCCGATAATGAGTCACGACATACCTGACAGGCCATGGGCCAAAGTAGGGACGGACATGTTTAGCCTAAACGGGCGAGACTACCTCATCACTGTTGACTACCTAAGCAACTTCTGGGAAGTCGACATGCTACCTGTGACAGACTCTACAACCATTATCGGCAAGCTAAAAACACACTTTGCCAGATACGGTATCCCAGACACCCTGGTGTCCGACAACGGGCCACAGTACGTGTCCGAAGAATTCCGCGACTTCTGCGATGCATGGGACATCGAGCAAATGACGAGCAGCCCATACAATAGTAGGGCGAATGGCAAAGCTGAGTCAGCAGTAAAAACCGCTAAAAAGATCATGAGAAAGTGCCGCGAGGCCGGAACCGACCCATACCTAGCTATGTTGGACCACCGAAATACGCCATCACAAGGTATGCTGTCTAGCCCTGCACAAAGGCTGATGAGCCGACGCACCAAGACAATGCTTCCGACCGCACCCGCTCTCCTAAAGCCGGAAGTGGTTGACTTGAAGCATACAAGACGCGACATCAAGCGAGGTCAAGCAATTCAGGCTGAGCACGCAAACACGAAGTCAGCCATATTGCCTCCTTTAGAGGAAGGAGACACGGTTAGACTCGAACCATTTAAACTTGGCACTAAGACCTGGACCAAGGGGACAGTGGTAGAGAGACTAGATGAAAGGTCATACACCGTGGAGACTCCAACTGGCATCCTCAGGAGAAACCGTCAGCACCTGAAGAAGACCAAGGAGCCTAACACTCGCGAGGAAATGAGTGCAAGTAAAGTACCTAGTGACATCACTCCAACAGTCACGTCACCAGCGAAGGTACAGCGTACCGTCACACCCGCCACTCCACATCAGAGGCGTAGGAATGAACCGGTGGCGGAACAGCCCGTACCACCCGAACCGGCAGAGGTACCTGCACCACCGGTGGTAACCACCCGGTCTGGCAGGGCCGTTGTAGCGCCACAGCGTTACCAGTGAGACGTGATTGACACAGAGGGCAGAATAATCCCTGTCCTTCACGTATGGGTGTCAGGCAGTCTACCTGACCCTATTTTCATAAAATCTTACTTGACATTTCCTATAAGAAAAAAGATACATGAAATATCTAGAGACATATCATTTAAGTCTTAAATCTCATTAATTCAATTATAGACCAAAGACAGACTTATATCTTATACAAAGACAGTAACATCCCAGGACTATTCCGAAGACTCAATTGAACTCTGAATAAGCTATAGTATTATCCTTAGATATAAGAGATTATCTTTTCCGTTAAAAGGGAGGATGTTGTGTGTTGTATACATTGTATGTGCGCATGTGCGGCGGCCATCTTGGATCCGTTATGAGCATGTAAACATCAGTTAGTAAATGGCAATGGAACCAACTCAAACCCACTCAGTTCAACTCATCTTTATCCATAAACATCCACATGTTTTAACACTATAGGCCTATGGCAATTAGGCTATGGCTAGGGCATATACATTGAAACAATTTGTTTTCTGACATGGTAGTCTGAGTAGAGTCTATCTCTTATCGTGGACACATAAACAAACAGGACACGTTTTCTACGCGCGGACAAAAGTTGCTATGGTGACGGGCGCGTAGAGGGTAACAAATGACCTTTGAGGCGTTGTCTACGCGGCCACGCGCGGATGTCTAAGCATCTTGTTTGTTTCCGCCTTTAGGGTTTAGCAAGAACAGCATTTTGTAAATTATTGGATTATTCAGAAGGGTTGTCTTAGATAAGGGAGTGCTCATTTTTTAACAACAGGTGGTGGATTGGACGGGGGGGGGGGTAAACAATTTGACTGGGGGGGTTAAAAATTTAGAGCCCTCTTTGCTGCGAATTACACACGTGCAAGTATATACGGAGAGACATTCGATCAGTGGATCTCCTGTTGCGACTGCCTGCGACAATGTCCTCGCAAGGGAAGAGTGGCGTGCAACTTAACTCATGGAAATCTAAAAGTTTAGATTTTGGGAGTGGACTCGTAAGCCTCTCTCGTACGGGTACATTCACACATTCACAACAAAGTCGCGGCAGTGAATCAGCGCCTTATGCTACAAAGGGGCATGAACACGCACAACTTTTGACCTGCTGGGAGGGGGGGGGGAAGTTTTGCACACTCCACACAAAATCTCACCACCCCCCTATTGTTAATAAATGAGCAGTCCTTAAATTAAAGGGTATATGTTAAAGGTCTCAAATAAAAGAAAGGTTTCTTTATTTTGTTGTGTTTCAGTCAAATACACACTATCATAATTACACAAATCATTCTGCAGATATCTTCCACTTTGATTATTACCGGTTGTTGTGTGCATGTAAATTTACATGAACTGACCGTGTGCTGTTTCCTCCAGTTACCCAGATCGTTCGGCACGCAGATCGGCTCGGTGGTGGAGCCGGGCGGCGGTCTGCTCGGTCTGATGACAGTGAATGGTGACGTGAGACTAGACGTAGACACAGAGACGTCCGTGATCAAACACCTCCTCAGCAGCTCACATGGGCACCACCAGGTGGAAGCACTGAGGTACTGGAGCACCATGTGAAGCATTTATAGAGATAACCCGGGGAGGAGGTGGGGTACACAATATAGGTACCTGGATATACTCCCGGGGGTCGAGAGGCAATATCATTGATATAAGCCAAGGCCGAGGCTTATATCAATGATATTGACTTGAGACACCAGGAGTATATCCGACATACAGCCCGCTTTCATAGATTGATTATGTAAAATAGCCTGATTACAGCTCTTTTTCCACACATGTGGCCTAGGAGGATATCCTGTATAACCCTCCTAGGAGGTTATATGATCATCAAACATATATCCTCTGTGTGTCATACAATGATCAGAGCACATGCTTGAAGAGTGTAGCCTCATTTTGATACAGCATAGCCATATATAAGCTAACCATGAACCAACACTCACAGCTGGCCTCTGCGGTCAAACTCCTTGAGTACATGGTACTTCTGGTTTAGACTTGCAGACCCTGGGTTCACATCCCATGTAGAGCAGAAATTTTGATATGCCTGATATACATTTTTTGTTTCTTAGGCTATTCAGATATTTCAAGAAAAAAAAAAGAAAAAAAAAGAAAGAAAACAGGGGTGCAGGGACGGAGCCCCTGAATTATACAACAGCAGCACCAACTAAACAGCACTCTTAACTTTGTCTAATAGTACAATACCTCATCAACATAGCCCTAGTTAGCTAGTTGGCTTTTCTGAGATTTCAAGAGAAAAAAAAGGAAAAAAAAGGATTTTATACAACAGCAGCACCAACTAAACAGCACTCTTTGCATTGTCTAATGGGACAGTCCCTCACCAACATAGGCCCTAGTTAACAGGCTCAAACACAGGTGGCTGTCTGGTCCTGCTGCTAGCATACAGGGTAGTTCTTGTTGGGATTGGGACCAATTGGGTTCGAACCCCTCAACGTTTTTAAATAACATTACTCATTGAGCTAAAAAGGCAGAAGCACTACATATACTATTGGCTGTTTAGTATCATTGCATGAGTCCCGGTGGAGCAGTCGGCTAGCTATTGGGCTCAATGTTCTGAGGTTGTGGGTACGGATCCTGCTAGATACCCGAGCTCTCAAAGAGAAAAAGAGCTCTTAAATATAACCACCTCCTAGGGGTGTATGAATGGGTATCCACCTGGGGCTATCAACGCGTCAAAAACAGGAAAAAGGGGGGCTGTCAATTACAATGAAGGTTAAAAATTAGGGGCTGTCAATAACTGGAAAGTACAGAACCAGGGGCTATCACAATTGATATAAAAATAATGAATCTTTAATTTCCATACATATCTTATGTACATGTAATATCTATAATTCCAAAACAACCTAATGCTTAATGGAAGAAGCATCGTGACAGTGGGCTGTCATCTGATTTTCTTAAAAAGTAGGGAGCTGTAAAAAATAAGGCACATTTTCAAGGGGTTGTCAAATGATGGGGAGATAACCTGTTAAGCCTTTAAGTGCCGCATATCATAAAGCCCCGGGTCTTCTAATAAGCACCGGCATTGAATAATCGCCGGGGTACAGGGGTATTTAAATATGTGTTAAGCACTAAAGCTTGTATCTCGAGTAAGCACATATCCAGTTTAAGCGCCCATACATATACAGTGGTATTGAAATGTATGAGCGCCCGGGCGTTTGTACGAGCCACTACGGTGTTACTTTAATTTATTATGACTACACTGTCATGATGCATGAATGCACTCCCTTAGGCTCCGCAAACATGCTAGACCTCAGAAAAGGATATGGACTATCTAGATATGATAATTATGTCCTTTGTCAATGAATCAAAATACAAATAATTTAAATATATCTATTCAAAAGATGATTTAAAGAAAATGTAGTTTATATATAATTATATGTATACAGATTGTGAAGTGCAATTTATTAAATGTCTGTTAGAGAGAATGGGATGGCACGGTTTGTTAGCGCTGGACCGGTATGTTAATATATACAGTGTAAATACCAGGGTACTTCAAGATAAGACACTCCCCACCTTTATGATGTGACATTTATTAAGGATACGTGTGTGGGTAATGATGACATGACCATACTGTTCTCATAGTTTATACTACAAGGAATTGTAAAGGAATTGTAAAATGAAAACACAGGATATGGCCTTCTTAAAAATGACTCAAAATTGATGACACCATTATTTAATGTCTGCACACAAATCTAGAAAAGGAGTTTACTGTTGATGATATGACTTTCCATTTTGGCCTCTTGGCGGTTCTCATTATTTCAACCTAATGATTATTATCTTATGTTTCAGGCGGTCACGTGACCATCTCCTGTTGTCGTTTGAGACCGTCCAGGCGTACGAAGCGTGGGGGAACCTCTTCCTGACCGGGAAACTACACGCGGGTGGACAGTTCAACGTGGTCGCACTAGAACGTGAGTATTTTTTACCCGGGTTTGAAAAATATTGAAATAAATTAAAAATTAAGAATTGGTAATTTGCTCTTGTATTTGGGTAAACTGTGAAGATCCTATAGTTTGATCCTCACCCATCGCTTTTAATTTAACATCCCTGCTCCCCAGCACGTTCCTACTACACCCCGGCACTATACACCCCCAAGTGCTCTAAAGAAGGGGGGCGGTTCCTCATGTCCCCTGTCCATTTTGATAAATACTCATGTCGCCATGTTGATTATAAGAAATGCTCTTATTGATCCATTGTTGCTATGTCGATTTTAAGATATAACCCATCTCCCTTGTCACTATTTATTTATTCCTCCTATCCCATGCCATTAAGCCCCGAAAGGGCCCATTTTGCCATGTCGAATGCAGGGGTCTAGGATCATAAAATAACAGAAGTTGAGGGCCTGGACTGTGTTTGACGCGATAACTAGACAGGTTTGTAATAATCTCCGAGTACAGAGAGGCTGGAGTCAGTATAATGCCAAAACTGACATGACACACCCACCCCTATATAAAGGTTATACTTCCTCATCTCATCTCATCTCATCTCATCTCTGTACCTCAGGCACCAACGCCTTGTCATGGTGATGGAGAGGTTTATCACCGTGGTATTTACTCTGTCCCTATACATAATACCCACAGGAGGACTTTATTAATTACCAGTAATTCCTTTGTTAAAAAGCGACCACTCCCAAACTCAGCTCAAACCAGTAATTTCATCTTAAAGTACGGCCACAGGAAGAACCGACTTTTCTGGTGGCGTCACACCAGGAAGTCGCATTAAGAAAATATATACCCCCCCCCCCCACACACACACACACACAGCCCTGGAGTTGCCCCTATACTTCCTACTACTTACCACTATCGGGCTGATCATATTATCACGTTGGTATTGACTCGCTGCCTCTATGTTCCCCAGTATGCATCTATATCTAAATGATGCCTGTATGATTCTATATGCTTGATGAACACACATGCAATGTACAAATAGGGGTCCATGATCATGTCTCATGACTCCACCTGGCGGCTCGCCACCTTATCACCCGGCCCTGTGATGGGGGCATGGAGGGGGCCAAATTGATGACATTTGGGTGCATATCATTGGCTCTGGACCACTGAATTCCACAGGGCGACGTAGGCACTTTGGGGGCATAGTGACATGCCACAGGGGGAATGATAATAATTATTTTGACATGGGAGATGGATATCTGTTGAAATGATGTACTGTGACATGGGTATTCCCTAAAAATCGACTGGACAATACGGGCATTTTTTAGGGTTAAGATAGACAGGGTACATGGGGACAAACTTTGAGTTTGCAACCTTGTTGAAACAAGACTAAAATTAATAGTAAAGTTTCCAATATAGATGTATACCTGGAGTTGGTTAAAGATGAAAGTGTGAATCTTATGTTACTTGCCTCCGCTTTACAAATGATGACGATGAGGAAGTTTTAAAGTAGCAATAAAGTAACCATTCATCCTTATATCCTTTCACTTGGTAAGTTTTCCATAGCTGTTCTATGTTCTTTTGTGGGTTTTTTTTTAATTTAATTTTTGTGATACGTGTGTGTATTGTTGGATTTTGCTTGATTTGAAGCGTTATATCCTTTTTGTATCAGATTGATTTTTTTTTTTTCCAATTTTCCTACTCATATGATATGGGGTGCTCTTTGTGAAACAGGACATACATGTCAAACTTGACAGCACCACCAGTAATGATATCTATAGCCGTGTCGTCAACAGGGAACCCTATCTGTAGGATGTCATATACAAAAACTACCAATAGTAATACATGTATAAAGGTGTACTCTCCATAACTGCGTATCTAGAGATGTCTCTATAGATTCTGATGTTAGCTATACTCCACCAAATCGTATGGTTCTTTCATTTTCATATTGGGAGTAATTGAAAGGATCTCGTTTAATTCTTTGTACAATTTCTTTCTTTAATATGATATGTATTTTTTTAGATATTTTATACGATATGTAACAGTTAAAAGGTGGCTTTCACGTCCCCATAGACAGATAATTATAATCCCTCCAAGCACGCACTTAAATATTGTACAAATGTATGTGTATGTATATTCATGCTCCAAGATAGCTTATTAAAGAGAGCAATTACGTGTGATATATTCCTTCACCTGACGTTCTCAGATCCCTCTTAAGTGTCCCAGTACCGGTCATTTTTTAAACTATAGGGGAATGTAAGAGGGATCTGAAACTGAGTATCATCGTTCCTTAAAGTTCAATCCCGGCAGTTCCAACAGCTTGAAATTAGAATGCATTCGCCTCTATGGTGAACCTATAAGGTTTATACACTCCCGACAGGTTGGCTTGATGCACCAATCTATCACCGGCAAGGTACTCACAAGCATTGTATTGGTGCATCATGACAAAAAATGAAGAGGAACTTTAAGGCACCATCCCGTCCCTTAAGTAAAGCTAACACCAATTTCACTTGTCCCCCAACAGCGGCTATATTCTGCAGCGTCCCTCGGGCCTTGGTCAGTGTGACGTCACAGGAGGGCCATGACCTTCATGCCAGTCTCGTCGACCCGATCATGCCCTTCTCGGCGTCCTTCACCCATCTCCGCATCATGGTCGACCCGTCGGCCGCACCCCGACCGACCTCACCGGACGCCCTGCCTCATATGGCAATCGTGCTCATGTGTGACGGTCGGAACCAGGCCTACGCCCTGAAGACACTCGAGCGACTCAACACGCCGAATTGGAAACCGCTGCCACTGACGAAGGAGGTAAAGAGGGAGCTTGGTCTTGGGTTATCGTTGTATGAGAACGGCCATGGGGGGCCGCTGCTCGGGGTTAATACCGGTTGTCCACAGTCCGGAGTGAGAATCGTAGTCCTCGTTAAAGCGTCAGAGTCGTTCGCAGGTATGGTGAACTTCTATAAAGATCTCCTTGAGGTTAATCCCTCGTCTCACAAGAATCACGCCATCTTTCCGCTATCCGCGAGAACCGAGCTCATGGTGACCTTCATCCCGGGGATCAAGGTCGCGACATCAAGTGAACTTGACCTGATCGTCAAGGTCAAGAGCCTAATGAAGTCGGATACGGAAGAGCGTATAGGGGGTGCTCACCATCTAAGGGACCCAGAGGGTAATTCTGTGATTGCGTCTGTCGCTGAAGTGAGTTAGATTAATAGAGCTGTAAGTGATATGCCACATGTATATCAGAAGTACATGTTTCATTGTATTCCAGCCAATTAGACATCGCACGTAGTATGCTACTACCTAGAATACTATTAGAAGGAGAACGTTATCCTCTACATACAGCTGTGGTTGAGGGTCTCCTTCTATTAGATTAGGATTCATGTTCATATTTTTGGAAATAATATCATTTAATGTTGAAGGTTACATATTACAACAGAGACTTACGAAACTGCTGAGACAATAATGAACTGTGGAACAGCTTTAAAATATCTCACATTTGCATAAAAGAGATACATGAAAAATGCATATCCTAGATTGAGCATAAGTTTTTACTCAAGAAATGATCGACTTAATGATGTGCCTTTGCCAAAGATTCCTAGATGTAATACATGAAGGTGTAGACACACATTCTGATGATTCATTTCTACCCTTCTTGTTTAATATCTCACCAAAAACTGGCAGACTGAAACTATGTATTTTCTTAAACCTTTATGTTCCAGAATATATTTTACAACTGTATAAGACTTATTTCTACTTAGGGTGCTTAGGGTTGCGTGGAAATACTTTTACTGTGTATCGATATAGTATTGATTACTACGGTTTGGAGATGGAGAATGGTATATTTTCACTGGAGGGAAAGACTGCTAGCCAAGAAAGATTTAAGCTGAATAACCTCTATTCTAATAGAGATGCATACATTTCCAATACTTGCTATGTATAAATCCGTCAGGGACTAATCTATCTCATTCCATTCAAATGTGGGTTTATTCGTATAGTATTGAATCATTCTACATATGGTCCATATTGCACGACAATCTATTGATAGGACAATTGTTATCAGAATAGTGGTTTTTAATGAAAGATTTAGAGGTTGCAACCGTTGGTATCCAGATATATTTCACAAGATAAATTCGAAGATTGGTCTATATGCTCCAATGAGAAGAGTTGTGCCAATGTAAAAAGGAAAATGGCTTGATACAATGCACACATATTTCCATATGAACATTGCACACTTATTTTCATATAAGTCCTGTGTGATTTTGACATATTAGATTATTTGTAAAAAGACAATTACCCTGTATAAAAAGACAATGTGTATTAATAGCATTTCCGTCCAATGGGAAGATCACAAAATGCCATATTATTGATACTTTTGCACTTAATAGTTTAGATTAGAATATGCATTTATATATATTTCAAAAGAATATAATATATTATGCACTGATAATTTTACTATGTTCATCATAATAATTGTTGAAAGTGCCATTTAATTATGTACGAGTCACAATTTAACTAAAATACACCTGATATAATTGGTTCAAAACCAAGTTATATCCCTACGCAGCCATACATTGGCAATGAGGTATTAAACGCCAGAGTTGTTGTATGAGATATCATAGACCTAGGCCAGATCTAGAAGACAAACTATTTTTCCGTTACGACATTCGTCCTTGTTCCTGTCTCTTCAATATTGCCTATATTTCTATGCAGATGACATTATATTATATGTGCCAAGATAGCAACAAGTAGCCTTTATGATAACTCTTCTATACTTTCTATGATCAGAGTTACATTGTTAAAACAATTGTTTCCATATGTATCCAAATGTTACAAGTATATCAAGGTGGTTAGATCTCTATGGGCTTTAATAACAATGAGTTATGCACAAGTGCCTTTTATATATACCGGCTTGAGTTACACGCAGCTATCAAACCTGTATTGCTAATCTCTCCAAAAGAGTAATTGTTATTTCAGTGCCTATTAAAAACTGCTGATGTTGTTATACATGTATTCATCTTACATGAGGAAATAAAAGACTGTTGATTCAAGAGACTGTCTATTAGTAGTGATATTAAACCATACCATTAACATAGCTCATTACATATGGTGCAAAACCTTACTGGGTTGATACATTCCTGAAGGATCGGCATGAACAGATGATGAATGCATCATGACGAAAATGGGCATAGCCCATTAAAGCATGGGGCGGCCCTTAGGCTTAGCGGGATGAGTTCATTTTTAGTTATTTTATTGGCTTAGGGCTCAGAAAAATCTTATTTACATGGCGATCTTTTCATACATAAGGCCAAACATTTATACAAATATGTATGAACTAATTCCATCCCAAACCAATTTCTGTCCCGTCTGCTACAGTAGATTTAGCAAGAGTGAGCCCAAGAGGACAAACTGTTGAGTTGCAGATATAAAGGTACCAGTGACACACAGAAGTAGCCCATATTAAATAAATAATGTTAGACAAGAAAGACCAGGATCTCCTGTGTCCTATACCACCATGACCACAACGTCCGTCTCACCACCCCGACATATATACATACATGCCAATATGGATGTCTACTGATAATATGATACTTTGGCTTGTGTCACAGCAGTGGAATTTTCCATGGAGGTTCCTTCTGACATATATGCTTTGTACTGAAAGTGTTGTTATTCGAATGGGAACGTTATTGATCCTTTCAGAATATTTATCAGTGTTCATTAGTTTGTGAAGCTCTGACACTATATACAAGGCAAAGTACTATCCCTTGAGCTAAATACATGTTACTATATTCAGTAGTACTCTTTAGTTATAGTAGTGCCTCTACATGGGTAAAAATCGACACGTACGACACAGTGACACAGCCCTTTTGAAGATCGACACGTGCGACACGGCCCTTTTAGAGATCAACGGACACAGGGAAATAATGGATAAAAATCGGCCCACAGGGATTTTTCTCTAAGTTCTTATATAGCTAAAAATCGACCCAGCGACACGCCCCTTTTGCTAAAAATCGACACGCCGACATGGTCAAAAGTTCGGGTACCCGTGTAGCGGCATATAGTACTTCTGTTATATTTTTTTCTCTATCTTATCTCTACCTCCCTGCCACGTATGTGGGGCATAGCTCTCCTGGCTGTGCAGACAAACGTTCTGTGAGTAATTTTAATCTAAAATCAATAATCTTAAAAAAACATCGAGTGGCTCAGCCCCCAAACCCCCGTTTAATATTATGCATTAGGACTTAAAGATAAGATTATGCTATCCTGTATTTGCTCAACACCGAACACCTCTCCCCCTACACCTGTCTCTCTCTCTCGTCCTCTCTCTCTACCTCTCGCCATTCCTCCACCTGTCTCCCTAGATCTCCACTTGTCTCACCTCTGCATCAAAATCGGTAGTTTTACCACAAACTTAATAGTTTAACATGTCACCTTTGTACACACAGACTCTGAGAAAGTGAGGGGTCTGAGGTAGTGATGGTCAACTACATATAAAATATCAAAAGAAAAAGAACGAATGAAAATGGAGAAGTAGGTTTGGAACCACGCAAACTACATAGGGGATGTGGTATGCGCATTTCCTGATGTGTTATCACCGTATAAGAGTTCATTCGCCATATTACATGTACACATGTGCTGTACGGTATAGGCTACATGATATAGACTAGAACAGGGCGGGGCCCTGTCAATAAATACTTTACACACAGAAACATGCCTATCCATAGTTTCCTGTGAACACGCATCATAACTACAGAGCTATATCAGGCAAACACATAGGATTAGAAGAGGTGGTGTTTTAGAGTCAGTAGAACACATAGAATCTATGTGAAGGTGCTCAGGACTTTAACTAGGGACGAGCGTTCCTGGTATTAGGTTGGCCGAAGTTTACTCAGTGGCGGATTTAGGGCGGGGGCGCCCCCCCCCCCCTTTTTGGGCAAAATTTACATTTTTTAATGTAAAATTTGGCACAAAAGTTAGGAAGACATTTTCCTATAGCGCGCAACCCCCTTTTCAAAACCCTGTACCCGCCACTGTTATCATATAGAAAATATAGAGAGTGCCCCCAGAGTGCCCAGTAAACAGAAACGTTATACAGCAATTTATAACGCTATATAACGTTTCTCGAAGGCCTATACTAGGGCAAAACATTATAGAACGTTTAAAACGTTATTTTGACGTAAAATAACGTTTTCTTGTTAGCTGGGTGTGCTCATGGCGTGCTCTAACGTCCAGAGTAAAATCTGGCATTCTCCAGCTAAAAAAAAAAGTTTTACGTCGAAATAACTTTTTTTTGTTTACTGGGTCAACCTTTGAACTTTTGCGACCATTGCATGTGGCTTATGGTGCATGAAGGTCATGTCCAACAGGGAGGTCACAGAGGGGGTAACGATTGGTCATTGCTTTTAAAACAGCGTGGGTACGTAGTAAAGCAGGGGAGGGGTGATTTGGATGCCTCTTGGGATGGGGGTATGTAAGAAATAACTCCCCTTTCAGAACTAATAACGCACGTTATTATTGATCACGAGCGGGCGCTGAAAGGGTAATGGTCACACAATGTTTAAAGTGTAAAACAGTCCTTACATAACGCCCGGGAAATAACGTAACAGTAACATTTTCAATAAAATATAATAAATTAAATCTTGCGAGGGGGGAGGATGTAACAATTTACAAAGGAGAAATTCCATCCCCGACCTTGACCCAAATGTCACCCCTTTAAGGACGCATGTTTCTTAAAGATGTCGTCGTGATGGACCAATGCAGCCCCGGCGAGTAACTCGCCGGGGCTGCATTGGTGCATCATGCCGACGCACCGGGAGTGTTTAAACCTCATAAGGTTGGCATGATGCTTGAATGCAGTCCTGGCGAGTTACTAACCAGGACTGCATTTACATATCATTACGACCAAGGGCATGATGCATTGAGGCATCATCCCGTCCTCAAAGGGCTAAGGACAGGGGAGGTGGTGAGAAGGTCAGTGTCTGTCACACATTAAAGGTGTATGTCCAGTAATGGGTGGGCTGGACCCTGGCCACCTCACCTGTCTGACCTCATGACCCAGGCACCAGCTCCAGTCCCAGGCCTCGACATCCACAGGAGGGTCTCAGCATGGTGTTTGGCATTGAAAAGAAAACATGCATCTACTCGACGTTCATATTTTACTCTGCACTGTATAAAGTTGGTTCCCATTTTTGTAGATGTACATTAGATTCTACTCTAGGTGTACAGTTCATTGTAGGTAAACAGTAGAATCTAGTGTAAATCTACCATAGATTCTACTGTAAATCCATTCTACAGTAGATTCTACTGTAGAGCTACAGTCGATTCTACTGTGTACATACACTAACTATTTACAGTGTGGTACCAATTTTATTTGGTCTGAAATCAATTGAAGCCATCCATCTGCAAGTGGCAACAGTGATCTACGTATGGAATCCTGAGTACGTCTTTTGTATAGTATCAAAGGGGGAAACTGATTAAAATATGAAATTGATTAGACACGTTTGTCATTGTTTCAGGACATTAACTCACTATGCCTACTACATTGAACATTATGACGCCATACTGTGGCAAGCCATTTGTTCACTCTCGATATCAAAGTTTTAAACTCTGATATCAGAGTTTAAAACTTTGATATCAGAGTTTAAAATGTTCATATCGGAGTAATTGACTCTGATATCGGCATCAGCAACTTTGTTATCAGAGTGAGAAACTCTGATATCAGAGTAAGAAACTCTGATATCGATCGGAGGTAAATATATCGCCATACACGTCCGTTGTGTTAACCCATAGATGGGACCCTGGACAGATATAAGGGATGTGGTGACTGCATGCTGTACCAGGATATTACATGCATGGATTTAAGTTTTGAGAGTAAATCAAGGTCAGAACAATTACAGCATCCTTAAGTTAACTCCTTAAGGGTCGCATCGAGCTTTGATGTACTTCAATGTGATGTGTCCTATGTCGTCGTGATGCACGAATACAGGGAATTCAAACCTCTTCGTGGCTGCATTCAAGCATCATGCCGAAATTGCGTGGCTGAAGGGTCGGCACGATGACTGTATGAATCCATGTATCTATGTAGCCCTGCTGAGCTACTCATCAGGGCTGCAATCATACATCATGACGCCAAATGGGCATAATGTTTGATTTAAAGTGGCATAATCACCGAGCGTATCCCACTCACAATTCTAGTACTTTTCTAGTCTACTGTGTGGTTAAGTGCGAGTGATGAGAATGCCCCTTTAAATCACTTTGCGGCCCTTGATGATGCCCGTGTTCATCAGCGCCTGATGGAAGTTCTTTAATGAAGATTGGTTTCGTTCCGAGGTGACCCCATGATGGAGTATGACCGTGATATACCAGGTATAATAATAGATGACAGAATGTGTCATACATCCCTTCACCTCACACCATGCTGTGTATGGTGTATTATTGATCTTCTTTTTGTGTGCCCAGCATGGGCCCTCTACTCCTATATATATAATTATCCTATACACTCTACAATGTGACCTAATTTTAGCACTTCCATTGTTCAATATCAAAATATTATTTAGTGTCATTACACAACAGCAATAATAATAATTCTTGATGATATATTTTCCCCGTTGTCCGGCCGCGAGGAATCTTTATTTCAATTGAATGCTAGGAGGTATATTGAAATGTTTCACCCAATTGGGATGAGATATTATGTTACATACATGAGGATTTTCATATCCCCATATTATTTAACATTATTGCTATATAATGTGGCTATTGAAATGAAAAGGATGAAATGGGGGTTCTGGGAGGAAGGCGGTTATCATTTTTATATTGCATTTCAGTCGATAACGTAGACATTTTTTAGTTGATGGCTTATGAATTTGAGCTGATATGTTACCAATACAGCAAATGAAATAGTTAATTGATTAGATATGATATCGCCGAGGTAGTATATTATTTATAAAGGATGTAGATTGTGATGGTAGACGATGCGCGCTGGACTAGCGTGCACTAGGCCAAAAAAGATTTGTTTCAGGTAACATGGAAGGAAAATGTAGGGTCGGTAGATCAGATTTTTTATATCTTTTATTTTTAACATAAATGTACTAGCCACCCTAAAATTGATTTTTTTTAAAGGGTAAAAGTACAAAAACTTGTTTAAATTGTATAAGAAAAACGTAGCTGTCGGCCCTATTCACATAGGTTCGGTCGGGTGACCTGAAGCAAACCTTCTTTTCTTTTGGCCCTATCTATAGTGCACGCTCCTATAGGAGTACACTATGGGTACATTAAGAGCAGGAACCGGATGTCACCTGACCCAGTGACACGTGACCCGGGACGCTCCCAGTCCGACGCGCCTTGTTCTCAGGTCCTGCTTCCCGCGTCTTCTCCACTCAAAAAAAATTAAATGGATTCTCAACACCGCGCGCACCACAGAAATTGGGTGTTGTTTTTTTTTGCTAATTTTTAATGAGTGATGCAGTAGAAAATAAATAACATACGTTTTAGAAATAACATACGTTTTGCCAACTTTTAAAGATCAATAAATGCTTAAGTACTAAAATGTGATTTTTGGTCATGAAGCTAAATTTTATATAAATTTTGTAGTGGGCTGTACTGTACACTATGGTGTGCAATCCTTGTTCATGGTTTGTATGCAAATGGAGCGTACTCATTTTCTGGCAACTTACTTTACTAAGAGTCATGATTTTACTGATGCTTTGAGTATAGACAAATGTCTTTCAGATTGGAAGAGCTAAGGAGTTTCGAATATGAGGTTTAAGAAACGTCCCAAAAAAAGACCCCATGTATATCTGGGTTAATATAAAAGCTATTGTAATAAATTGGTGCCTTACATCAGTCAAGCAGAAAGGATATATCACGCTGGGGTGCGCCAATCATCCTTTCTGTGAGGATTTTCTCATGTTATTAGAATGGTACGCTTTTTCTTATTAACCCAGATATGCTAACCGTCCTTGTAAAAGTACGCATGTTCATGCATTTTAAATTACGCTTTGAGAAATGCTATCTTTGTTCCTGCGATCTGAAGTATTATATGTTATATGGTCAAAGAAGTTGTCTTTATAGTAACCTTTCCCAAGGCGTTATGGACAGCATGTCAACTCGGGGAAGAGAGAAATTTGCTATACATTTACACCAGAAATCTCTATGTTCTATTTGCTTATTGTTTTGATAATTTTTGGCTAAAAATAACTTCTAGTCGTTTTGATTCTTTCAAATCTGAGATATTGCACTTTACATGGTGCTTGATATGAGACGTCAAAACTTTCTATATAATTCCATTATAAATACACATTCCTTCAGATTTGAAAAGATCAAGACATACTCAATAAGGGAGAAATTGCCCAAAGGAAGACCAGGCATCGCTGGGTCAATATCATGTTAAGCTGTTCAAGATTATTAAATTTCTTGGATTTTGACATAATGTAATACTTCATTAATGATTTTTACAGCATATTTTCTATAGGAAGATAACACAACTATTCACCATTTCCACTTTTATCTGTACTCAAACCTTTATTCAAAGTTGACACGCTTACAAACAGCATTGCAAAAATGACGACGTTGTTGTTCGCGAGGGAAAAAAATTGAATATCGTAATGATAATAATGTTATAAGACCTCACAACATGGATAATAACAGAAGGGTTACATCTTGTTTTCTATTCTTACTATCGCTGGCAGCAGCACGATTAACCATCATGTCAGAAACCTTCTAGCTTCACCGTGCGCTGTATACAAGTCAGTGTGTTGTATCCCCGATCCAGCTGGCTTCAAGCGCCTTCCATGTGGCTTTAGTGTTGAGTAATGTTGTTTTAAAATTGCCACACACAGTTTGTCAAGTGAGGTTTATTTTCAGCATTCTGCATTATCAAACACCATGTTTCTTTTTGGTGTGAGAGTCCCCTTTTCAATTTGTTTCTCATTTGTCGCCGATGATTATAGTTTAAGCTTTAATTCTAGCAATTAATCGCCTTTCCATCTACCTGACCCTCGCTTTCCGCAGACTCACCCATCGTCCATCACAGACATGGAGACTTACTTTTTTCATTCTTGCTACAAAATACAATGATGATGATCTTGGAATGTGGCTAAACCAAACTTTCCGTTACAATACAGACATCCAACTCCTGATTTCATTGAAAAAAAACTGATATAATATTGTTAAAGCAATCTATTCAGAATGATATTGAACATAAATTCCATTTCAGATGCGGTTAATTAAGCTGAAATGTTTGATGATTTTTAAAAAAACCATATAAACCCTAGAAATCATACGCGGCACCATAAGACATTGGGATTAATACAGATAAGATGGTGGGTAGATTTTTACATCAAATAGGCCCTACCAACATCATATTCTTTAATAGTCTTGTTACCGTATTTGATATCTTTTATTTTTATATCTACTAACTGAACCTTGTTGGATTCCATTCAAATGAGTTTCTTACACACAGGATGGGGTGATACAAAGGAACATCCTTACGTTACAGAGTACGCGACTAGATACCATGAGCTTCATATCTGAAGGGTAGATTCCATGAGCGCCGTTTTATAAACAATGATCAAATACCGATACAAAACATTTGATGTCAAAGACCGTAGAAGCATCAGGTGCTATATATATTTCTCTAGAAAAATCAAGATTATTACGAGGCCATAAGTCAAAAAAGTTATTTTTCTTCTGAAATCTTGTCTACTACACTTTGAAATGTGCAGTACTTTCGTTGTTAGACTGTTTCTATTGATAAACCATTCCAAACTTTTGCTTTACATAAAGTCCTTGAGGTACCTAAAGTAAAGTACCAGAAAGTTCTTAATCAATTTTGATGTGAAATTTAGACCACCAGGGCCAAGCTTCACATGACAAGTTTATCTAATTATTTTTATCCAAAATGTTCATCTTTCTCTTTTCTATTAAAGCTGCGCGCGCACACACACTCAGCATCCGGTCGTCACGTGGTGTTGGTGACGTTAGCACCACGCCGTGACGTCATTATGACGTCACAGTGACGTGGTGACGTCAAGGCGGATGCATACAGGAACTTTCACGTCATCTTGTTACGGTATTAACAGACTGCTCACAAGGGGGTCCCATCATGGCGGATGGGGCGGCTATTTGGCGTCACTCTTCTCTTGTTCGATAGCTGAAATGAGACAAAAGTGAGCGAATCGTTAGTCGAATTTCATGTAAAGGGGTTCTAAATATTAAACTTATTATAGTTGTAAACCCTTTAAGGACAGCACGTCGCCTGGTCGCTAAAAGATGACATCTGTAGTCATGATGCACTTAATGCAGCCCTGGCGAGTAACTCACGGGTGCTGCATTACTAGTAGTGCATGACTATACCATTCGAGAGTGTATCAATCCCATAGAAACGGCATGATGCGTGAATGCAGCACCGGTGATTTACTCACCAGGGCTGCATTCACGCATATATTCATGCATCACGATTACCAAGGGCAATATGCCGTCCTTAAAGGGTTTAAAAAGAATTACAGCTGATTGATGGAAACAGCCTTTCATTCCAAATCCATAGGCATTCTTTTTCTTAAGCCCTACTAACATTGACTGTTATATTTCCAAATTGATTATTTTCTGTTAAAAAGAAACTGTCTTCACTCTCCTCACGTCAAAAGATCCTGAGTGTTCTCGTCACTTACTGAGTGCCTTCCCTAATCTAAACACATCAACTACCTTTTATCGGGTTTTTCTTTCCCTTTAGCATGAGTTCTTCTCTGGTGAAGAATAAAGTCGAAATATTGATTTGTTATAATCTCCACGAGCTACATAAATCTCATACTCATTACTTTACTACACATCACCAATTAATTTCTTTTAAATGCCACTTTTCACTTAAATTGTACTGTGTCTATCTGTATGTGAAATCTCATCCATGTGTTTCTTTTTTAATCTAACGACAACGTGTGCTTTGTCTCTTAACAAAAACATATACATCGCACCGACACAATCTTGATGTACATAAATCACAGGACACGGAAAGGGCTAGCATTCTCAGTATAAACTTACTCTCTTTTGTCGGCAGGGGGTTCTTTTCTTGTGTCTCTGTTTTCTTCAGCTTGGATTTGTCGAACTTGGTGACCTCAGTGATGTCTGAAAATACACAAAGGGAAAGAAAAAATTAATAATTCGTAAAACACCATTATTATTCTTTAATCTTTAAAAGTTATAAGGTTCATCTATTGAACTAATACATATATAGAGAGAGAGAATAACGTTGAATACGAGTTATGAAATGGATATAAATTGCAGATGGGGGTCATTATGCGGTCTCTGCGCCAGTTGATTTTCCTAATGGCAATGTGCCGTTTTCACGTCCTGATTGACATACTACTATAGTAGCCTATAGGCCTAAAATCCATCAACATCATAATGCACTGCATGATTATGATGTATAGACAAACATCAATTATCTATTCATTTTGTGAGGAGAAGGACAATGTGTGTTGAGCTTAGAGGCCTTGTAATATATATATATATATATATATATATATATATATATATATATATATATATATATATATATATATATATATATATATATATATCCAGCTCATACACTAAAAACCAAATGAACTTGAGACAGAGTCAAAGTAATAAGACAGTTTACAACTGGAGAGTGTCCACCAAAAAGCTGGGAAACAGTTCACCCATAATGAGTGCTATATCATTAACTCATTATGGAGGACCATGTGGCACCTCCGGCACCTAGAACACACATGTGTCGTGTCCTACCAGTATTCAGTAGTACAGAAATGCACACATCTGCAGTGTAGTAATTAGCTTCATACTATAATAGTGTCAGACATGGTGTAGCCTGCAGGCTACATTGATCCCCTCAGTGTACTCTGTGGCAGGAACACTCTGGTCTGAGGTCTATCTCAGTGCTATTCCCGTGGTTAAGATGTAATGTTGCCTCCAAATAGAGTTGGGAATTGAACTAGAAATTAGCAGTGTCAGACTCTAAAAGCTTGAGGACGAATGTCTATAAGCCTTAATTCTTACCCTTTTCGAGTGAATAGGAAATCAATATGGGAATGGGGATTTCTCTATCTGGTGCTCTCTTTTTCCTTGCATTCTTAGCCCCAATATTACCATTTCCTCATTGTTTTGCACCATTATTAGCCTAAGTTTATAGACCCCCTGTCTAGACGCACACTGAAACAATGGATATTTAAAGATGCGATGTACGGCAGATCAGATTAAGCACAGTGTCGGGAAGGCCATCGTGACTCGGTCTGGCTCTTACTTTTTCCATCTCGTGTTTTTGTCTCTCCCCCATCCCTGCCGTTTAGTGACAGCTGTGACACTAGTGTCTTTCACCAGGTCACCTGCCTGGGTCACAACTGTGCAATAGGCGTAATCCTGTGCTTGGAACTTCCCTGATATTAGTCTTTTCACAAGCCCTCATATTATAGATAATCTACAGCAGTACTTTGATACCATCCTAGACCTAGATATTTATCACACATATTGTGGATTACGTTTTTACAATAGACTTTGAGTTAAAGTATGATAGAGGTATCTGTATAGTGAATGGTCATGAGACTGCTAGAAGCAGTCAACCAAAAGATTTACCTATTCCTCGGTGCGAATGGCCCTTATAATATATAAATGTGTCTATCTGAATCCTATATCAAGGGCACAGTCCAAGAACCAGGTGCATGACATTGATCTGGACGTACATAGAGTATTATGGTGGGAACCTAGTGCTGGACAAAATATGCTCTCCCTGACAGAGCCTCCTGGGGGTGGTGAGGAAATACTCCCAGGTAGAGCCTCACCAAACCTCAACCTTACATGTGGGATAGATTTAGCTAGAGTATCATGTGTAGCCTCTCTATGTGTGGGATCTAAGGGATGGACTTATCAACACACAGTCCGTCAGTCGCCCTGTGGGGCCCTTATCCCTCAAACGAGCCCTTAACCCTCAAACGGGTATCCGTTTGAGGGTTAAGGGCACACCACGGGCCCTTATCCCTCAAATATGGCGTTAAAGCACAAACGGCCTTATCCCTCAAACGGCCTTATCCCTCAAACGGCCTTAACCCTCAAACGGCCTTATCCCTCAAACAGCCTAAACCCTCAAACGGCCTTATCCCTCAAACGGCCTTAACCACAACTCTTCCACCACATCATATATAGCGTTTGAGGGATAAGGGCAAGTTGATAGTTTAGGCCACTTAGGTATTGAGGATCATTATACAGCGTTTGAGGGATAAGGGCAGGTTGATATTTTAGGCCACTTAGGTATATAGGATCATTATATAGCGTTTGAGGGATAAGGGCAAGTTGATATTTTAGGCCAGTTAGTGTATGGGATCGCTATATAGCGTTTGAGGGATAAGAGCAAATGGATAATTTAGGATAGTTAGGTATATTGTATCACTATATAGCATTTGAGGGATAAGGGCAAGTTGATATTTTAGGCCAGTTAGGTATATAGGATCACTATATAGTGTTTGAGGCATAAAGGCAGGTTGATTCACAGGTGGAACTAGGTGTCAAGCTCACTTTAATAGTGTTTGAGGGATAAGGGCAGATTATTTCTTTAGTACAGTTAGGTATATTAGATCACTATATAGCGTTTGAGGGATAAGGGCAAGTTGATAATTTAGGCCAGTAAGGTATATAGGATCATTATATATAGCGTTTGAGGGATAAGGGCAAATGGATAATTTAGGGTAGTTAGGTATATTGTATCACAATATAGCGTTTGAGGGATAAGGGCAAGTTGATATTTTAGACCAGTTAGGTATATAGGATCACTATATAGTGTTTGAGGCATAAGGGCAAGTTAATATGTTGGACTAATTAGGAATATTAGAAAACTATATAGTGTTTGAGGGATAAGGGCAGATTATTCTTTAAGTACAAATAGGTATATTAGATGACTATGTAGTGTTTGAGGCGTAAGGGCAAGTTGATATTTTGGACTAGTTAGCTATATAAGATCACTATGTAGCGTTTGAGGGATAAGGGCAAGTTGATATTTTAGGCCAGTTAGGTATATAGGATCATTATATATAGCGTTTGAGGGATAAGGGCAAGTTGATATTTTAGGCCACTTAGGTATATAGGAACATTATATAGCGTTTGAGGGATAAGGGCAAGTTAATATTTTAGGCCAGTTAGGTATATAGGATCACTATATAGTGTTTGAGGCATAAGGGCAAGTTAATATGTTGGACTAGTTAGGAATATTAGAGCACTATATAGTGTTTGAGGGATAAGGGCAGATTATTCTTTTAGTACAAAATAGGTACATTAGATGACTATGTCGTGTTTGAGGCGTAAGGGCAAGTTGATATTTTAGGCCACTAGGGTAAATAGGATCATTGTATATAGCGTTTGAGGGATAAGGGCAAGTTAATATTTTAGGCCAGTTAGGTATATAGGATCATTATATAGTGTTTGAGGTTTAAGGGCAAGTTGATATTTTAGGCCGGTTAGGTACATAGGACTGTAATATAGCGTTTGAGGGATAAGGGCAAGTTGATATTTTAGACCAGTTAGGTATATAGGATCACTATATAGTGTTTGAGGCATAAGGGCAAGTTAATATGTTAGACTAGTTAGGAATATTAGAGCACTATATAGTGTTTGAGGGATAAGGGCAGATTATTCTTTTAGTACAAAATAGGTATATAAGATGACTATGTAGTGTTTGAGGCGTAAGGGCAAGTTGATATTTTGGCCTAGTTAGCTATATAAGATCACTATGTAGCGTTTTGAGGGATAAGGGCAAGTTGATATTTTAGGCCACTTAGGTATATAGGAACATTATATAGCGTTTGAGGGATAAGGGCAAGTTAATATTTTAGGCCAGTTAGGTATATAGGATCACTATATAGCGTTTGAGGGATAAGGGCAAGTTGATATTTTAGGCCGGTTAGGTACAAAGGACTGTTATATAGCGTTTGAGGGATAAGGGCAAGTTGATATTTTAGGCCAGTTAGTGTATACATGGGATCGCTATATAGCGTTTGAGGGATAAGGGCAAAGGGATAATTTAGACTAGTAAGGTATATTGTATCACTATATAGCGTTTGAGGGATAAGGGCAAGTTAATATTTTAGATCAGTTAGGTATATAGGATCACTATATAGTGTTTGAGGGATAAGGACAAGTTGATATTTTAGGCCAGTTAGTGTATGGGATCGCTAAATAGCGTTTGAGGGATAAGGGCAAATGGATAATTTAGGGTAGTTAGGTATATGTGGACAGTCGAGGGAAAAGGGTCCTCCAAAGGTTAAACTCAATTATAAAATTGAGGTCATCAGCTTTCCAGTGATATATTTCATTAGCAGGTACCACTTCTAGTTTTTGAGAACTGGCTCCTTGAATATGTGTAGACACTGTCCAATGTCAAATGCCAATAAGCCCTATCTCACTTTGTTTTAGAGATATCTTTATCTAATTAGCATAATTATGAAAATTCCCAAATATCAAACTTTGTCAAACATTTGGTCACAGCTTTTAATCTTAAAATGGGATTTACATTCCGTTTTCAGCATAGAAATCTTTGTGGGGCCTGTAATCATAATTATATATATTTTTTAATTCAATTTAGAATGAATATTATGTTTCCATGACAACCAACAAGTGCAAAAACACCAATTTAGGCCCAAAAACGTTCTTTTTACATTCCAAATATGGAAGGTTTTCACTAAAGTTGGAATTTTCTAAAGTGGCCAATTGTATTCTCCATCAAAAAGTAGTATAGAACAATTTTTATGATATTTTGAACATTGTTGGCTCTATGGAGCCCCGTGGTGGCCAAAGTTGGTACTAAAAATCCCCCGCGGAGGTCCTTTCTCCCTTGTTGATCCACATATTGTATCACTATAAAGTGATCCTAAATATGTAACTTGCCTAAAACATCAACTTGCCCTTATCCCTCAAACACTATATAGTAATCCTATATACCTACCTTACCTGAAATATCAACCTGCCCTTATCCCTCAAACGCTATATAGTGTTCCTAAGTACCTAAATTGCCTGAAAAATCAACTTGCCCTTATCCCTCAAACGCTATATAGTGATTTTATATACCTTACTGGCATATAACATCAACCTGCCCTTATCCCTCAAACGCTATATAGTGATCCTACATACCTAGATTCCTTGAAACATCAACTTGCCCTTATCCCTCAAACACTATATAGTGATCTTATATACCAAACTGGCATATAACATCAGCTTGCCCTTATCCCTCAAACCCTATATAGTTGTCTAATATACATAGCTTACCGGAAATACCAACCTGACCTTATCCCTCAAACGCTATATAGTGATCCTATATACCTACCTTACCTGAAATATCAACCTGCCCTTATCCCTCAAACGCTATATAGTGATCCTACATACCTAAATTGCCTGAAACATCAACTTGCCCTTATCTCTCAAACGCTATATATAGTAAGCCTACATACATAAATTGCCTGTAACATCAACTTGCCCTTATCCCTCAAACGCTATATAGTAATCCTATATACCTACCTTACCTGAAAAATCAACCTGCCCTTATCCCTCAAACGCTATATAGTGTTCCTCAGTACCTAAATTGCCTGAAACATCAACTTGCCCTTATCCCTCAAACGCTATATAGTAATCCTATATACCTACCTTACCTGAAATACCAACCTGCCCTTATCCCTCAAACGCTATATAGTGATCCTACATACCTAAATTCCTTGAAACATCAACTTGCCCTTATCCCTCAAACGCTATATAGTGATCTTATATACCAAACTGGCATATAACATCAGCTTGCCCTTATCCCTCAAACCCTATATAGTTGTCTAATGTACATAGCTTACCGGAAATACCAACCTGACCTTATCCCTCAAACGCTATATAGTGATCCTACATACCTACCTTACCTGAAATATCAACCTGCCCTTATCCCTCAAACGCTATATAGTGATCCTATATACCTATCTTACCTGAAATATCAACCTGCCCTTATCCCTCAAACGCTATATAGTGATCCTACATATGTAACTTGCCTGAAATATCAACTTGCCCTTATCCCTCAAACGCTATATAGTAAGCTTAAACATCTAGTACCACCTGTGTATCAGTGTGCCCTTATCCCTCAAACCCTATCGTCATCTAACATGCATAACTTGCTTTAAACATCAACTTGCCCTTATCCCTCAAACGCTATATAGTTTGTGGGTTAAGGCTGTTTGAGGGATAAGGCCGTTTGAGGGATAAGGCCGTTTGTGCTTTAACGCCATATTTGAGGGATAAGGGCCCGTGGTGAGCCCTTATCCCTCAAACGGTTACTCGTTTGAGGGTTAAGGGCTCGTTTGAGGGATAAGGGCCCAACACGCCCTCCTCATTCTGATCCGTCTTGGATCTTAGGAATAAAGTACTGGATTTAATTAGAACTATGTTCATAATTCAGCAGACAGGAGTACATGTTGCCATTATAATGTCCATTACACCGGTCATAGGCCTATGAATAAACAAAACACTACATGGCCCTAGTGTCTTAGAAAATCAACAATCTTGCCATGGAGTATGGCTACACCATACTCCACGGGGGCGTGTAGTATGGAACTCCTATAGGTTTAACATAGGAGTGCCATATCTGATAAACACCCATACATATCATGTAATCAGTACAATCAGTATACAATCAGTAATATGCAGCCGCACGTACATACACACACAAGGGCAAACAGACGTGACAACCAAATATGCTGCAGCGCTGCTATTCTCCTCCTTTCATATTCACCAACCAGCAGCAGCCATATGGAGTATAAGGTCTGGTGGGCTGACATTTAGCATAAAATACAGCTTATCTGCTGCTGCATAAAATGTAGTACCAGATTTATCAGAGAATGCCATTTTTCCCCGTGTATTATTCATATCTCTGATATGAAGGGAGGTGCTGCCGTGGTATAAACCACGAGGGGTGAATAACTGATGTTACTGCCCCCTCATATCTCCACCACATGGAGCAATGATTTAGCTCCTAGTATCTCTGCCTTAACCTGAGATAATGGACTTCTTTCTTCTTCTTTTTTATCTATATAGGCACATTTCTTAGTTTTATATGTCAATTAGGTTCACTGATAAATAGGATGGTAATGGCGGTATAGCTTCATTATATTTCCCCCGATGACTTTGCTCTATATATTATAGTTAGCATTATTCACATAGACTTGAGATTGCAAGATTGGGGCAGAGACTCCGTTGGATAGTAATGCTAGCGAGACTATGACTGGAGTGTGGCCCCATGTCCTTGGCAACCAACAACGTCTGGTGGCGTTTTTCGCTGACTCAGCAGTATTGAAGTGTGTAGTAACTATGTCTGGTATCCAGTCCTGAGTGCTAACTGTCAACTCTGAGACTAAGTATCTCCCCACCTGCTATTCACACACCTCTTCATAGACTACAACACCGGCTGGTGTATAGTATGTAGGTGTACACATGTATCCTGCATGCATGTATATAACAATGTCACAAACTGTGTTCTGGGTTTCATTCATGTGTCTGAGTAGCCTACTGGAAGCTGCAATAGCATCACAGCTACTATGAATCCAGATGTGTATAATATGGGTGTCGGTTATCTAAAAGTCCATTTTCTTGCCTTTCATTTCAAACATGTATATTACCAGTACCCCCCCCCCCTTTCCAAACATTCCATTGGTCCTCTATCTCCATCACTGTACTCTCGTCTCAGCTCATAATTGATCAAAAGTATTGCTTAAGATTTTTGACCTCACCTCACCTACCCTTGGTCCCCAACTCCAGAGGCAGCCATTACATGCGCCTTCTTCTATAACAAGTCTACAAGAGTGCCATATATTTGGGCGGAGAGGAATAAGTGTCTAGAAGAAGGCGGTAATCTGTGGTAATGTGGCAATCAATGCTGGGGCACATGCCCTTCTTGCACTGCCTTGGGGGAGGGGGAGGGGCACCAACCGCAGCAGTAGAGTAAACAGCGCTACATTGGACATTGCTGGTGCCTATAGCGACTCTAATCTGGATAATCTTCCCTAACACTCGGCCTACTCTAAACCAAAACATAGTGCTAGTGCCTGAACCTTTCCACCAGAAGCCGATAAAGACCTTTCTTTGTTTGGTTTTAGACTAAGACAAATGGTACCCATAGAACTCTCAGTTTGGGAGGAGTTCCACAATTCCTCCCAATGGCGCCCAGCCCCATTATGACGGTCACAAATCTCTCCGATCCAGATTACCATCTTCGCAGGAAAAGAAGCCATATAGAACACTATGGGACTTTAAGAGCCTGGACATAAGAGGTAGGTACTATAAACCTAATACTGGCCAGAACAGCAAGGTAGTGCTCAGCACAATTTCCACAGCATCCTCTCTTGTGTTTATCTAGCCTTTACACCTATATAGTATTATAGAGGAAGCTTTCAATCAGGATACTGTTGATGCCATCGGGAATATCGCACAGGTGCTAATAATTGATGCCATGCGCTAAACTTAGAACTCCAGCTGCTGGAACTCTCATGCCCTGTCATATCTACTCACCAATATCAGCTATAAAACCTAGAATACTGACGCCCCCGGAACCTTCAACACTAGGCATGGAACATACAGGAAGGAAATTCTTTCCTCTGGGACTTGAACCCACATAGCAATTCCATTATTGTGTGGCTCCTTTTTAAGGGAAGTCATGTGATGCTGCATGGACTCCCTCCAGAGTCCAGTCTATTTGCCTGATTCAATATGGAGGTCTGGACTCTCAATGCCCAAAGAGGGTCTGAACTCTAAAAAGGCAATCATGCTGGTATCATGCCTGGATGGCTCACTTTCTTTCCTCTGCGTGGGGGTAATCAGTGGTGAATGCTTCATACTATTTGATCAGCACTATCATCAAAATATAGTACTCTAGCTGTCACTAGTCAAGGGGTTAGGGAGGTAGAATCATTACCACCCTTATACTTATACACATATGGATGGATAATCTTTTCCCCCCATCGGCCTATATATTACCCCAAAGGAATTCCCCTATACATGTTATACATGTACTGCAGCTTCATCATACATTTGTGTGGTAAGAAGACATGGGTGCTTGTCCATGTAGTGGTATTATGCTCATTCCAGGTAACCTCCCCATCCTGCCCTTTACTCCCACGGCCCCTGTCAGAGTTATTATCACCCAACACACCTGGGGCTTGTAAAATAGGCACCTCCGCATATTATTACCCTACATTGCCTTACCTACAACACGCCGTAATAAGGGGAGTATGAATGCCCATTTCTAAGGTATGACTGAGTCACTCCCTGTTCCAAACTCGATATATATCCAACAGCATGCCAGTAGAGTTGGATATTATCATTCTACACAGATGGGGGCAGGGGTGGTACAAATATACCTGTGAGTATGGGAGGGGGGTAGAAGTCTGTAAAGGTTTATCTTTAGGAGTGGGGAGCGGGTGTGTGGGTGGAACAGGTATTCTTCCCTGACCTCTGTACTACACTATGACGTCACTTCTAGGTACTACATTGTACCCTTCACAAATAAGCCATACCCCGCTCATGTGCCTACACACCTTCTCCTATACTATAGGGATCTAAGGGTAGTCTGCGGTCCTGGTATAGGGAATAGCTGAGAAACCAGCAAGGATAATCTACCAAGTGAACTAGCAACAATTGGCTACTTTGCATTGTCCTTTCCTATAGGGAATAGCAGAGAAACCAGCAGGGATGGTATACCAAGCTAACTAGCAACAATTGGCTACTTTGCATTGTCCTTTCCTATAGGGAATAGCAGAGAAACCAGCAGGGATGGTATACCAAGTGAACTAGCAACAATTGGCTACGTTGCATTGTCCTTTTCTATAGGGAATAGCAGAGAAACCAGCAAGGATGGTCTACCAAGTGAACTAGCAATTGGCTACTTTGCATTGTCCTTTCATATAGACCATCAAAAGTATCTCCACACACTACTCCGACATCCTTACCCCATCCTGCTCAGTCATAGTAGGCTAGGAGGTCATTCATCTCCTCTCATCCATACTCTCACCCTTCCTTCCAAAGTGATCATCTCTTATTAACTACAGTTGGGTCTGTGAAACACCCCCTTTCGGAAACATTTCGCGACAAATAATGGTGTGTGTGTATGGGAGGGGGGTGTGACTTTTTTAAACAATTAATATTAAGAAAGACTCTCCGCACCCCTCTGTTAATAAAGAAGTACCACCCCCTAGACGTACACACCCTGTGGTGCCCACCTGCTCCCTGCCCCCTGCCTCTGTTTACCCCCAGGTAATCTAAGGATACCCACAGAAAAATGGTTGCTAAGCAACGCACTCCCTAGCAACCAGTCTTGGCGCTGGAGGGTGTGCCAGATCTCAGACAGTAGGTTCTGGAAGGTACAACTTCTCTGTCTGTGGTTGTAGAGAAATGAATGCCTATGAACCTTCTCGTTATAAACGGCAGTGCATGCAGCAGGATTTGGGCGGGGCTGGATTCTATCTCTTTTCATAACAGGATAGAGTTGCAAATAGCTGCCAACAAACATGCTATCCTATTCGGGTCAGAGACAAAGATTTGTCATTGTGGAGTAATGAAACATATTGCATCGGCCTCTGTCTATGGTAGTGGCAATAGCTGTAGCTACAGTTGTAGCTGTTACAACATTGCATTACCTTTATTTCCTAAAGGCATAGATGCAATATCAAACCTTTACATATAGGTCGAAATGTGTATTCAGGTAGTCGATCACACCTTTCCCTGCAGAATAATGACCAGCTGATAAATGTACTTTACAATGTCTTGGATCCTGTCCTGATAGGTTATTACTCATATGGGCATTGTAAGATCAAGTATTGACCAATATAGAAGTGTATGCCTATTTAAGCACTCAGTCAATAGTCAATATGGTAGTCAAGCACCACACACGAAGTGATCATTGAGTACACATAGCCTACCCACAATGCCTTTCACCACCCCACCCCGGGGCGATAACAGGGGAACTTCCTAATCTACTCGAGCATGCGCAGACGGCATACCTCACGCCGCGTCCCGTGACGCCACGTAATGACGTTTTGGTCATTTCCACTTCCGGTCTCTCTGATTGCTAGGCAACACAGGAAATGAGGGGTTAGGGCCCTGTAGTCCTGTGCATGGACTGGTTTCACAACTTAGTCAGGGTCCTGTGATGGTACTGGAGAAAGGTGTTGCTGGTACCATTCCTATCATACAGTATTCCAGGAAACCAGCTAGATTTGAAAAGCATTATGGGTGTAAAGAACAACTGTCTGACGTCACTTCCGGTAGGAATTACCAACAAAATGGCGGCGGGACTAGGCGCCGCAGTCCCTTGTTGCATACAGTAGCTGCATACTGCCTGCATGGTTATTTGAAATCGCCCACTAGAGTCCTCAAGTCTCTTGGGGCAAAGAGTGAGATGAAGAGAGATGAGGTGAGGTGAGGTGGAGGTAGGTGGGACGGTAGAGGAGAACAGGTGGAGGGAGGTGGGGTTGAGCTGTCTGCTTCACTATATACACAAAGACATACAGTAACACTATCAGCCATTTATTGAAGGTGACACAAATGCTTCAGCACCCATATGATGAGGACAGGGTCGGTTCTCTGGTCCATATTAGTACATTGTATGGAGCTCCACATCACCGACGGAAGCCAGAAGGCTGCTGTGTGAATTCAAGGAAGTACATCATGTGTCCCATAATAAACCTTAATTATATCAATTGGGAAATAAATACATATAAATGATTCTATATATCTCCATACACCTGCACACCTGATCCAAAAAGTTACCGAATCTATATAGCGCCTTTATCCCAGTATTACTTGTAATTGATGAGTGCATGGTATATGACGCATGTCTGCATTCATGGCAAATACTGGATAGCTCTCTCAGGTGAGAGGACAGACGTTCAGAGCGTTATCTTAATCTTAAGTCTTAAAGTCTTAATTCAGTGTCTTATGTTGGGGCAGGGCTTGTCAGGGCTAGGGCGCCACCTGTAGTTATACTTGTGTACTAGGATCGTCCTGTGACTGTTTCAGGCTCGGTCTTAATCAAGTCTTAATAAGTCTTAGTCTTAAAGGCTTAATAGTACTCACCATCAATAAAGAAGGAAGAAAATAAAATAAAAACGGGGGTTGGGGGGCAGAGCCCCCCATGATATTAACAAATAGTGGCACTTGAAGTAAGGGTGGCTCCATCTGTCGGATTATGTAGAAGGTAAGGTGGCTACTTCAGACTAAGATTAAGACTATTAAGACTGTCTTAATAGTCTTATTAAGATAACGCTCTGAACGTCTGTCCTCTCACGTGGGAGAGCTATCCCGTGCATGCGCATTCATGCATCATGATGACCACATTGTATATGCACTCTCCGGTCCTTTGCATTAAAGCACCCCACTCGTTTGTCGTAAACAGTGCGACATGTCCTCATATAATAATAACCCCACTGCCTGTGTATTGCCCTGGTCTGTATAAGGTCTGTATCTGACGGGAGTGAGCTGCTCCCAGGAGCTGCTCACATCGAGCTGCTCACAGCCAGTGCTGGTCGTGACAACGCATCCCTACCCCTGCGTTCACACCTTGTGCAGTATAGTGCACCATGCACCACCCAGTCCCTGCTGTTAGCATAGAGGGTCTGGACTCTTCACTGTAGGGCTTCCATTTTGTATAGCAGAAGCACGTTAGACATGGTGCCAGATATGGCACTAGTATATTTCATCTTATAACCATAATGTCTTAAAATCATAGCTACTTTTCTGCATCGCCCCTACCTATAAGATGCATTGGTCTCTGCAATGGCCACTTGTAGAAGGGAGGAAACAGGCAAGGGCAGGACAAGGCACCATCAGGAACTTTAGCTATAGTTGTGGAAAGAGTGTGTGTACATAGGCATGCCCCGGTATGCATCGCATGATTCAGACTACAGTTTACTGCCTTCTGAAAGTGGGAGTTCCACAGTTGTGTATGATGTACCTGTACAAAGTACATACACATTTGTAACTAATAGTCTCCAAGCATAGTCCTATAGCAGTCCCTATATACAGGTGTATGTGTGTTGGTGTAATATCTGTTAGGAGAGTGTGTTTAATGAGGCGATAAGGGTGTGGCTGTGAATGCTATGTAAGAACCACCAGGTAAGGATTTGTACCTGCATAAAGGTAAATCATAGTATTGAGTTTACCTGCTTAAAGTACACACCTTTGTCATTGTGCTTTACATAATTCTACATGGAGGTGCAATGCTTCAATGCAATACCATAGTTGTAAGGATGGATGAGGAGAAGGTTATTAACCATTCTCATAGAGTCATGTTTACCCCACGCATACTACCTACTGCCTGGATTGCCAGATCTTAGAATAATTTGTAAGTCATGAAAGTGCATTGTATTGAAAAATCGTTTGCTCCTCCCTTGAATGATCCCTATTTTTACACTCACCTTTCGCCGACAAGATAAACTATATCAGAATTCTTCACCTTTGTGAGAACTATATTCTCTGTGTGCATGGTATCATTCACAGTGAGAGCACTGCTACTGAGGCGGTATGACAGTTCGGTAATGAAGTAAAAGGGATGTTAATTAAAGTATGTAATTAATGGAACAAAGTAATTAAGACAGTGTGGTGGAAAAAAACGTGCAGCTAGAGGCACAGCAGTGGTAATTTGCTTCATATGCTTCACCTTTCTTTCCATCTGCTTTTGAATAGGGCTTTCATCACGAGGTCTGTTTCTTAATGATATAGCATGGATCTTCCATAATGGGCAATACCCAATAACAATTGCAGCACTGGTGAGTTACTCGCCAAGGCTGCATTCAAGCATCATAACGATAAAGGGCATAATGACACATACACTCATCAGCCCTGCAATGTCTTGTATACTGACTGTCCTTCATCTTGGGCGGGTGTAAATCGTTGACGCGACGATAATTTCACTTTTAAAGCATTTATTTTTGAGCTAAAAACTAAACTGACAGGTGAAAAGGAATTAACTGATAAGGGTGTGGTCATGTGATCCTTAACACCTGACTACATGGCATGCAGGTGAGACCACTCTGTGATACCATGACGTATGTAATGGACACACACCTGTAGCCTGTGACGTTATAACGTCATACATTATCACACCTGTGTCCGCCTTGTTAACCTGGTCATAGTAATTCTGAGATAAATAGGTAGCCGTTATCATACCTAAATATACTTTTTCTTGAATCATGATCAACTGTAGCTCAGAGCCTTGGGCAAAATGAATGCGTGTTTCAGCTTATATAGCAGGTAATTTATACTAGGGACTCGTAAACACCACAGAAAGTGCCGAAGACCATTTTCCGTTTACAAACAGGTATAATGATGACTATAGGGCTATTTAAATCAGTTCGAGTTACCTAGCTTTAAACTAATGGCCTTATTTGTCCTTCTTTCATTTCACATTCTTACTATATATGTACCATTTACTATGCCTTTTGAGTAACTCACTACTGTACTTTGATATTGTATTTGTCTGCAATAGCTCCCTGCCCATTTTGCTTTTCATTAACGTGTGCCTGCAGACCTGTATTACTGCATATCGGATTGCTGTAGGCCAATCACACTCATTAACACCAGGATCAACACAGAGGTGTCTCCCATATTAACCCTTTAAGAACGGCATGCATCATACCCTTGGTCGTCATGATGCATGAATGCAGCCTTGGCGAATGACTGGCTGGTGTTTCATTGGTCCATTATGCCGACCTTTCAGGCTGTATGAATCCCGTAGGGTCAGTATGATGCTTCAATCCCCTGGCTAGTTACTCACCAGGGCTGCATTCATGCATCATGATGACCATGGCATGATGCATTAATGCATTGTGCCGCCCTTAAAGGGTTATATTAATGAGTAGTGTATGATTCTCACACCTCACGACATTCTCAGGTGACAGTTATAGGGCAGCAGGTGGGGCTCTTTGTGTGTAGTCAGTCTGTCACACTAGACAATCTGCTGATTGCTATTCTCAGCAGCCTTTTTTTTTAATTGCATCGGCCTATTTTGATTTTTAATTTGGTCTGGGTTAATCATTGTTTTCAAGGGAATACAGATGAGCGAAAGGTTTGACTAAATAATATGTTATATTTTGTTGGCTTCCTTTTGTTTGTCTTTATGTTACCTCTGTATATTATAAGATATCATATAGGAACATGCTCTTTGTACAAGAACTATAAACTGGATATAAACAGACTAATTGAGTAGGATGTCTAAAATTACTTTTAGACATTCCCTAAATCTGTCTATCAAAGCGTCTCTTTTTGGCACCCATCATCTTTCGGCCTGGACTCTGCCAGACTTGCACATATATAGACCTAGAAAATAGTCCAAGCAGTGGCACCTACCTAGTCTATATAGACAGACACAAGCTGTCATTATTTACTCTAACCTTTTAATGCACCCAGATTGACAGAGTGACGCGCAGGCAGAGACCTTTGGGGAGGACTATTGGCAGTAGTGAGTGCATAATAAGTGACCATGGTGTGGAGTCTGGCACTCTGCCTTGGCTATGTGCCTATACTCAGACAACATGTGGTGAAAAGCACATTTAGCATCTATTTTAAAGTGTGCTTTACATTTGTTATAAAATCAGTTGATACGATGTACTTATTCAATTTTATATGGCATATCTACATTTGGGTATTCTTTTCCTCGTTCATAAACTTTGCAAGGCTAAAAAAGGGCATTCCGCCAAATGCCATTAATTACCACATGTCTTAGATTTGTTGGAACTTTACAAATCCCTTTAAAATAAAATTAATGGGCTTATGCATCTAAATGTGCTCCTAACAGGACGATGATCAGATAGATCCAGGCTTACTGCATGCTTGTTCTAAAAGTGGAGCTGAAGGAGCAACTTTATTTCATGTAGTTTAGGATCACAAAGGAGCAAGTGTTGCTTGAATGGGAATTTCTCAACTTTCAGGGGATGTTTAAAATCCCTAAATATAACAGTCCTCATTTCAGAGAGCCCCACAACGGAGGGAGTCTGTGTATATACCGATTGAGAAGCTGGTTGCCATAACAACTACTACTACTACTTTGTCACGTGACCTGACAGCATCTTGTCAGGTTGTGACCTTGTGACCTGTGACCTGTCTGCACACTCTGCTCACCAGGTGGCAGTGTAGTATATCAACATAACTACTGACCTTGACACCATGACCTTGTAGAGGTGGGCGATAATACAAACTGTTGTCATAAGCTGTTCTGTATAGTAATCTCACTCAGAAACCTACCAAAACCATACTTTTCTTCCACCCAGGCTCTTCATGTATCCCCAGATTCTCTGAGTAGTCCTGGTCAACCTTACTTTCTCACATTATTTCGATCCAGACTTCACTGTTACCTACACGAGCTTGCACTATTCTAAATTGAATTGCAGCTTCCTGAAAGCCTTCCTCCTGACTCCCTCTCCCCTCTTTATATATATACCTACTGTTTCCCTAAGTGGTCGATAGAGGTTTAAAGTCAATCCTTGGTGACATTGCATCAAGAGACCATCCATCAGAGTCTAATGCCCCAGACACAAATAGTGCCCTCTGGAGACAAACAAGGCCAGTAGCCCTATTAAACTGTCGGCAAATAGAGGGGTATATGTAGGGTGTATTTCTGGATGTTTACCTCGTCTCCTTCTACAAGGTTTTTGGCAGACTTTCTCTTTACACTCACCGGAGGGCACACAAGAGTCACTCTGAGAGACTATGGACATTCTCTGCCCAAGCAGGCCCCAACTCGCCTACAATGCTGTATATGATGAATGAGATTGCCAGTAGATATGCCGTTACAGACATGTGTTGCACCTTGGCTTGGGAGGTGGGAGGGTTGGTCTGCAGCACTCCTCTGTTTTTGGTGGAACGCAATACTGAATATGTATGTAAAGCACTCAATGTACGTGTTCCAGCCACCCTAACAATAAAGTACTTGGAAAAAACTGCTAAGCCATCCCAGTGGGTGTTTACTGCTGGGTTTAAAGGGACAGTGTATACGTGGGTTTACCCGCCATTGCTGGCCGTTTTAGGCTACCTTTGACCTTATTTTACATATTGGATCCCGCCCACAGCCTGGTAGATCCCGCCCACAAATCTGTATGCAAAATAGGCAAGATCAGGTTGTCTGAATTGACCTCCACGCCCTACTTCCACCACACCAGGTAGTATTCAATTAGGGAGTGGTCATAATCTGACTCGTGGTGGTGGGGGGGGGGGGGAGGAGAGGAGATAATTATATATATATATATATATATATATATATATATATATATATATATATATATATATATATATATATATATTTTTTTTTTTTTTTTTTTTTTTTTTTTCTGTTTTTGGAGGGGGGGGGGTACGGCCACTTTTGGACAGACCTCCTCCCACAGGGGTAACCATGGGTCCAGGCTAATTACTACTCCTACTGGTAGGTAACTGACTATCATATTGATAGAAGGCTATGAGAGTATGAATGTAAGGTCCATGAATATGAAACTATAAATGCTTTATACTTATCCTTACAATAATAATTATTTCCATCCAACCCCAAACCCCATCGTGAAGAAATGAGCACTCCCTTCCCACATGCAGGGGTCAAAGGGAGTGAGTGCCAATCTACTTCTGTTACATAATGACCTGTGGCAGACGTATAGCAGAGGTTAGAGTTGTAGATAGCACCTAATAATAGAACAGTGGGGGGCAAACAAGCGCCACGTGGTTGATAATTTATAGGGTATATGAACCAAATCTCACCCAGTTAAATTGATAAACAAATAGGAATTATCATAAAAATAGACGTATCTGTCTAAATCAAATCGACATTGTCTTATACATGTAACATGTATTATTATTGTAGTGAAGGCTGAAAATTATTAGGGGTCAATTAGAATAATTTTATACAAGTGAGGGCGCAAAGAGATTACCATTTCTTTGCTGGCCCTCACCTGTTTGAGAAGATACTGGATTTAATATTTTGGAAGGGGTTGTGTTTGGAAACGCATTAGGCATTAGGAAGTGTGTTTGGGATGTATTTCAAAGTTAGTAAGAAAATTTGTTTACTTGATTACATAGAGGTTATAAATGACAAAAAAGGACTAATGGTACTATTATGGTGAAGCTACCCGACCATATGGTGGCCTGTGCTATGAGCTATGGAGATGGTCAAAGTATAATACCGCCTGAAGGCTGTTGGTAAGGTGGAGAGATGTGCGTGTGTGTGTGTATGTATGTGTGTGTGTGTGGGGGGGGGGGGGGTCATATCAAGTGTTCAATGAGCTGTGCCCGCCCTACCAACTACACACCAGCCTAATGTCCAATGCATGTGTGGAAGGCAACAGTCCAAGCCCCTCCCCTCACAGCCTATAAGTATTGACCACATATAACAGGCAGCACTACTCTGTAGCTATACAATGACACTTTAAGTAGGTCCACTTTACCATAGGACTCCGTTTAGTCTAAGAGAGGCAATGGTCTATAATAAACTAAAACCTTACAAAACAGTCTACAGCCTTTGGGCCTATTCCTGCCTCTATTAGTTCTACTTAATGTAGCCTATATAATACCTAGGCCATCCACAGTTTGATATACATCTTTAAGCCCAAACTATGAAGGATCACAATGAGCCTTCAGTTCAACTGTGAATTTCCCATGAGTGCTAGTCGGTCGAAGTGGTAATCAACGAGGTCGTTCTGAGTTCAATTCCATTTTTGGCATTTTTATACGTCTGTTCCATAATGTGATTCGGTCGTAACTGGTCCCCTAGCCTTAGTTAGGACTAGTTACTGTGTTGACCACAATGTCACCACCGTCTGAATAGCAGGTGTCTTGTTTAAGGGGCCACAGGGTGCTACATTGATGTATACAATGGAAAAGGGGTCTAATAAAATCTACATGTTTTTTTTCTCTCAGAATGGAGACCCTGGGTGGTTATCAATGTCACCAGTACACACAGAGTGTAATGAGATTTGTGGCTTCTATAATTCAAGCAAATTCTGGGAAGTTGTCTCACAATGCCCCTATGATGTGGTACACACGCATGTGCGACCCTGAGGGTTTTGAAGATGTGGAGGAAAAACCAGCGAGAAAGGCAAAGTAGCAAGGTGTATGGAAGGGGGGGATAGGGGTGGGGGGGGGGGGGGGTGGCTGGGTCATTCTGTCTGGCTGAGGTCAGTGTGGTTAATTCTAGGAACCTTAGACTGCGTGAAGAAAACCTCGTAAATGTGCAGGATGGTAATGATGTCTATGCAGGGCTTGGGGCTATTAATTAGTCGTCAGTCAGAGGGTACTTTCTACCTTTGTATCATGCAGTCTATATAGAGAGAGACGGAAATGCCTACAGGAAGGCACTATTTTCTTCTGTTTTAAAAAGGGGATCTATATTTTGTTAGGTTGGGTGAAGAGGGGTAAATGAGAAAGAAAGAAAAAAGGATGAAGGCTTACCAAGTCTAGGGGGCCCTGTGTGATCTATAATCCTAGCCGGTCTAGGGTGGGATTTGGCAGGGGGTGAATTAGCTGGGACACGTGGGTGTGTGGGGAGGGGGGAGAGGGTGATCTCACCATGTCTGGCCGAGGATGACTGATGGGGTGCATGAGTGCATGGGGAGGGACAAAGGGAAACTGAAGTATAGGGTGACTTATGGAAGAAGATACAAATGGAATATGAGTGATGCGCCTGCACTTGTCTAGAGGGGCGCAACTATAAAGGCAGAGCAAGATGGCATACACAAGGTTGAGAAGGTGATGGGGGAGGGGGAGCAGCGTGGGGGATGGGGGGGGGGGGGCAGCCAGACAGAGGATGAGACTTCAGAGGATGAATAAGAGCTAATTCATTACCCTTTCTTAGTCCCCACCACCCCCACTTCCAGGGGTGGCAGTGATACCGTGGCAGCTGTATAAAACGCAGAATCAGTGGAGTTGACACCCCCCCCCCCCGTCCCCGATATTTACCTCAATGGGTGAGTCACCTGTTAGGTATCTGAGTCACACTGGGCCCCTGTACCCCTTCCCATGCGGTGCCCACACACTGAGTAGAGACAGCGCAGGGTCCCCTAAGCTGCAGCAGTAGCATACAGGTGCCTGGGTAAAACCGACATTTTTTGTACTACACGAGGTCTCCCCACGAGGTGGGTGATGACAGAGGCACTGCTCTTTGGAAGTCATTATTCTTTGGAAGCCTTTGCCTGATTGGAAATCAAGCCATGGTTATGAATTTGACTCAGTTTATGATACACATAAGGGTGATCAAATCTGGTGGGGTGAGGGGATAGAATTCCAACGCCTATACTTTGACTGAGGTAAGGGTTAATTCATTACTACATCCCAAGGCATGCAGCATAAACAAGCACTCTTAGGGGGACAACTACGTAGCATGTATTGAGATTCGTGAGCATGCGTTCTGACTCACCCAGCTGCCTCTCCTGTATCTTTTTACTGTGAATACCTCTCAGATATCCCATTCACAAGGGACACAATAGGTACATCTAATGTCAGCTGCTGCTGTTGAAAACTTGACCTATTTCTAAATATTGGCCTCATATACAAAGCATCGCTCCCCCCTGCTTATTTCATGGTTTACTTATAAAACAGTCAACACCAAAACCAGCAGGGGTGGCAGAAGAGAGCTGCGGATGTATAGAAGAGGAGTGTGCTGATGTTTTGGGTGTTTTTTGCATCTTATTCTACATTTTGGTGTTTATTCTTCTGTATTTGGTTCTATTTCTGACATGATTCGTGACTGAGGGACCGACAATGGGGGCACTATTGAATCTGTGCGTTTCGGAATGACTACATGGTATAGGGGATAAAAAAAAGGCCTTTATTTCCGGTGGGTGACTAAGTTGACATTCTTAAGTTGACCAACAACATTCTTCCTTCGGTTAATTCCCATCTCTCTCCGTTCTCATTTTATTAATAGCTTTGAGACTACATTGAGCAATTCCTAATTCAGATTCTGTTTACTATACAGTGTACTGTCATAATATGTGGAGGGACCCTTAATGTACAATAACATTTACATTTGTATCAGATTGTAGCTATATTTCCCAAAAGGCTTGTATCATCCGCTATAGGCTAAAACATTATGAAATTGCTCCTCACAGCTATCATTTATGTCACCACTATAAGATAACCTTTCCATGGTTAATTGCTGTATATTCTAACATTGTGGCATTATAAAGGATACATTTAGGTGTGAGAATCAGCAACATTTCATATAATTTCTCTGACATTTCAAAGTACATTATAACTATAAATTTACTACCACCCACCCCCACCCCCTGTCTCCCGCATATAAATAGGCCTAGGTCCTGGATGTTCCCAGACACTAAGACTGGAGTGGATCCAACACTGAGACGTAAGCAGCCAACATGTCCCCTCACCCATTCATCAGTGGGGGTATTGGACTGGGATGGAATGGCCCCTCATCATGTTTGCCTGCTGTGGGAGACCCTCCCCTCCCTATATAGGATTATATTCTCTTATGCCATGGAGGGTACATTCGAGCTGTGTCTCGCGAGTTATAATGACGGTATTCATTCAGAGACCCTCTTAATTTGCTGTTATGGGAAAAACAGCTAGGGTGATAAGTCCCCTAATCCCAACTTTTTCTGCATGTGATGGGACACCCTTATACCGACCATACAGAAGGTTCAATACAGGGTTTAATACTGTGATCAGCGAGATATAACACCCTATGCTGTGATGTTATGCCCGGGGGGGGGGGGCACTTAATATATTTTGCATACACAAGTGTCCGGCTGGCAAGGGTACTTTTTCAACAAAATTTCCCTAGGCAAGGGTCCACTTTTGAGAAGAATTTCCCTCGGCAAGGGTCAACTTTTGCAAAATTTCCCTAAGCAAGGGTCATTTTGACCAAAATTCCTCTGAATCGACACCATTTTTACCAAAATCTCCGCTCGTTTTCAAAATACCCCAATTAAAAGGTCCATTTTTACCAAAATCTCCCTAAGCAAGGGTTCATTTTCTCCCAAATCTCTCTATTAAAGCAGAAAATCATTTTGGCCAAAATCTCTGTATGAACTGGTTCATTTTGGAAATCTCCCTAAGCAAGGTTCAAGGGTTGCCAGGGGTCCAGCCGGACACCCCTGTCAAAAAAAATTGAGTGCCCCCCCCCCCCGGAATGTTATGTCCCCCGATGCACCCATCATGGCTGCCTCCAGGGGGCACCAGCCACACCCCATTAGCCCTTATATGTATCGGTCTGTTTGAAGGCCTTAATATTTGCAACAAGGCTCTATGTACCCCTGGCGTTCATTCAAAACCGGTGCTTATTATCATCTCAACACTCATTGTATAGTGCATTGATCAACGTCAACGCCATTCTACCATCGGCGCTCATACAAGACCGGTGCTTATACAAAGACCTGGCGCCTATTAAAGGTCACCATAGTAACCGGGTAAATGGTTATGGGTGCTGTTATGGCCTGAGAGGGTGTTATGAGCCCTGTGCTTCTCTACTCAGACCGTGTGAACATGGGACATGGCCTCATAGAGTGTCACCCTGGTACAAAGACGCCCTGTGTGTGAGTCATAGCTTCACATTGTGGGCCCCCCTACTATGGCAGTCTAGCCATAGGCCCTGAATATTAATATTACAGTAGCAGTATTAGTCTCATGGGCATGGTGTGGTATGGGGAGCATGGTGCAGTGATGCCATATAACTATAACTATACAGGTGTACATAAAAAATGTGTTACTGCCCCTATCTATCATAAAACCTCTTAAATTCAATTTTCTATATCACTTCTACTCTGTCCCGTGTGAATATTAAATGTATGGCTATATTGTCTTACACGCAGGATTAGGCACTCTATATATCATTATATTCAAAGCCATTTGATACCCCCGGGACTTAGTTCCATGAGAATTTCAATATGTTCATTGTGTATGAATGTCAAAACATTGCATTGTACAGAGCCCACATATCCTGTATGTGCCAATGTACCATAGTATTAGTACAATAGCAGCAGTTATATTATATGTGTTAATGTTGCTTCTGGTCTTATTAAATGTCACCGCTAACACATCACTTGTTTTATCAACAATTCATAATTCTCCGACAACCCCTCTCTTTTACCACCTCAACTCATACAGGTTCCCCATTCAAACACGCGCAGAACCAGTCTGTGCTGCCATGTTTTACGGTCCAGAGGACTGTGGTGCCATTTTTGGTTCCTGCAGGATGCAGGGTTCGTAGGAACCAGCAACGACAAACCAGAATCTCGCATACAGAGTCTCCCTTGGGGGATTTTTCACAAGGATCTCCCGCATGCAATCCCGAGATTCAATCTCCCATATTAAAGGAATCTCCAGTGATTCTACCACAGGAAATCACCAGCAGAGAATATTCACGGGCCCTGATCAGGACATATTTCATGATCAGTACCCATTCCCTCGGGTCTGGACAAGACTTAACCATACTAGCCCCACCCTTCTTCCTGCATGCCCAGAATGCTAAGTGACCTACTGCCAGGGTCTTGTCTCCTAGTGTGACCTACTTCTGGGGTCAGCTCACAGGGAGGTGTCCCCACGTGACCTCCACCCACCACGTGACCTATAGCCTAGGCCTACCAGTGTCACATGACCCCCTAGCAGCATCTCATCAGCACCCTGGAGGGGATCTGAGGTACTAAGATGGAGATCAGGTCTCATAAATAGCTGTAAGCTGGAGCTATGCCTTATACTGTGGGGCTTATACTGTAGGGTTTATACTGTCTGTGAGAATGTTACTACTTCCTGGATGGGGGTTAGAGGGTGGTGGTATTGTGTTATTCAATTCAAAGCTTTATTTCAGACTCACTTGAGGTACAAAAGGTCCATAGGATCATGAAAAATGAATTATTAGGCATGCCAGGTAAAATGTGTAGAGATACTGCTATCAGATAGATAAAGGCAGTAAATTGTCCTAATTAGTTGCTAGACAATGGGCCTAGGATAATCTCAAAATGCTTCAGAATACACCATTATCTTTCTCAAAACTTGACTATATTCTGCTAGTAATACCCCCAACAATGTAATTCCTAGGAAATATCCAAACCCAGCAAGGCTACCTACAACACAGACACAGAGTATACTCCACAGAAGCACCGGTACCATCCCCAGGTCCTGGGTGCCATATGGTAGGTGTGTGTGTGGAGGGAGGGGGGGGGGGGTCGTGTAATGTGTGGCTAAACTGGAGGCACATCCCTGACCCACATCCTGACCACTCACCACATCCCTCACAGGCACTCCCTCAGACTCCTTTACTCCACATCCCTCCTGCCATCCCTCCTGCTATAGACTACAGCTTAATTAAGTCACCCAACAAGAAAAATGTCCAGCTTTATGGCTCTGTTGTTGCTGATAGCATACCACATCATGATATTGTGGAGTTGTGGGAAGCCAGTTTAATGCAAGTATATGTATTCCAAACCATTATGGGGAAAGAAAGAATCCACTGATCTGACTCTACCTCTGATGGGAACCTACAAAAGGTGGCCCCACCTCCCTACTCTCCCTCCCCAGCTCCTGACAGAAGCTGGTTAGGGAGTGATCATTTTTTAACAACAGGGGGGGGGTGGTTTTCCGCGGGGAGCGCGCAAAAATTTTTTCACCCCCCCCCGGTCAACGGGTCGAAATTTTTTACCCCCCCCCTAAGGGTCGGAAATCGGCGCGCGCACGGGCCCTTTGAAGCATAGTAACGCACGGGCTTTTTGGCTCAAACAGGTTAAATTTTTTTGACCCCCCCCCCAAGAGGGGTCCAAATTTTTTACACCCCCCCCCGGTCAAGGGGTCCAAATTTTTTTGCCCCCCCCCCCCAATCCAACCCCCCCCCCCCTGTTGATAAAAAATGAATGATCACTCCCTTATCTGAATGAACTGCCTGCCTCCCTACACCCCCCCCCCCCTGCCTCCTGCTCCTCTTGGCCCCATTTTCTAATGTTGTTATTTCTCCTGCTTCCTGGAGTAACATCCTTGTGCATGTACCTCATCCTGTCTGGGTGTAACCAGTAGCCGTTACACGCTGTTACAGATGTGCCGATATGTGTTACTTATGTTACCACCCGACCACCCGCAGAATTCGCTATAGATGATTGAGCAGTAGAGAGCAGTACAGAGCAGGTATATACTCATTGAACTTATAGATTGAGTACAGTTAAGAAGACATTGTCACCATCATAAAGTGACTTACATTTGCTCACTGACCCTGTATACTAGTAGGTGCATTATGACAACGAAGAAACAAACATCTGTCATTTTTAAAGGGTCAAGATGTTTTGATACATACGACTCCTGTCAGGGTGTTGACTTATCCATGATCACTCACCTACAGAAAGAGAGAAAAGAGAGTTAAATAACAGAATGAGATTTTTTCTCAAAATTTTATGAATGCAAAATGCAACAAGATAGTAATCCAGACTATCATCATAATGGAATTGATATATTAAGTTTCCCGCCCCAACACATTGTATACAACATAAAGAATTAGTTCACAACAAAATGTTCATATTTTTCTTTGTCAAAGGGAGGGAAGCTGCATCATGCACAAGGGAAGTTAGCTGTGGCAAAGTACCCTTGTGGCCTGTGAGTGACAGCTGCAGGGATCATGATCACATTTCAGACATTCATTTAAGTCCTAATCGCTCCAGACAGTGACCCTTGGGGAGCATGAGGGAGTTTGGGCCTATTTATGTTATCCCTGTTTTGAGTAAATAGGCATTATACTACCCTAAGGCAGAGGCTATATACATGTGCGGGATTATGACACACTAATATAGCAATTAGGTGATATCTATATAAATCACTTTATGGTATAATGTGCCCTGTTCCTGTACGTGCACATGTAACTGTATGGGGTCCCCATGTCCTGATGTCACTAGTAGGGTCTCTTGGTTGGGCGCTAGGTTAACAGGATATATGGCTTTCCTGAGGCTATATCCGTTTTTAACCTGTTTATTCAGTTAGATCCATAGTTTATTCTGTGGTGGTGAAGGCTATGTGCGTTTTAACCACGTTTGTCCTGCTTTGAATTCAAATTCTCTACCACTTCTCTCACCAAACGTGTTTTCCTTCTTTAGTTAAAAAGAGGAAAGAAATTCCATTTTCTGTATAAAATAGTTGTGGTTTTGTCGTTTTCTTATTGATTTGCTGCCTTTCCTTTAAGACACGACTACCCATTCATTCCCATACCGAAAACACAAAAGGTCTCTACAGACTTCATTCCCACAACTACGTTAACTGCTTTAAGAACATGACAGATGCATAATCACCAGAATTCACATCATAGCCTTGTTCCCTTCCCAGGCACCGCTTTGTCAAAAAGAATAGCAAACATCGATGGAATGAATCTGAGCCAAGTTCTCAGGGGGTATCTAGGGCCTTATTCAAGTTATTGGTTACGTCACCATTCGTTGATGACGTCATGCCCGATTTTGACAGGAACGCAGCTCTTGCTGGTACCTCTGGGACTGCGTGCATGTTAGTTCCCAGCACACCAGTCACCAGCGAAGCATGTTGACGTGGGGCTTCTTAGAAGCCATCGGCCTGGATAGAATATTTCTGGCATGGCATTTCTGCTAACACACTGCAGTATCTAGGTTCTTGAATTACTGGATGTTATTCTTAGAGGGTAGGTTATACCTATAGCCATCTGATATTACCTCTGATATTCTAGATAATGGGGATACTAGGGTCCATCATATATTGAAGTTGGCAACTTCTATTCCTAACTGTCGCCCATTCTTGAAGGAACTCTCACTTTTCTGGTACCAATTATTCTAGGTGTTTCAAGATGCTTCCGCCACTGGTGTCGGGTTTCTTCTGCAGGACAACATTAACAGGTCTTATTACAAGCCAGGAACCAGGGAAGGTAACCAAGGAGACCAAGGTCCGCCATCTTGTCTACTGCAAAAAGCCGCCACCAGATGGCAGCAGCATGACCCAGACATGCGCAGCTGTTACCAAGATATATCAGTCAGGGCCCCTTATGACATTGAGAAGACAGAGTACAGCTACCTAGGGGAAGGGGGAGGTTAAGACATGCATAGAAGGAACTCACAACAACATAGCAACCATTCTGTACATTCAAAGTCTATCCCTCATGCCAGAGAATAGAATATATTCACTCTGGGGTATATTTCCATTGCATATGGATGGAGGATTTAATAGTTTGCATATATATGGAGAACTGCCAGGTTGCTATTGGCAAATGTAGCCTCACAGAATCTCTTTGTCTGATTATGATATAGGTCAATATAGATTGATATTTCTATTGTTTTTTTCAATACCCAACACTGCGTTGAACAGATACAAGGGTACAATTTCATATGGGAATGGTTCCTGGTGGGAAGGTTCAGGTGGGGAGGTTCTTTGCCGTGTGGCTGATGCAAATAACACCATACAAAAGTAAATAACTATCCCAATCAGCGGTGAATCTATGATATTGAGAAAACAAAAAAGAGGGGGCCATTGTTAAAAGATTCCCTCAATTTCATTTATATAAAAAATAAGTTTTTGGACGAAAAAAGGGGTGCATACGCCAGGTCCGCCGCCCTCCCCCTGCTTATCAGCTGTTCCTGAACGGCAGGAAAGCCCTGCCGTGTGTAAAATGTGGAATGCAGAGGGCTTGATGCTTATCACCATGCCCGATGGAGAGCCCTGGTGTGTCCAGCGTGAATGGATGTTTATTCAGATGTCATATTAATGAGAATAAGCAGGGTGTGTTTTTGGTGACACTCAATGGAGACCCAGTGAGTCTCCGCAAAGACTCTCTGGGTTGGCATCATCTGTACCTCTGCTCCGATCAACCAGTTCACATCAAAACTTGGCAAAATTATTCCGTCCATTATTGGACACCTTGGATCAAATGTGATAAGATTTGCATTCCTATGAGCCATGATTGAAACTGATCTTTACATTGAGGTGGCTTCTGGCTATCCAAGGTCGCTTATTTCTCTCACTGGAGTTTTTAGTGTGGGGCAGAGACATTTACATATAAAGTGAGCGAAGAAATGCCAGAGAATGAGTGTCGCGGCATCACCCGGCCCTGCAGGACTCCTCCTGATTGATTGAATTTCATTTTCTAACCTGGAACAAACATCATCTTGAGGCTAAGAGTTGCATGCGTTCATCAGTGGGCTGAGAGGTACACAATATATTCTGGGTCATGAGTACACCAAACAGAAATACGTGTGATGCCTCCACATGACTCTGTTCTCACACATTTTGTTGATATCTGATAGCTCTATACTGTAATAGGAGAGAGAGAAAAATGGATTGGATGGGAGGGAGTGAACTTGGTATTGGATATATTCAATATGGCGGGGTTAAAACGTGTAGGTCTGTATAAATCTATGTCATTTTCCCATTGGCAATATTAATAACTGCATAATTATAGAGTGAATATGTAACACAATGGTATTATCCTCGTCTGTCATGTTATATCAAGTTTTGTTTTATATTACCGTGTAATAAATATGTTCCACAGCAACAATATGATCGTATACAGCCGGGGCAAGAATGCATATCCATATTCTACCCATGTCACATGACTCATCGTCCCCTACAGTGCCCATGCATTCCCCCACATTCAGCGGCACTAATGCCTGATATTAAGGCAATACCTCCCCATATCATATCTCTCTGGGCCCTCTACTGCTATATGCACCACGCCCATTGTTTCCCTAGATAACAAGCCTATTGTTGCACGCAGAATAAGGAAGCAGGCCCATTATAGACTTCTGTATGGCCTTTGATCTCATCCAGCCTTTTCTTTACGCATGAGAATATCGGCCATTTCGCTCAGCCGTTCGCGTCTAATAGGAATACGTGTACTGTTATTGTAATATTAGTAGGGTTTACTGTGTTGTTTATTGAGATTTCTGGCTGCTGAGGATGTATAAATCTCTAATGGTATTGACATAGAATACGATGCAATGCCATTGATAGCAGCTACATATTAAAGGACCTTTCATTTTGTGAATAGTATACTTCTGACAATTTCTTGTCAGAATGCTCGTTTTCCATGTGGGAATGTTTATTTTCTGTGTGGGAAACCTCCAGGGTGGTTACAAATGTTGAAAGGTTTAGGATTTATGTTACTCCAGTACACTAGTGTGTAAAGAATGATAACCTATAAGCTATACCGATCTGTCCTTAACTTATGGGAAGTTTCAAAACTCCTGTTATTTAACTTGAATATGTTGTTGGACCAGAAATGTGAAACACTCTCGCATGTACATGCATACATATGAACTGAACATAAACCGAATGTTGGCGTTGCTTCACTTGGGTATTGCTTTTCTGTCTGTATATCATATAATCATTGTCTGGTAACTTTTTACTGGAGAAATATATGACGGTGGGTGCAATTCATCTTTAAAGCAAAACCAAAGAACAATAAGAGAGTCCACTGGCCTATTTCCTTTCCCTTAATAAGTCCATGACTCGATCCCCTACATATATCTCATTCAAAGCCCATTTACTCAACGACAGTTTATATCGGACTTTGGCTGATTTTTTCCTTATAGTCCCCTGCGCAGCTTTTTTTTATGGAGTGTTCCTCAACACCCTGGTTAGATTTGGAGTAAATATGGTCTGAATTAATGGCTTTATATACAGGGGGTCGTAGTTGAACCTATTTTTAGATGGAAACTGGTTTGTACATAGCATCCACCAGGGGGCGCCACAGGCTATACAAGTCCAGCTGCAGAGCTCTGCAGTTATCATCAGTAAATACACCTTTTTTTAACCATTATTCAAAATATCATGCTGAATGATTAGCTTTGGAGCTACACTTCACGCAACATTTTCACCCTTTTAGGTATTTTGATTGCCAAGGGGCGATGGTAACCTGTAGAGGATTGGTGGATAAAGTGGATTCTCTTCCTAAGTATTATGTGCTTTTTGATATATGCCTGGTAACTAGATGTATGTGTCAGCAATACCTGGACAGCGGCCAGAATGTGGCACGGGGTATGCATTCATCATGTCTATTGGGGCCATGTTAATGCTTTATATTACCAGGATTCATTTTCAGAGAGGATATATGATATACGAGGCACACAGTGACTCAAACTGGATCAATGAACTATAGAAATCAATATCTACACATAATTTCAGCACTTAGAAAGCAGTAACTGTGTCGCTTTCTACCTTGGTCTTTCATTTAGCCCTAAAATGACTGAAAAATCCCTGAGACTGATATTCGAGATTTTCCCTGTCCATATTCTGAAGTGAAGAGAATATCAAATCAAATTAGCAATTGCTGTACATGTATATATATTGTTCGTCAAATTGAGGGGGATATTGCCTCTTCATGTGTAGGCCTACATCATACAATCATGGCTGATAGCAAATACCAATATCATGAAGTCATGAGAAACAAGTATTTAGGTTTAAGATAAGACCCATACACAGCCAAAAATAATTTTCTTACCCCAAGAAAATACTAGAATCAAGATAAAATGTTCTAGATTCAAGAAATAAACTCATTTTGAGTTCTTACGTTTATCTTATTTTTAGAAAGGGAAAGCAAAGAGCAAATATCTTATTTTTTCTAGTAATTTTCTAGATACAAGTATTTAAGATTATTTTTCTTTAGTAATTTTCTTAAAACTGGTCATTTGTGCACCAGACAAGATTATATCTTATTTTCCTGGAATAAGAAAGTTCACTATCTTGATTTAAGATTGTTATGATTTGACAATTTTATAAGTTAAGAATTAACCTGAACCCATCTACCCAAAGTGTCTATAGGGGCAGAGAACTATGCAAGGATACTTTATTATATCATTGTTATGACCATGCTTAAGGCCTTCATCAAATTCCTACCATTATTTGATATTTATTAGATGTGAAATGTGAATGAAATGAGAAGGATTTTTTGGGCTTCTTTGCTTTTGAAATAATAGGAGGATTGGAACCAGTACTAGTGTTTGCCTTGTCAAATATCAAACTAACATTTTTCCTATCTTTCCTCTCTGTTTGTATTCACATGGTGGGGGTCAAATCATTTATGATGATAGGCCCCTTTAGGTTAGGGATCAAGTATACAGACTACTAAATAAGGATTATTTTCTTAAATCAAGAAAACTAGTTTCATATTATGCCACACGAGGCCACCACTATGCAATACAACAACTATTTTATGAAAAAGGGTATGTATTTCTGCCTCAAATTAGGTCCCAAAATAACAAATGAGTGTAAAAATATCTGGAAAAAGAGGAATTTTGTTGGGGATTAATTCAGTGTAAGATCCCTTATTCCAGTAAATGAAATATAATAACTAAAAGTAGAAATAATATGAGACACCATTTGTTCGATTATATCATTTAGATAAAGTGAAGCATTACCTGTTCCAATACATGAAGCAAAATAACTTTGGATAAAGGTCTGTTTGCTTTCTTTTGTAGCTATAAAAAGCTGCATTTAATCTGATGAACCTCTTTCTGATGCTCTGGCATCACTCCTGTCTCACTAAGACATTGTCTATCTTTCAAATTAAATAAAATCATATCCCAGGCAAGTTGATTAACTCAAATAAGAAATTAAAACTTACTTAAGAAAGGTTTTTTCTAGAAAAAAGGTCTATTCCATAAGAAAGATTTTCTCATTTTGAGAAATATGTCAGGAAATATTGTCTTGATTCCAGAATAAAATTCTTGATTTAAGAATTTCTTTCTTGTTTGTTTTTCTTGTTTGTTTTTCTTACTCTAAGTATATTAAACTCAACCATGCTTTCAAGTAAAATTTTGTTATCCTACGGACAAACTTGTTTTAAGTTTATTTTACTTAAAACAAGAAATATTTTCTGAAAATGAGAAAATTATTTTTGGCTGTGTATATTCCGGGCCCATCATGTCTCCCCGGGTAGCATCACATCGGTCAGAGTATGTCAGCCGGATAAAACCAGCACCGAGCGTGGAAACATCACACATGGTCGATAATTACTCATTTGTTCTGGTGCTCTGGACAAATACGGTTGACACTTTGCCAATAGTGGTGTATAGGGTGTAGGGGGTGCTTTCATACCAACACACTGTAGAGGTGCCACATACACTGGGCAACATATAGACCAACTTATGATGGAGGCATATATCTCTCTATAGGGCATATGGGTTGTTGAATTGATAAGAAGATGCATGGTATATTAGCTATTATAGGCATCCAATATCCATTGCCCAACATTGCTGATCAGTCACAAGATGGCTGCTACCACTGCAGAGTCCCACAATATACCTATAGCTATCTAGTTATACAGAGAAAATATGCTAATTTGGAGTTCTTGTATAATAGGAGATAGCAGGGTGACTGAGTGAATTGACACCCAATAGGGGGCATGATAAGTGATGTATGGTTGAAGAGAAAGGTGCCAAACTAGGGTGCAAACTGCAAATTGAGATGCACTCGATAATGAAACTCCTTAGTTCTGATTACATACTACATTTGTATAAGGTTGGGGTGAATACAGTAGATATTTGTTCTATCAGTGCAGGATATAGTCATAGGCATACACGATATGATGGTGACATGATGTAGATCTATAAGGCTATACCCCAACCATATCATAATCTTTGATCTTATTTCAATTAAGACAGACATATAGCTTTGAGTGGGTATAAACATCCCAAACATCAGTCAGGTTTTGCAAATTATGTTTCACCACTTGTTTATATGCTAGGCCAGTATATATGATCATATATATAATATATGATACCTTTTAAAACCATGTGTTCGGTCCTAGTATGTCTATAGGCATACAGGTATTCTACAAAACCAATAGAAGCTGACCACCACAGACAACCTGGCCCTACAAACAGGTGTCTACACACCAGCTGTGCACATGTACAAGATGGCCGCCATACACATGACCCCATGACCTCTGTGACGTCACAACATGGCCGCCATGATGAGTGAAAGGGTAGTGGAGAGCTGGAGGGCACTAATCATGTTAACAATGTGTCTGGGTCTACCTATGGTAGTATACCTGGTGTAAGTTATATAAGACTTAGTGTCCTAACACCCATGTACATATTGTATGAGTTTTATGATGGGTTAATAGTTATTTTATTGGTAGGGGTAGATAACATTTTCTTTGAATGCCAGATAAGCTACATTCACATTGCCTATACAGGTGTATGAGGTCCTATATCACATTAGTTCTCTGTGACAGTGATTCAGAAATACCTATCTATTTTTTGGCTGACAGAAGAACAATTTAACACACAATACTTGGTACGATTGAGGCGTTTGCATTTGCAGGTTATTGTCATTGCAATCATGACATTTCACAAAATATCTGTAAATAATATTCATAGGGCCTGGCTTTGCAACCAGTTTCTTGCAGCTAAGTAGCCAATAATGCATGCCTATCTCAAGACCATTTTTGAAAAACGATTATATACGGCTATCCCGTATGCTCTATTCAGTCAGTATTTCCTTTGCCATGATCTAGAACTGTACTATATTATTGCTATTTGCCATCTCATAGTGAACAAATGTTAGCATTATAACGCAGTATATTTGGATATTTGGTCATCACGATATACGTTACAAATGCAATGTTGGTGTATAATGCTGGTATGTGGCTAAGTGGCCTTATATTCTTATCTGGAGATTATGAGGTTACTATCAATGTGTATAAGCACTGGGATGATTGGTATTACCCCTGTCTGTATGGTCATCCACTTATCAGACTACACTCAGGGCTATCCGGGAGGCTGATGGTCTCAGATCATCACCGGCAGATTATCGCTTACACCAACTGATGCACAGTAAATAGGGGTGTAATAAATGAGCCGTCTGATTATGTCATAATGGGGAATTTCCTATACAGAAATATTCCCATATTTGGTTCTATTTTACAGCAATTTAAGCTTTCTCATGATCATTGATAATGATTAGGGAAAGGCTCTTGAATAATGCAAACATGAGAAGGTGCACTAATTTGTTGATAGATTAACAAATTCACAGAATAAAAAGGTTATTTATAGGCGGCTCCTTTCATTAAATCCATACATTCACCTCAATCATGCCACTAGATAATGAAGTGCATTTTTCATGTTCAGAGTCAGCGATGGAAGTCTGGAAATCCACCATGGAGGGTGTTATTTCGAATCAACGTTTAATTATTGATCACATCACCCTGTACTATTACAATAACTGAAAATGGAAAATCATCAATTTTGTCCTAGGCATTGATATATCTGAATATATTCAACATTACACATCATTTAGAAATATATAAATTACTGGACTACTGGACTGAATGGGCTCTGTATCCATTTGCTGTACACCACTCTCCATTGTAACGCTCCATACGTAACAACTCATACCATTTTGTATATACATGTGTACATTTGCACACCGAGCAGTGTAACCTTTGTATGAGGCTTTGTACACATTTATACAATGACCTACTGGAAAGCGTCGATCAATATTTCACGACTTATCTGTTCCCGAGTCAGCACAATCCAATAGTGACTATAGCGACAATAACACCGACGGATTATACCATTCACCCTTTAGTATCCCAAACCCAGCATGGAGCACTAGCACTACACCAGAACTACTGAATATATAATGGTTTTCTGGTTCCAGGAGGTCATTTCAAACCTCCGGCCGGTGTTTCTATATAATAACAGACACACAGGTGTGAGTGGAAGCTGGATGTGAACGGTGGCCATTGATTCGGGCACACAAATAGGCTTCCATTAAAGGATATTAAAGGGCGGCAGACAGTGTGTGTGGATAGGTGGGTGCGGGGGGGGGGACTGTAACAATCAGTCTCATGCCACGTCATGGTAACATGGTGGAAATAAACTGGGCCATGTAGCACGTATAGGCAAGATTTTTTTGATTTTTTTTTGAAGTGTGTAAACATTTTGCTGCATTTAAGTCCCACTGGCCTTACTTGACTCTAATAGTGATGGTAGAAATCTGGAGCCTAAATTATAACTCTGCATGATGATTCAATGTTCATGTTCTCTATTGATCAGTGAGTAACTCGTGCTATATTTGTGCATCATGCTAACCTGGTGAGCTGCTCATGGTGGCGACAAAATGCATTTAAACTCTAAGCCAAGTTTGACTTTGTCATTAAGGCAGGTTACATTCCCCCAACAACATATTTTGGAGTTGTACAACTATAAAGAAGTGAAAACATGGCGCTGGTGTAGTGTAGACTGGACATACCAGTAGCAGTTGCCTGCCTGGTGGGTACATGGCCGACCTGTAGACTACAATAACAGTTAGTGGAGACACAGGTAGGAGGGACCACGCCCAAAGTCCTGCTTAAGCTTTGTATGGCACCTGTTTTACTATAAGTACAAAGAGGTTTGAACTGAGCCTCCATGACGACAAAGGGCATAGCCAACTAAAGTACAATGCGGCCCTTAAAGGGTTAAGGCTGGTTTCTGTAGCTCAGGAGGAACCAACTGGGGAATGGAAAATATGTAAATTTCCTGAATAATCTCTACAGGTGGCATTTCATAATTATGGTGCCACACCCAAAAGAGAACTAACCACGTGTCTACACCGGTTGTAGCAACTTGAAACACTTAACTTTAGGCATACATTACAAGCAATTATGCAGGCAGGCTCTTGGTGTTATGCAAATCTAGCGTAGTAATTAACAGGTAGCATTTCTTTGCACCACACCCTGCACCACACCCAGATAATGGCTGCATGTCCACAGCAATTGTGCTGCTGATTGCCTGCAGGTTCACTCCCACCACAAAGCCTGTACTAATTAAGGTCAGATATTAACCTGCAGCCACTCACAAACACACAAAACACGTCTGAGCAATTTCCCCTCAAAATTGCCTCTTGATGCATTGAATCGTGAGCTAATGATGAATGCTAATTGATTTTTCTCATTCATGTCGAAATTGCAGCTCTGCGACGAATGGTAAGCGGGTTGTCAAAATGACTGGTTTCATGGCTATTTCTTATCAGTTCAGAAGGTGTAATTTCCCTGGTTTAAGTACAGTTATTACCAGGCTTGCAGTGAGTAATGGCAGGTGATTAGTTTTACATTGACTCCACCTATAATGCTAGTCCCCATCTGAAAATTGTTGCCATGCAAAGTTAAAGGGTAGATTATACAAACACTCCTGATCCTGGTGACAACATACTGGTTTGATCCAAACTAAAGATGAGAGTGTTTCATTATTCAGGTTATTCAAAAAATAATCATTCCCCTGTGCAACTTCAGTTACATTGGCATTATTTACCCATGATCCATATATCCATCAAGTAGTTACCTTATAAATGTGTCTGTGGTAGCCCCTGGTTACCCAATACCATACGAAATGCTGACTGCTGATTCTTACTAAGATACACCATTTGGACATTGATTTGCTGATCGACACACACCTTCACCACTAGACTCCCCTGCTGTTTCTTATTCCTAGCAGGCAGGGATCGATTCCCTCTTACCCTACACCTCCAACCTCTCATTCATCAACGCACACACCCTCCCCCACCCTTAGGGACCCCATCCCTTAGGCGAATGTCCTCTACTGGTAAGGGCCTTGATGATACCTAATTCAGCCCTGCCAAATAATGTGATAATTCTCATGGTAGATCATGGTACATAGTTCTCCCCAGACTCCGGCCAGAAATTCTGATGGTTGCCATGGTACCTCCAACATGCTGTTGCTGGCATCATACAATAATCCCCTTACAGCAGAGCAAAATTAATTATTTGTTGCTTAAATGATGGGAAAACTGGCCACGACACTTCCTTGTCCTTACTTATAAGCAGCTGAGCCTGGTGAGCACATGATAAACCTCTGGTCTTGCTGCAGTCATGGTGCTAAGGTGACTCAGGGGCTATCTATAGCAGTTAGTGCCACAGGAGGCTGTGAGACTAGCGTATACTCTGACTAAACATATTGATCTATTATTGGTTATTGAGTCAGGGAACATAGTACTGTAGTGCAGACAACGGTCATGAAGTAGCACTATACTATATACAGAAAGATCAAGGAAGTGAGCAAGTGAAAGACAATGAATAGGCACATTAGGCAGTGATCATTTTTTAACAACAGTCAAGGGGTCCACTTTTTTTTGCCCCCCCACCTCCCTGTTGTTAAAAAAAGACTCCCTTAGCACAACAGCATGGCATTACTACAATGTAATACATTTCCAGGGCCACTGAGAAGTAGTGCAGCCATATAAATCAGTATTGCCACTCTTGCTGCTGATTGTATTATGATGAACCTAACATAAAGGAAATTGCGTGCTACATGTAGGCCTACTATTATATTGTGTGGCCATGCCGGCTGCAATCACATATGCTCATGAAACAGTTGTTTTAGTATTGTCACAGTTTTTCTGACCTCTTGCTTCACATCATCCTCATGATTACATCTGGCATGCAGCTACAGTCATTAACAATCATAAAGACTGTAATAATGACTCTTTCATGGCGTGACAGCCTTTTTTCCATCTTTGATACCTGGTCACAGGTGTTGAATGCATAATACCACAAAATTTGAATTGTCAATAGTGACTAGTGGCCTAGAGTCAAGTGTTGTATTTTCCATGATGAACAAAAGGTGACTGGCTGGTCTTTATTGCATTAATTAGACATAATGTATAATTGCTTGGTGCTGAGTCATGATGTGGGCGATAATGGGTGCATTGAGGACGTGTCATGAGTAACATTCCCCACTGCAGACAGACAACAAAGAACCCAGCTCCATGCCGATCCGTAATCAATAACGCACACTCAGAGCTTCCAAGAATCTGCTGGGACATTTTTTGTATCAGTATGGGCAGTGATGTGGTCGGGTGGGGGGGGGGGAGAAGAAGGTAATCTCTAAAGTAGGCTAGCAGTGTCTGGACCATTAAGTCTTATGGAGAGCCAGGGAAATGTGACAAAAATGTCTGGTTATATAAAATAACTGCTGAATGACAAATTGTCTAAGCCTATTGTCTAAGCCGTTAAAGCAGGGAGCCAGATTATAGGGCATGGGAACGCTGTATAAATCTATGCTGTCATATATAGGGTTAGATCGCCTATTATGATTATGCCTATACTAAGGACTGATTTTTGAATAAAGCCTATGTTTCTCCTTTCCAACTGCTGTGCCCCCCCCCCCGACTCCTCCCGGAAAATTCTATATATTATTGCAGTTATTCGAATACCCATAGTATGAGTGTAAGTTGACAAGTTATATGACGCTCGTATAAGTGTATCCTATTGCCTATCTTGCTTTCAGTATTAACTGTTTAAAATGTTTATATTCAAAGCATCTTGCATCAAATAATACACGGTAATTGCTGCTGTGAGGTAGGCATGATCCAAGGAATAACGAAATAAACCAGTTGTCCAAAATGAGAGGTTGAAGACAACCGTCCGTTATATCTTTCTCCGATTTCACCAGCTATTACAAAGGCACTTTGTCATGGACCCTAATGGTAACATCCAAGCTCCATTAATAATATTATTGAAAGTCAAAACGGATATGGCCTGGGAACATTCAACCTGTACAATATTTACATGTACGTTATGTAAACAGTTCCTCGCTGATGCTGTGCGTGCCTTTTACACGGGATGTTCGTAAACCAGGTCTCCCTTATTCACCTTACTGCACATTATGTACAATCTGATTCTCTTAACCATAGTTCAACAGGCGTTATAGCCCATAACATGGGGACAACTAGTAACATCGTTACATGGGTGCCATATTTGTATCATAGTATTGTAATCTGAACTGAAAATATGCTACATTTTTATAGCAAATTCCATTACGGTCTCACGAGATTAGTAATGAAGCCACAGAGTAACTGAGGGGAGACTCTCTGGAATGTCAGGAGGACTCTCAGGATTTTGGAGATCATAGAACAGAAGCACAGAATAATCCACAGCAGGGCATTTAGGGAGAACTGCACAAGTAGTTGTGAGACAGTCATGTATTTGTAAGGAGTAGATGTTCTAAGGGGCCATGATTTGTGAGGTCACATGGGGGTCATCACAGGCTGTCACGGCAATCAGACACAGTCAGCCATTTTGTTACAATGACGTCATTGTGACGTCATCACCCTGATGTTAGTCACACTGGTCACGCTTAATTTGCTTTAAAGCAATAGGATTATCGGATTAGGCTCGTGAGGAATTAAACAAAAGTCATTCTGGGAGTCGTTTTCACCACAATTTGCTGGCGTCTTCCACTTCCACAGGCACCAAAGGGATTTCTCTTCATCAACCTTGTCCAAGATAATGCACAAGGGTGTGAGCACTGTGCATGCCTTTATAAAACAGTATATGCATTGGGCTACATTATTAAAGGGCACATCTTTTGTTCCTTCAGCTGATGAATTAAAAGGCTCCTGGTGAAAGAGCCCTTTTAGAATGAACAGGTGTTTTAACAATTCTAATGTTTTAGAACAGCTTTTTTCATCATTTCCAGTTTTATCTCTGAGAACACAAACACTGGCTGCTGCATTTTGTATTGTCTAAAAGTAAGGAGTTTCAGAAAGGAACACGAGTTACTCCTGTCCCTTCCACACAACCTAGTCTACAGTAGATAAGAAGCCGGGTGACGACCATGTTAGGAGCGATAACCAGCTGTTGAGGATAGCACAGCATTACAGTTATCAGAGGGAATATACCTGCCAGCACTTTTATATAGGAACCGCCAACAAACTGCTTTTAATATGGGCCTTCCAGCCCCCTAGGCTTTCTGGCATTAAGGCATGATGATGATCACCCTTTTCAGCACTTTTCGCCGCCTGGACCTTGTTATCAAACCCTACCTTGAGGAGTAAAAAAAGGACTAAAATTCCAGCTGTAGGCGGTTTTTATCGCTATAATAAAAACAGGTTACAACTGTTCCTCACGCTCTTTTCCTCGTCTGTAGTCGGCTACATGTAGGCGGGAGGACGTGACATATATGACTTAGGAGGGCCACTATGTAGGCCCCCCTACCAATCAAATTCAGTTTTGGCTCTGACTGGATCATTACTTATCTGCGAGTCCCAGGGACCGACACTATATAGGGGGCGGAACTCTAGGACTGGGCTATTTGTACAACATACATGGACACGGTGCTCTAGGAACGAGGATATCCTCCTGAAACTCCCCCAACCTTGCAGGACCCCCCCCCCCCCCCTCATCATTGGTGATAGGGTCATTATTCCTCGTGTGCCACAACCTTATACTAAGTAGGCTGCGACAACAGGAGCCAATCTACACCCAACGTGTACAACGCGGATAAATGCCCAACCCGGGTAGAATTACATTGTCATGATAGTGGCATGAATTAGCTATTATTGCCATATAGTACACGAGATAGGGCTGCATAGACAACGCCAATAGGTGGCCAATATCTCTCCCCTTCCCCCAACTCATAACTACAAATGATATCGCTCAAATGGTGATATAATTATGTGCATGACACGATCTGTGAAAAGGTCCTTAGTGCAGGGCGCATAAAGCTGTTAAGGTCCATTTTCGCAGTTCAATTCATATTATGATGAGGTTTATGGGTATCTGTTGTAAGCTTATTATATTCTGTGTCGCTTCCTCTTGTGGATTCTGACTGACGGTTGCATTGTTCCAAAAACTAGTTCAAAATAATGAAATTGCTTAAAACCAATTACCTTTTTCCGATAGCGTGTTGTTGGAGAGAGATTATTGACTTTTTGATTATTTTTCATCTTTTGTAACCTGAATTCCCACTTGTCACATTTCCCATAATGCAACTGAACGGCTAACATCCGGGTCATTTGTTTGAGAGTGCCAGATTCACTCTCCACACAGATGTTTATTGGTATTTCATTGGTATTCCTGACTTATATAGGTGGAAGCACACAAAGCCTCAGCTCAGAGACTGCCCCAGTCTCACTATTATTATTCACATACTACTGAAATGTCTAACACTAAATGAATGGGAAAAAAACCACAAAGACTCAGGTGTGAGAGTGATAACTTCAGTCTCCCGCCATGCATTGGTGCCCACACTCTCCCTACTTCCGCCCTGTGGCTGACCACTTCCCCACGTCCTCACCATCCCTACCTGCCCTTTCTTCCTACTCTTTTTGGAGTACCCTTTCAGCCTATGATTTTATCTGTTTCTTGTGTGTGTGCGTTTTTTCTTCAAATTCTGCACGTGCATGGCTGACCGAGGATTCCCTGTCATCCAATATGGCCGCTCCCCCCACACCTTCCCCCCACAAGGTGTGGTCTTTGTCTCCACATGGGCCTTTCCTTGCCAGCAGTTAGGTGCCTCTACATGGGTAAAAATCGACACGTGCGACACGGCGACACGGGGGGTCTAAAAATCGACACATGCGACACGGGGGTTTTAAAAATTGACGGACACAGACCTTCTTATAAGGCTCTAGTATATTTTACATATATTAAAATCGACAGTGCGACACAGCCATCTTGCTAAAAATCGACACGGCGACACGGTCAATTATGTGGGTACCCATGTAGAGCCACAGTTAGCACACTCACCATTGAAGGATCTACACAATTTCTGTACTGTAATCCAAATGCTTTAAGTTATAACACTATTCTAGCCAGCTAACGAGTCCCACCACTACAGTAGCTCACTACATATATGAAGTTTGAGATTTAAATCCATGTGAAGACCACAAAACTAATCCATGTTGCATTACATCCCACTTCAATAGTGACTACCCATACTCAATATACTGGACACCATATGGATGGGCAACACCTGACCCTGCAGTATTCATATACAGTTGGGCTTTGTCACTAACGCCCACTTGAAAACAGTAGTTACTGATGTAAATACATCATGCATTTGCCAGATGGTCCTGAATGGGTTATAGAGGCTGATAAGATGCATGCACCCCCACACACCACACACCCACCTACAACCAGACAGTAGACTAGAGGAACCAGACACCCCCACTCTGCCTCCAGGGGTGGTGGTGAGGGGTGGGGGTGGGGGGATTCATTGACCAGCAGTAGACTAGACTAGCCACCCAGGAGCTGGTCATTCACACTGCAGACTCTGATGCTGCCATGTAACTTATGGTAAGGTCTAAACTTCACCACGACCATTTTGCTGGAAGTTCCAATGGGAATTTAGTACAATTTAGTGGATGCTATTGTTCTCTTTGTTCCATAATATTATTTGGCTGCCTGTGATTTAATCTAAATCACTATGTTCAGAATTGCCTCTTGATGCATTGAATTAATGTTCTATTGGATTGGTGGCAGGGACAAAATATCAGTATTCCGGGACCCTTACCCAGTTATGAGGGTCCTGGAGTGGGTGTGGTATAGACCAACGGTGTACTATATTTAAGAACTTGTTACCGGCGCCAGTCTGCATTGATCTATAGTAATACCCCGTTAGGTACCAGCAGGGGTGGTTCCCATGACACCCGCCGTCATAATGTAGCTGAGGGGCCTCAACCTGGCTTTACTTTGGAGCTTAAGGTACACACTAATATCTGCAGTCCCTGTTCCTACCTCACAAGTATAGCTGTAGGCCAAATGTATACATGTATATATGTATACAATACCCCCTAGTCAAAAACTAAGCTCTCTAACTTGTAGTTAATAAAGTATGTGCATTGCAGATGGATACCTCTCTCTTCCTCACCTGCTCTCCTCCCCTTTTTAACCCTCTCCCCATCTTTGACCTCTTATGATAGGCCTATGTCAATGTCTGGCTATTTCATCGCCTAACGCTCTTATAATATAGGGTCTCTATGACATAGGACCTCTTTTATACTTAGTACATGACGACAGCTATACTATAGGCCGGGTGTATTGGTTGACAGCTGTGACCCGGACATCCACAGGGGAATCTCAAACAGGAAGAGATGTACAGAGGTGGTCTGCGGCTACTGCTCAGAATATCGTGATACACATAGTCATTTTCATCATGGCTGCCCCCTCCTCAACCCTTCTATCCTGACTGTCGACTAATTACTAGTATTTCAGTATTAGGGTGGATACAGCAATAATCTTGTCAAGGACAGTGGGAAGATTTCAGCTTCAAGACAATGTCTTGTATACTACATGGTATGCACCCATTCTCCATCCTGCCTCTGCTGGTGGGTGGAAGGGCCAAAATAATTTGGACCCCTTGACCGGGGGGGTGAAAAAAATTTCTTCTTGGGAGGGGGTCAAAAAGATTTAACCTGTTTTGAGCCAAAAAGCCCGCGCGTTACTATGCCTCAAACTAGTTTGACTCAAAGGGCCCGCGCACGCGCCGATTTTCGACCCATAAGGGGGGAGGGTAGAAAATTTTGACCGAGGGGGGGGTGTAAAAAATTTTGCGCGCTCCGTGCGAAAACCCAACTCCCCCCACCCCATGTTGTTAAGAAATGATCACTCCCTTAGTTGTGCTCATTAGTCTCTCAGTGAACGTGTATTTACCTGCTCGGCCTGTGTCATCTTTATCTTAGTGTCTCTCGGTCTGTCTCAGTGTTACTTTGAATTACAGCTTTGTTTCTAACACAGCCGGATCCAACCCCACCCCATCAGACTATCCGTCCATTCCCTTTCCTTCTGAGACTGTCTTTATTGACGGTGCCTGTTTTGATCTGGTTAATTATGGATGACCGAATTAGGACATGGCGGATCCGCATCAGATGTGAGGGATGTGGTCTGTGTGTGTGTTATGGGGAGGGAAGGGGAGGGCAGGGCAGGGGAGGGCAGGGGAGGGCAGGGGAGGGCAGGGGAGGGCAGGGGCAGGGGAGGGCAGAGCAGGGGAGAGGAGGGCAGGGCAGGGCAGCGCAGGGCAGCGCAGGGCAGCGCAGGGCAGCGCAGGGCAGCGCAGGGCAGGGCAGGGAAGGGGAGGGCAAGACAGGGCAGGGAAGGGAAGGGCAGGGCAGGGAAGGGCAGGACAGGGCAGGGCAGGACAAGGCAGGGAAGGGCAGGGAAGGGCAGGGAAGGGCAGGGAAGGGCAGGGCAGGACAGGGCAGGGAAGGGAAGGGCAGGACAGGGCAGGGCAGGGCAGGGCAGGGCAGGGCAGGGCAGGGCAGGGCAGGACAAGGCAGGGCAGGGCAGGACAAGGTAGGGCAGGGCAGGGAGGATGGGGGCCTTACCTTGTTGGTTGGGGCTTCAAGTTTGTCGGGGGAACAATGGGCTGAGCCTCAGTATCTAGACCTAGTATACCTCTACAAGGGCCCCCTATGGACGAACAGAGACAAGAAGAAAGGGAAAAAATAGAAACCCACTATTGGGTGTATTATATGGAGCCAGATACAAAGCGGGTAGAAAGGCAGACAGGACCAGTAATATTCCAGGGGTGTCTGGATGATGACTGAGTCTAGATGTGAAGGGGGATATGTGGGTGGGTGTGTGGGGGGGGGGGGGGGGGTGGGAGGAGCAGACGTGGGTCGCGTGCCGCAACAACTGCCGGCGGCCACGGAAATCCCCGATAGCGGATCTGTGGGGCGTGTGTTTGGTGTTACTGGTGGGATGGGGGAGAGGGGGAGCTGGTGGTCTAGCCATCTAAACATCTAAGGTCCTGCTATCCTCTGCCTCTTACCAATTGATACCTGCCATGGAATAGTCCTGTTTCCCTTTCATCAGGCGTCTGAATTGAGTTGAAAATTCTTACACTAATTTTTAGGCTAAAAGTACAATGTATATTGAATTTGACTGCACCCTTCAGACCTCTGTGTTAAGCCATTAGAAATATAACGTTTCCCCCCTGAGCGTTTTCCACTTAAACTGCCCATTACACAAAAAGACAAAATAAGGGGGTTTCGTGAGTTTTAGTCTATGGATATAACATTTAGCAAATCTAAAATGAATGTTGGCAAATGGGGTATACTGGTGGCCCAAGGGCAATGCGCCCAAGGTAGCTTGTGGTCCTATAGGTCGATTAGACCCAAATAAAACACTTAAAACAAAAATATCTTTGTTAGCCTCGACACCAAGAACAAGCATGGGGACACCACAAGTATAGGGCCCAAATGCTGTTGCTGCTGCTGCTGCTTCTACTGCCACTGCTGCTTCTGCTGCTGCTGCTTAGGCGGCGGCGGCCACACCCATACCTCAGCCCCCCCCCCCCCCCCCAGCCCCACCCCAGCCTCTGTCACACAACACAGAGCTCAGTGTGGGCAACACACCAGAGAGGTGCGGGTTATAGGGTTCTCCCAACGTCTGGGTGCGGAATATATATTTCAGATATGCGGGTTGTACAGTTATATATTCGCGGGATCTAACATTAACAGTATCAATATTATGGCATATAGCACTCACATCGCCGGCCATACATGGTATGGGGAGACTTGCAGAAAGAGAGCTTTTGAGACTGGCCCACGTCAATGATTTGCACAAGTCTACTACATTTGTCGGGTGGGGGCATGAGGAAGGATCGACGTGAGAGGTTGCAGTGGAAGAGAGGCATATTGAGACTGAGTGAAAATAGGGAGGGGTTGGAAAATGCATGTATACACAGGACATCTGAATATGACATGAAAGGAGATGACATGAGGGACCAATCGATCTATGACAAGTGCAGCTAGAGACTCGAGTAGAGACAGGGAGACAGGGAGACAAGGAGACAGGGAGACAGAAAGAGCAGAGAGGCATGCACAATAGAGTAGAACCCTCAAATATTCTAAGATGCTTCTGTCTCAAGGGCTGGTGCTACCTGAGAATGGTACCAGACTATAGTGGTCTAGTTACTCACCCTGGATGCATCATCCCCCCCCCTACCCTACCACCTACCCCCTACCCCCCCCCCCCAAGCCCCCAGAGGGGTGTGTCAGTCATTCCTGTGTGTATGATTCACCTCCAAACTCTACCACCATCACCCTCATCTCTTTATCACCTACCAGTCACCTCCCAATGTTTAGTGCCAGGAACGCATGCTATAATAGCATAGGCTATTCTAATAGAGAAAGTACCTATCCTATGTTATAGCCCTCCCATTGACTCTCTGTGGAGATCTTATGAACAATTCCTGGATGAGGAAATAAGGCTCTAATATACATTGTAATGTGTAAGTAGTTGAGCGGATCAGAAGTTATTGTAGGATGGCATGCTATAATTACAATAATTTGAAGTTAGTTCAAAGTTAAACGAATAATAAGCAATAATAGATGAGTTCAATGCCTATAATGCATCTAATGCCTACAATGTAGGCAAGGCGATTAGCTCCACGCGCCACTGCCATTACTGTTATAGGGATGACACCAGTATTTCCTGGTTCCGCCCACCCAGCCCTAGACTGATGTGTGGTACCGGTGTAGGCCCTGGGTATACTAGAGAGAGAGAGCACCACCGGTGCACTGCATTGCACTCTCCTGACTCCCCTTTACAACAAACAAGGCTAATAGTAATCATCCTAGAAGCAGCACTTGACTTAACCATGGGTACCTCCATAGTTTAAATGCCAGCCGGGGTGGTTGTCCCGGCTAGTGGCATTCAGCCATGGAAGTTAAAGCCGCAAATCTTGGTACCCCTCCTGCGACAGTCTGTGTAGAGTGGGAACAGGTACTCAGGCCTATAAATAGGGGCGGCGGGGGTTTAAATCCACCGCCCCATGCACATGGACTCCAAATAGATCCCAAGGCTGGTCATAATATCGAGGGTCAATTTAGTAGGGATCTTAGGGCTGAGGGGTGCGCTGGGTGCCTTGCGAGGTTTCAATACCCCTACTAGTACTCACACTAGGAATGGCACTACAGATAAAGGATTGATCTAACCAGGTTGATCTAACCAGGTCAATCACTTGAAGTTGCCCTTACTCAAACAATGGAAAGTGTGTGCCAACCAAGTTATTGAAAGCCCTCCACACACAATGTTGAATAGGTAATTTAGAAGAAGAAAAAGTTAAATAGCAGACGACATTTTGTTTCTTTTTCTAAGTGGAGTTTTTCCAAGCCCCAGTGGAGCAGTAGCCACAAGTGGTGCAGGGGCTGCAGACTGCGGCGTCTGGTTCCTTTGCGGTCTGGGGTGAAGTGGGGTGGAAGCAGGAGAGAGACGGGCGGGGGAGGGTTCAATAATAGGCTGCATAGTAAACCTATCAGATCAGCAACACCCGGCCTTTTCTTTCCTTAACTTAGCCTAAGCCTTTATTATATATTTAAGGCTTATAGTAATGTTGAGACATAGGCCGAATTGGGATGGTTTGGTTGTAGAGAATGGTCCTGGGTGTGTGAATATCTAAATGTATAGATATCGAATCACCACTCCACTATTTTCCTTTCTCCTACTACAGTACTCTCTCTTCATATTCCTCTAGGAATAACACACATGTGGTTTAATACAAAGCATGGGTTGTAAAGGCCCTGGATGTCTCAGAATGGCAACAGCACTATTGATACTCCTAGCCGCACCCCTTGCAGCATCCTCCTAGAAGGCACCACTAAAATAACATAAAGCACCCTCCCCTCCCCATGGCTGAGCACATTCAATATTACCACATCCCCGTAAAAAATCCCAATAAATCTCCACAAAAATACCCTAAACACCAGAAATACCCTAAAGCAGACGACAATTAGCCGGCACGTACCTGGTTTGTCGGACATGTTGACGAGTAGGGTCTGGGTGTGCAGACAAAAGGAGGAAGGAGGGATTTAGACCTGGTGAGTCCTGCTGCTGTGGTCTGTCTCAGTAGTGAGCTCCGTGTGGTGCTCGCAGACTCCTCACCGGGCTTATAATGCGGCGGGGGGGGGGGGGGGGGGGGGGGGGGGAGTTAGGGAGGGGACAGGCGCAGCGCACTCTGGTTGGTGGAGCCGACAAGCGCTTCCCGTTTATTGGTTGACGCGATATCAGCCAGCGTCTCTCTGGGGTTCTAGATGGGGGGTCCCAACGGCGGCTGTCGACTTTTTTACGAAAAGATCATTGTCACTATATCTTGTTGTTGCTCCTGTAATTTGTCACTTGGCCATATGCATGTGCCCTGTACTTTATATGAGACTTTGCATCCAGGGAACTTAATCACCTTTACTGACGAATGTTTCTGGATGAAAAAAAAACGTGAATTGGAAAAGAGACAGAATGTTTTTAACTAATAGGGGTCTAGATGGGGGGGGGGGCATGCCGTATGTCTAATCTAAGAAATGGCCATGTCATGTCACTTAAAATTCCCATGTCCCATGTCGCCCCAAAGAACCTGTCATGTCCCATGTCGATTTTAAGAAACACCCTAGGGGCGATCCATTTAGTATGTCACGCCCGAAGGGGTGGGGGGGTCTTTTTTGTCTGTGACAAAGTGTGACGAGGGGGTAGGGGGGTGTAAAGGATTGTGTGACATCACACTTTCAGATTTTTTTAAAACCATTATATCAAATAAATACTGTACTGCTGTACATGCATTGTCACTATGCAGCATCATAATCTCATGTGTGCTACTTGAAACAGTATGTGAGTACCACAGGTCTTCCAACATCAGAGTGCCCGGGGTTTGTATATTTTATATAGATGGGTGTGCGGCTGGCAAGGTTACATTTTGAGCAAGATCCCCTTAGAGCCAACCAAGGGTCCGCTTTTCACCAGAATCCCCTCACAAAGTATCCCTTTTCACCAAAATCCCCATCACCAAGGGTCTGCTTTTCACCAGAATCCCCTCACCAAGTATCACTTTTCATCAGATACTTGTGCGATTTTGTTAATGCCTCTTTGAACAATTGTAATCTGAAAGGGTTCTAGTCGATAAAATCCATTATTTTCCTGTCTAGGACGACTTGAAGGATTTGACTGATATCTGATGTCATACTTTCAACACTTTAGTACCAATCTAATTATATTAAACCGGGGTTACAATTTATATTCAATATAATGATAGGCCTTATTGCACTGCTTATCACAATACTTGTATGGTCTTTTATATGATACGGTACTAGGGGGGGTGTCAGCAGATTTGTGACATACTTTTCTAGGGGGTGTTTGGGAAAGTGTGACAAAGTGTGACATGGGGGGGGGGTCTTCAAAATGGCCAAAATAAGCGTGACATACTTAATGGATCACCCCCTATGTCACGTCACTAAAATGTTGCCTCATGTCACTAAGCTCCATATCGCATGTCGATCTTAAGAAGTGGCTATGTCGCCATGTCGAATTTAGGCATCTACCCCCATACTAATGGCAGAATACTACATTCTATCAGAGGAAACTTCTTTTTTTATTTTCTTTATTTAACCTATCATCACATACAACAAGTGATACATGAAGGTCTTCCAGGTTAATCCTATGGGGGGTAATCCATCCAGTGAAGTAGATACTCATAGTTTAACATACGCTTTAACAATTTTAGATAACCTTTTGGCTCCACCCAGTTTTGCTGCTTAGGTGACAGTCTGTTACTAAACTACATACATATAGATGATATTTACAAATGGATGAGGTGATACAACGATTGACGACTTAACTGCTGGTATCCAATACCAAGTAGGTTTACATAGAGGTTTGAGTGTAGAGGGGGAGGGGGGAGGTACATTACATCTACCATACCAGAGAATATCATTGATGACTAAGCAGATGATCAGCTTGTGTGCAGACCGTGTAGATTTATGGAGCCCCACTCAGAAAATAATACTGTATCATAGGCCGAGACCTTAAGGTTGATTGCTACTCTTAACTTTTCATCTGTAGATTTTCCTAATTTTTTGCCTAATGGTAGTTTAGATCATTAGAAAATGGAAAATGGAAAAAAATAGGGGGGGTCCCGAGCGACTTTTTTTTATTACAGATTTTAGAAAAAAAAAAAAGGATTTTCTATTTTTGGCAAAAGATTTTGAGATCAATATCAATCTTGATAATGATTTATTGGTAAATAATTCCAACATTCTGATTCATGTTAAAAATAGCAAATATCAAAGGCTCCAAAAATATCAAATATCTAAAGTGGAATAAAATGCACAATTTTGCATGGAAATGTCCAATTTTTGGATATAGCTTAGTATGCATGTATATGGATCCAGTTTGCCAATATTAGCCTATTCTGACAATTTTAAGCTAGATGCGCAGAGAGCTGCGCAGGAGTCCATATTCAATGAGTAGCGATCAACCTTAAAAGGAAAGATAGGTATAGTCCTGTGGTAGAAAATGTATAGCTATCCAGAATTCTGAAGGCGCGTCTGAATGGATGACATGGCCTGTGCAAAAATGAACTACCATGTTTCCCTGTTTATAAGCCAGGCCCCAATTTGGCTATAAGCCTGCCCCGTTTTTAAGCCGGGTCAAAAAGGATATTACCCAGGTAGGTCTTATATAAGCCGGGCCCCAAATATAAGCATAGGCAAGCGGCTTTTAAACGGGGATATACAGTATCTGAAAATAGTGCATTGACAAAAAGCATTTACTGTGATCACTCCCTAACAAAGGAAAAAAAGATAAAAGGGGGGCAGAGCCCCTGATGTCTATCAACCATAACTACCATAACCCCATTTCCTTTATGTATAGTGGAATCTTTTCTGTAAGCTATCATAAATGGTATAGCAGGGGAAATGGCTGACACACAATTGTCTTTGCTGGGAAATGATATTTTTTCACAAACCCCCATAGCGTGATGTCCCTTCCTGGCCTGAATCGAGGCGTACAGGCTATTTGTTAGGGACTCAAGAAGCCCCTGTGCACAGTGCACACAGCAGCAGAGCATTTTGGTGCAGCTGTGCCTCACAGACACTGTAATAAAACTCCCCTCTTAGGGAGTAACATTTCATCTATTACTTTTAGATAATCACACAGAAATATACTCAAGAGAAAGGCCTATCCAGCCATCCCTTTAATAAGTGACTGCAGCTAAGAGAAGTTACCAAATATTTTGGAGATAAAATAATATAATGTTAGAAAATGGAAGCAATCAGAGGATCCTCTCACCTCTTCCTAGACCATAACATCATAATACTTATGATTGGGTAATTAAGACAATTGGTTTACTCTATACTAGTATAATGGGTGATCATGTTAAGAGGGCCTGTCAATCATGGCCTAGCCTGGCCAGTACTTCAAATGCCCTTCAAACCCCTTATATAACTACCTCCCACATACCCCACTCACCTGGCAGACCCTATCACCCTCCCCCACACAGGTTCACTGGGACTCCAAAGCTGGATAGCAATTATATAGGAAATGTACTAGAGGAACTTGGTGGATTTTATTTACACCTATTTGAAGATTGTCTGAGTTCTATGATAGATAGAAAGAAAATTCCAAAAGATTTAGTTTACATCTCTCACATTCTACATCACAAAAGAAATAGAATTGATCATTTAATATTTCTCATTTTTTTCTGGAGTCCCTATATTTGTGAATGTTTTTTTCCAGTTGCAGTGGGTTAACCTACAGGCTACACACCCTGTTGTAATGACCAATTTTTCTTTCAAATTTCCAAACTCAATTCAACATCCTCCAAAGTTCTAAATAATTTAGTTTATCCTGTCTTCGCATGGGCTTAAATAATATACGCTCTTTTAATACCTGGTGCAGTGATTATATTTGAATGGAGTTAAATGGCCAGGCTAATCCATCATGGCGGCATGTTCTGTAAACCTATGTGTGCTGCGCCGGTCCCCCGGCTGTCTGCCGGCTGAGTCATGTTGCCGGTGCCCCCGTCACACAGGCCCCACAGCGTGACCGGCGGCAGCGGAGCAGGTCCCTGGGCAGGCTGAGGGCACTGCACTGCTCTGGGGTCTGGATGGGTGGGTCCCAATTTACCCTGTCGATTTTAAGAAAGGCCCATTTATGCCACACTGTTGATTTTAAAGGCACAGATCTCGGTACCCCTCCAGCGACAGTCATAGTGGAGCCGGGACAGGTACTCCGTCCTATATATAGGCCTATAGGTGCTGGGGGTTTAAGAAATGCCTATGTCCCAAGTCCCATGTCCCATGTCCCAAGTTGGATCCAGGAATTCGGGAAAGGGGACGGGGGTGTACCAGTGTATTTATAGATATTGAAGGGGGGGGCGAATTAGATGGGGGGAGGGGTCCCCATGTCGCGTGTCGATTTTAAGAAATGACCATGTCACATGTCACTAAGGAAAAAGCCATGTCACTAGTGTCACTATATGGGATTCATTCATGGTTGTCTTGGCGCCCCAGGAAAACTTAGGAAAATTGACATCCTACAGTGACAAAATTTGAAGAAAAATTTGGGAAACCTACTGTACTCCAAATGAGGCATATTTCTTTTTAAACCACAGCGCAGGGGTAAGACAAAGGAATTCACACCTTGGTTATTTCCACTTAGACTCACATGACCTTACCGTTGTGGTTTAAAATAGATAGACAATGGTTATGAAAGGGTCTTAGAATTAACCACAACTTTCTGGTAGGGCGACTTGGGCTTCCCCCTCGTCTGGCCCCACCAGCGAGCTGTGGTTAATTCTACATACCCTTTCATAACCATAGTCTATCTATTACATATCACTAAGCCCCATATCGCATGTCGATTTTAAGAAATGGCATGGCATGGCATGTCTTACAATTACATCATGAAACCAATTCAGGCTAACATTATGCCCAATCGTTACGCAACACCCGAACACCCATGGGGCTGATAAGGCACAGCCTCGAGCACTTTAGGCCCATTGCAGCCGTCAGGCTGTAATGGGCCTGGACAATTTTGTATCTAATAGCTGTAACCTACTTACAAAAATGATCCAGGATCCTGGATCATTTCTTAATGAGATAGGTAGCTCACTGATTGGTCAGCTATGATCACATGATCATGTAGGAGTTGTGTATGGCCTCATGGGTTCTAATCCCACCCTAGGCAAAATGTAGGTTCGTTTTTTTACATTATTTATTTAGCCCATTTAAAGCATAAATCCACCTTAATTGACATAGTTAAATTAGCTATTACATATGTGACTAGGTACATTATTTCAATCTAGGTGCAATATGCAGGTATCAAAACTATTAAAAATTAAGCCAGAGTGGGGTTCGAACCCACACCCCCATGGTTGCTGATACTAGTAGACCTATACAGTAGGCCCCTATAGCAGGATATGAGGCCAGTGTAGGTACATAGATCTAAGTAATCTCCCAGACTGTAAGGCATGGCCTTGTCTAAACTCCACTCGTCTTGTTGACAGTATACTAGTAGTTAGGATTCTTCAGATAAAAATGGTGGTTGGCCAATGTGGGGGTCGAACCCACGACATTCGCGTTATTAGCACGACGCTCTAACCAACTGAGCTAACCGGCCACCTGGGGGTGCTGGCCGTAGGCCTTATACTTAAATTATATGTTCCTATAGGTCTACAGTCTAACCCAGCAAGCAAGGATAAGTTGGGCCAATAGGGACCTTTAGGGGGTCTAGATGGGGGGGTCCCCATGTCACATGTCGATTTTAAGAAATGGTCATGTCGCCTGTCCCTTAAATCCTCATGTCCCATGTCGCCCTTAAGAACCTCTCATGTCCCATGTCGATTTTAAGAAACACCCCATGTCATGTCACTTCTTTTTTTTCCTCATGTCACTAAGCCTCATGTCACTAAGCCCCATGTGGCCATGTCGCCGTGTCGAATTTAGCCATCCACCCCCATCCTTTAGCAACCACGTAAAAGCTCATTAAACGCAGACGTAGCAGTGCTGAAAGCATAGGATACGTCTGGTTTAAATGAGCTACGTTGGGTTTACTAAAGGTCCCTAATTATGGTCAATACCCTATTAGGCCTAGCCCCTCTTTTCCATCCAGCTCATTCCATCCTCCCAACCACCTACTTTAGCCTAATTTAGCGTTATCCGGCAGCTTGCTTCTGAGCGGCAAAACTTCGTTGGTGCTGGCGTCTGGGAGACGAAACTGAAACTAAATATTTTTGGCGCCATCTGCCAGCCTCCACATGAAACTGGGATTTCCCCTCTGCTCATGACGTCACTCTTGGAAATGAGGCCGGACGTGTTTTGATCAGAAAGGATTTGTGGTTTTGCTCCTGAATCGGTACAGACTTTGTGAGGTAAGGACAGTTGCTTGCTGAAGTATTTGATATTTGCTTGATTGAATTTGTTCGCTAATGCACCATGCTTTTGGCTAAGTGGTGGTTGATATGTGGTGTCAAATAATTAACCCACAGGCCACTCCTTCAAAATGACGTCACAGACACCAGTGGCAGTGCCCCATAAGGGGTGTTGTTCTTGTGTTGACAAACAAAACCCCACCACCCTTCAATTTTTAATGACATTGTCAGATGTGACAGCTGTGCCCGCAGCTGTAGGCCCCTATGCCATAGGCATAGCACTATGCCTACTATACGGTAGTACATCAGTCCGTATGGATTTTATAACATCTTCTCTTCTCTCTCATTAAATATGTCTCATATCTGAATAATTATAGACCTAGATCTATATAGCCCTTGACTATATGAAATGTACCCATACCCTACAATTGATTTCAGTTTTGATCTGGACTTTTTTTTCACCTCTAACACAACACTCTCTAAGATATATATAAGCACTAGTATACCTAGGGGCCTACCGGGTATTGCATACAAAATATATTCAAATCAATTCCATTTCATTTCTTTAATCTAGCAGGGACATTTGGGTTTCAAAAATCAAACATGATGCAGACTCCCTACCTATCTCAATGCTTACAGTGAATAATTAAATAGCTAGATCTAAATATCCTACTGTATTTATTTCAGGCCACCCATTTTCAAGGTTAATTAGGCCTACCACCTCAGCCTAATATCAGTTTGGATACAATGACAGGCTCCTCAGATGACCATGAACTATCAGTGACTCCGTAAGATGGAGCTATTACAAGTGTTAGGGGCAAGGTCAAGTTGGAGCACTAAGTTCTCGCTGAGTGCTGGGAGGCGCTTTGATAAACGGTCAGCTGCCATGCCACCCAGTCCACGTCAAACTTTACCCACCGATAAGCCATTATGACAAAAGTGAAACTGTCGCTGCCGACGATAAATCTCAAGCTACACTAGTTACCGGTAACAACAATACTACATTGCCATAGAAACCAATTACATAAGAAGCACATCAGCCATAGCGAGACCGCGGTCCCATTGCGAACAGAAATAGAAAGTACCCACACTTCGTCCAGTTATCTTGGTAGACATCATGGCGAGTGCAAGTGGGGGTGATAGTGGTGATTCCATGGAAGGCCCCATTGATGCTGAAGCGGTAGATAGTCTGTGTAAGTTGTGCATGCGCTATTTAGCAGCGAACCTGCCCGTGTTCTGTACCTACGATCATGAGCAGGGGTGGCTGAGTCTGAAGCCGGGGGTGTACCTCCCCCCGCAGGTATCAGAGGATCTCATGAACATGCTTCAGAAAACAAACGTTGAGATGAGTGAGGGAGTCTTACATATATTCTCTGACCGTGCGGCAGCGCCACTTCGCCGCATCACTCTCAACACGAGTGACACAAGCGATGTCGGGTTGCGATGGATACTTGAACATAACCCTACAGAGTTGGATTTGGTCTGGGGTTATAACCTCACAGAGAAAAGTTTCCTGGGGATTCAACAACATGGAGCAAATCTAACCCGGCTTGCCATCCGCAATGCTGACGGACTCCTCAAGTACGACCTAATCGCAGGTCTCTCCGAGAACCCTTGCTTTTCTGTGTTTGCAGCTGGGGATTTAGGTGCAATAGATCCTTTTGTTAAAGACTTAGTTTGCGCTAAACTCAAACAAACTCAGGAGGAGGGAGCGGTTGAGGTGAAACTAGCCAGCCCCCGACTCCGATCTCTCACAATACACTCACTCAGTCTGATACGACATAAAACACCGGAGCTGCTGGAACATCTATGTCGACCGCTGGTGTCGCTAACCTACCTGGACATCTCACACTGCCCAGTGTTGGTCGACTCGTTGATCTGGCTGGAGGAGCTTGCACAGCTACAGGTTCTCATCCTCCATAGTGTTCCCATCCGCAATCTCAAAGTGGCCTTTGACAACATTGGCAAACTACAAGCTCTGAGGTAAATATGGTCCTTTTTGTAACCTTCATTTTCTCTTAAATATTGCTAGTTGAGATCTATGTTAAGATTCTTAAAATCGTTAAGTGCAAAAGGCTTAATAGCCCAGTGGAGTTTTATACAAATACTAATCTTTCTTGATCCAAGTGATGAGATTTATTGCATACATTATTGCTATAGTACTGAGCTATATTAAATTTTGTATATATCATCCCCCAGGACGTTGGACATAAGCACGTCTCACCGTAACAGCCACATATTCCAGTTTGGGGAGGTGTATCTATGGCGGCTCGTCGATAGCCTCCCGCATCTCTCCGGGCTCGACTTGTCGGGTACCAACATTGCTGTGCCCCAGGAAGCCCCCGACCAGAGCGACATGTCCACTGACCCTACCAGGTATGAATGAGATTGTGTGGACAAGTGTGTGGCCACCAGGGCCCCTAGATATAGGTGCCTGCTCCCCCTCTTACTGCCAGTAGGTCGCTACAGCGGCCAGAGCACCTAAACCACTGGGCTGAACAAAAAATTTACTCAAAATTGATGAAAAAGATAAATTACAAGCCTAAGTCAAAGCACCCCATGTTTGTATCATATTAAAGCTTATGCCATCCTCTTTCACATCTTTCATTCCATTTGTTTTTACAAAGAACTTTAAAGGAGTAGCTATGCCAACACCTCATTATTTTCAATTTTTGATATTTGTAATTTTTCACATTTTTTGGCAAAACGACAGAGAAATCTGGCGGTGGGAGGGTCAACTTAATGTACATAGTTCTGAGCCCAGGTGCTGAGTACAAGATAAAATTGTTCTCAAACCATTGAAAATGTTAGTTATATTGAGGATTATGATCCTTACATTATGTAGAGCCACATGTTCAATACCCTGACAAACTGCTCGATGCGTACCACAATCTTTTAAGAAAAAACAGCAATAAGTTTATAAGGCAATCCCTCCTCCTTTTTTTAACATGAGGATTTAAACATATATGACAAAAATTTCTTACATAGATGATTCCTATTTTCCAGAACATTTGTTCAAATTAAATTTTCAAAAAAAAGACCAATAATAGGGTTTGACAGTAGCTACAAGCTACAATATTTGATAATATATGAGAGAATAGTTGAGCTGGTGACAGTGTCTTATGTTGTTGATTAAGCTCCCTCCATGTTTGCAGTGTGTGTGGTGTTAAGGGCCTGCAGGGGTACCAGTTAGAGTTCCTTGGTCTGCTCGGTTGTCCCGGCTTTGAAGAACCGCCCTACCACATTCCCGCTAGGATGGTAAGTGATGCTTGCTTTTAAAGGCTTGTAATAAGTTTGTATTTAAGTCAGGATCTCAATTATTATGGTATACATTATATTCATATCAATCAATTCATATCAATAAAAAAGTGCAATGATATGATATTGGTGTTTCTTACAAAGCACTAAAATATTCCTGCTGATTACTAGATATATGTGTGAAAAATCTTTCAAAAACATTTTGTTCAGGTGACAGGCGCGTGGGCAGTAGAGCCACTGTTGTGTGCGGGGAAGGTGTATGCAGATCGTAAGAGCATGATCACTATGCTGCTACCGTCACTCCTCATGTCTCTCCGCAGTATGCACTACACAGATCAACAACACCTACAGGCACTCAAGGTAAAGGGATCCATCTATCTGTTTTCATAGATGTAGTACACTTACATTTATTATTAAAGTGAATTAACAGAAGTATAATTCAAGCTTTATCTATGGACACTGGTACTCTTGATGCTGATTTTATATACCAGAGTTATTTGATATCTCTAATATTTTAATAAGGACTATGAGGAGTGGGATTAATATTTTTCAGCATTAACCTGTAGATTGTTCATAGGGGTTCATAGCTTAGTTCAAAGCCTGAGGTTTCAATGATGAAAGTTTTCAAGTTTTTCACTGATTTCAAGTTTTTTTATGTCCCGAAGATCTGTACTTTACTATAGAGGACTTTAGTTCAAGAGCCTCGATTTGAACGTTTTCTTTAGATTGGTCACTTTCATCCCTGTTTCATTTCCTCACCAGGTGGTGCTGAACGCGCTCCACTCCTACCAGAACTCCTTCTCCATTGCACATTACTCAATGTAAGTAGCACCTGTTTTCATAATTACCATAACACATTGTTCCATGTAAGAAGCACATGTTGTCATAGTTACCATATCCCATTGCTCCATGTAAGTAGCACCTGTTGTCAAAGTTACCATAGCTCATTGCTCCATGTAAGTAGCACCTGTTGTCATAGTTATCATATCCCATTGCTCCATGGAAAGAGCACCTGTTGTCATAGTTACCATATCCCATTGCTCCATGGAAATAATACCTGTTGTCATAGTTACCATAGCCCATTGCTCCATGTAAGTAGCACTTGTTGTCATAGTTATCATATCCCATTGCTCCATGGAAATAATACCTGTTGTCAAGTAGCACTTGTTGTCATAGTTATCATATCCCATTGCTCCATGGAAATAATACCTGTTGTCAAAGTTACCATATCCCATTGCTCCACGTAAGTAGCACCTGTTGTCATAGTTACCATATCCCATTGCTCCATGTAAATAGCACCTGTTGTCATAGTCACCATAGACCATTACTCTTGAGTAAGTAGCACCTATTGTCATAGTTACCATAGCACATTAGTCCATATATGGACTCACAAACATGTATACACATTAATTCCTTCACATTTCAAGTAAATACATTTTTGGATTTCTTACTTGTAGACTGAGTCTGGCCATCCTCCTACACAAAGGGTTAAACAAAGGCAGCTGGATCGGACCCCGTACTAAAAGGTAAGGCTTTACATAACTACTTCTTTTGTGTACAAATATTGCATTTGATTTTAAGAAAATGGAAGAAAGATCTATTAAAGTATTTCCTAGAGATTTCTAAAGATAGATCAAACATTTATCCCATCACAGAAATATCAACATTGCCCTCCCGGAATGACCTGGTGGAATACAAGTCCCTTCCGATAGTAATAAACGTATGCATTGCAGTGTTAACTCAAAACATTTATTTCAAATTGTGTTCATAGAAAGATCATCCTAGCACTGTTGGACCTGATGGAGTGCCAGTGGCAGAAGACTCACTTCAACAAGGCAGAACTCATGAGGAAATGCTGCGCAACTCTTTCCTACTTCGACCTGGCCAACGACTTGGTGAATAACTTACTCTTTCGTTTTTAACACACCTTGAATGTCAAATTGATATTTATAGGTTCAGCAAGAAATGGAAATAAACCAAGATTTAAGGAAGGATTTCTGATCAATATGAGATGGTCAGTTGTATATTTGGTCAGTGCTGTATTCACTACAGCTGAATAGCACTTATCTGGCACCAGTTGTATTCCTTACTTTGCAAGCTTCTCATTCTTCTCAGAGTATCTGAGAGGAAACCAGTAGGGTATGGAAAGTTTAAACTGCTAAAATCCTTGCTGTGCATATTTAAGCTAACCTTATGGAATGGTGTCAATTAATATAGAAATAGTTGCTTATTGGCCTTACAAGCTGGTAAAACAGATTAAATAATATAAGAGATCATTTACTCACATTATGTCATTTAAAAAAGTCTGTATCTTATTATATCAGTGTAGCAAAACACTAAAGTGTAGGCTATAATGAAGCTTAATGAAACTCATGTTCGAAACACTTGCCAAATTAAATATCATCATACTATGTGTGTTTAGTTAGTCTAAATTAAGTGTGTCTCCTGGTTTCAGCTGTTTGTGTATGAGCGTGTAGTATCCATGATGACATCACTGATAGAGACCAACTCGGGTTCCCTGAGCCATCAACCACTGGTGCAGACCGCCCTGTACATCCTGCGACACATGTCGTCACAAGTGGACGTGTGTTACAAGGAGATAGCTGGCCGACATGGCTGTATCAAGGTAAGAGTGTGACCTATATCATGTTATAAATAGACCAAGGTAAAGGTGTGACTTGTATTACCTTATAATGGAAATATGGGATTCTGAGATGTGTTAACATACATTATTTTATTCTACTTTCTGGCTGAATTTATTGCTGATCTGATCCATTATATTGGTATTTTTACAGAAAATGTTGAAGGTGATCACGTGTTGTGTGAGTCCGGAAAAGGAGGGAGACACAGTCCTACTCCGTGCCTGGAGCGTCCTCTGGAGCCTCACCGGTCAGTTTTTTTAATAATAATAATTTCAGTCTAAATCAATTCAATTGCATGATGTCAGTCAATGTCAGTTTGTGGGTTTTTTTTGTATTATGAATATTTGTTTTCCTAAAAGGCTGTGGCAGCAACTATAGTTATATTATACAATAACAGTGTTGAAAATATCACCATGACCAAAAATAAGAAGAGAGTGTTACTATTTACCTGGTACACTGCCAAAATCTTCACTAATGGTAGCTATATAATCTGTCATCTGTCCATCTCTCACATGGTCCCCTGTCCTTTAACATCTACAGACTTATTCTCTATTATTATTAGTAGACACAATTAGTAGTTCATTATATCAACACTAGGAGGCTCTAATGTTTCCTACCAATACATTACCTTATGATGGTTCTATCCCACAGGGGTCATGATTGAAGTTGGGTAAATCATCTATATTGCAGAGATGCATTGTTTATTACTGAAGTGCCCCATGAATGGAATTAAAACTACCACAAGCTTATGCTTCTCAGTGTACATTTGCTCAAAAGCCACTTCCTTCCTCTTCATGTCTATTCATGTAACATGTGACTTTGCTGGCTTCCATGCCCAGTATCCCAGTATCTTTTAATACTTACAGATATGTCGCCAGCTAACTGTGAGCGGTTTCTGGAGGATGATGGATTGGACACCTTCCTAGAGTGCTACCATGTAAGTATTATTAAGACTCAAAATAAAGGTTTTATGGCAATTTAGAGACTGTTAGCTCCTTTATAACAAGGAAATAGGCTATAATACAGGTATCTAGTTTGTAGTATGTAGTTTGTCATAATTTATAGTCTTCAATACAGAAGAAACAATGTAGTCTCATAATACCTATTTGCAAACATAACATGAAATAATATTATGTTAGTGTTTATTGAACTGTGTTGATCTGGTTTTTTTCAGTGTCTTCCAAATGATGCATCTTTGATCAACAAAATGGTGGGGATGCTGGTGAGTAGACTCTTTATATGATAGTTATATTAGGTTAAACAAATGTGAAAGGGGTAAAATGAGTTTTGATTGGTATTATGTTTATTAAAGTCTAAGTAAAGGTAAATTGATTTTATCTGAATGATAGGTTGAAGTTTATATTTCATCTTAAGCCCAAGTGTTTGTGATTGCAAAAGCATGATTCTAAAGCTGTTTTTGTTCATTACAGAGGAATGTAGTGGAGGTGCCAAGTTTGCGCGGAGATTTGGTGTCTGAGGAATACATCAGGATATTCAGGTATAAGTCAGATTGAAGATATCCTATAAATGATATAACATTGATGTTGAATGATAATCATTACTATACATGTCTAAATCAAAATCTGATCTTTTTAATGGAGAAATGGAGTGTCCTTCCCTATTTTCTAGAATCTATACTTGCAACTACATGTATTAGGTTATCCATATTGTGAAGGGAGGACCAATTCTACTAATCTGCTTAAGATAATTATGCTCAAGTACAGATAGTCCACTCAAGTCTGTCCTTGACTATGGCAGCCAGTTTTATTCTTTAGGGTTCCCTTCGTCTAGTTAACAAAACTCACCATCCTATTCTTCAATTGTCTCTTCCAGTTGCATGCTAGACTCTGAACCAAATATCAGCAACAGCTCCTGCAGCATCCTGGCCCACCTGCTGGCGGACGGTCCCCCTGTGTGGCCATCTGAGGAACCTGTGCAGCAGCTGGTACACCGCATGGAAGGGGCCATAGGGCGCTGGGACCTCAGCACCAGGCGCAATGTCAGATACAGGTAGGGGACCAGAGCTCACAGGGAGGCAAACAGGATGGACTAGCCACAAAGATAGCAGGAATGTAGGAGTCCTGGATTCAATCCCTGGTGCTGTCAGTTTGTGTTTCTCTGCCTAATGTGTCATCAAGCAACATACTAAGTCCTTTCTCATACTGTGTACTATGAAAATGAAACATGATATACTCTGACAGTGTAGAAAAAGAACCATTGTTATTGTGAAGTGTAGGAGTAGGGCCCTACCTTTATGTAGCCCCATACATTTAGTTACTACCTTTGCCCTTGAAATAGGGCATAAAACCAATTCATCTATTAAGAGACGTTTTATATCATCCTTTCAGCAAGTTCTACATTCTGCGAAAATGTATAACCATTTGCTTTATTTTAAGGTCTTTTGAGCCCATGCTACAGTTGCTCCGGTGCTACAACCCTAGCGTGTCGATGCACTGGGCAACCTGGGAAGTGGCTAACATGGTCCTCAAAGATGGTAAGCCATACTTGTACATACATGTATGCTTAATTAAGTCATCAGATAAGAGATCTATAAGTCAGCAAGTATCATTTTCAGCTCTTATACATGTCAGTGGCTCAGATTGCTAAGGATATAATATAATAAGTACATGAAGTTAAATATAAGCACTCTCTTATATATAATTGTCTTGTCTCAAATCCAGCGGACCGCTACTGTCCCATGTTGGAGAAGGAGGGAGGGATAAGGCTAGTGATGGAGCTTCTCCATGATACAAGGACGCGTCCCGACATTCATCTCCTTGGAGACACTATCATCAAACGGTGGCGAACATGGCAGGGGGAGACTCCTGAGCAGCAGCAATGACCCTTACTGACCCCTGACCTTTATGAGACCTTTATAGCATGTTAGGACTAAAGGTAATTATGGTTCAATTGAGAGGTTGGGACAAAAGGCTGGGAATTTTCAGATTCTTACTTTTAATGAAAGCACTGGGTAGTATTAAAATGCTGGTAAAGTTGACTTAAAGAGACAAATTATGTAGGAGAAGCATATTGTATGTTTGATTACTCCTACATACAAGTCTGGTAACTTTAAATGAACTAGATGTTATTGTATTCATAAAAGAATTATGTTTTGACAATCCAATTGTCTTGATGATCAAAAGTGATATCAATCATCCAGCAAAGCATCAGTTCATGTGTAAAGCTCCAGTATACTCAGACTGTTACTATCTAACCAGAAGGGGTCATTATTCACTACATGTAACATGCAACATAAACGTTGTCAGATCTTGTACTATGACATCCATAATGCTGTGTAGCATGTGGTCAACATGTTAATTTGATGTCACTGTAAGTTATGGTATTAGTGTAAATACTAATTATTTTTACCTGCCAAATAGACTTAGTACACACTTTTTTTTTTCAACAGTGATGAAGATCTGCTTTCAACGTTAGCAATAGAGATGATAAGAGTCTGGCAGATTTAGAAAGAAGGTTTTGTAATGATAGGTGCTCTCAGATGATGTCTCAACTGCCTGATGCTGTAATGAATCTTAAATTAAATGTCAGTTATCCTACAACAATTTCTGCAAAAAGCCAAGAATGTAAGTCCAGGATACTCTTTGATTGGTATAAGTTGCCCATATTTGCTTTTTACATTAGACATTATTCAGATGGTTAAAAAACACTTTAAAATAGGTGTAAATAGTGTTTGTAGAAACTAATTATACACTTATGAATAGCCAGTGAAGAGGTGGAAAGAAAAGGGTTACCAGTTTCTTTGTGATGTGTTACTCTTGCAATTAGCACTCATAAGCTAAGAAAGGACCTCAATGAATCTTCTGGAATATATCACAAGTATCATGTTCGTATTTAACATTCTACTAGTCGCGTATCATGATACAATATGGCATATCGAGAGCATAGACAAACGTCAATATTGCATTTCTATCTTAGTGGAAGCTTTCTGTCTGTGATGTTTTGTAACTGACAGAAATATAGTGTCAAGTCGGTCAACGGGGTCCAAGCCGTCAGCATTAATATAAAACATTCTATGATAAACTTTTCAACACATTGTCAAACAGTTATATATGGGCTTTGTAACATTTTATAATGTTTTTCATAAAGCATCTAGTAATGATGCCTCACTGTGCTCATACAATGTAAATATGTATGTACGCTTAGAGTTTTTTTGTTTTTTTTTAATCAAGTTTAGTCTGGTGTAGAGAAGAAGTCAACGTTTTTGTGGACATTCTCTGTTGTAATATTCTTTGTACTGAAATAAGCTGACATCGAAGAAAAAATCAAAATAAATCTTTACTCAAAGCATATATTTCTTCCTCGATTGCATTAATAAGGAGTCTACCATACGTTATTGTGTACAAGCCATATATGACTATATTCAGTGACCTATTGATGCATCAGCTGATTAACATGCCAAGAGTCTCAAGGCTCTGGCAAACCAATCAACCATCACAAAATTATTTCTTATATTTCCAGCACTGTATTATTCACATATGGTTCCTTTAATTAACAGAGCTAAATAAGCTTACCTTTACATTTCAACAAGATGACTCATTGAATATATATATATTTATATATATATATATATGTATGCAGGATCTGATGGATCCATGTATCCGTGCTTGTAAGGCAGTTTTAAGGCTTGGTAAAAATGTATTAGGTGTTCATAAGTCAGACGAGGAAGTTTGTATTACTCATAGACCATAGGGTGGGTCCCTGAAAGGTAATTAGAATATAAGTTTCGTTCCAGTGATGGGGGCACTACTTTTTGAAGGTGGATTCATATAGCTATTGCCCATACCAATCTGAGAAAAAAAGTTCTTTTCTCAAAATCCTGCAGTTTTCTCGTACGGTGAGGTCAAAGGTCAAGGTCACACAAAAAGAGGGTCGGGCCAGAAAATATACTTATCTAGTAACTGCTCATTTAATATAAATCTGACAGGGCTAATATTTTACATCAAGATAGACCCATATAAGACCTTATTCCAGGAAAAAGGAAAATGACCTTGGCCAAGGTCAAGGTCACTGTTTTCAAGGTCAAACATTGAAATATGGGCAAAAATAGCTCTTATGCTTGCTTTCAATAGCTCTGGTGACCTGGATGATCAGCCTAAGTATCACATTTGCTGTTTAAATGATGCTGAGATGTCATAGAGACATTTTCTATCTGGAATTTGTGAGAAATGTCTGGTGTTTCCATGGCAACCGGTAACCGTCTCTTTTTTTAAATATAATTAATGGGTGAAATGAGAAATCACTCATGGTGACCTCTAGAGCTTAATAGTAATAAAATCACTTAGATATCTAGTATGTTTGTAGAGTCTGATGGGTGTTATGTATTGAGTCCTTAATATGACCTCTACCAAGGTCAAGGTCATTGGTTCAAGGTCAAATATAGGAATTTTTGGCATATTTTGACATATTTGGTATATATAGTTATACATGGTGTAGTAAGAATGCAATTTATATATGGCCATTAGTTGTTTGAGGTGGTTTGTATAGCCAATGGCACTAACAACCATAGGCCAAAAGTTCTCCACTCATAAAATTGTACTTTTGTCACAGGACTAGGTCAAGGTCACTCAAAAAGAGGGTCTAGTCAGAAAATATACTTCTCATAACTGCTCATTTGATATAAATTAGGCAGGGCTGATATTTTACATCAAGATAGACCTATATAAGACCTTTTGCCATGAAAAATAAAAATGACCTTGGCCAAGGTCAAGGTCACTTTTTTCAAGGTCAAACATTGAAATATGGGCGAAAATTGCTCTTATGCTTAGTTTCCATCACTCTGGTGACCTTGAATATCAGCATAAGTATTACATTTTCTGCTCGAATGATGCAGAGATGTCATAGAGACATTTCCTAACTGGAATTTGTCCTTCATATGACCTCTTCAAAGGTCAAGGTCATCAGATCAAGGTAAAATATAAGACTTTTTGCCATATTTGCTTTAGACAGGATGTAGTAAGAATGCAATGTTGTACATGGCCATTTGAAGGTGTTTTTTATAGTCAATGGCAATAGGGACCATTGGCCAAAAGTCCTCGACCAAAAATATTAGCTTCATCCCAGGATGAGGTCAAAGGTCAAGGTCACTCAAAAAAGTAAATATATATCATAGATGCTCTTTCAATATTGACAGTGCCAGGCCAAGATTATGTATGTCAGGAGCAGACTTACATACAAATTTAAATGATCTTGGCCAAGGTCATGGTCACTCTTTTCTGGGTCAATTTGTGAAAAAAAGGCATATATATTTGGTTTCACTAGCTCTCGTAATCAGGAATGATTTGGAACATTTAAAAGTTTGAGTTTTTGTGGTTCAAACATGCTGAGTTTGTAAAAGTTTCTCTTATGTTCTTTTTATGTGGCGAGCTCATTGGGGTAGGTGGGTGGGGGATAACATGGGGTAAGCGGACAATTCCTTTAATCTTAAAATGTCACTGTCTTTTTATATAAGGGGGGTTATTTCTGGAGTATTTACTTCATTATGACCATTCTTTTTGCAAGTGCAGGTTTCCTTTTATATCATGTACAGGGTATGAAAAGACACTTGTTGTAAGCAATCTAAAATTTAGCTATTGCATCGTGGTTACCATGACAACACAAGCTACTGTAAAATCTCATGTATAAGCCTAACTCACGTATGAGCCACTCCCTAACTTTGAAGAATCATATTAGCCTAAATGGGGGACTGGAAATCATAATTATAGTGCTGTTTGATTCCCTTATATATAGAATGCCTTTAGTTTGGCCGCTACTACCCACCCCATTAAATCAGGCTTGAGGTGCTTGACAGGAACAGATAAAGCATACATACTGATTCTATCATGCCTAAAGGGATTGTACCTAGAAAAACTATTTGTAAAGTCATCATCTTGGTCTTTTAACCAGGTTTCAGAGAAAATAACAAGATCTATATCTAAATTCGGCAATTCTGTTTTGAGGTGCGTTATCTTATGTCTAACAGACCGGGCATTCAAGTGCACAATAGAGAACCCCCTCTTGAAATCAGGCGGAGTGCCTGTTACATGTGTATGCACGACCTTAGAAGAGGGTATCAACCAATATTTAAATCAAGATACATAAATACAAATAAAATTGAAAAATTTAACCCAAGTCCCCCCCCCTGTACAGGCCTCCACTCTTATGGTCACCCACACTTTCATTGACTTGAGACTAAGAGGTTAGCCTTCGCCCATTACCTTTGCGGCGGTAAGAGGGCGGGGGCCCTTTGTGAAACCAAGAGGGAGGGGTGAGTGGTCCTATACTAGAAACTTCTCTTCTTTTTTTCAGGGAGGGGGGAGGGTTCTAAATCCAATACTAAAGGGACTGGTAGTAATAAAAACTTGTGTACAAGCAACACTTTGACTTAGTCCTGATCCTAGCGATCTGACTCGCATATAGCTTCAATTTTATAGTAAATTCCTTCTGATACTATTTTTCCTGTGACGAGATGATCAAGATTTTTGAATTCACATGATAGGTATATGTACTGATTCATATCTAGATATACCAAATGCGGCCAAATAAAGCATGGTTTTCTACCTCGCTCAAATGACCTTGGCCTTGGTAAAGATTACCTTAGAAACTTGATACAAGGCACTCATCAGGCTATCAGGTATTATCCATGGCTATATTAGGATGTATGCAGTCTCTACATATAACGTAGTTCTATAGCGCGATGCTCTGCATGTCCCAGACACCCCCCCACCCACCACCATCACCACCAGCATTACACGGCGGCTGAGTGTGAAAGCTGTTGGGGGGGGGAGAGGGAACGGGGGAGTGCTCACTCACACAGGCACCCCGTGACTTATGTATTAAGGGCTGTCTTAAGCGCACAGATACATGTACAATGTACATCTTTAACTCCTCTTTTCTTCTAAATGCAACACAGAATCAACTTGGTACATCCACAGGCCCTTAGAAGGGATATCTACCTATTAGGTTACTGCAATAGTTTTTCCCCTAATTTGCAAGAAAGGTCAGAAATTTGTTTTAATTTAAGTTGTGAATACATTGACTCAGTACTACGCTGTGATAACATGTCTATAAATGTATACTGAATAGCAATACGGTTCTGTATCCAGCACTGACAAGGGAGTCTAGGTTAGCTGTCACCTGTCTATATATGTGTACACGCAAGGGAAAAGGGATATCCAACGAAAATGTCAATTTTAAAACTGATATCATAAGCTTTCCAGTGATATATTACAGAAGAACATATCATTTCTAGATTTTGAGAAATGACTTTTTGAATATTGGTTGGCATTGCCCTATCCAAAACCTGAATTAGCTCTAAGTCTCATAGTTTCCAAGATATCTCTATCTAATTAGCATAATTAGAATAATTAGAAAGTGATCATACATTTTCATTCTATAGGCCATAGATTTTGATCTAGAAATGATAATTTATTCTATTTTGACCATTATGATCCCTGTGAAGCATTCTATCAATGGGATTCTTTATTTTCTTTATTTGGAATAAAAATTCTGTTTCCATGGCAACACATATCAACAAAGACACTAATTTAGGCTTTAAAACGTGTTTTTTTTCATTCCAAATAAGGAAGCTTTTAACCAAAAATGGAACGTTTTGTATAAGACTACTGAATTCTCCAGAAAAAAGTACCAAAAAGGAAATATTAGCCTGTTTCTTTCATTTTAGGCCATGGTGGCTAAAATTGGTAATAATCTCGCGGGGATACCACTTTCTGCTTGCCTGCTCACATATATGCCAGACATGCACAGTACTGTCAATATCAAAAGTGGAAATAATAACTTATGACCTGTGGCTTGGTAGTACCATGCTAACAAATATACATTATTTTACATCAAAATAAAGTTTTTAACTTTTAATAATGTTTTGCTACAATAAGGACCCATAGAGAAACACTATATAACATTGTATAACATTTTTTATATAATGCGATTGGTTACATATAACCACATCCAGGAATTAGTGGTCATATGCAACATTGCATTTTTACTACATCATCTCTAACTATAGCAAATATGGCAACATTCCTGTAACTGGCCTTGTTCCAATAACCCTGACATTTTACTAGAGGTCATGTAAAGTGCTTAATACAAAGCACTCCCCAGGCTCTATATACATGCCATATATAGATATTTAATCATTATTAGGCTCTACAGGTCACCATGAGCACTTCACAATTTAGCTATTAACTGTACAAACAAATGAATTGTTTACCAGTTGCCATGGAAACATGAGCCTTTTCTCACAAATTGCAGAAAGAAATTGTTCCTATGACATCTCAGCTTTATTTGAGCATGAAAGCTTTTACTGATGTTGATACCAAAGCAATCAAAACCAACTGTGATTACAATCTTTCCCTGATTTCCATAGTTTGATCTTGAAAAGAGTGACTTTGACCTTTGTCAAGGTCATTTTTAATTTCTCATACTAATAGGTGTACTATAGGTCTTTCCTGACATATAACCTTTGCTGTCAAAGTTAAAGGAACAGTTAGCCAATATGTATACTCTGATCTTACTCTCTTTTTGAACGACCTTGACCTTTGACCTTTGACCTCATCCTGAGACATAATGCAATATTTTAAGTGGAGAACTTATGAACTATAGTTGGTTGCTATACAAAAGCACCTTAAAGAATTTATAATCTACCACATCATGTCTAACTATAACAAATATGTCCAAATATGGCAGAAATTCCCACATTTGACCTTGATAGAATGACCTTGACCTTGGTAGGAGACTTATCAAGGACAAATTCCAGTTAGGAAATGTCTCTATGACATCTCGGCATCATTTGAGCAGAAAATGTAATACTGCTGATATTCGAGGTCATCAGAGTGATGGAAACTAAGCATAAGAGCAATTTTCGCCCATATTTCAATGTTTGACCTTGAAAAAAAGTGACCTTGACCTTGGCCAAGGTCATTTTCATTTTTCATGGCATAAGGTCTTATATGGGTCCATCTTGATGTAAAATATTAGCCCTGCCTAATTTATATCAAATGAGCAGTTATGAGATAAGTATATTTTCTGACTAGACCCTCTTTTTGAGTGACCTTGACCTTTGACCTAATCCTGTGACAAAAGTACAATTTTATGAGTGGAGAACTTTTGGCCTATGGTTGTTAGTGCCATTGGCTATACAAACCACCTCAAACAACTAATGGCCATATATAAATTGCATTCTTACTACACCATGTATAACTATATATACCAAATATGTCAAAATATGCCAAAAATTCCTATATTTGACCTTGAACGAATGACCTTGACCTTGGTAGAGGTCATATTAAGGACTCAATACATAACACCCATCAGACTCTACAAACATACTAGATATCTAAGTGATTTTATTACTATTAAGCTCTAGAGGTCACCATGAGTGATTTCTCATTTCACCCATTAATTATATTTAAAAAAAGAGACGGTTACCGGTTGCCATGGAAACACCAGACATTTCTCACAAATTCCAGATAGAAAATGTCTCTATGACATCTCAGCATCATTTAAACAGCAAATGTGATACTTAGGCTGATCATCCAGGTCACCAGAGCTATTGAAAGCAAGCATAAGAGCTATTTTTGCCCATATTTCAATGTTTGACCTTGAAAACAGTGACCTTGACCTTGGCCAAGGTCATTTTCCTTTTTCCTGGAATAAGGTCTTATATGGGTCTATCTTGATGTAAAATATTAGCCCTGTCAGATTTATATTAAATAAGCAGTTACTAGATAAGTATATTTTCTGGCCCGACCCTCTTTTTGTGTGACCTTGACCTTTGACCTCACCGTACGAGAAAACTGCAGGATTTTGAGAAAAGAACTTTTTTTCTCAGATTGGTATGGGCAATAGCTATATGAATCCACCTTCAAAAAGTAGTGCCCCCATCACTGGAACGAAACTTCACATTTCAGTGGCTTACCCTATGGCCTATCAGTGTAAAGCCTCTTTACCGGGAAAGCCATCGACCAGACTGCTTTTTACATTGAACCAGACACATTTGTCACTATTTTTTTTCAAATTCATTACCCCTATATGACAAGTTGTTGCACCTACCAGGAAGTGAAACACTGGGCCTGTCCTGTGTAAGCTGTCCACACCTTTTCCACGCACAACTGGGGGCCTGGAGCTCTTGAAAAGAATGTCAATTAGACATTTCTTCTTACATGTGTAATAAACGATACTTTGTCTCTTTATGATATTGGTAGAGTATCAATTAAAGAACAAAGTCGACACAGTTCGGATCAAGTGTTACAGGTTGCAAATCAGGTTTATTCAGAGAACCTAGACAAGCAGTATCTATGTGTGCGAACTCCCTATAGAGTTCGGAACGGGTCAGTAGGCTAATCAGCCGTATTGATCACAGGGTCTCCTTGCCAGCGTGGCTCAGAGTAACCGACGAGTACCGCCAGATGCTGGGTATATATAGGCAGCCAGCCTGCGCGCGCACACGCAGACCGGAAGCCTATAGCGACCTCTGTCCATACCCCAAGCCCGAGGTAGGTGCTGCCACCTACCGTCGGACTGAAGGGTTCGGACTGAGCTCGCAACACAACATCCAACAGCACTCGTCATATAACATACCCGTATAACCCTAGCCCCTACACTACCCCCTACCAGATAATAACCGGGAGGTAAAAAATTAATTAAGGTTAAAGTCCGAAAACACTTCGGACTGGCATTATCTTATAAATACCACCTTAGGGGTTTATTAAAGTTATACCTTACAAACAATATGACGTATACTGTTGAACACAAAAAGGTATTAATTACACACATTTCTACACATATAGACCGTAATGAAAATTACGCCCCATTCCCTAGGATAGATGGAGTTAATCTATACATATAGTATACAAACACTTGAAAAAGTACAATGTCACAGTAAAAAAATTTCGTCCCTTCAGGACCCCGAGCTAATTAAACTCGTAATGAATAATACTTATAAGTGATAAACAATATCACTTCTTTTAAAGTTATAAAGACATGTTAAAGTATTATTACAAAAAGACATCATACGTGGTGTTGTAGCGAAGATCCGGATCCTCTGTTGATGGTGTCGCATTCCGCCCGGCTTTCAGAACCTACTTCGTTCAGCTCTTACTCACCGGAACGAGAAAGTTCATAGCTCATACTCGGGAGCTTTTTAGATGATAAATAGAGAGAAAAAAAATCTAGTCCTGCCTCCAGGCGATCTTCGGACTTATAATTAGGAGCACTCGGTCCTGATATCCATAGTTTATATAAAAAAACATCTTGTATCGGATCCATGTTGGTAAAGTGCTCCAATCCCGAGTTCAGCGTCCCTTCCGGATCTCCTTGTCCTCCTCCGTCAGTACCACCTGGCAGACTGGATCCTTGCGTAGCCAGCCTGCCGCGTTCCTCTGCTCGGACACTCTTAAACCCTTCCTCAGGGTTTTGCTTGTAGGGTTGGTATACTTAGGATACCCCCCCTTTTCTCCTAATCGGCTCCTAGAATAAGATGATCTAGCCCGACTCGTCTCCGGAACCGGGTTGAGCCGGCTCCTCTTCCTCCTCGGAGTCCGACGCTGCTTCCGCTAGAGTCAGCTCCTGGAGCCAGAGCTCGATTTGAGCCCGAGTTCCATCCCATTCGTGCATCTCATGCGCGAAGCAGTCCCGGAACCGACGACGTTCGTGGTCCAGCTTTTCCTCGGCGTTCTTAACTGCCAGCTTCTGCTTCTTCCTCTCGGTTTTAGCAGCACATCGTTCAGTCCGAGCGTTTTCACGCTCTTCCTGTACGGACTCCGCAGCCGCTGCCTTCTGGGTAGCGACCTCCCTCTGATGGAGATGATGCACCGTGTTTAACGACAACATCGCCACCTCCTGACTCAGGCCAGCAAGCAACCGATGAAAATTGTCTTGCCATTGACCGAAGGCCTCCTGTCCGGCTTCATAGGAAGTGAAGTCGGCGGGAGGGAACGAAGGAGGGCGGTTCAGTCGCAAGACTAGACGCCCCTCCTCTGCGGTCTCGGGTGGGAGATCCGGGGTCTGAGCTGGCTTCGGCGTTTTCTTTGCCGGAGCCTTGGTCTTACCGGTCTGGGTTAGAGTCTGCGACTCCTCACCCGGAACCAGGTTACTCTCGGGGAACTCCTCCGCGAAGGACCCCATCGTGCTGGAGTTCGGATCCTCCGGATCAGACCGAGGTGGCCTGCCCTGGGGACCCTTTTTCCAGTCAGTCGTATGAGAGGTGAATGCCGGTCCTTTATAGCCCGGATCCGCCTTCTCCATAACGGATTTCCTTTCATCCGTTTTGGCCTTCTTAGAGTTGGCCTGCTCGGAAGACCCACTAGGTCTCTTCTGAGCGTGCCGCACCTTTCGCGTGCTGGTACGCTTCTGGTACTCTTCGAATTCATCGAAGAGCTCACCTTCCGGAACCCGGTTGTAGTTGCCGTCCGGGTTTACTTTGTAAAACACCCGGACCTTTCCTCTCTCGTTGGTGCCAAAATCCACCTCGAGATTCTCGTTCCGGCCCACTTGTGGAGGGAAGTGGGCGTAGACTTCCTGATGGGCTGTCTGGATGCGTTCCGCTGCGACATCCAGAGCCAACCCGTGCTGCTTAGCAAGATGCCTGATGATATCGGCTCTCGTGTAGAACCAGCCACCATTCGGACAACCCTTGCTCTGCTTTGGACCCACACTCAAGCAGTCATACCGCATGTAGTGACGCAAATGAAAGCGGGTCACATGTCTTGCGTACCGAACCTTGCTAGGCCAAGTTCGGGGCGTTTCCAGTGTCTCGTCGATGTTGAGACAAGGCTCAAAGGGGCACTTGCTAAATGGATGCCATCTAGACATAGCCCATGCCAACTTAGCTTTCTGGAAGATTGAATGGTACTTGGTACTACCATTGCGAACCTTGTCCAGGAGCTCAAAGTGGTACAACTGTACCGACTTCTCGAGTGGATCGGTCTTAATCCACTCCTCGTCATCGGAGAGACCGTCAGGACCCACCTCTTCCGGAATGTGTGAGGCCCGTTTGTCCTTGACACAGTCATTCACACACATGGGTTTAAAATATTTAAACCCACTTGCAGCATTGGCTCGGAGTGCATTCCGGACCAGAACCTGAAGTTCGTCATCCGGGAGAGAATTTTCATCCAATCCCTTCAGAACCGCTTCTACCTCCTCGTCGGATCGACCCCCCTTCCGAGAGGTCACCTTGATGGTCTCTCGTAGGTATTGGTCCCTCCGATTGGCCTTTTCCATTTGACTAGTGTCTGCAGACCTAGCCGCGGCTGTGTTCTGTTGGATCATTTCACCCTCCAGAGTGGCATCCAGAATGGACTCTTTGGTCTTCTGCTCCATACTCCGAGCCAGCTTCATTGCTGGCGTCAGATGTCTCCTCTTCTCCCGCCGGCTATGCACGGTCTTGAATTCCGCTGCAGTTTGCAGGTCGTACTCCAAGGCCGCGATAAGTTCGGGACGTCCCTCGGACTCAGCAACTAAGCGAGCCGTCTCTGAATGTTTGGTAAGATCCTCCATTGCAGCCGTTAGGCGATCTGGGAACCAAGCCGGGAACCTGGCAGACAACTCGTCCAGCCCCCGGAAGGTTCGCATTTGGAACAGATCGAAGGATCTGACCTCTGTGGCGCTCATCTGTTCGATGATAGCACCTCGGAGCAGGGATGGGACGTCGGCTTCCTCCTTATCCCATGCGTCATGGCGATGTGGAGCGAGGATTTGCACCCCCGATCCAGTCGGACCACCACCTGCAGCCTGATCCAGTTTCCCGGCTTCCTCTGAAATGTCCATGGTATTGGATGGTTCCAGAGCAGGCTCGGTCGACTGTGGAGGAGTATCCACTCGGACGGGTACCTCTTTTGGAAGAGGTAACTCCACCCGAACGGGTACCTCCTTCCTTGGCTCCAGGGGAGTCGGGAGGTTGAATGTGATGCCAGACAGCACATCCTGCACTACCTGGACCGTATGGGCTGCGGATGCTGTATCCATAGCTTCCTCGGTCCGAGGTGCCTCGGGGGGAACTACCGTTTTAGGACGGGCTCCCCCATGTCCCTTCGTACCAGCCATCGCAGCGGCTGTAGCAGCTACTGCTGAGCTGTTGTCTAACCCTCGCGAGAAGGACAACACGTCAACGGCTGAGGTCGGAGCAGCTGTGGTTACAACTGCCTTCCCACTACCTTTCCCCTTGGCCGGAATCGGTAGGTTGGACTTACTGGGACCCGGAGTCTTGACAGTTTTCGTGCTGTCAGACGTCGGCCCCTTCCCTGGCTGGTCCTTAGCTCCAGGCTTCGGATCAGCTTTCTTTTGACCCTTAGGCGCCTTCGTAGCAGGAGCCTTGGGGTCCACCGTCTTCGGATCCTTGGAGGTCGCTGCAGTGGCAGCCTTGGAACCCGGCTTCTTTGTACTCACAGTACTTTCCTTCTTCAGAGCGGGCTTTTTAGGCTCGTCCTTTCCCGGAGGCTTCTTTCCCACACCAGAGTGTTTGATAGCCTTAGTGCTAGCCTTAGTATCGGCCGACTTGGACCGATCTCGGGTAGCACCCTTCCCACCGCGCGTCCTCGGACGTGAAGTGTCGGAATCACTTCCACTCCCCATAGACAGTTTGCGAGCAACCGTCTGCTTGAGGTTCGGTGATATGCTGAGACTGCATATCCGGGAGGGACGTGCAGTCGTCTCGGAAGGCTCCACCGCTACCTGGGTGTAGGCGAGTCCTCGCAGCACTCCGGAGTCCTCGCTGCCGTCCGGCGACGGGGACTTTCGGATCGGGGACACGGCCGGATCTACACGGAGTTCCGACAGTGTCTGGCTCAACTCATCACCACTAGGGCTCTGAGCATCCATTGCCTCCTCGGTGGCGGATGCCACCTCGGAGTGTCCGGAAAGTTCGGATTGACGGAGCTGTTGCTCGGCCATCCTCACTTCGTCAAAGTGTCTTTCGACGGGAGTTTGACGGGGAAAACACTAGTTCCCCGTCTCCCTCTTTGCCTCAGACGCACCAGGAAAGAGTACTCACTGCTTACAACTCTTTAACTGACTTTTCTCCTCTTCTAGCCGCCCAAAACACCAACTTCCACGCTGCCGACCAACACCGCTATTGACCGGGGCGAGCCCAAAATCAATATGGCGTTCCCTCGCTTTTGTTTTTAAAACAAAGCGCATGCGCAGCGTCTCGCGTGATTGGACGCGATCCCGTTACCCGGTGTGACCCAATTACTGTTTAATCAGGTCACGACCTTTCCCGCCCGCAGCTCGGGCTCGGGGGATCACACTGCTACGTAGGCGGCTCACAAAAGTCAAAATATACTTCGAATAAAGAGCTCATCAGGAGTATTAGTGGATATTTATGGGAAATCGAAGATTACCCCACCGGATTATCCGTCCACCACCCTCGGGGAGCACTCTTACATTCTTTTCATATTGACTTTGAGCGCCCCTGTTGGTAACATACATATAACATATAGGAAAACACAGGACACCACACTCGTTGTGTAAACAAGCTAGGTTACGGCCCCTCTAGCCACCAGCCTTGGGCTTCGCCGAACGGGTTTCCCGTCCACCTCTCGTAACCTGGCCGAAGGACACTCGTTCTTAACTAAAACTCCAGCCTTGATTTTAGTTTTCCGTGCCCTTCTTCCTTCGCCTGCCGAGACTTTCTTTTTCACGGTCTTCCGGAGCTTCTTTTGTACCACTCTCTTAGGGGTATCCACTGACACCCCCTCCAAAGGTACAAATTTAGCGTCCGCAGTTCCCTTCTCCACCTCCGTTTCCGGGGTGAGCTCCCTTCCAGCCCAAGCACGCAACCGAGCCACATGGCTCGTCCGGATGCGTCCTGCTTCAGACTGAATCAACACAGTCGTTTGACTGATACATTTAACCACAGTGTGTGGTCCATCCCAGTTATTCGCCAGTTTGACGTTGCAGAGCGGTTCGTGTAGGCGGATCACTCTATCCCCCACTACGAATCGTCGCAACTTCAATCCGGTGTCATAACCCACCTTCTGCCAATTCGCAGCTTTGAGCAAATGAGCCCTAACTGTTTCGTAGGCAAATTTGAACCTCTCCCGTAGAGATTCCACAAATAGCACCGTACATGGTGCTTCCGGACTGATCCCTACCACCCCGAATACCAAATCCGCCGGCATGATCAAGTCCTCTCCGAACACCAAGAGGTTCGGTGTGCAATTTGTCGAAGTGTGGACCGTATTGTTATACGCATGCACCACAAATTCGCATTGATCATCCCAATCATCCATATGGGAGTTTACTAATGGCTTCAAAACCTGGATCAAGGTCCGATTGAACCGCTCCACCTGCCCGTCGGACTGTGGTCGGTACGGATTGGTCCGAGTTTTGCATATAGCCAACTGATGGCACATAGCTGCCCATAGTTTGGACTCAAATTCTCTCCCTTGATCGCTATGTAACATCAAAGGAGCCCCCAAATGGAGGATCCACCCCTTCACCAATGCTTCCGCACAAGTAGCAGCAGTATGATCCTCGAGTGGGTACACTCGGGTGTATTTCGTATAGTAGTCCGAGACCACCATCATACACGTATTACCTTTTGGAGTTGGTTTAACTCCACTGATAATGTCCACAGCTATTCGAGCAAATCTCACTCCGAATAGCTCTTGTTGCAGTGGCAATTTTCCTAATCCAGGACCAGGTTTGCCTAAACAACAGGCCGGACAGGTCTCGATCCACCTCAAAAGGTCGCCTGACATGCCGGGCCAGTAGTATCTCCGGCTTAGCCTTTCCAACGAGCGTTTCTTTCCGAAATGCCCACTAGTGGAATGGCCGTGGCAGTAGTACAGGATGTCTTTCCTCATAGCAGCAGGGATTACCATTTGTAACACCCTCCGCTTTCCGGGACAAGTCTTCCACCTGCACAACAACGAGTCTCGGACCTCCAGTTCGTGGAACTGAGCCAAGAAACGTCGCATTTCACGGTTTTCCAGCGATATTTCGGGTCTCACTGGACAGACCCCAGTAGGGACAAGCTCCCTCAGTCGTGCTATGGTAGGATCGGCCATCTGGTACGTCCTTATAGTGTCGGTGGACCAATCCAACAGGTTTTGCAACAACCCATCATAAGGCAAACGCACACTCGCTACCACAGCATTGTGAGCACCACAATCCCCACACTCCGGACGCACACAACGGCGTACCGGACGTCTACTCAGGCAGTCAGCATTAATATGCTTCGTGCCTGCTCGGTGCTGGATATGAGAGTTTTCCAGTCCGAACTCGCTGAGGTGATTCAACCACCGACCAATCATTCCCTCGGCGTCCTTAAAATTAAGAAGCCATCTCAAGGCCGAATGATCGGTACGGAGTGTGAAATTCCCTCCATATAAGAAGTGCCGAAACTTCTTCGTGTACACCACTACTGCGAGCAGCTCTCGCTTGGTAGTACAATAATTTCTCTGTGCCTTGTTCATACTGTTACTAGCGAACGCCAGCGGGACCTCTACTCCGTCCTGGATTTGGGACAATGCGGCCCCGATGCTCTCATTGCTCGCATCAGTGTCAAGGATGAAATGCCCCTTCTCCGTAGGGTATCTCAGCACCGGGGTGGTTCGGAACAACGCCTTAATCTCTTTGAAGGCTTCATTCTGTTCCATCCCCCATGGGAAGGGTTCTTTTTTCCTCCCCGGAGTCCAATGACTCAACCGTTGTAATGGCTGAGACACCCTAGAGAATCCGGGGATGAAGTCCCTGTAATAGGAACAGAACCCTAAAAAGGATCTGATATCCTTTGGTCCTTTTGGAACTTCCCAAGTCTCCACAGTCTCCAACTTAGCCGGATCAGCCTGCACACCTTCGGTGGAGATGATCCGGCCCAAATAGACCATGGACTTCCGAAAAAGTTCACATTTCTTCGGCTTTAATGTCAAGCCATTGGACCGAATTCGCTCCAAAACCTCTCCGAGGTTCAACGCACACTCTTCAAAAGTCTTGCCAAAGACAATAACATCATCCAAGTATACCAAACATTTGCGCCACAACAGATCACTCAGAAGAGTTTCCATCATAGCCTCAAAGGTGGCCGGGGCGTTGCACAACCCGAAGGGCATCAGCTCAAACTGATACAGTCCAATGTGACTTGTAAAAGCCGTTTTCTCCTTATCCTCCTCCTTCATCCCGATCTGCCAATATCCGGACTGCAAATCCAGGGTGCAGAACCATTGGTTCCCACCCAAGGAGTCCAGAGTCTCATCAATCCGGGGGAGAGGATATGCATTTTTCTTGGTTACCCCATTCAGGCGCCTATAGTCGATACAAAATCGGATAGACCCGTCCTTCTTAGTAACCATCTGGACCGGGCTGGACCAGGGGCTAGTGCTAGGCACGATCACCTTCTGTTCCAACATGGTCTTCACTTGTTCCTCTACCACCGCTTTCTTACCCAAAGGCAAGCGTCGGTAAGGCATCTTGAAAGGCTGTGCATCACCCGTATTGATAGAATGCAACACTTTGTCGGTTCGGCCCAAAGGCTCCCCCTCCACCTGCCATGCATCCTGATACTTCACTACCAGCCTCCTTAGGGAATCGAGATCCCTCCGATCCGTCAAATCCGTTTCGGAGATCATTTTCTCAAGTCCCTCACTCAGATCGGTCGGAGAAGGGTCACCCTTCATGCTCACCTGTCCAGCAGGCATCACTGCCTCACTGGTGAACACCTTCCCCAGTATTGTATCTTTCCTTAGATACTTCGGTTCCAACCCGGGGTTAGAAACCGGCACAACGGTCCAAGCACCATCACCCACCAGGGTGTCCATGCCCGTCAAACCGATACTACCCAACATGGCCACATCCGGCTCCACAACTGCCTCTTCCTCTCTCCTAAGCCCCTTGCTTCGGACCAGCACGTCACACGTCTGTCCGGGAGGAATCTTTACAGTTTGGACCACCGTTGCCACTGTCGACACTTGTCGGAGCACACATTGCTCTACCGCACGGTACGGGTGCTCTATCAGGAGTACCCCTGTACCCGGATTCAGGACCGCGTCATACAACGCCGAAAAATCCAATCCGAGTATACCGTCGTCTGCAATATCCGCAATGGTGGGAGAAGCCACATACTCCTTCCCTCCAATTCGGAGCGGTATGAACGCGCGCCCATACGTCTGCATACTTGACCCGTCGGCCGAACAGGCGTTTACCCTCGTTTTGAAGTTATCACGACTATCCGGCATAAGAGCATAGAAGTTAGAGGAGATAAAGGAGTGGCTAGCTCCCGTATCTACTAAAAATTCGCCCGCTCTACCGGCCACAGTAACAGACACATACCACCGCCTCCCCCCCAGCGGAGACGGGTTTACAGTAAAGCGTTTAAAATCCTTCGGAGCAGCCAAATCAAGGCCATGTTTCTTCAAATGGTCGAAACATGGATGATCCGGGGAAAGCTGGGTACTCCCTACCCACACGGTGTCTGTGACAGCCGCAACTTCCTCGTTCCGATCCGTAATGGGCCTCCCTGCCTCATTGCCGGGCAACTGTTGGACTGGAATGTTAACCAGGCCGGCATCCGAGCCCCTCAAGCTCGAAGCCACCCCTGATTCCCTTCCTGCCTTCGGAATTTCACTAGGCTCTACCTCTCTGGTATGTTGGCGTACATCATATGCAGGGGTCGTCCGCTCGCCTTCTCGGACCACCCCCTCTAGTTTCCCTCCTTTCCGGGAACTTTCGGAGTCGGAGCCGTACACTCCGCAGCAAAGTGACCGATCTCCAGGCACCTATAGCACTTGGCGGTCCGCCGATTGATCTTCCTCCTGTTAGGCTGTGTAGCCCCCTGAATGGAAGTCGTCATCTTCTCAAACAGCGATGTGAAAAACGCTGCGTCCATTATCGGAGCTTTTGGGTCCGATGATTCCTTCTTCGGAGGAGGGTTTCCACCCCCTTCCGGCTTCCTATTTTTCCACGGCGTTTTAGAGGAATTCCCATTCCTCTTAAACTGAGCTGCAGAAGCTATCGCCCCCTCTTCCTCACTGCCCGAACCATCAGACTGCTCCGGAGAACACTCTATAATGGCCGAGGCCCGGGTGGGCACCCGGTCCCCTAACAGTGACTTCTTGAGAGCATGTATGTCGATGGCCTTAAAAAGGTCATCTAATGACGTATCAGCTCTCCAGGTATCATACACCACATGTTGTATTTCTGGGTCCCTCAGTCCAGCAACAAACTGAGAGAACAGTTCCTTAGAGAATAAGGCATCATGGATTCCTGAAGCTGGATGTACCTTCTTCAGGAGTCTCATCAGTGCAAGTCCGAAAACCCTCGGGGCCTCGTGCTTGCCTTGCACTCGCTTCTTAAAAGCAACCATCGGGTCGATCCGAGCGGAATCTCCGTATAGGATAGTTCCGATCTCTACCAGTTGTTTGAAAGTGCCGCGGGGTCCGCATTCATCTTTCCACTGCTCCACGGCCATCAGGCCATCTCCCAAGCGCAATCCCTTACAGACATAAGGAATTGCATCCTGTTGATCCCACCCACTGAGGTTGATGTCCTCAACGGTGGCTCCCAACCACTCTTCCCAAGAGTTTTTCTGCCAGTAGGGAAAAGGCTCGCTAGCAATGCGTCTAGCAGCGTTGGATGACCCCCTAATCTTAGAGGTTATCGCCAGGCATTTAGAAATGGAAGCCGAGGCGTCCTTTTCTGTACCCACGTTGTGCAATCCGATCCCAGCTATTGCTGGGTTTGTATCGTACAACTCTTGCAACTCTGTACTCAGAATTGTTCTCCTTGGAGCCCTCCTCGGACTCTTTGTGCCCGGAGTCGTCCCCGGAGTAGCGCCTCTGGTAGGCACGTTATTCTGCCTCTCCAGATAGGTCTGGTAGGTACCATACGACACCAAATCCTTAGTGGGGTCCACACCTTGAGCGAACCACCAGTTTTTCTCCTGGTCAGTCATATAATGACACTGCTGAGCCAGAGCAAGCAATCGCTGATGCGCCGCTTTCTCTTTTTCCAGTTCCTTGGCCTGTCTATCAGCCTCCTCCTCCTGCTGTGCCTCCGCCAATTTAGCTTTCGCAGCTTCACCGGCCGCCCGGAGCCCTTCTTGTCGAGCTCTCAAAACCGCCGCCTCCTGCTCTGCTAATTCCTCAGCGAGGGCTGCATTTTCCTTCATGCGTTCCTGTTGCTGCTCCAGAGCAGCCTGCTGCTTGCGATACACATCTCGCCTCTCCAATTCCAAGTTTTTCTGTTCATTGAACAGTATGTTTGCTTGGCATTCTCGCCATTGCGACAAACTCGAGGGAGTTAAGTCGGTCTTGGCCGCCTTATCTTGTTCGGATGCTTTCTTCAAGCGTTCCGAATCCAGTTGCTGCTCATCCAGTATCAACTGAGAACGTGGACTTCGCACCAACTCCGATAATGACCTTCCCCTGCCCGCCGTGTTTACACCCGTCGGAGCCGAAAAGACCTGCTTCGGAATTGGCCGGATACCACTGATACCCACCCTAGGTGAGTAATCACTCGCCCTACCTCTACCCCTTGCCCGGCCAACCTTTAGTGGTCGTCCTGGCGTTGAAGTAGACAAGGCACCTTCTACAGTCATCCCACGTCCCATAGGAAGATTTGGGGTGTCTGTAAAACTCCTGTAATGAGGACCTTTCGGACTGTCATTATCAGCGGAAGCATACGAGGTACTGCTATCCTGTATACTTTCCCTGGTCTCTGACAAAAATTTCTCCAAAGAAGTTCTTTTTGCCTTCAGAATGTCACATTCTGACAGTAGACTTTGGCGAGCCTCCCGTAAGTCTTCAGTGTCCCGAACAAGTTCTGATCGGGTCTCCTCTGCTTCATGGATGACGGCGTCTCGGGCCGCACAAATCTGATTCAGATCAGTGTTCGCCTGAACAAAGTCGGAACGGAGTCCCTGTAGATCAGCTTGTTTCTGATCGAACTCCACTCGAACCCTGCTAAGTGATTGCACCAGCTTCTCGTTCTCCTCCAACAAAGTTGAAAGCCTTGCGTCTTTCTCCTTGATTTTGGAAGCTCTATGTGTGACTGCACCTTCCAATGCAATCAGACTGCTTTTCCATTCATTCGACTGTTTCTGAATGGTCAACAACTCCATTTGGGCCATTTGCACACGCTCCTGTATTCTGGCCTCTCTCATGTCGTCGAAACGACGTTCCTCCAAGATAGTAGCCCTCCGTGGATTCGGAGCGGCTGATCTTGACCCACCAACGTTGAACATTGACAGGCTCATTTCATCTAATGAGTAATTCATTATTCCGGGAACCTGGTGTCCCAAAAATGCGCTTGTCCTGGATGGAACATTCGCACTCCTGCGGGTATCTGCCTCCTTCACGGCATCTAACCCCTCCGGGGATGAGGCTGACGCCTCATCGGGAGACCTCGCTGCTCCGTCCAGAGCAGGAGGTCTGTGCTACTGCACAGGCTAACCTGCGTTTCACTCAGAACTGGTCACGGCACCAGTGTAATAAACGATACTTTGTCTCTTTATGATATTGGTAGAGTATCAATTAAAGAACAAAGTCGACACAGTTCGGATCAAGTGTTACAGGTTGCAAATCAGGTTTATTCAGAGAACCTAGACAAGCAGTATCTATGTGTGCGAACTCCCTATAGAGTTCGGAACGGGTCAGTAGGCTAATCAGCCGTATTGATCACAGGGTCTCCTTGCCAGCGTGGCTCAGAGTAACCGACGAGTACCGCCAGATGCTGGGTATATATAGGCAGCCAGCCTGCGCGCGCACACGCAGACCGGAAGCCTATAGCGACCTCTGTCCATACCCCAAGCCCGAGGTAGGTGCTGCCACCTACCGTCGGACTGAAGGGTTCGGACTGAGCTCGCAACACAACATCCAACAGCACTCGTCATATAACATACCCGTATAACCCTAGCCCCTACACATGTTAAAAGTCTGTCTTGGTTCTGTGAAGGAAAATCTTACAACAATTGGATGGGTCAATAAGATTGATACTTAAAATTTCAAAGACCACCTAATATATGATAAAAGTGTAAATGCATCTTGATCATGACCATAATTGAGGAGACAAGTCATTATATATAAAATCAATATTTTATTAATTACCATTGTGATATTACTTATTTACAGGGTGATAAAAATAATCCATGTGATTCGTAATGACTAATGATAAGATACCTTGATACCGAGCCCGTACAGAAGAGAACATATCAGATAAACAATTTCTGGTGTGGAAAAACATGAAACCCATCAACAGGTATTTAAATCACATGAGATGCCAATAGTGTTTGTTAAATACTCTACATATGAAAGACTGGGACTTTGATTAATCAAAAAGATAACAGTTTTAGACTACAAAGTCTCATACACTGGTAACAGTAACTATAACATTAGAAAATACTAATATCTGAGATAAGAAAAATGGAAACTTTCCATTTTGTTGGAAACTTCGCAGGAATAGAAGTGTTATGAATAGAAAAAAATCTTTCGATCTTAGAATGGCTATAAATCTAGTGACACACACATTCAGTATGCCTTCATGCTTACAGACTGATCCCATTAATTCACCTTTTACAACAAGCATTGAGAGGGAAATTGAGGGGGCATGTATATTCATTTTATGACATACTAGTGGCAGTGGATTGGAAGAAGTTAGGTCATATTCAAATATAAACAGTTGTTCAAGTATAATCATGGGAACAGCTTTATAGTAAATAACATTCAAGTTAGAGATGATATCACATCATGGCTGACCTTGAGATACCCCACAGATCACTGGAAACATGTACTGGAGATATACTTGTAAACTGGTGTATAAGAAATATTTGGATTTCTTGAGTCATCAGGGTTGATCTTAGGAGTTATTACAGCTCATAATCAGTGGAAACAAGAAAACATAAATTTTCGTGGAAGGTATGGTCTTATATTAGATGATGATAGATGATCTGTAAACAGGTATCATTGGAATTCTTGAGCCATCTTGAGTAAACCAAGCACATACTCTATGGAATACAAGGAAACATCCATTTTTGTGAAAGACATATCAGACACATACATGTACATATTTTCCTATAATTAGTGACTAAACCGCTATATTTATGCAACATTTGGATTTCTCGTTAGATCAAAAGTAGTACATATTGAGTCGTTATAGGTGCCATTTGTGTGGATGAAATACACAACGAATTCGAAACTTTGTACCGAAAATCTCTTAGAAGGGTCAACGAAAGTGAACAAGTGGCCTTCACTCAATAATTTGATGTATTATTACTAATGATTAATACATACTAATTAAAAATATCTTCAAACTAGAGTAGCTATCTAACAGTATCAATAGGCCTACCCTGGATTTCATACTAAAAATGCTCCATACAAAAAATACAGCCATTATGATAGATAACATTGATGGAAATTACAACAATATTTATGCAATTAAAATATTCTCATATAATGCTTCTCATTTATTTCTGTGTCTATTATTTTGCTATGTATTATTTTTTCACAGGCAAAAAGACAAATACAATTCCGCATGATACAGACTTTTAGAGAGAAAAAATGCAGTCAAGAGAAACAACCCCTGCCACTCTGACACACTAAATGCAAAAAAATCAAATAGTAAACATTGTATAATATTATTATTGGAGCATATGATGCATCAGCATATAACCTGGAAAATTACTGGTCAATGTATGATGTAACATAGATGATATGAGCCTTGAGCATGGAAGCTGTACAATTGTTCAAACTGCTCATGCTTTGTAATGTAAGTGTATCACAGACATGGACTGGAACTTTTAACAATGAACCCAATGGAGTATATGAACCAATACAGTAGGGATACTGCACCACGAGGTAATAGACATTTCAAATACGTTCTCGCAAAGAACTGGCATCTCGCATATTATGACCCGCACCCCCTACTTTGCAATTGTGAATAACCTGCACAAGTTTGTCTTTTTGGTTTGCACATAACCCATGGTTTATACACAGGAATTACATTCATATGAAAGCAGGGAAACACAGCTTATAAAACTCAGCAAAGTGACACCACAATGAAGGATTCTGACCATCTTCCAGTAATAGTGTTGATCATATTCATACATGACAATGTGATGAAATGGACTATGGGAAGTGAAATGATCACATTGGTAGAATATGGGACATGCACATTTGACACATATACTCTTGTGCCCTGTGATTCACCAGCAGCGCTGCTGATCGCGTCTGTTCCCGAAGACGCTAGTGGGGATTTGGTCACCTTGGTAACATGAGTACATTTAGATCTATAATTCCAGTTTTGTCATTGTTTAGAATAACACCAAAGTTGCAGTGGTTCCTGCCCGCTGTACGTGCGCCATACCTCCTGCATCTGGGGCTCGGTTAGAATAGGTGTCAACTCGCTGTTTTCACTCTTCCGACACCTGGAATGGTGAAGAAACCAAAGATAGTCAGCATAATTACAGTGGTAGATTTGTTTGATTGAGCAACCAGGTGGTTCAAAAGATCTGGCATGAATAATTGTGTCATTGTAGATATAGGGTGAAACTGGCCTCCAGTAACTTGCATCTCTAAAAAGAGTGATAAGTAATATATTGAATTTACTTCATGATATTTACTTTTGATCCATTTTATCTAGTATGTATGAAAATTCAGAGTATGTAATGGATCATTAGCATATCACTGTATATGTATGATATCTATGCCATGATACCTCACACATTTTGTGTAACTTGACTACATGAAGTCTCAAATGTTATATTAAAATACTGTAGTTCAATATAAAATTTGTGATATATAATATTATTCAAAATGGCAATTAGATCAAAACAAATAAGTTCCCTGTACCAGAGGTGAATGGAGTCATCTTCTAGGCTGAAGGCCGCACAGGCGGCCCACACGAGCTCTGCCAGCGGTGACCTTCCTGAGACGTTGATGACTTTGCTGGTGTTACAGTGTATCTCTACCTTCACCTCCTCCTGTGACAAATAAAAGGGGGACCCACTACCGTGTTAACTACCAAGGTGACAAATAAAGGTGATCGATACTCAAACCGACTCACTCGATGCCTGGCTGTTAAATCATCACCGTCATCTGACCCGCAGACCCGCTATGTTTCATGACCAGTCCAAAGATTTTCTCAGACATGTAGAACTCCAGTGATGATTTACCAGTAAGCAATGGAGATTGTCAGCTTGATACAACATGTGATGACTATAGGTTGTGTTAGCATGTGTCAGGTTAGAATGTGAATAGTGTTTGGGACTGAGACAAAATAGCCAATCCAAAATTGCACTGTGTGCTGGATTGCACTGTGTGCTGGATTTTCCTATTTTATTATCAAGATTTTATGTTTCTCTCTAAAATTAGGGTTTATGAGAGTAGCAATGCATTTGTTTATGTCATTTTCATTACTTAGAAGATATACCACTGCAGTTTAGACATGTACCTACCAGGATTCAGTTAAATAAGAGATTAAGGGTGTGAACCAAATGCTGTGTATATCACTAACTATGTTATTTGAATGTTTAATAGTGATTCCATTTTTATGTGGTTATGAGATAAATTCCAATGGTGTTCTTACCTTTAAAGATGGTGTTGAAGACTCTACAAAATGGAGAGAAATATGCTGTTACAATAATTCATCCATTTGAATTTAAGTTTAAGGTGGGTAGACCCCATAGTGAAGAAAGTAATTAGATTTCGTCAGGATTTTCGCCATGAGGCCCATATTAAAAATATGTCTCAAATGGTGTAAAGAATATAGGGGGGTCCCGAGCTACTTTCTGAGATATCTGGCTTTGAGTTTGGAGTGATCTGTAATAGGATTATATGGTGATAGTACATAATGTGCATGGAATAGCATCTTAAAGTAATTAACTTTCCCTATAGTTCTCTCAGGATATAGTCTATAATCTTTTACACCTAGAAACAATATTTTGAACGAATGGTCCCCTGCAAATTTTAAAGGTCTTTGGTGTTTGAAATAAAAATGATATAAATGGAACACACAGTCTTGATGTGGTACAGGTATAGCTTTCATCATGCCTGCTACCAGAGCCCCAGTAGAGTAGGGGTAAAGCGTGAGAGTCACATGCAGGAGACCCTGGGTTCAAGCCCCGGTCAGGTCTTGCAGGGTAATTTTGACAACACATAAAAATATATATCTAATATACAAAAATATGACCAAAGGCACCCCCTGGTGTGTTCAGGACAACCACATGTGCATATGCGCAATGACCTGCGCAGTTGACGTGTTCACAATAGGGTCTAGCCACCTTAAACCCGCAGGTCTCGGTACCCCTCCAGCGACAGTCAGAGTGGAGTCGGGACAGGTACTCAGCGCTATATATAGGGGCACTGGGCCTTTAAGAATGTGATTTCTAAGACTTACATTAGACATGTAGAGGACTGAACTACATTGGAATAACATGTAACATCTCATAGACTTTTCAGTGAAAATGGTAAAACTACACAAAAAAATTTAAGCATGCAATGACAAGAAAATACAAATTTAAAATTCACAATAAAATTAGTAAACAAAAATTTAGAAAAATGCTACCAATCTGTCCGAGGTACAAATCCAAAACAATTTACCTGTTGGGAGTTGAGGCAATGGTTTTCGGTCCAACTTGGGGGGAGGCCTGGTTGGTGGTGGTGGTAACCGAGCGGACACAAGCTGTTCTCCTACGCGGATGACCCCCTCTGACCCTCTCCTTCCTCCAGCCCCTCCGGGTGGTAATAGGAGATGTTGCCCATGCTGGATCACTCCCTCCGAGCCCCGCCGAGCCCCGGGTATTAAGCGAAGCTGATCCCCCAGCCGAATAATTCCCTCAGACACCCTCCGCTGCCCATTTCCTCGGGGTGGTAAGAGCGGTGCTGCTCGTGGTGGAACCTTGAGCAATGAGTCATCTTTGGACCCGCTATCTGTGCCTTTCTTGTTCCCGAGCTGCAGACGTTTGAGTTTAGGGGAGAGGTCCCGGGATGCAGCGGTGAGCTGTGCTTTACTAGGAGGTGTAGGGGATGGGCCCCGCTCCGGTGCACGGATGGGCGGTCGGAGATACGAGCGGTGCCTGGGTGGGGAGCTGGATGGTGAAATTGTTGGTGATTGGTTTCTCATTTCCTCCATCTGAAATGTGATGATAACTTGAGCTACAGGGCAATTATTTAAGATTACTTCCAGTACTTGTCTCATTGTGGTCGTATGGCTTTAATGTTGTAATATATGTGATGAGACTGATAGGGAAACATGAAAAAGATAGTAGAAAAAAGAAAGGGATGGAAAATCAAGATCAAAATCAAGAGCAAATTTCAGGTTAGCCTATCAAATCATTTCTGTAATAAAATCATTACCTTTCGGGGACCAACGAACCCTGCAAATTCATCCGCCTGGTCAACTGCTGATATGACCTGCAAGTAAGAACTTAAATTAGACTGTGGAAAGGAAAGGATACAAACGATTTCACTCCTGTGTCTGTATACCATATATTTAGAAACCTCTCCCCCTTTGGATTAGATACCTATATGTTCTTAGCATAGAGTATCATTTATAGAATTTGCATTTATAATTAGAGTAATATGACATTTCTAGCCTTGTTGCAGGAGTCCCAGGGATGAAAGTGATGTATCTCAAGAAAACTTGAAATGTTCAAATTGAGGCCCCTAAATAAAGATCATCTATAGTCAAGTACAAGTCTTTGTGGCATAAAAGAAAACTTGAAATTAGAGAAAAACTTGTAAACTTTCATCCCTGCAGGACTCTGTGATAACAGTTCCTTGAGGAGGTCACAATTTGAAACCTTCCCAGCTAACAGAAAAACGTTAATTTACGTCAAAATAACGTTTTAAAACTTATTATAACGTAATGCCATGGTAAGGAGCCTTAGGGAAACGTTATATTTTGATTTTGATTTTATTTTATTTGTTAAACTGGTACAGACAGCATCTTGGGTAAAGAAACGCTGGTTTCCGTCGTTCACCAGTTGGGCTGAATAGGTACATAATGCCCAGTGGTTAACATTGCAACATCAAATGCGTAAAACATGCTACAACTGGTCTTCGAGGATTGTACCTATACAGGGCTTCTTGGAATAACAACTAATACTACACAGATTATAGCGTTATACAACGTTGTAAAATGTTGTATAACGTTTTTTGTTTACTGGGTTACCACTATAAACATGTGCTGCAAGGAATCGTGTGTCTCCAGGAAGGTTATAAAAAAGTACTTCTTGAAATGGTGTTCATGACTTACCTTGGCCTTCCCGAGGTAGTCCTTTTGTCCCAGGTTGGCCACTTTACCCTTGGGTGGGCGGTAAATGGCCTCGTGTGGAACCAGGATCAGCACCGGGATCTTACCACTCTGTAAAGCAAGGGTTTTAAATTAGCTTAATTTGTTGGACCTTGAATCTGCTAACGTTTTTTTTCTTCACCGTATTGGGTTCTCAACTGAGGTAAATTTTGGTTCATGTGATATGTGGATGCATGGGTATTATTTTCTCTCCTGTTTTATCAGAATTTATAAACCAAAATGGAAAAGGGGGTACATATCATTACATTCAGCGTACATGGTAAAAATGTAATACAACGTTCCAAATTTAGAAATAGCATTCCCAGAAATTCTAAAACCGTCATGTTTGATCACCACCCTATCCTAAAACCAGACCACATATACCATGAGGCGTTCTTATAAATGGCTTAAATCTTTCTTTTTTTTTAAATTGAGATAAAAGATTAAACACTTCCCTATGGCAAGGGTAACCCCCAGAACTATGAACTCATACTAGTCCCGTGCCAACATAGTTGCCATACATCCCACGAGAGAGGTACATTCCTCTATGACCCCGAGAGGTCTTGCAGTTGGTAATTTCCCAGGTAACCCAAGATGTGATGTGAAAATATATACTGAAGAATAATTCCGCTATAATAACAGGATTCCTAGAGCCTAATGATCATGCGATCATTAGGCCACACACAAAGAAAGTTTTCTAGGGATAACTATTACCATTTACATACTCTCAGACAACTTCCCCAAGACTTTCTGTACCTATACTGGGGGTTGATATTGAAACGTAACTCACAGCATATTCAAAATGGTCACTAAAAATATGTTGGGCAAATCATTTTGTTCTAAATGAAGACCACAGAGGAAAGGGAGAAAAGAAATGGCATCCTTACCTTGAGGTCCTGTAGGGACTCCCCTATAGCTTTGTGGCGTAGCTCCACTTTAGATTTCAGCGCCTTCTGTAGATGCTGCTCGGCGCCTGCCCGGTTACCAAGCATGGCTTCTGCTATACCACAGTTGTGTTGTGCCTAATGTGAGGAAAAAAAGCAAGAAAATTGGATATGTACTTTCCACACACATACTCCCTGCTTCATATGCTGATGATACTTACTAGGATAATGACAACACATCTCAGAACACCCGTATTGTGCAGGGGATCGTTGGGTAATCTGGGCATGAGTGTGTTTGGGGGCTTTACGGTATACTCCATACACCAGGGAACACCCTTGGCTATATAACATACAGGGCATTTCGGACACAGAATTGGCTAGATTCTGATGAGGCACATATATTTTCAATATACATTCAAAATAGACAGCCATGTATTTTACTAATTGAACAGGACAATACTTATTTGTGAGGTTACACTAAAAACTGCAATGGCGCCCATTTAGGGCCTTTGCTTTTTTTAAAGGGACAAAAGCTAGTCAGTGCTGACCTATGCTATACTGCAGTGAGTGAACACTCTTAGTATCCTTTTGCTCTTTGCTATTATTACCAGTACTGGAGAAGTGGCTCACCTCACACATGTAGAGTTTGTACTTGAGCCCCAGCTGGCTGTAGTCGATGACCGCCTGGCCGCGAAGCCGCTTCTGGCATTCCTCAAAATCTGTTAACGCATCTCGTAGTCTGAAGAGAAAGTTATCAAGGTCATCAAATTGCTTATTACAGTGTGAATACTGTATCGTCTCGATTAATAGAGCGCCAGTCTTGTAAATGTGTAAGCACCGGGATATTTAGGGTTCTCCAAACTTTTCTTAAAGTTGGTATGTCTGTTGGTGTGGTTAATCTGGATATTTATTAAAACAGCCATGTCTAAACCAAGTGTGTATATTGTTTTCTTGGGTCTGGGTCTATATTACACACAAGCAACTGCACCAAGTACTTCTTTTCTTAAAAGGTGTCTTTTCTTAATTTAAAGACATCTTTACACCTCTGTGGTAGGAAAAGGACAGCAGGCAGGACAGCAGGCAGGACAGCAGGCAGTAGTGAATATCAGTTTTCCCTACAACTACCAGGGGGCAGCACTGAGTCAGTAGCCAACCATGAACCCTTCTGTACTGACTGCTCTGCTTGTACATGGTGCACATTCTCCCTCTCACAGGTACCAATCACAAGAATCACTAAAGTGGGATATCTCTGCCACAGGCCTTGTGTGGCACAGAAGCAGTTCAGCAGTCACACTTGCTGACCCCTGATAGGAATGGCCAAGGAATGACTGATTTAAATTTGAAATATTGAAGTGAAGGTCCCTTAATATAATATGGCTGGTTTCTTTCTACTTTCTTTAAACACAATATTCAAATAAAGAACTGATCAATAACGATGTATATTTTTAAGAAACCTTCGTATTTGGGGACCCTGTTTTTGACTGTAGTAGCTTAGTATATTTACCATGAGACTGAGAGTGTTACGCACCTGTTTGCCTTGGCCAGTACACAGCCACGCTGGAAGTAAGCTATGGCCATGTGTTCATCCTTACTGATGGCTGACGTGAACGTCTGCAAGAAACAAGAAATAACAGTATTTTGAATCATCAAATACATCAAATCGTTTGACTCACCATGGCATATACCTTATATTATTATTGTTTCTTTAAAATCAAGAAGAAGCCTAATGGTCTCCCACAATTCTTTAATGTTGAGGAAAATGGTTTGCCCTTCAATTTACAAAAAGAAATCCCCATTATTTGGTAATCTATTAACTATGGCAATACGTCTTGCATTAAACTATGAAATATAGTCTAAAGACATGCACTTTATTCTTATAACCTTTATAATTGAGATAACCTTTATAATTGAGATGACTCATACAACTTCTGCATCAACATTTGCCATGGAGTTGGACCTATATCATATGACTGATCATTCCCCTGGGTTATATCCAAATAGTACAGAAACCACTACAACCATTATTACCTTCGACGATATAACATGGCGCCATGCTACCATCTTCAAATTAACCCACGGTGGACCCCTGAGTCAAAGGATTCGCACCTTGGGTATATTGCATACCCGAGGGTTAAATCAGATAGACTACACCTGGTCAGGCTTCTCCCACATACCCACTGTCCACTGGTCATTGACTCGGTGTATAACACCTCGTCTTGACCCTGTGGGGCAGTGGGTATATGGAAGAACCGTGTCCAGGTATAGTCTATTATTGTGAGTCTATCTAACACATACCCGCCTGACTATTGTGGATAACAGAGTAGACCAAGAGTAGAGCTGCCATCTGGTGGAGGATTAGAGAACCAAAATGGCCATATGACCATACGGCCACCCGGTGGAGAAAGTCAGAACTAGCAAAAGCCTCATCACCAGATTGGTGCTCAGAGCAACTCAAGGGAAGTCCCTACGCCCACACAACATAGTCCCTTTCCCAAAGGTACCATATTTTTGGGGTATTATTTGATGTTTGAGTATAAAGGTTTATTGATTGTTTTGCAACCATGTATAAGGACTTGATTAATAGTTGAGATGTGACGTTTAATGCCTTAAGTTAATGGTTCATTGAACAAAGGGAACTACTTGCATATCACTACACCTAGCAGCCATGTGGAGTGAGCCACAGCAAGGACCAAGTAATGTGAAATAATCTGAAAGAATCACCCTGCCAAGACCTGTATAAAGGTGCAGCAAGGTAAGAAACTAAGAGATGAAACATTTAAGATTCATGTTATGGCATTTTTGATGTATGATTGTCAGTGTTTTAGTGTATATGAGCACTCTGAAAATGTGCCAATCCAAGCCTCCCACACTGAAGGATATCAGTATAGAACAAAGGGTTTGGCCTTTCAGGCTATGTAAAATACTCAATACTACTGGTGTTTTGTGTATTAGAAGTTATTGCATGTGTATTATGAAAATACTCAGAGTGTATAGTTCAAGAGTTTGCCACCAGGTGATGGTGTTGATTCAAATAGTGAGTTTTGCTAGTGAGTGCAGATATACAATACATGTATACCACCTCTGCTATGATAAACATATAGTCCAAGATTAAGAATGCCATTATTTACTGGTATTTGTCACTCAAGTAATTATGGTATGATTTTGTGTATGATCACAATTTATTGGTAATTTTGCTATGAATATTGAGCAATATTTTGCCTATTTTGGTGACTCAAAAATTGGTATTTTCAAGATGGTTATTTGCCTATATTTGGGAAATATTTCTATATTTCTATGACAGAAAATTGGTATTTTCAAGATGGTTATTTGCCTATATTTGGAGATATCTCTATATTTCTATGACAGAAAATTGGTATTTTAAGCTGGTTATTTGAGAGAATGTTTGTTATATTCTATGGAAAATTGTGACTGATGTGTACTCAGAGATTTATCATTTCTCTTTACAGTTTTCACGGTGTTTACAATAAACATCAGTTATCAACCAAAGACTATGTTTGCCCTTCTTTATATACTGGTCAAGGCCTACAGTGAAAACTTGAACCTTGAGACCGAAGAGGCACTTAGTCGGTTGGCACCGAGCGAGAAGTCCCGCCCAGCTGACGGACGAGTAACAGACGATGCCTGCCGATAGATGCCGCGCACGCACGGACCCGGTCGCAGTCGGACGATGATGTCTCCACGCTAGGCGACCAGACGAGTGATGCGCTACGAGTGACACGCGGAACCCAATGAGGCAAGACCAAAGGAAGCAGTAACAGGAAGAAATCCTTAGCAAGAACTCCAAGAAACTAAGAAAGTCAGGTTTGATAAAGACTGGGTAAGACGACAGCAAAGGCTGATAGCAAGGTGTTAATGTTGATTATAGAACATCCAAATAAGTGGATGGTATGGTCACAATGACTATAGAAAATCATACAGAGACACTTTGACCCTACCTTGATTATTCCTGCATAAAGAAACCTTGCTTTGGGTTATGACTCAAAACACAGCACATAAGAGAACTGTGTTGAGTCCAACTTGAATTGCTTAAGTACAAAAAGATGGTATTGCCTTTTTGAAGAATTGGTGTTTCGCATTGAATGTCATAAGATCAAAGAAATTGGGTTATTCATACCAAAGGTTACAAGAACTTGAGTACACGTATTTGAACCACAGGTTATATGGTTAAAGGTTAAGAAGTACCTTAAGAGTACTTATGTCACTACGGTTGTTTAACATTTAGCAACTTACAGATAAGTTTTAATTTGTACTACCCTTTGGGTGGGGACTGTTGTTGTGTGGTGCCTAGAGAGTTTACCCCCCCCCCTGACCGCGTGCGTGCGAATATACGTCGATATTTCGACATTTGACGCGACTTCAAATTAAGAATGGCTGACAACAAGGACAAAGAACCTGAAGAACAGGTCCCTCCGCAGCAGGAGATAGACCGACTTACACATCAAGGTAAGCTGGATTCCGAACGGGACTCCCAAGCTGGAGGTAAGTCAGACCATATAGAAGGGGCTGAAGGTGAGGCACCTAAAACAGGAGGTAAGTCAGAGCACGCCGAGGAACGTCAAGATAGCGTTTCCGGAAAGGGTCAACGAGACCGCAAGCTCACAGAAAAGGCCCGACATATGAAGATGGAGGAATTCTCTAAAGCGTTCTTTAAAGAAGTGAAGAGATACACCTCCCAGATTACTGCTGCAGATACCATCCTCAAGGGGTACTGCTCAGAAGCACTCCTTCAAGAAACTAGGACCACCCTTGCTGAGGGGTATGGTGAAATAGAGTCGCTATATAACAAGATAAAGGAGCTTGGACCGGCACCGGATCAGAAAATCCGGACAGCCATCGATCGTCTGAAATCAGATAAGGACCTGCTGACAGCAGCAATAGACCTCAGACGGCAAAATGGGGATAAAGAGTCGATCCATACAAGGTTGTCCCATCGCTCATCGCACCGTACATCGCACCGCTCATCCCATCGATCCTCGCATCAGTCGGGACAGTCTGCGACTTCATCTAAGCGCATAGAGGCGGAGGCGAATGCGGCAGCACGCAGGATTGAGTTGGAACAGCAGAAAAAAGAAGCTGAAGAAGAAGAAGAACTTCAGAAAATCGAATTAGAGTTAGCCAAGAAGAAGAGACAGCTGGAGCAACGCAGAATTGAGAAGCTCCTACTGATCGAGGAAGCTAAGGTAAAGGTATACAACGAAGAAGAAGACCGGCAGAGCAGACTCTCTGGCCTCTTCTCGCCAAGAGCTGTTAAACATGAAAGTAAAGAAAATGCAGCACAAGAGTCATCTTCGCAGACCTCACGCCCTGCGAGTGACATAGCTGTGTTAGCTGAGGCCTTTGCTGCCTCGGTAAGTTTGAGTCGGCTTCCTGCACCAGAGCCTACCATCTTTGACGGAGATCCCCTGAAGTACCACGATTGGACTATCGCCTTCAAGTCCCTGGTAGAAGACAAGGGAGTTCCTGAGAATGATAGAATCCACTACTTGAAGAGGTACGTGAGTGGGCCAGCAAAAGAAGCCATAAGTGGCTATTTCCTGCTGAAGAGTGGGTCAGCCTATGAAGAAGCGAGAGCCCTCCTCGCTGAAAGGTACGGTGATCCCTTCACTGTCACAGAAGCGTTCCGTGACAAGCTGGAGGCATGGCCGAAGATTCAGGGTAAAGATGGCCCTGCCTTAAGACGGTTGTCAGATTTCCTAAACCAGTGTCGCGCTGCAATGCTGGAAATGAATGGACTTCAAATTTTGAATGACAATCGCGAACAGAGAAAAATACTACAGAGGCTCCCAGAGTGGGTCGTAAGCAGATGGAGTAGACTGGTTGCACAGATTAAGAAAAGGGATGGCACCTACCCATCCTTTTCCCAGTTTGCAGACTTCATCAAAGAGGAGGCGACCATCGCCTGTGATCCGGTTACATCTCTGGGGTTTCCGAGAGACACTGACGGATCCAAAGCTAAGCCAAAGGGTGGCACCAACAAGAAATGGAAAGAGGATAGTCCATCAGCTCGGACTTTGGCTTCCGAGAAACAAGAAGAGAATCAAGGCAAAAGAGACTCATGTCTCAATTGTCAAAGGAGTAACCACGTCCTAGCAGATTGCAGGGCATTTGCTGCTAAAACCCTTGATGAGAGGCTTGAGTTCATCAAGACTAAGGGCATTTGTTATGGCTGTTTGGAACAGGGTCACATGTCCAAGGCATGCAAACAGCGTAACACGTGTAAGGTGTGTCAGAAACGCCATCCTACATGTCTACACAATGATAAGCCTCCGGAAAGGGAAAGGAAAGAACCAGAGAAAGTGGTATCGGATAAAGACAAGAAAGATGCAGACCAAGACACCAAAGCGGTCTGCAACAAGATCAAGGCAAGTATAAGGGACAAGACGTCTATGATCGTACCAGTGTGGGTGTCGGTGAAAGAAAATCCGCAGAAGGAGCAGCTTGTGTATGCCCTTTTGGACACACAATCCGACACCACGTTCATACTCGACGAAACGCTAGATGCTCTGGAAGCCCCTTCAACGGCCGCAAGACTACGTCTTTCTACTATCTCCTCACGCAGTGACACGATATGTTGCAGGAGGGTAGAGGGCCTACAGGTGAGAGGTTATCAATCAGATGAGGTTATTAACCTCCCAACTACCTACTCCAGGGACTTTATTCCCACTGATAGATCACACATACCAATTCCGGCCACGGCTAGGAAGTGGCCCCACCTAAGAAGGATAGCACACTTGATGGTCCCACACCAAGAGTGTGAGGTTGGGTTGCTATTAGGGTATAACTGCCCTCTAGCTTTAGCTCCAAGAAACTACATCACTGGAGAAGGAAACGAGCCATTTGCCCTTCAGACCCCGCTAGGGTGGAGCGTCGTTGGGTGCACCAGCATACTAGAAGAAGGTGATGCCATAGGTGTGGCTCACCGTGTGCTGGTGAAGAAAGTGGAGGATCGTTTCCAACCACTCTGTGATAAATTGAACCGTGAAGAGGTAAGGTTTGTTGCTAAAACAACTGTTAAGGAAGTACTACAGCCCTCAGAAATCATAAGGATACTAGAGGCTGACTTTGTAGAAGGAACAAAGGAGGACAAGGCACTGTCTCAAGACGACCTGTTGTTCTTGAGTAGAATGGAAAGCAGTATCCATCATCAAGCGGATGGCCATTTTAATATGGCGCTTCCATTCAAATCTAGGCCAAAGCTACCTAACAATAGAAGTGCAGCTGCACGCCGATTCGAGCAGCTGCAACGTCGATTCAAGTCAGATAACAAATATCATAAAGATTATGAAAGGTTTATGACTGAGATCATTGAACGGGGTGAGGCAGAGAAGATCCCAGTTACAGAGTTGGACGACACTCCTTCCTGGTATATCCCTCATCATGGCGTCTATCACCCCAAGAAACCAGACAAGATCAGGGTTGTCTTTGACTGTAGCGCAAAGTACCAAGGGACATCCCTAAATGATCATCTGCTCCAGGGCCCAGACCTGACCAACAGCTTAGTTGGAGTCCTGGTCAGATTTAGACAAGGACCCGTCGCGTTTATGTGCGATGTCGAGAGAATGTTTCACCAGTTCCGGGTGAAAGAAGAGGACAGGAACTATCTCCGGTTCATCTGGACTGACGGAGATTACCGGATGAATGTCCATCTGTTTGGGGCTGCATCCTCACCAGGATGCGCCAACTACGGCCTTAAACAAATCGCGAAAGAGTATGAAGGTGACAGCAAAGAGGCTGCCAACTTCATCAAAGGAAACTTCTATGTTGACGATGGACTGATGAGTGTGAGAACTGTAGACGATGCAAGAAGACTCATCAGAGATACCAAGAAGATGTGCGCTAAGGGGAATCTTAGGCTTCACAAGTTCATCTCTAACAGCCGAGAGGTGATAGAGTCTATTCCCTGCACAGACAGAGCAAAGGACCTCGAGAATCTAGATCTCTCCTTTGACCCACTGCCAATAGAAAGAGCACTTGGTATTCAGTGGTGTACTGCATCAGACACATTTCAGTTCTGCTTGGCACTGAAGGATCAGCCATCAACCCGACGTGGAATTCTATCCACAATCGCTTCTGTTTACGACCCCCTTGGTTTCCTTGCACCCTTTGTGCTGGGGGGAAAACAGATACTTCAAGAAATGTGCAAAGAAAGCACAGGATGGGATGACCCACTCCCTGAAAATCTGAGAGAAAGTTGGGAAAGCTGGAAAGATGACCTCCAAGAGCTACCCAATGTTAAGATACAAAGATGCTACCAATCTGAGAAACTTGGACAAATCAAGAGGACCGAGTTACACCATTTCTCGGATGCAAGTACCGTTGGTTACGGCCAGTGCACTTATTTGCGCCTTCTTGACACTGAGGACAAGGTCCATTGTGCACTGGTCATGGGAAAGGCCCGGGTAACCCCTCTGCGAGCGGTCACAATCCCGAGGTTAGAGCTGCAGGCAGCGGTCATGTCAAGCAAGATAAGCCGTCTGCTGCAAAGTGAACTAGATTACCAGGATGTCCACGAGTACTTCTGGACCGATTCTAAAGTAGTACTGGGCTACATCCAGAACGAGACCAGACGTTTCCACATCTACGTGGCGAACAGAGTCCAGAAGATCCGAGAACAATCCCAAGGAGACCAGTGGCGCTACGTAGCCACAGAAGAGAACCCTGCTGACCATGCATCACGGGGCCTGAGCGTAGCGGAACTGATTGCTTCCAACTGGTTTTCTGGGCCATCATTCCTGTGGGAAAAGAGCCTGCCAACTGCAGAAGTAGAACCTGTCATTCTCCCAGATGACCCTGAAGTAAAGTGCCTCACTGCGAGAGCCAAAGAAGAGTCACTGCTCAACCGGTTGGAACACTTCTCTGACTGGTCAAGAGCCGTAACAGGAGTGGCAACACTTCAGAACTATCTGGAAAGAAGGAGATCAAACGACAGCGACATTAGACAGACAAATATCGAAAGAAGACAAAGGGCAGAAAGGACAATAGTGAAGCTTGCACAGGAGCAAGCCTTCCCCGATGAAATCAAGATGCTTAGGAGTGGGACTGACATGGGAAGCCTGAAGAAAGATAGTCCACTTCTCAGATTGGACCCCTTCCTCGATGATGAAGGGACTCTGAGAGTTGGTGGAAGGCTTTCCAAATCATGCTCCCTTAACTACAACGTGAAACATCCGGTAGTACTCCCTAAGACAGGTCACGTGACTGACCTCATAGTAAAACACTTTCATGAGAAAGTGGCTCACCAGGGTAAGGGCATGACCATGAATGAGATTCGTTCAAGTGGACTTTGGGTTGTGGGACTAGGTCCTGCAGTAGCAGCCCACATCCATAGATGTGTTCAGTGCCGAAAGATGCGCGGCCAAACACAAACCCAGAAGATGGCCGACCTCCCAAAAGAAAGACTGGAGCCCTCGCCACCATTCACATACTGTGGGTTTGACTGTTTTGGGCCCTTCATAGTCAAGGAAGGAAGAAAAGAGATGAAGAAGTATGGACTGCTCTTTACATGCATGGCATCTCGGGCAGTCCATGTTGAAATGTTAGATGACATGTCAACAGATGCCTTCATTAATGGACTGAGGTGCTTCATCGCACTTCGTGGTAAGGTTAGGCAATTGCGTTCGGACTGCGGAAGTAACTTCATAGGAGCAGAAAACGAACTGAGGAAGGCCTACAATGAGCTAAAGAATGAGACAGTAAGATCCTTTCTGGTAGACAATGGCTGCGACTTCGTTACGAATGTCCCCAGTGCCAGTCATATGGGCGGAGTTTGGGAGCGCCAAATTCGTACTATAAGAAGCGTTCTCACAGGAATACTCTCCCAGCACAATGGAAGACTAGACAGCTCTTGTCTTCGCACGTTCTTCTACGAGGCCATGGCCATTGTAAATAGCAGGCCACTCACAGTAGAGAACATGGATGATCCATGTGGACCAAGTCCTTTGACACCCAATCATCTGCTAACGATGAAGACAGGTGTCACAGTACCCCCACCTGGGACCTTCCAGACCGAAGACGTCTATGCTAGAAGAAGATGGAGACGTGTCCAATATCTGGCCAACCAGTTTTGGTCCAGATGGAAAAAGGAGTACCTGGCAAACTTACAAGTTCGCCAGAAGTGGAACAAGAAATTAAGGAATCTCCAGACGGGAGATATTGTACTCCTCAAGGATGAAGACATGGTGCGAAGCCATTGGAAAATGGCCCGCATCATTGAGACCATGCCTAGCGATGACAAATTGGTTCGCAAGGTTAAGATACTCCTTGGAGACACAACTCTCTCCAAGGAGGGAAAAAGAACGAGAAAAGCCACATATCTCGAGAGACCCATCCACAAACTGACGCTTCTGATTGAGAACTCTGAGGCTCCACGGGTGGGAGAAGATGAAACGAACAATTGAAAGAAATCACAAGAGGTGATTTGGGTGGGAGTGTGGATAACAGAGTAGACCAAGAGTAGAGCTGCCATCTGGTGGAGGATTAGAGAACCAAAATGGCCATATGACCATACGGCCACCCGGTGGAGAAAGTCAGAACTAGCAAAAGCCTCATCACCAGATTGGTGCTCAGAGCAACTCAAGGGAAGTCCCTACGCCCACACAACATAGTCCCTTTCCCAAAGGTACCATATTTTTGGGGTATTATTTGATGTTTGAGTATAAAGGTTTATTGATTGTTTTGCAACCATGTATAAGGACTTGATTAATAGTTGAGATGTGACGTTTAATGCCTTAAGTTAATGGTTCATTGAACAAAGGGAACTACTTGCATATCACTACACCTAGCAGCCATGTGGAGTGAGCCACAGCAAGGACCAAGTAATGTGAAATAATCTGAAAGAATCACCCTGCCAAGACCTGTATAAAGGTGCAGCAAGGTAAGAAACTAAGAGATGAAACATTTAAGATTCATGTTATGGCATTTTTGATGTATGATTGTCAGTGTTTTAGTGTATATGAGCACTCTGAAAATGTGCCAATCCAAGCCTCCCACACTGAAGGATATCAGTATAGAACAAAGGGTTTGGCCTTTCAGGCTATGTAAAATACTCAATACTACTGGTGTTTTGTGTATTAGAAGTTATTGCATGTGTATTATGAAAATACTCAGAGTGTATAGTTCAAGAGTTTGCCACCAGGTGATGGTGTTGATTCAAATAGTGAGTTTTGCTAGTGAGTGCAGATATACAATACATGTATACCACCTCTGCTATGATAAACATATAGTCCAAGATTAAGAATGCCATTATTTACTGGTATTTGTCACTCAAGTAATTATGGTATGATTTTGTGTATGATCACAATTTATTGGTAATTTTGCTATGAATATTGAGCAATATTTTGCCTATTTTGGTGACTCAAAAATTGGTATTTTCAAGATGGTTATTTGCCTATATTTGGGAAATATTTCTATATTTCTATGACAGAAAATTGGTATTTTCAAGATGGTTATTTGCCTATATTTGGAGATATCTCTATATTTCTATGACAGAAAATTGGTATTTTAAGCTGGTTATTTGAGAGAATGTTTGTTATATTCTATGGAAAATTGTGACTGATGTGTACTCAGAGATTTATCATTTCTCTTTACAGTTTTCACGGTGTTTACAATAAACATCAGTTATCAACCAAAGACTATGTTTGCCCTTCTTTATATACTGGTCAAGGCCTACAACTATGGCTACGTAAATGCCCACCATTTTGGCAGGAATTCCCATCTATTTCAGATTGCACTAATCTCAGAGCTAAGCGGCAGTAAGTCGACGTATCTAACAGCTGTAAAACAGCTGTAGAATTCACCTAGATTGAAGGTCTATAGTGGGGAAAACCACAGTGTTATTTTGAATGAGATACTCACTGTCAGGTGTAATGCTTGCAACCACAGTTTCCTTAGTGTGTTTCCATCAGTTTAGCCTACATAATCCAGCTGTAATAAATGAGAAGAAGTATAATCCAGGCTTCATTGAAAGTTCCCTCCAGAGTTTGTTTCCTTTGGTAGCCATTTGCATTTTTTAAGCTGCCCTCTTGTGGCAAATACTCACACCAGCACAAGCAAAAAAGTCAGAAGTAATCAGCTAATCCTGTAGTTAAGAGTCACCTGTAGCTGATTGCTGGTGACATTTTTGCTTATGATGGTGTGAGTATTTGCCACAAGAGGGCAGCTTCAAAAATGCAAATGGCTACCAAAGGAAACAAACTCCGGAGAGAACTTTGAATAAAGCCTGGATTATAGTTCTTCTCATGTATTACTACTGGATTATATATTCTAAACTGAAGGAAACACACTAAGGAAACTGTGGCTGCAAGCATTAAACCTGACAGTGAGTACATCTATCAAAAACAGCTACTCATCCAGTCTGGCAGAGTAAGATGGTTAGGCCAAAAGGCACATGATTTCTGGCGCAGTATGCGCCAGATGTGTCGGACTAAGCGGCAGCCACTTGCGGTAAATAACCCTTTAAGGGCCGCATATAATTATTGCTTTAGTGCATGGTTATGCCCTTCGGGGTCATGATGTATCAACCCCATAGGGTCGGCACGATGCTTGGATGCGCCAACCCTGCATCCATGCATTATAACGATACATGTGTATTAAGGGGGATAATATAATTTGCGGTCTTTATCAAAAAGGTATGATATGGATTCAAAGTGGCCCACCCTTTGTGGGGCATTACCGCTGGCCTATTTCTTAGACAGGTGAATCCTAGATCTAGACCACCAGCTTTAACAAAAAACAGTTATGAAAGAATTGTAAAACTGCAGTTGGTGATGTAAAACCTCATGAGTTGTATAACCTTCAACGTGTGAAAGAAGAGACACTCGCTCCCATAATATTATTGGCAGCTTGACAAGCACCTTCGTGACATCTAGTTACAGCATCTCTTTTATACTTTTACTCAGGTCTCCAAAGGTCCCATTCCCACAGACCAAAGGTTAGCATGTTAATGCTACAGCTGGGCCTTGTTTTAATATGTTTGGCCCCATTTTAACTAGGTGGTGGAACTAGTGACTCCTCCTCTACACTAACAGATGTGCACCCATAGAACCACTTCTCCTTTATGTGTAAAGTATATACTCTGTTTTGGGTAGGGATTAATGCACTCAGATTGGCATACACCTTCACAATGCAGACCCCCCCCCCCCCCCAACGTCCTCAGAAGAGTTTATCTGAGTCCTACATAGACGTATGTACTCTAGATAATGGGATTTCTGAATTAGAAAATGATATTTTAATTGCCCTTATTATGAAGTCAATTTATGCATTATGCAGCCCACGAATTCAAAATATCACATTCTAAAGCCTCGATGGGATGTTTGTTCGCCCTCAGTAGGATCTAGAGTTCTTAATTATCAATAGGGTCTATCCTATATATAGCCTGAACTCGTCCATACCCATATCCTTAAAAAAATATTGGGATCGCGACTACAAAAGTGCCCTAAGACCTGACGACATTTACCAGCTACACTTAATTATGCATCAAATTCCCCTCCCTTGCTCCCATTGGTTACAAATAGTTCAAATACAGAGATGTATTGCATGATGTTTGTACACCTGCAATGTTTTAGTCATTGGCTATGCACACACAGCAAATAAGGTGAAACTCTGCCAATCTCTACAGGACATATTGTCCATAGCTGATAGTTGATATCCAGTTAGACAAGGTTTATTGGTTTGTTTACCTGTGGTCAGATAGTATGCATACACTGATAAGGGTGCTGTAACCATGTAGAACGAGATAACAGGAGTGTGCCATAGAACATAATATTACCCATATACAGCGACCAGTCACTTTGGAGGTGTCGCAATCTAATATGAATACACACTTTGGTGTCTGAGGCGATGTAGCCACTTTAAGTTCCCTAACTGTGAGAAAACCATACGGCTTTACATGGCCAACAACTATCATGAGAAAGCACTTGAGATAAAATCTTAATTATCTGGGCTAAAAATGCATCTTTCATCTGTTGGGCCCATATAATTTAATAAATCTGATTACTGTCCATCTGTATAATATACTATTATAACAGACCATCAAAAGGTTTCAAAAGCATCAACTTTCTTTAATACTTTGATCTTGCATTTCCACAACTCATGTATACTCTTTCAGCGGGCTGATGACGACCCCAGTGCACTAACCTCTTATACCTCTACCCCAGACGCAGTATACTAGACACATATACATGAGAAGTTGCTGAGGCATGAATGTAGACTTATCAGTTCCACCATGTAATGACATGCACATGATGCATCTATGTATAATGGGGTCTGATGCTGGCACCACGTGGATCTATGTTCGTGAGACCACCATGTCTAGTACCGTTGTATTTTTATTGGCCCTCATTAGGATTTTTTTAAAGTTCTTCCCCAACCAGCTGTGGTAAAGCATTATATGTTACAGAGTTACATTAGATTGTATCAATGTAATATTCTAAGTGGCCTGTGACAGAATAGACCTGCATGTTATTATGCTATAGTTATATATCCTTCCATTTTGTCATGTTTAGATTAAAGGGAAAGGACATTTGTATTTCCATTATTGCTCTGCTCGTGCCATATATCCATTGCCATTGAGATGATAGAGAGGTCCTGGTAGAGGCCACCAAGCTGCTCTTGTGACCATAACTCACCCTGGGTGGGGGTCATGAACTATAGTGTAGACTATGCATGTATCCTTAGGGTACACATCCTGACAGCTGAGTGTCTATAGGTCTAGATTAGCATACAGCACAAGCATGGGCAGAGCCCCACATGTCTGCCACAAATGGGCCCCTAGTATAAACGCTCAAGCTTTAACTGTGAAAGGTTATAAGAGGATGTGCCCTACTGTAATACTGAACCAGATCTGTAGGACAGCGTAATTGTCTAAGGGCCAACCGAGGATGATTACCTTCAGCTACTTTTGTCCAAGGATTATAACACGTATGCAGCTACTTAGGTCAAAGACATCACCCGGTCAAAGACTTGAGAGACTTGTTTCGATTTCATGAGATTTAGCAATAAAGTTGTTTCAAGATACTCTTGTCTTACCGTGCTTATACATTATTCTGACATGTAATAAAGCAGTCGCAGATAAGATTATATCAGTGTAATTGACTGTATCCAGAGGAAAGAAATTGAAGGAAGGCAGCATAACAAGTATTATCTACCAAGTTCATACTGGCTGTACTACTTTGAAATTGGTCAATTTTGAACAAAATCCCACAAATATGTGTAGTTGTATACAAGTTCCTGATCCAAGCAGGATTACTTATATCCAGCTGTTCTAACCCGATATGCATCATCTTTTTTATGCCTTTCTGATCTGGTATCTCTATTCCTCCCAGCCTTTCCTCACCCCTGCAATAAATCGCACCTGGCCCACACTAAGTGACTGTGGTCACCTCCAGGAGGTGAGGTGCACCTGTGTGGGACATGTACAGGTGTTTACCTGGTGTGGGGTCGCTAAATACCTGTGGCTCTGATGGTAATGCTGGTCCGCCAACCCGACTCACTAAACATGGACGAGTGCCAGGTCTACCCACAGGGTAGGGAGGTGGCGGGAGAGGAGCCAGTATATGGTTCTGCCCTCTGGTACATGCTATCTATATATAGGGACACTTTAAGGTCCACACGTTGGTACCCCTACAGTAACTGTTAAAGCGGGACAAGGACAGGTACTCAACGCTGTAAAATTATATAAGGTTGGTGGGGATTTAGCAGATACAGGCCAAGGTGGATGACTTCCTGGGATCCAGTATCTAGACCTTCTCATGGCCCCAATATGTTTGATCCTTTCACCATAATATTCCAGGATGGTTCCAGGATGGATTTCTTGGAGTTGGACCTATTGACAACGGCTCTGGTCACTTGATAGTGATTTTCATTCTCTCATCCTTGGAGAGGCGCATGCGATCTTTGAGACCTCTATCCATGATTAGTAATGATGTAAATGTAGCATGCTATACTTATGACATATCACATGGTAAATATGAAATGCATCGAGAAGAAGTTGCCATGACAACAACTGCTGCCTGTATTAGAATGATTAACAATAACTTAATTCTCTTCAATAAATACATCTTATATGGTGTTGAATTCTTTCAAATGCGTTTGATCATAGTATGAAATTATTCGTCATGAAATTCCATTTGGTTGCCTGGGTAAGCTACGTATTAGGGGCCGTCTATAAATGACGTCATACATAGGAGAGGGGGGGGTCCAGCCTCCAATACAGTGCTATAATGAAAACATGAATAAAGGGGGTCAGACATGGTCAAAAATAGCATGACGTCATTTATGTATACCCCCTTGATAGATGACATTTTTGATGAGACAAAAAACAGGGAACCACGGCAAGGCGATGCAATTGACTAACTACAGTTTCCATATGGAGAGGAAAAGACAGTTCTTGAGTCCAGAAGGAATATGAGCATACGAAGAGCAATTTGATGATCCATAGAGGTTTTATTATAGCAGAAAACTACAAGACACAAGAAACGTGAAGAATACGAGGAAGATAGGACGTTTTCGTGGTTGAAATCACAAGTGATATTGGTAGAAAGCATTGTAATTAAAAAATATTACTTCCTGAAAGGCAGTAGGACATAATATGCAGTAGCTATTACATTTTTTGTATTTCGTGATGGCAATCTACATTCTGTACATTCACCATTACTTTCAGAAGTTGACAGCTTACCAGACCTGTATTGGTAACCAACGGTTGACATAGTGGATGAATATCTCGATATCTCTAACGCAAAAATGTAAGCCTAATACTGTTAATAGTGAAATATAGTCTCGATGAGGCTACTATAAACTGCTGTACGCCTATTGTTCAATTCATTTCGATATCAATTTCATATAAAATCAATGAAATAATAAAAAATCAATCAAATTAATGATAAATCCGGGATCAAATAGTTGCAACGATAGTTCTAACCATATAGAATGATATAATAATTCCTGTCTCTTTTCTATCCCTTCGTATAATCGTATCATCCCATATATCTCTAACAAAATGTGAGTGTATGCTTCCGGATTGCCGGTCATATTTACCCCCAGTAATTGCACGTTTAACCCTCGATAACTGTTAACGTGTCAAAATGCGTCATTTGGGCCCTTTAAATCTCATAAAGACACAAGGAATCTTACAATATCCGTCTAGACAAAGCACTTCCTTATCCCTTAAGGTTAATACACTGTTTTTTAAGTCTATGTATATACGTGAACACACCTTCTATTGTCTAGTAACGTCATCAGGTAGTGGTCAGGTTATCCACACACTCAATACTTCATGACTTCCTGGTGATACACAATACAGGTACAATCTTTGGAATTAAATATTTAATAAAAACTTTTATTCTAAAATTTTAAATTATTTTGGGGAGAGACCTAGCCCTAGCGTAGAAGAGACTCTCTTCATCTATCCTCCATTGTATTAACAGTAGTTCATGGTGGACACATGCCGTGTTAGAATTTCTGTTAGTGCCTATATCCACCATTTATAATAATCACAAATACATGAATGATAGCGATTAATTAATTAACAATACTTCACGTACATATTAGGTTATAATAATAACAATAATATTTATGGCGTTATGTTGCATAATGTGATTTGTGGATTTATATATGTTCAGTGATAATGCAACGCATATGAAGCTATACATTGTAGGGGGTATCGACTTTTTTTAATGCTTATATAGAAGTGTATTGGTATATGAGGAACATAAAAAGCTATTTCAGAATGAGAGGCTAGGACCTATATTATACAGAGTCATCAGTGAAACAATACAAAGAGGTCGTCAAACCCAGCTACACTTAAGACACCTGCTTTCAATGCATGCAAATATCTATCACCATGTCTAGGCCTATGTCTGTCTGTCATGTTTTCGGTCTCTCTCTCTCACTCTCTGTCTCTCTATCTTTCTCTTTATTGCGGCAGTTCGCAAGTGTCTCACAGTTTGAATAAACCAAAAAGTAAACAATTTGTACCAATTATAATAAGCCATGTATCTTATGCAAGTGCCGCTACTGCTGACTGGTTCATAAAGGTGAGTTAGCAGACCGTGCCTTGTTCCCCTATGGACAGGGTCCGCTGCCTCTACAATAATATCATTACCTGGGGACTAGGCTGCACCAAAGCCATCTTGTGTAAGATGCCCCAACAGATGGCCAAATAATTCACGTGCTATGATACTTTGCAATCTTTGCAGACAACCCATTTTTTACGCCATGATGTACCATAACTATAGACCCCTGTCTCTCCTGCTTGATAATCACCATGTTCCATGTCACTACTATATATATATATATATATATATATATATATATATATATATATATATATATATATATATATATATATATATACATATATACATGTCAAATTTAGTGGTCTATATTCCCGTTCAATACAACAGCATACCCTGGGGACCCTCACATATACCGAGCTCCACTAGCATGTATCACTATGGGCGTTGATGCTATCTGCATGTATACATGTAGAGAACATGCTGACAAGGAGTAATGGGAGTGTTGGTGACCGTGTGGTGAGTAATACACTGTTATATGGTACCTGGTCCTCTGTGGTACTGCCTCCAGGGGGGGGGGGGTTGAAACGAGCTGGGGGTACCATTACATATCATGGACACACTCAAATGCACACTGATATTACACTTAACATGTTTGTAGAACGCCATGAGATGAACTGCATGTATGTATAGTACAGGGATGCAAGTGACTAATCTATTAAAAGAATTGACTTCTACAGTATTCAATTTGAGGCCCCTAAAAAATGGAAATCAAGGAAAAACTTGAAGGCTTTAATCCCTGATAGTGAGTGTCTTGCCTACCATATTATAGGTAGGCCATATCGTATAGAGAATAGAGGTCCATTTTTTTTACATTTTCTGTTTAGTTTCAGCTGACAATCTTAGATCACTTTATCATACCTCATTTATCTCCATATTGTTTTGGAATCTTTAAATGTAGGTAGAAGGCCTACCGGTATGTTGTGTTGGAATGAGGTATCTTGGTATTCTGTGAGAAAAGAAAATATCATCATTTCATCCCTGGACTTTATTTCATATATTGTTCTAAACATTCTTATACCCATCAAAAGTCTAATGCTCCATGCCCTTGCCTTTGTGTTAATAATTAAATGTATAAATTTACCAAAGTATGAACTTTATATAAAATAGACATTGAGTTGATTCGTGCATTCCCAGGGTTCGTGGGTGTGACGTTATGTCCGTATAGATACTTAGTAATGAGTGGTGCCCACCGGAGATTGGTACAGTACTGGGTATGGTCACCATGTTAGGGTGTGTCCCCATGTACTCTCTGATCACCCCAGACCTATATCGCCATGCAGCCAGGTAGGAGTGTTTGTACCTATTGTTGGTAGTGTTACAGTGGGTTCATGCAGATAAAGGTATGTGAATTCAGGTGGTAAAGGGGATCTGTGTTCGTGATGCAGCCCTGTGTGTCACCCTGAACTATTGAGGGTGTGCGTGCATGTGTGTGTGTATGTGTCACCATACACTCACTGTGTTTGGCCAGTTTGGGTGTTTGTATGGGTCAGTGGAAAATGCATGCACTTTTTGCAAGACATACGGGTAGTGAGGAGTAACTTAATCCGGTATCATTGAAACTTTGGACATGTTTTTTGAGGCAAGGAAACGAGGGACAGGACCATTATATATTCTGGATTCCACCAAAACGCATTGACAATTAGATTTACACTAGGCTATAGTAAATATACATTTTACATAGACACGAATAAACAAAATGACCATAACAGTATTTATACATGAATGTATCAGTGTATGCCAAATATTTACATGTTTCGTATTTTCTCTGTCATGCGTTTGTGGGAAATTATAACTAATAACACACTGGTACAATATTGTTACCGGATATTGACAATTTGAAGTGCATGCGGTTGCCTTGATTATAGCTTCCTGCATATATTAAACCACAAAATAAGCAATACCGATTGTCCTTGAACTCTGGATGTTTCCAGTGATATTACCCTAGGTTAGACTCCTGAATTCGAAATCGACATAGGCCATTTTGAGTCGTAGTGACATGGGGACAGTAGGAAAATATTGATAGAGACATATGGGACATTTCTTAAAATCGATATGGTGACATGGGCATCTCTTAAAATCGACAGCAGACGTGCATGGGAACCACTCATCAAGGGCAGGACTATATATTATAACATATACAATAAAGATAATGATAGCAGTATCTCAATGTCACATAAAGTGAGGCACTATAATATATAAGGGCGCAACAGAGAACTCACAATAAAATAGACCATTCTGGTCTTCACAGAGAGCCTCTGCCCACTCTAAGTCAATGGATAAAAGAAAGAGCTTTGCCAATAGTCAATACACAATGTTATCTTGGCATTTAGATGTATTTAAACAACTGGTGTATCCTGTAGTATCCTGGTGCAAATACATCATGATGATTCTGGTGATATCGGTACCGGAAGATGTGGCTAGGGACCTTTACACTACACGTGAAAGTTGACGAGGTAGGACGGTCAATGTACGTCAACAATTCAACCTCCTTTCTTCTATATTCCCACGTCCTTGACAATAGGAGAGAGAGGTAAGTATAGAGGGTTGAGAGTCTCAAAATGGCCCTGTTTACCCCTCTCCCTCTTTATCACTGAGAGAGATGTCTGATGAAGATAAAGGGGTTCTTTAGAGAGAGTTTCGCCTGACACCGACAATCTATAGTGAGAAAGCGGTTCTGCTCTTACAATTGTGTAGCATTTAAATTACTAACTTGTATACTTCAACAAGAGGAATGCCGACAGAGACTGTAGTCTAAGGCATTGGTGAGATATACTTTACTGATAAAGGGTAATCACCACCTGTCAATAAATAGTTTATCCTCCCTATCCTACTAATGTAGAGGGTCTAGCCCAGGGCAGGTGGCTCATCTGACATGACAAACATTTACAATAATTACATGTGTTTGGATGACCTGAATGAGTGTGAAAGCATTGTTTCATTGGAACTGGAATCCGCTGGTGACATATTGTGCATTGTTTTCATGCATCCATATACATAGGGGTTGTTATGGATTTCACATTGTTTCTTATTGTTTGCAGGTAGACATAATAATAGAGGATGAGGGGAGACGGAGGGAGAGACATGGACCTGGGGCCCAGGTATACTGGGGATGTGATTGACATCTAGCTTTTGTCAATACACACCATGCACTCAATCACTATTGTTTTATTACTCATCAATGAGCCGCCATGTCCCCTGTCGATGTTTACCCTTTAAGGGCCGCCTAATGCCTTAATGCTTCATGTTCAGTTGTCATGATGCATCAACACAATGCCAGTGAGAAACTCGCCAGAACTGCATGCATTGGTGCATCATGCCGAACCTTTGGGAGGGTATCAATTCCATATACCGGTATATACATGAGGCATGTATGCAGCACTGGTGTAGTTTCCCGCTAGGGCTGCATTCAATATCATGCATCATGGCGACAAAGGCAAAGGGCCATATGCTTCATTAAAGCACTATCCTCATGTAAACTGGTTAGGATACCCTCTATCCTTGCCCAGGACCTTTGCCATTATCGATTTATTCCTGCAGACATTACCCCCAAGCCTAGAAAATGTATTTGGATCCATCAAGTCTTCTATAGGCTCCGGTGGTGAGGCTATAAACATGGCTCAAACTGCAGATTCACAGTTTAATACAAGGTGCTATAGATGGAGGTATTATTAGCCAATTCCTGGTGTAGGACCTATTAATAGGCATCATGGACGACGCCTCTATTGTGTTGCATATAACAACATGGCCTATAAACCTGTTTAGTCCAGGGCTTAGGGGATGCACGCTGCCTGGTTTTAGGTAATTTGCCTGGCGAGGCTGAGTGATGCAGGCTTGTTGTCCCTGCATTTACATTAACATGGCAGGACAATGGCTACATGATTACATCTAAGGATAGACTAGTATAATATAAGTAATACAATGTATAGAATCCTATGGATGCTACCAATGCCCTGAATAAATATAATAGAGTAGTATTGTGCTAATCCATTCACAAGTAGGAACTTGTATGGAAAAGGCCCTATTTAACATGGAAGTGCCACTTGTCTATAATATATATATATATATATATATATATATATATATATATATATATATATATACACATGTATATATGTATATATATGTATATATATATATATATATATATATATATATATATATATATATATATATATATATATATATATATGTATATATGTATATATATATATATATGTATATATATATATATATATATATATATATATATATATATAAAATTAATTAAAATCAAATCCCCTCCTACCTGTTCAGCCTTGGAGTGGTTGCCGAGTCGAAGGTGTGCACAGCCGATGTTGTAGAGTATTTTAGAGTTGGGTTTCTCGATCTGTATCAGCAAGTTAAGGCAGTCCCTGATGGAGTTATCACTGTTCTCGTCCCACGACCCTGTAGCCTTGTCCCAGGTGATGAGAGTTTGGATGGATTCAGTGTGTGCCATGGTGTGTGTAGTGTTAGTCCAGGGTTATTCCAAGGCCAGGGTGGACTACAGTGGGTGCCTGCCACACATGCAGCCACTTTAAGGTGGGTCGCTACCCTTTGATCAAAGTTAACAGAATCTCTATATTTTTTTCCTACATGCAGTCTAGATCATATAGAATCGGAAAATGAAAAGAAAAATGGGGGGTCCCGATCTACTTTTTAAGTTACAGAATTTTGAAAAATTTAAGTATTTTCATCTTTCACAAAAATATAGAAAAAAATGTGAAAACTTCCATGATTTTTTTTCATATCAACAATTATGCACAGAAATATAAAACTTCACATGTGAAACGCCTATATGTTCCATTTTACTGCAAAAATAATTTTACAGTTGTATGCAATGGCATTCTGGGTAAAAATATGATGTTTCCGGAAAGAATAGGAACAAATTTTCATTATTTTGTAGCTTTATTAGCTAAAAATAGTATTCAAAGTTAACAGAATTTTTTTAGACTCTCTCAAAAAATAGTTAAGATCATTTGCTAACATATAGAAGTGCTTTTGATAGGGGGTCCCGGGCATATTTTTAGTTTTTTTGGCATTTGAAGTAAAAAAATAGTGCAAAAATCGTCAAAATCTTGTATTTAATGCCTAAAATGTTGGGTAAAATGGCAAGAATCAGGGTATAAAATGGTTGTTCTTCATACCTTTGGTAACTGCAAGCAATGTAATGGCATTTATAGCAATCTAGATAATGATTTATTGATTAATAATTCCAATTTTTTGGCTTATGTCAAAAATCGCAAATATTATCGGCTACAAATATATCAAATATTAAAAGTCCAATATAAAACTCAATTTTTCTCAAAATCGTCGAATTTTTGGATATTGCTTAGTCAGCATATATATGTACCCAGTGATTAAATATCAGCTCATTCTAAGCCATTTAAGCTATATGCGCAGATACCTGCGCAGTGTGTCCATATTCAAGAGGTAGCGACCCACCTTAAATACTTAGTTTCTGGCTAGTTTCGTGAGTTTTGGGCCCCTTAAGCTAGGTGAGATGGGACAGGTAGTGAGGGAGGTGGTGTCTGCGTGCTGTGGCCGATCTGTGTTGTGGTTCCGGTCTGTGAGTCACTGTGACGTCATCAACCAGACCTAGTTATGTAAGTCTGTTAAAGCCCGCCAGGTGGGGGAAGCATACAGGTGGGTTTTAAAGCTGTCCAACTGTGCAACTGTTTCAGGCGCTATAGGCTAATTATGGCAATAGTTATATAAATAGGCCACAGAAAGGGGCGTGTTTCAGTCAAAAAACGTCTGACCCTAGCATTTTTGGGGAATTTCTTTAATTTATAAAATATTCATAGGCCCCTATTTTTCTAAATTTAAGCGAAGTTTTGGTCAGGAGATCAAGCTTTCACGTCTAATTTTCATTCTGGCCTAAGGAAATTGCATTTCAACAGGAATATCCAACAATTTCATGATATTATTCCTAGTTACTGTAGGATACTGTAAGAATCGGTGAGTCACCCTGATGACCAACAAGTCAATTTGGCTATTCCCTATTCGCGACTCATTCCAGGTACTTTCAACATTAAAGAAATCATTTTTTGGACCATGTTGCCTAAAACACTCCTTTTTAATTGGCCACATTATTTAATAGTGACATTTAGAATTCACTTCCATGTATGAATATGCATTTAAATGTTGCCTGCAACTATAGTTACAGCAATGAGAAGTAATTTCTAACACACTAGAATTATAATCAACATTCCACCACTAAATATCATTTTATAAAAGCTTCTCTGTGGTGAATGATGAATGTACCATCTACATTGTATAATCTACTTGACCGGGGTCGGTTTCATAAATTTATCATATCCATCTCTGAAAGAATGGACCATTAAAGGTGGAGTATGGGCATATGTAGATAAGATAAGAAACTGCTCCAAACAGTGTCCAGATCCAGACAAGATCGTATTATCTACAATGTATATGTAGACAGGGTAATCTGCTATAAAAAGAGTGAGTGGCGCGCGTGGCGCGCACCTGCTGGTGTAGTTCGGCGCTCCGTTCCCAGGGGGCGGCACTGTTGGCGTCGTGACTGTCGTCTGCTGGGATGGGCAGGGATTCTGTTAGAGGTGTGACTCCTCCATTACACCGCTATATGTGATGAGACATGCTAGATTAGCAGGACATGCCTGCCTGGGAGAGAGGTGGCAGTGTAAACCACAATGGTGGGAGTATTATTTGCACATAACAATGCAGAACACGGAGAACTCGGGGTTGTCTTTAAGAATTCGTGATCAGAAACCTCCGCCTCTCTCTTGTAAAGTCACACTGCAATAATTCCCCCGAAGCTGCAGTGTAAAGTGGCATGAACTTTGCATCATCTGACTCGTAGCTGTATATATAGATGATGCGATATAACGAGCGTCCGCCTGACTCCAGTGTAGGCATGTCAGGGGGTCTCGATGGGGGGGGGGGGGGGGCATGTCACCAAAAGTATCCCTTCAGAGAGAGAGAGAGAGAGAGAGAGAGAGAGAGAGAGAGAGACAGACAGACAGACAGACAGACAGACAGACAGACAGACAGCGTCAGGCTCCCGGGGGGCCACTCCCTCAGCATTGGATACTATGTGTGAACACGATTCCAAGGGAAAGGGTCCGTTTTTGGGTCCTAGGCACGGACCCGCGAGGGCCCTTGATAAGGGTCACATTTTAAGCAAATTTTGGGAGAAAGGGGTGTATTTTCAGGCCATAATCACTCTTTGAAGGTTTATTAAACTTAATTTTGCTATGATATTTTTGAGTCACCCTTGATTCACGTGTTTTTTTTCAGGGTCACCCATGATTAGGGTACATTTTTCAAGGGTTACTTGCGATTAGGTTCTGTTTTTTCGCTAACTTTCCCTTGAAAAGGGTGTGATTTTTGAACATTTCGCCCCTTCATAAGGGTAGGAAATTTGGGTTGATGTTCGCACATAGTGACTATGGAAAAGATAGGGAGTGGCCCCAGGCTATGCTGTACTCTGGAGAGAGGGTCAGGCAATGGTAGAATTTTCTCCAGAGATTTAGTGCCTAAACCATAGGGTATTGTAGGCATACTATATGTCGCTGTCTAAACTATGGTGGTATACTTGTAAGAGATCGCACTTAAGTATTAAATCATTATTGCATTTAATTGCCATTGGTATGATAAACACGTACTTTAAGCCTACACCTGTACACAATCTATTGTATTAGGGTGTATTAAACTAGGATGTGTCCCCAGCTCTGTGATTATATATTTAAACAAATTGGCATGGTTTTGGTTTGGTTTGGTATTCGTTTAGTTATCCTGCGTGTACAATAGAGCCAGACTCTGTTTCTGTCATGCAGCTCATGATATTGTTACTCCTGACTAAACTCAAACATTTGACTACCCTAGATCAGGCACATATTATATATGAGGCAGGGAGGTCTGGGTTCTGACAACTCTGATAGTTCATCTTGTGGGATGATAACATGGCAGGGTCAATGTCAATTTGAAGAGTTCAAACTTCTTCTTTTTTTGGGGATAAGTATTATATACTACATTTTGCATATGTATTGTACACATACACAAGTACAGCAGAAGTTGCTGTATATTTTCTAGTTAAAGTTTAATAACCGTGAGATACTTTTGGACATAAGTATATTGAAATCACCTTTACTTTGTGCTTTTAATGCACAAAAGTAAATATGGTGAAATAGCTTTATGTATTTTCATCCAGCACCTATGTGTTACTGTCTCTTTCCCAGTATATGCAGGATAACAGAAGCAATCGGTTCCACATTAACTCACTAGATGGCAGCCTTTGCAGTCGCCCCTATTGCCGGCCCCTATTGAACTCTGACCTCTAACCCAATAGTCCGCACTACTTTCCCCTGTTGTGGGTAGTGGGTGACTCCTGAATGCATGTATGTCAGTCAGTCAGAGTTCCAGTCTACATACACACACAGCTCATGTTCATTGTGAGCTGATCAGCTACTTCTACTCCTGAACACAACGGTAAGCTAGTATAGTAGGCTGACAGTGAGAAACAATTTGTTGGTAGATCTAATCTGACATCTCCTCTCAAAGTCAAATAATCCGGGAGATAGCCCTGTGGTTCCCATGTGAGTTACTAGAGGGCGAGTGAGTATGCTGGATAACAACCACACCATTTGCCGCCACTGGCATTGTAGCTGGTTGAGATGCACACCTATGTAGCCTAGTGGTGTAGATCACCTAAAGACCTTCGTAGGTCTACACCTTTTTTTCTAAATTAGTATAGTATAGGCAGGATGTCAGAAATCAACTCTGAAAGTATGTGATATAATTATCTTAAAATATATCGAGCCCTCTGTAGATGACTAATAAATTTCTTCCATTATTCCTCCGTTATTCTGCTGTAGTAGACATCAGGATGGCGCGTGTGCTGCAGAGCGACACAACCGTGTACAAAATGTACCTGCCCTGTCTGAGTTACGACGCCTTTGATCGAACAGGTAAGATGCAAGCATCACACCAAAGTAAAGCAGTGATCACTTTTGCTGCTGAGTGTAAACTCACCAGTAATGATTTCATGCACTATGCTGACCCTTCGGAGTGTAAAAATCCTGTATACATGTTAAGCATGATGCATGAAATCATTAAAGGTGGATTACTCATCAAGGCTGCATTCACGCAGACCAAAGAGCAATAGGCCTAATGCATTAAACCACATTGCCCCCCCCCCCCCCCCCCACAAAGAGGGTTAGAAATAGGCATTCCAAAAAAGATATCTAAGAAAATTGTGCTCTTTGTACTTTTGTACTTAGTAATATTATTTTCACTGAAATATCTTAGTAACAGCAAGATTCCCCAGTACCATATTTACATAGGTTTTCCAACTCTCCCTTTGTATGATTACACCGATTTATTTCTTGATTTCACCTTCTTCACCTTTCTTCAACAAGACATTTAACCTTTCATTTACAGGACAATATCCAATATGGATGCTGGCACGGCTATATGAGATGGTGCGTGGGGAGGCGTTCCGTAAATCAAACTTCAGTAATAACCACGTTCTGATGAAACTTTTCAGTGCTTCCCTTGTTGTAGCAGACTACACAGCATCAGAGTCATGGTAAGTTGAAGTGTGAAGAATTATGCTACTTATGTGCCAGACATTTCCATTAGAGGAATCTTCAGCCACTCCCCCCCCCCCAGCCATCATTTGTAAATTTATAATTTTACTGAATTAAATACTAGTTTCTGCTCCAAATTTGTATACTATGAATCAATGGCCACTTGGATTAGTTTATACTGAAGCTAAGCCCAAATTTTGCAATCATCTAAAATATAAATGGACTCATTGGTTAGATTTTATTCCCATTCCAAAAAATCTTTGGCAGGTATGAGAAGACAAGGAATGCCAACATGAAAGTAGAGCTTCTCTTCAAACTCTATCTGGTTCACATTGGTCGCAGCTCCAGCCATCTCTTCACCATAATGCAAGATGCAGACACCGGGGAGGAGTATGGAGTAGCATTACTAAAGATGGTCTATATTGACAGACAAACCCGCAAGTCTAAGGCTCTACCGAACTTGGACTTGGACCTCACTGAAAACCTCCAGCTATTCAGTTCACACCAGAGCTTAGTCAGGGGATCCTTGCAAATCCCAATGACAGCTACCAAACATACTGAACCTGAAGGTGGTAGTGTGTTCCGATACCATGTGCAAATTGAACCGAGTTTCATTGACCGTAACAACCACACAAACAACACACAGTATTTACGTTTCTGTATGGACTGTGCTGCAATGGCCGTCAACTCTGGCCACTTGAAGAACTTCAAAGGTGATATTGCACTGTATAATGTCCACAAAGGCAAGATGTTGTACAGCCGGGAGACAGTTTTAGGAGATGAACTGGATGTCTTAACATGGCCAAGTATGGACTCTAATCTTGAACTGTGCTTCCTTATAAAGAGAGCAGGAGATGTCATCTACAGTTGTACATTTTCTTTCCATCCACTTGCTGTGCCTAGCTCCAAGATTTAAGAGGATACTTGTTAATTAGTGCTCATATAACGAGCTTCATCTAGTCACCATGACCACCCAATATGACTAATAAAGTCTGGGGCATAGAATCAACTGTCTTGGTACATGCATGTATTGCACAAATAAACTGTATATATTGTTGAAACAGGTTTTCACTTCATGTCAAATGTATGCAAACTATATTAAAGTATTTCAAGCTAGCTCCTTGGTAAAAGAGGCACGCATCCTCATAAGTCTAAACGGTCGTAGAAAAGGGTAGAAGATTAATGTTCTCAAAACAGATTTGGAGATGTGACAGGTGAACCACTGGTGCGTAGGACTGACATTCCATTACTTGTATCTCTTTAATATACACATTTGTAAGTCTGTATTTGTCAGAATATTGTTATATAACATCATTTTACCAGAGCCATTAATAGGATGTAACACGAAAATAAAGTGGTCTTTTCTTTTAATTCCTTAATTGGTGGTGATTAGCCCATCCTGTCACCTGTCTTTATCTACAAGGTGTCACTTTCCAGTCATCATTTGCAGTGAGGATCTGGTAGCAGAGTGAATTCAGCTGGCCTGAGCCTTGTATTCCGCATTAGCAAGATGTCCTGTGTACAGCGCCATGTTGATTGGTACCAGTGTAACCAGTCTAACCTCCAGCAACCAGCTCAGCCAAATCTCAGGTCTGAAATTAGGGTACAAACAGGGGGGGGGGGCCCCACGCCACGGCTCTGACTGGTGTCAAACGCATGCATAACTTTATCCACTTACCTCTCAAAAAGGCTTGCCAGCCTCCATATTAGATATTGTCCTGTAGATAAAAAGTGTCCTTTTATGTCACCTGTCCCTCATAGAGTAGTGGTTAGCATGGTGGATTCGTGATGCAGAGGTCCTAAGCTCAAATCCCTCCCAGGCCACATGTTGTCACCATACCATTAACAACCAATACCTTTTCTTATTTATACATATTTAGTTCCTTTAAAGAAATAGGAATAAAAAAATTGTTCAAAGACTATTGATATTTTTTTGATATCCTTTCAAGGTTGTTACTCACTTATGGCGGTGGACCCCTAAAATCGACAGGGCGACATGGCCTTTTCTTAAAATTGACAGGCGACATGGGGCTTAGTGACAAATGACTGGAGAAATGAAAAGATATTGACAAGGGGCATGGCCTTTTCTTAAAATCTACAGGGGACATGCAGCCTAGTGACAAATGGCAGGAGAAATACAAAAATACTGACAAATGACACGAGCATTTCTTAAAATCGACAAGCGACATGGGGACCCCCCATCTAGACCCCCTCACTTCTACCTATCAAAGCAAAATATATTTGATATATAAGAATGTAAATTCATGGTATGGTCACCAAGATATGACTTGACAGGGATTTGAGCTTAGCTCCTCTGCATCATGAATCCACCATGCTAACCATTACTCTATTAGGGACAGGTGACATAAAAGGACACTTTTTATCTACAGGACAATATCTAATATGGAGGCTGGCAAGCCTTTTTGAGATGGTTCGAGGGGAAGCATTTAGTAAAACAAACTTCAGTCATTATGACATTCTGAGGAAGCTCTTCAGTCCTACGCTTGTTGTGGCCGACTACACAGTATCAAAATCATGGTATGTCATGGCTTGCATGTCTTCATATTGAAGTGAGGATATCTATAATAATCATGTTACTGAATGCAGACATAATTATTAATAATAACATGAATTTTGGTTTGGAATATTAACTGTATAAACTGCAGATAACATAGTCCTAACATCCCATCATGTGATCTTGGATTATTCAACATTATGCACCTTTTATGTGTCTTCTCTGCAGGTACTCTAAATTTATGGTGCATGTAAACTTTCTCTGACAGGACAGTCCCAGACTGTGACCCAACAAGCAAAAACACCCATCCGCGGGGGATTTTTAGTACTGGCTTTGGCCACACTGGGGGCACCAGAAGGGCTAGAGAGTGCATAATTCAAGTAAAAATGCTCTAGGCTAATTTTTTGTGGAGAATTCAATAGACTTATTATAATTGTCCTATCTTTACTGCAAACATTCTATATTTGGAATGCAAAAAGAACGTTTTCTATGGAAAATTAGCATATAAGACATTTTTTGGTTGCCATGGAAACCATTCCATTACACAAAATGGGAGATCATTGTCCCGGTTTCTTAAGTATCACATCAGTTACTCAAAACTGAAAACAGACCGTAAAAATTCCTTCTAGAACCAAATTTAGACTAAAGTATACCATTTTATTTGGTTATTTATCAATAAAACTGATTTTTTATAATTATCGCTAATTATTATGGGATGCAATGGTTTTAGAGCTTATCTACCATATTCAGTTATTGATATGTACCCATCTTTACAAATCAATTCCCACAAAACTATCAGGAATTTTTTAACTCATGATATCTCATTTTAAAGGGTATGTCACCAACTTTAAATACTAATTCCTCCCCGGATGGGTCTTTTCCCTAGCCTGGTCACAGGTATCAGAAGACACAAAGTGGCAACATTAAAGTGGAACACTCTACCTGGTTCACGTTGGTCGCAGCTCCACCCATCTCCTCACTACAATAGAAGATGCGTTAACTGGAGAGGAGCATGGAGCTTTACTGATGAAGCTGGTATACATGGACAGACAATACCACAAGTCCAAGGCTCCACCAAACATGGACATAGACCTCACTAAAAATCTACAACTGCTCGCTTCACACAAGAGATTAGTCACAGGATACTTAAAGGAAATCCCAATGATTGCTAATCCCCACAGTGAACCAGAGGATAGTGGCAGTTTTTCCCGGTACAATGTCCAAATTAATCCGAGTTTTGTTGACTGGAATGACCACAAAAAAAAACTTGCAATATCTAATATTCTGTATGGACTGTGCTGCAATGGCCATTAATTCTGGTCCCCTGAAGAACCTCAAAGGTGATATTGCACTGTATAATGTCCACAAAGGCAGGATGTTGTACAGCCGGGAGACAGTTTTAGGGCATGAACTGGATGTCCTTACATGGCCAAGCAAGGACACTATTCTTGAACTGTGCTTCCTCATAAAGAGAGTAGAGGATGTCATCTTCAGTTGTACCGTCTCTTTCTATCCACTCACTGCACCAAGCTCCAAATATTAAACCAAGCTTGGCACATTATCTACTATCACTGACACTATAGAGATGTATTCTAAGAATGCTAAGCAAGAGCATATATGACATAGACAATGTACTTGTACAATAAAAGTGCTTACTCTGCCATTGAATCTGCAGCTCACTTCATTTAGATCATTCACACAATTAACCCATTATTATGCACCTTCCATAATCAGCGATCCCTTTTTTTGTTTCAAGCTTCATAACGGTTTATGGATATAAAATTTCCTTGAGCTTATCCACACCCCATTTTTTATGTTGACGTACGGATGTTAGACCCTGGACAAATTGTTGATGTACGGATGTTAGACCCTGGACAAATTCCTTACTTCCATGTTTTCAGTAATGTGCAGTGCATGTTGCCTAATACCATCGTGTCAAAGACCAATCAACACGTTGTATGATGAACATTTCTGTCTCATCAACCTTTATTTGAACCTTCACAGGTAGTATCTGAATAACCATAATTATTGATAACACCTGCAAACACATGGTAGAATATACAAGCATAGGCCTACTTTATGTGTTAATATATGACTCGCAAATGACCCCCATATTAGTAATCAGCATAAGAAATGAGTAGTAAGAATCAAATCAAAGATTTTTATGTGATCGTGCAATACTGTCGCATTAAGTTTGTATTATCAAGTGACTTTTGGTACATGTATATAGCAGTCTGGAATGCAAAGTGCAACTTGCCCTCCGGACGTTAAACTAACTAACAATCAATCAAATATGTATATACATGTAGTATACATAGAGTAAATTATGTACGTTTGCATTTGTTTTTGTTTTTACAATAGATGAAGGCCACAGGTGGCCTCAATCACACCCTCAGAAAAGTGAACTGCCTGACCCTCAGGTGAGGGTAGTTTTAGCGACAATGACTCTCACTTTTCTGTGTGTGCAGTCATTATCAGAACCCCCAAACAGAACTTTGTTTAGGTATTCTACTTCATCTTTAATACACACTATTAGAAATAGCTAAGCCACTCAGATGTCGGAAATAATGTCGGGTAGAACATTTACTTATTACTGTGACTCATGAGCTTAAATGGCTAAAAAAGATGACAGTACACATGGATTCATTTTCCATCATCACATTGCATTCAATAGGCTCAAATTTGCAGTTTGTAAATCTCCACAGCATTAGCACCAAATATTTTGGTTTTTCCTTCTTGTGATACACCACATCTAGTGAGAAGGTTTTCTGTCAAATCAAAAACCGTCTTGAATGTGCCACGTGAGCTGATATGCATTACTGGCCAATTCGAGCCAAAGACACATCGTTCTTCCCCGAAGATGTCCAAGATATACTGAAACAAGGACACCAATTTACATAAATATTGTTTTCTTGGGTGATTTTGATATTACTTATGATAAGTATATGTGCATGATGAAACTACCTTTTATTGTATTGAATCAAATGTATGCTATACATCAGAAGCAATATTGAATATGTATTGTATGAAAAGGCCTCAAAGGTTTCTCTGCTATTGCAGTAGCATGAGTTGACCTGAACTATAACAAATTAAATTTGCTTAGTAATATTGGGTAAATTATTATCTCACACCTTTATGTACATCACAAAGTCATCCTGTTTCCAGTTCTCCAAGTCAGCTTCACCAATTAGACCCGATCTGTAAAGGCAATGGGATTTAAGAAAAAAAAATTTTTTTAGAATACTAGCAGTTTAGAGGTAGGGGACAAAGAGAATTCGGCCACTTTGACCAGAAGTCTGAGAAGACACAAATGGTCATCAGGGGGCTGTTACAAAACAAAATTTACTTCACAGAATTTATGTTAGTGTTTAAAAACTTTAATACATCGATATTAGTGTAAATGTCAAATTTACGCTGTTGTCTTCAAATTTAGGCAAATTTAGGCAAATTTACACATTTTTTTCACACACCCTGGGAAGGTGGTGTGAAAAAATAGAGTCCATAACGTTAAAAAACAGTTGTAACAGCCCCCAGAACAGGTTACATCTAGGTTCGAGAGAAGGCTATTAAAGGATCTTACATCACCCAGTGGGCACAAAATTAATGCCAATGTTGAATCAATGTTTAATCAACATTGGATCAACATTAACAACCCTTTATCAATGTTATTTCAATGTTCTGTGCCCACTGGGTAGGCGGTACGGTATATATACGATCTTCTTAATGTGATGAATATAATAACATTGAATTAAGAATGTAATACCTATTGATATCAAAGTATCTAGAATTGAGAATTTAAAAAGTTATGAGTACAAAGAGCACCTACATTTTACAGTAAACATTTGGATGCTTTGCTATCTCCGCCATTTCCTCTTTCCATCCATCAATGATCTGGTCCTTGATGTAAGGCTTTCCCATGTGGTTGACAATGAAACGCAGTCTGCCATTTGAAAGAAACTATTAGTAAACAGTTTCAATGAAAGCAGTATTATATAACATCCATAACCATTTGACTTTACAACTGGTACTTCTAGACTCACATCACTAGTTGTACTTGAGTACATATGATATCAACTAACTTTGAATCGTTCATTGATAGGGGAAAAAATACAGCTTTGAATTTGACTTTAGATAAGAAAGGGGATAGCATTTGTGCATGAAAGTTGGCTGGAAATGGAGAGAGAAAAACGTTAACACTATGCCACATCCTCTAATGTTCTGTAACACGAGTTTGCTTTGAGAAATAATGATACTGATATGTTATGAAGATAAGTGTACTGTTTATTCTCTATCTCACCTTGGGAACTTAGAGACCACAGATGGAACATACTTCAACAAGGGGGGCCTGGAAAGAAATAATCCACCACTTCAACATTTTGATTCTGATTACTATACTGTGATGTATATACTATAATTTTGTATGCAATATTCGACCAAATAGAACACCCTATTATTAATAGGTAATGATGGTTATTTGTACCTAGAAACGCAAGTTGATGATCATATGTATGAATCGCCCAAAGTGGCTCAAAGGAATGATACAGAAATAACATTAACTGAAATATAATGGAGTTCAACTCACCTCAGAAGGAGGTCAAATGTCTTGTCATGCTGCTCAAGCAAGGAGAGACCATGGTGAAAATCGTCTCTGCTCAGCCACGTTGAATCCTCAAAATCAAGAATGTGGCGCACACCAACAAACCTTGTATCTTTACACAGCTCACCCAGAGCAGTTGACAGCTACATCAATAACAAAATGCAAAAGGAGCTGAAGTTGCTTTAAAAATAATTATTATCATTTAAACTGGATTATAACTATTATTATCGTTTATTGGTCAATTTTTTCAATAAAACTTTTTCTGCAGGGCTTGCATGTCTCTATACAATTTCCTCATGAGACCTAACCTGAAACTAAATAGTTCATAGTTGTGTATTCAACTTCTGTCAGACCAAGACAGACAAATCAGTATGGTAACTACAACTACCTGATGACCCTAGGCATAATGAGTAATGCAATAGAAAGTTGAAGATGGCAATGAAGTGTTAACCCCCGCAAATTGCTGACCTTTTGACAGGTCACGTCAACATTAGCTTATGTGAAATATTACACATCCCCTACCGTATTGTCAGTAAGGTCCAGGCCTGCAACAACACCTGTTATGTTTGGATGTTGGTCTGTCATGGAAAGAACCCATCCTGAAGAGAATAATGAGTAGGGTGACAACCAGAAATAGGCATCAAATGGAGATTGAAGAAGCACCATGTTTATGATATTAGTAACAAATCTATCCATTTACTTACGCGCTTCTTCAAGGCTGTTGTTTAGAACCTGAACATGGATGGAAGCATTGACAGGTGTAGCTGAAGACGCTTCATTGTAGTCGGTCATAGTGTAATCCCTGTAAAGAGACTTCACTTCTGGTGTCGGCCATAGATATCTAAAACGACTCAATTCCCACAAATCTGTGATGAGAAAAAAAATGTTTTGCATACTTAGTGGGTGTGTCACTGTGCCTAGCTCCTCACATCTGTTAATCATTCGATCTCATGACTATTTCATCTAGTTTATTCTATCATTGTCTTATCTTTTGTACCCATCTTTATCCAATATCTTTTGTGCTATGTCCAGGTATTCACATGCCATTATTCAAATAAGTGTTTTTTTTGGTGTGTGTTTTTTTTTTTTAACTTCTGTGAATAAATAAGTGATTACATTGATATTATAGCATCGATCATTTTGTTGTCTTTTCCTTTTTGAATACATATCGCTATGGTGAGGAGTGACATAATATAAAAATGGGAATAATGAGACAAGAATAGATAAATTAAAAATCATGAATACAGTCATGTACAAGAAATTACGACAACAACAAAAGTCCAGAAGAACACCGCGAGGATGTGGGTTTTATAGGCCCTACAATAGATTGTGTATTGACCATTACGATGGTATCTGACATAGATAGAGGAAATAATCTGATTGCTTGCCATTTGTCATCAAAACAACGCATCTCAGTAGTAATCTGTACCAAAGCTTATCACCTCTATACAGGGAAGATCTTGTGTGCCGAACATTCATTGCCGGGCATTGCCCTATTCACATTTATCTTTATCTTATCCTCTGACGTCATTCCAGGTGTCCATCAACTAGTATCAACATACTTATCGATTTGACATAGCTTGGAGGCATATGTCAATTATTTTCTTCCTATATCAAAAACAATGTTCTAACATTTAGAAAGTTTCAGAGTAGTTCCCAACCGCATATACTCTTTGGTTTGAAAGTGTTAGGCTGTGTCTCAGGAGATCAGCCCAATATAAAAGTCTTTGACCGGGTGCCATCCTTGACCAGGTGAAATCTTTGACCAGCTTGATAGAAAACGGTTTATTTTATCTGGATGAGCTACTAATTACTAATTTAAAGTTTTATGATACCCATTAACATTTTCAGCCCATTTATATCTTCATTGGCCCTAAATAAACCGTTTTCTGGTGATCAAACTGGTCAAAGATTGCACCGAGTCAAAGATTGCACCCGGTCAAAGACTTTCACATTGGCCCGACCTCGTGAGATACTGCCTTTACTGTACCTCTTGCTACCACACCACTCGAACACATTATCAGTAGATGACTGAATTCTTTGTTATTCAAGTGATTGTTACTAAATGGTCATCAAAGTACAATCCATTATGACCTTGCCTACATCATTTCAGTAAACAGGATGAACACAGATCCTTGTGGTATGCATCAAAACTCAATTTTAGGTACAATTGGCTTATATAAGCCTATCTTAGTTTACTGCATTCAGCCAGTCAACAATGGGCCAATTTAGGCATTCATGTACCATACAATCCAAGTATCCTCAATAAGTAGAACAAGTGCATGATTGTAATGAACACCATCAAATAGCTAATCTAAAAAGCAGGCACCAATTTAAAAAAAATGACCCTGTTGTGTACTCACGTATATACGGCCATGACGATGTTTACGCTTATAACCTTATGAACGGCAGCACCTCTGTCTACTCTATATTGGTCTGTATAACATGACACCGTTCACGAATAAAGCACATGACTTCAGACACAACATTTGGCGAACGAGGATGTTGATGAAAGAACTCACGCATAAAAGTCGATTTTCTTGCTTTCACAAAAAGTGATTCTGCTGCAGAAATCGACTATAAGCTAAGTAAAAGGGCTTTGAAGCGACAATTGAGTTAAAACCAGATGCCACGCCAAAATTCAAAAAGGCGCGTTCCATTGTCTATAACCTCACAGACGGTGTAAAGAAGGAGCTAAATAGGCTTGAAGAAAGTGGAGTTTATCGCCGCATTGAAAGAAGTGATTGGGCATCTCCAATAGTAGTGGTTCCAAAAGATAATGGCCAGATGAGATTGTGTGGTGACTACAAAGTGACTATAAACAGTGCGGTTGTGGATCAACCATATACTCTACCCACAGCGGAGGATATATTCGCTACGCTGGCGGGTGGTAGCCAGTTTACGAAACTGGACCTGTCTAGTGCCTACATGCAAGTGGTGGTGGAGGAAAAGTCAAGAAAGTACCTGACCATCAACACTTTGCAAGGACTTTACGAAGTTACTAGGCTTCCCTATGGGGTAAAGACAGCACCACACATCTTCCAAAGGATCATGGACCAGGTCTTACAAGGAATTCCTGGTGTTTGCTGCTATATCGATGATATCCTGATAACCGCTCCCACAAAGGACGAGCACCTAAAGCGCCTCCAACTGGTACTTCAAAGACTAGACAAGCATGACATCCGAGTGAAACGGGAGAAGTGTTCCTTCTTGGCTCCCGAAGTCCAATATCTCGGACATGTGATAAGCAAGGAGGGTCGTAGGCCCGTACCAGAAAAAGTGAGCGCAGTAAAAGACGCCAAAGCACCAGAAGATGTCTCAGAACTTCGCACATTCCTCGGGATGGTCAACTACTATGGTGGGTTCGTTAAGAATTTGTCCACAATTCTCGCTCCGTTAAATAATCTCCTGCGAGATGACGTCCCCTGGAAGTGGTCAAAGGAGTGCGAAGGGGCATTCGGGAAAGTCAAAGACGCCCTTACCAGTGAAACAGTGTTAACACATTACGATGTGAACAAAGAGCTTCTCCTCGCGACAGACGCATCTCCTTACGGAGTTGGTGCGGTTCTGTCACACGTTGACGAGAACGGAGAGGAGCGACCAATTGCCTACGCGTCAGTGACTCTAACGAAAGCTGAGAGGAACTACGCCCAAATAGAACGCGAAGCGTTAGGCATTATCTTCGGAGTTAAGAAATTCCACAAGTACCTGTATGGTAGGTCATTCACACTGTTGACCGACCATAAGCCACTGACCAAAATATTGGGTCCAAAAACGGATGTGCCAACGTTGGCAGCACTGAGGCTGCAGAGATGGTCTCTCATTCTAATGACCTACAACTATGAGGTCAAATATAAGCGATCAGAGGATCATGCCAATGCCGACTATCTGAGTCGGGCACCAGTGGACATAGCCAAAGAGAATATGGAAGCTGAAGTGAACTATTTTAGCCACACTGACAAGCTACCGGTCAACGCCAGAGACATCAAAGAAGCGACCCGAAAAGATCGGATCCTCACCAAGGTATACGAGTTCACCATGAATGGTTGGCCGAACCATGTTGACGATGATGAACTGTTACCATTTTATACCAGACGACACGAGCTATCGTGTGACCAAGGATGTCTTCTGTGGGGAATGCGAGTTATCATTCCACAGAAACTGCAGGAGCGAATGCTAGAAGAGCTACACATCGAGCACGTCGGTATAGTGCGCATGAAAGCACTAGCTCGTAGCTACCTGTGGTTTCCCGGCATCGACAATGCTATAGAAGCATTAATAAAAGCATGCAAAACATGCCTGAGTCTCAAGAACGATCCACCAGCATCTCCGATGTATCCATGGCGATATCCTCAAAGGCCATGGGACCGACTGCACATAGACTTTGCAGAGTATAAATCCGAAATGTTCCTAGTGGTAGTAGACGCACACTCAAAGTGGTTAGATGTAGTGCTCATGAAATCTACGACCGCAGAAAAGACCATAGAGGTACTGGAGCGGATGTTCGCCCATAACGGGTTCCCAAGAGAGGTTGTGAGCGACAACGGCCCACAATTCATCGCGGAAGTGTTTCGCGAGTTCCTGCATAACAAGGGTATAAAACATACCTTGACAGCTCCCTACCATCCAGCGTCCAACGGACTTGCAGAACGAGCGGTGCAGACCCTGAAAAATGCCTTAAAGCGGCATACATTGGACGAGAAACCCGGCATGACTACTCACAGAAAGCTGTGTAGTTTCCTCCTGTCGTATAATTCGACGCCTCACTCGGTGACAGGGGTATCCCCATCCGAGTTGTTTCTCAAAAGACAGCTTCACACGCGGTTGTCGATGATAAAGCCCGACCTTCATGTGACGGTGGAGGGAAAACAGGACAAAATGATAGAGTATCGAGACCAGCGAGTGCCACAGCTAAGAGAGTTTGAGAAAGGAGAAAGAGTACGTGTAAAGAACTGCCGAGGCACCGACGTAAAGTATGTACCAGGATCCATAGTGTCTAGGAAGGGTCCCGTACAGTACTTGGTACGAATCGGCCGTAACATCCGTTACGTCCATGTCGACCATCTTCGAAAGTCCGGCGAAACCATCGAAGATGACATTGATGACGAACAGCTCAGGCCTATGCAAAGGCCAATCACGGATATCATAAGTGATATACCCAAAGGTGGTAATGACCCTGTAGTTGTTGAAACGCCAGCTACGGCCATGCCACAGGAAGATGTGGTTACCTATGAGGAACCACCTAGAGCTATTCCACCCCAGGTGGTTGCTACTCCACCGAGAGTGCCGTCTCCAAGACGTGTATCTGTGAGACCTAGAAGGGCTCCAGCAAAGTTCAATGACTATGTGCCTAAATAACTGTTCTATTTCAGAGACTGATATATTTGTGTTTCTAACAGTATTATTGTTCAAGTTAAAGTAACATTACATAAAGATAAGAGTTATCGTTATCAGTAATCTCAAAGAGATAAAAGACTCCTTATAGTATACTACAGTATTCTCAAAAAGACTCAAAGACTTTAAGTTCATTGACACCAATAAGGTGATGTCTAATCATATGTTTATTCCAGCACATATATATTAAGTGTGGAGGAGTGTTGTGTACTCACGTATATACGGCCATGACGATGTTTACGCTTATAACCTTATGAACGGCAGCACCTCTGTCTACTCTATATTGGTCTGTATAACATGACACCGTTCACGAATAAAGCACATGACTTCAGACACAACAGACCCCTATCTCTATTTCCATATTGATTATCTAGAGAAGCAAAGGAAGCACCTCACGTTCATCTCTCTATCTGATCCGTTACATTACGACCTCTGTTTCCACAAATACATAGACGAATGCCAACGCCCATTGATACCGTCTCTGTTGTATTTCACGAGTGGGGGCTGGGGCAGTATCCCACGAAGCCGCAGGCTGAGTGGGATGCGCCTCAGCCCCCACGAGTGAAATACATCAGAGCGGTATCAATGTAGTTGGCATTTGTGTTTATTATTTTTTAATGAATGAAAACCAACTTTTTCTTAGCCCATTGAATACGGCCATGTTGTATTCAATGGGGGCATTGAATACGGCCCTTCAGTGCTAAAGCATAGGACATCTTGTATTTCCAAAAAAATAAATAAATAAACTGTGTTTCACTGTACTGGATTATGGATATTTGAAGTAAAATTGATTGATTTTCCATTGCCGTGCTGTAATGATGTATTATGATCCTCCGCCCTAAAATTTTACATTGGCTTTACGTATTTTCAACGGAATTCTTTTACAGTGTACATATCAGTATATAGACAGAGCTGCACGCTAAAGTGACCGAGTCAGTGGTTATTGCATGAGTGGTGCTAGGGCCGTATTGCACGATGGCCGTAGGCCGAGTGCAATACGGCCCTAGCACCACGAGTGCAATAACCACTGAAGAGGGCACTTTTAAGTGCCGCTCTGTATTTATTTCAGGGTATTTCAGTCAAAAATAGATACACAATCCATGTTTGTTTACTTCTGCAACGTTTTTTTACTTCTGCGGTGTTTGTTTACATCCGTCGGCCGCCATTTTGAATTCCGCGCAGGTCACGTGACCATCGGTAGCCTAGAAACGCCCATGGCGACCCATGGCGACCCTCGGGAGCGTGAAATACGGGCAGAGCGTGAAATACGGCCGAGGGTTATTTCACGCTGCCCTCGCATACGGCCCCGGGGGGGGCACTCAATTTTTTTTTGACACGGGTGTGCGGCTGGCCCTTTGACAACCCTCACCCTTGGTGAGGGGGATTTTGGTCAGAAGTGACCCTTGGTGAGGGGGATTTTGGTCAAAAGTGACCCTTGCTGAGGGGGATTTTGGACAAAAGTGCCTAGGTTTTAGCAATTTTCCCAGAGGAGTCGGCCTTGGTGTAAGAATTTTGGTCAAAAGTGACCTTTGTGCAAAGAATTTTGGCAAAATGTGACCCTTTTTTGTGGGATTATGTTGAAATCCTCGAAAAGTGACCCTTGGTGAGGGGGATTTTGGTGAAAATTGACCCTTGGTGAGGGGGATTTTGGTGAAAAGCAGACCCTTGGTGAGGGGGATTTTGCTCAAAAAGTGCCCTTCCCAGCCGCACACCTGTGTATACAAAATATATGAAGTGCCCCCCCCGGGCATACGGCACTCCCATAGCTTTAACATTGATAGGCCATATTCACCATGAAATAAAATTCTATAATCCAGTGACTCTGGTGTAAGACTTGGACATGATATATCCCAGCTGCATAAACTCTCATTGATAAACTCTATTACTGCTCCACTATTGATAAACTGAAATGGTAGTAGGCCTAGGCCTACTCATACCAACAACAACAAAAGATTATGAAAACAGTCCATGCAATCCTGTCTCTCACAGATTAGAATTCTGATATCCTCTTTTTCTTTAAGTGGACAATAGCCATATAAAATATTCATTATGAATCCTCAATGAATTTATAGCGATAATGAGGGTCTATCATCCCATAGAAAATGACACAGGTCATCTCACAAAGCCACTTGAAGATTCATCAACGATTGTATATGTCCGTCCAAATATAACTCTAAACAAATTCGAGTTCGTGTTAAGTCTTGTTCATGATAATACCTACTGATTGTAAAAAAGCCATTTCATAGGTAAATGACCTCTTAAAGGGCCACATGTTGGTACCCCGAGAGTAACTGTCTCAGTAAAAGGAAGGACAGAAACTCAACCCTTTACATAGGGTGGGTGGGAATTAAACTCTATGGATAAACAACATAACTATAGAAGCAATGACTAGATATGGGCCTGGTTTAATTGGACTGTTATGTTAACGATGTTTATAAATATGGGGCTACAGGTGGAGTAAAGTATGGCATGATTCCCATTCTCAAACAACTAGGGCATAGGGTAGATTCACCACTTTCGGACGCTCGTTGGCAGTGCAAATGCGACCTCTTTTCTCTGAGCTGTGGATCTTTACATATTCAAAACAAAGCTATTATCGGGATGGATATAGAGAGAGGGGTATTGAAATGTAATATTCCAGCCATTATTTTGTACATTATATGTGTTTTAATGGGAAATATCACTCTCTAAAGTTGGGGAATAAAATGTCTCAATTTCACCTGAAGTCGGACACTTTAGCTTTCTTTTGTTTTTTTCTAGTAATAGTGATTGGTTTGTCTTAGTAGTATGGCACACATAACATAATGTATCCAGGTATGGACATCATCAAAGGTATTAAGCTAACGTAAATTTAAAATAGGGTTTTAACCTCATTGAACATGCCCCATGTAAAAAATCTATACAAATTCCCTTCATATTGAGATAACTTAGTATAGTGTAGCCAATGTAATTTGAGTATGTACTTTAAGTTATATGAACTTTGTAACATTTACTGGAATAGTTATAAATTTGTTATCTCTATGTTTGCAGCAAGGATAAAGTACCAGTACATAATTCTGTCCGACTCAAGGTGTAATTATATCTCAATTTTAATAGGTCTCTAAATATGTTTTCTGGTAATTATTGTGCCCCTTTTTGCTATAATCTACTTTAAAATACATGTATCTTATTGTCTAAGTCCTCATACATTACTTGGGTGTAGATGGAGCAGTAGGACATGGCATGTAGTCACCCTGTCCGACACCAGGTACACTGCAGCAATGCATACTCTGTGCCAGCTCGGGACCATGAAACAGGCTTAGTTTAGGACATTATAAGCCATAGACAAAACAAGTTTATAGGTATGCCCTTTCCTTTGTTGATGAGAGGAACTCTTCAAATTTACTGTAATACTCATATATATGGCATATAATTTACGATATATTACGTTTTATAGTGCTGAAAGTGTCCGTCTTTGGGTGAATCTACCCTAGTAGAGGTAGCCCCCACATGAATGCACAGGCTTAAAACACACAATTATAAGTTGATAGGCTAGAGGGAGGTGGTATTTATGGTGGTTTAGTGAACAGATTTCACAATGTGTCATATATATGATTTACAGCCCCTGCATGTAACAACTTATAATGTTGCTCTTATAACTATACACAGAAGGGCATGGCGGTTTTATCTCCTCTCTTGGGCCCATAGAAGCAGCCGATGATGGGCAAATGGACAGCGGTCAGATGGGCAGTAAGAGATATGGGCAATAGGAAAGATAGGCAGGTGGGAGATAGAAAACAAGGGAGATGGGGAAAGGAATCATTTGGGCAGTGGAAGAGATGGTCAGGGGGTGGGCATACATGGGTCACGGGGGGATAGACATGGGAATAGGTATGGTTGGATATAGGCAGGGGAAGAGAAAGGCAGATGAGAGATGGATTGGGAGAGAGTAGGCAGGGGAGATGAGTAGGGAGAGGGATGGGCAGGGGGTGAGTTTGGGGAACGGCTATGCATGGAAATACCTTAGTGGCTTGAAAAAGAGAGAGCAGAGTGAGGGTAGGCAGTGCGTGAGTATGGGGAGGGAAAGCGAGGGCGATATGTATAAGGAAGGGATATATAGAGTAGCAGATAGACAAGAGAGAGATAGGTAGGGTAAGGATGGGTATGAGGAGGGAGGGATACTAGTTGGTTAAGGCTTAAGACAGGAGAATTGATAGGAGAGTGACGGGTAGGGAAGGATAACTCATCCCCAAGGAAGTGTGAAATGCCACAGAGGAGACTTAGAGAGGGGACAGTGAGAGTGAAGGTCAGGGAAAGTCCCTTGGTCTTTGTCATGTCAATATGCAGACCAGTCTATGCTTGGTTACTATGTCAATTAATGAGCTTGTATAGGCATAGATACTCACGAAAGTGTGAATCCACAACGCTATCCATCTCGGACCTGTGTTCTCTCTGTGATGTGCCTACTACCACTGATATTGGTGAAGATAGGGCAAGTGGGTGTCGCATTTGACAGATATGGTGTGTGATCAACATTACAAATAACTCAGGGTCATGTTATCTGACAGATTTTTTGTGAACAAAATTAATTGTGATCAGTCATCCATCTAGCAATATTATGCTCATAGAAAGAATAATGGAGGATGAGGGGAAGTCTCGTACAAGTTGTTTTTTTAAATTGAATAATGGCAAAGAAATGATAACGGCTAAACTGTTATACTGTATTTCCCCGTTCCTGGGCTTATATTGATTGCAACAGGGTAATTGACCCGGTTTATAAACAGGGCAGGCTTATATTCGAGGCAGGCTCATATTTTTTTTCTTCTCCTGTATTTCTCTAATTCAAATATCCACTCTGGCAGTCTTTCTATAATTCTTGTATATATTCACTATTTTTACACATTTTTCTGGATATATTCTAAAGATAACATGACAAATTTAAACATTATCTATAACTGAAGTGTTCCAAGTGTAAAGGATGGTGCGTTGGATTCATTTACCTGAAGGAATTATGAAAATATTCCGGTTAGAAGTGAAGTTATGCTCTCCTGATGATTCTTTAAAAGTTGCCTTCGGGGACCAGGCTTATATTCGGGCCCCGGCTTATATAAGACTAGGTATCCCAGGTCATTTTCAGATATTATAGGTGCACATGTGGGAACTAGTTTGATGGAAAGACCATGTTAAAAGAGGATTACAGTTTAAATATCATAAAAATCGGTCCAGCGGTTTAGATTTGGGAACCATCTTAAAATGTAAAATTGTTGTTTGGACTTAGCCAATTTCAGACCTCGGTCTCCCCTAGATTATGAAGGCATATTAATAGCATTCTGAAATCCCTGAAAAAATTAATAGATCCTGGAAAATGCCTGATCCCTCTTCACCATATATATCCCATTTATCCAATAAAGACTAAATAAATGCAGACATCAACTTTTATTTTTACAGATCCTCAAAATCGTGATATGTTACATATATTACCATAGATCTTGGACAAAACTGGTTAAATATCACAAATTTGGTAGGGTCTCAATTCATCAATATCTCAGATATTCCGTTGGTTTTCTAGGAATTCTTTGTATAAGTCTTAGAGACTGTGCTTTTTTTTTTCCAGGATCTGAATAGCCAGAGTTGAGTTTAGAAATCTCAATTAAAAATGGGATATATGCCAATTTTTCCAATGTCCTCAAACAGCACATAAACATCGTGCCTTGACACACAAACATCGTGTCAGGACTTTTACCACCTAGTCCAAAAAAAATCATTCTGTTTTGTTTATTAGTTTACCTTGGGATTATATCCCACCCTATTCTACTAAGATGCATTATGCTCTAAATATGAAGTCAATAGTGGTCCTGTCCACCCTAACTGGACAGAATTCAAATATATGCTATGTTAACAAATTAGTATTAAGTATCTTCCATGAGAGTGCTCCCTAAGTCAGGGCATCCCCTATGAGGGGAGCACTCCCCATGTGTAGAGGCATATAATTCCCCGATATGGAAGTTGTATGTACATTCTCATTACATCGAGACATTCTCTACACCACTGTATGTAGCAAACAGGCCCTGGGCCTACCTTATACAGTATAAATAAAAGAAGTTTCAATTCAATTCAATTCAATTCAATCCAGCTGAAATTACCAAACTTTACATCAACACCCCACAACAGTTGTTTCATATATTAAGTTGATTTATGTTACAGGTATAGGTCAATATAGTAAAAATAAGTTTCAGGCTGTGTTTATCTGTTAAACGTATTATATGATACTAAGTGATTTGATAAAAGTCACGAAATTCTCTAAAATTGTTGAAATATCACTAATATCGTTACAAGAAATGACCTTGGTATTTCTGGTATATAACTGAGCCCAGAGTGGTGGCGGGAATCACCGGGTAACATTCGTGGCGCGCATGCGCATAGTTCATATCCGTCCGCACCGATCTGTAAGCGGCCATTGTTGTTGTGAGGATTGAAGAAGGCACAAGTCGGCGTGTAAAAACGGAGACTCACGGGAATTTTTTTTTTAATATGGATTTATTGTTATTGTTAATAAATATGGCGGGTAAACATGCCTTAGCCTAAGCCCAAGTCATTGTTTGTATTTATCAGATTTAATATCATAGCCTTACCGTCATAATATTATATCTTTGTTACCTGTTCATCTTACCGGTATTTATAGCGCTATCTACAGACTTAACGTTGGCGTATTATAGGCTACTTTATAGCAACTTAGGACATAATTTCTTCTCGAATTCTGAATCTAACATATAATATCAACTCTTTTATACTATTCGTATTGATAAACATCACAACTATGTAACTATTATGTCTATTGCATGATAATTTACAAATCCCAATATTGTTGTTTCTATGCTGGGCACAAATGGGCTAACAAGAGCAACAATCAAATTATTTTTGCATGGAATATCAATTAGCAGTGGCCTAGGGATTTGTATGCCATATGTGTTTAAACGTGTCTTATGAAACTTATATATAGCTAGTATATGTGAGGTAATATGCCTTCAGACCCGGCCTCTTGGGCAAGGGGGCTGGGTGCTTCATGATGCTCTCCCTCTTACTTGGTTTGTCATATCAACCAACTAATTGATGCATATAATAGAGTGAAAAAATATCTTTCAAATGTCCTCAAATATGTTCACATAACATTTCCCAAATTGATGAAAATTGTCTAAATATGCTAAAAATTACCAAAAGATTCATATTTTATTTAATAAAAAATATCTGTGATAGGCCTACCCTCACTTCTTATGCCTCAAAATGATGCCTAGAGTGACAGTATTACAGGGGTGACATTATCAATACTGTATTTCTAAGGGTGTGATATAGTGAGAGGTGGTATATAAGCAGTGTGTCTTGAAGGTTTGGTGTGTCATTATGATTTCGCTCTCATGCCATTACATGTATCAACTAACTAGTTAGTGCATCTTATAGAGGAAAAAAATACCTTTGAAATGACACCAAATATGTTTATATAACATTTCAAAAAGTTGTCGAAAATTGCCCAAAGATTCTTAATTTATTATGAAAAAATACTTCCCATAGGCCTACCCGTACTTAATTCAACTTAAAATGACACCCAGAATGTCCTGCTTACAGTGAAAAAGTTCTTGAGACTATACATATAATAATGTGGTAGCGAAAGAGGTATATAGACAGTGTAGTCTCCAGGGCTGCATGGCTACTGACTGGCAGAGGTTCCAATTCTCCAATATTGACCTAACTTTAGAGCATCGGCAAGGATACTTTGCATCATGATACAGCTGATTTGATACATCAGGGCGATGCGGATACATCAGAGCATTCAGTAGCATACTTCAGATAGGCGATACCCCGAATAGTATGGATAGGGGATCGGTTTTAAAAGTATCTGTTTAGGTGATTTATTTTACGCGAGGACACGGCCAGAGTTTAAAAACAGTCCACGCAATCCTACATCTCAAGTATTCGACTTCTCATATCCTCGTTTTCTATAAGTGGACAATGGCCATCTAAAAAAATAAATTTCTAGCAATCATGACGATCTGTCATCCCATAGAAACAAGCACAGGTCGCCTCACAAAGCTAGTTGAATGGCTATTCACCAACGCTTCTATATGTCTATCCACATATCATTCCATACATATTCTAGTTCATGTTAGGTCTTGATGCACAAATCCGCTAGATGGTCATGGTACTGATTACTGGTTATAAACAAGCCATTTCTTAGGTGTATGGCCTGTTAAAGGGCCACATGTTGGTACCCCACCAGCAACAGTTGGAGCAGAGGCACGACAGATACTCAACCCTTTATTATAAGCTAGGTGGGGGTTTAACTTTATGGATAAATAACATAATTATAAAACTAAGGGAGTGCTCATTTTTTAACAACAGGGGGTGCGGTGAGATTTTGCACGGCCCGTGCGAAATTTTTTCACCCCCCCCCCCCAGAGGGGTCGGAATTTTTACCCCCCCCCCTCCCCCCGGCAGGCCGAAAATCGTGCGCGTTCGCGCCCCTTTGTAGCATAGTAACGCGCGGACTTTTTCCCTCAAAACAGGTTGAATTTTTTTGACCCCCCCCCGGTCAAGGGGTCCAAATTTTTTACCCCCCCCCCCAAATCCACCCCCCCCCCCCCTGTTGTTAAAAAATGAGCACTCCCTAATGACTTTACATGGTTTAATTGGACCATCATGTTATGAAAGCATACTTAAATATGGTGCTACAGTGCATAAAGATGAGGTAAAGTACTTGATGATTCCCATTCTCCAACAACTAGGGCGTGATGAGGTAGGCCCACATGAACGCACAACCTTAGAACATATAATCATAAGTTGAAAGGTTAGAAGGAGGTGGTATTTGTGGTGTATTATTCAACAGATTTCAGAATTTGCCACATTATATATGATTTACAGTCCCTTCATGTAACAACTTTTATGTTGCTATTATAACCTTAAACATAAAGGGAATTATGGTTTTATCAGTGTTTTGGCGCTCTAGGTAAATGACATGAGCAGTGGGAGAAATGGGCAGTGTGGATGATGGGCAGTTGAGATATAGATAGGGGAGAGGGAGAGGAGCATACATTGGGATAGATCGGAAAGGGATATGCAGGGGGATAGGTATGGGAGAAAATAGGGAAAATATAGTGGTATGCAGGGGAAGAGATATAGGCAGATGCGAGATGGATTGGAGGAGGATGGGCAGGGGAGATGAGCAGGGTGAGGGATGGGCAGGGGAGATGAGAAGGCAAAGGGATGGGCAGAGGGAGGTGAGAAGGCAGAGGGATGGGCAGGGGAGATGAACAGGGAGAGTGACGAGGAGGGAGGGATAGCTCAACCCCAAAGCAGTAGGGAATGACAGAAGAGAGTTAAAAGTTAGAGAGGAGGCAGTAAGAGTGAAGGTCAGGGAAGGTCTCTCGACCTATTTCATGTCAATATATAGACCAGTCTTGGTTAAAATGGCAATTAGTGAGAGTCTGTAAAGGCCTAAGATACTCACGAAAGTGTGAATCCACAACGTGATTCATCTCTGGTGCTGTGTCCTCTGCTGTGATGTGCCTACTGTCACTGATATGACATTTGTGAATGTATGGCTAGTGGGCGTTGCATATAACAGATGCGACGTGTGATCAACATCACAAATGACTCAGGGGTGTGTTATCAAGTAGTAGTATCGATATTAAATTTTGACTTTCGGGTTACTTGATATTCTCATTATATAGAACAGTTATATAACTTTGGATCATGGTGATGTACTCGATTGTTTCGTTTTTTTCTGTCTTCAGTTTTGTCCTTACTAGTTGAAAGTTTTTTCTAAATACTTAATGAATGATACTAAATTTCGGAAAATGAAAAGGATGACTGCCGGTTTATCCTGTTTAACCTGGATTTAAATAACACTTGAAAACAGGACCAGTTTCACATTATATAGGGGAACAATAATGATAAACCATGTGATACCACTATCTTGTGTATGGGCCGCTGGCTCTGATTTAAGCGTGCGCTTCCCTACATAACCTCGTAATATAGATATCATAGGTAATAATATTATTGTGGTATCACTTTCATCCATACTATTGACAAGCCTTTGCGACCTAGTATAGATGAGACTTGTCCATCCATCTTGGAATATGCCCCACCCTAGTAGCAAGCCCACAAAGGGCCAAATCGGTTTTTGCTTGGGGAGACCTCAGTATACCTGGGTTTTACCTACACAGAGAGAAGTAAAAGTATCGCCATGGCTCTTTTACCATAGTCAACTCTAGTTGACTCTGGTAGCAGAGTCATGATGACTCTAGTGGAGGGGTCACAGCTACATGTACTGCAGTCTTACTCCTTGGCCCTAGCATTTGCATATGAAACCATCTGATGGGGCAACCAACACTAGTTTTGTACCAGTGACCAATTTTGATTCTTTATAGAGAGGTCCACCATGTCACAATAGTGTACTGAAGGGATGTCAATGGAAAAGCTTTTCCACTTAAATCACCTGAATTAAATATTATGATTAACTATACAAGAATATCAACAGTATAGAGCTTAGTCACCATATTTGTAGGTAAGACAAATGACCATAAGGCTGGGCACTAACTGTCTGAGATATAATGTACTGCACTACTTACTATGATATTGGCATCTGATTTGATGTATATGGCCAATGGTCTGCAGTATATATTGCGAGGCAGATATAACTTAGCCCTCTCACACAAGGAGACGTGGTGGGCATGAAAACATGTCTTGTTATTGACCTCTGTTGGGCAATACCCTCGCTACACACTTCTCTCACCTTGCCTGTCCACTTATTATATACATCTGTTGCTTCTATTCTACCCTGACATAAGTACGCAATCCGCCTTACCTGCATGCCAGTTATGTATTCAAGTATTGATTTTGACTCCCCCTCTTTTGATGGGTCAACTCCTGTTGACTCTTCAGGAATGCAGAGTCAAACTCATTTGACTCTCCTCTATAGGTGTCATGTGCGAAACAAACTGTGGGCTCGTGGCAGCTTTTCAGGCAGGACCCGAACAGGCAGGACCCGAACAAATTGGGAAAACCGATCAGAAGCTGCCACCTGGTGCACAAATTTTTAACGTGAGATTCACCATAAATGAAAAAAAAACATTGTTTCACTGTACTGGTTTACAGATGTTCAATGTAAAAAGTAATGAGTTTAACAGTATCTCACCGTAAATCACAATTACAGTGATACACCGTCCAGTTAAACACTGATTCTCCCTAATTTCAATGGAATATTTTTACAGTGCACCCATTTCTCCTGGATAATGTGAAATTAGATTTGATTAAACTTTATGATATGTCCAGTAATGCTAGACACCCCACTTATATTACTATGTCCATAAACAATATTTTCAACACATCTATTACTGTGACAGTCTGTAATTCAAGATATGATTTCAGTACCAGTACATGTGGCCTGTCTGCCTGCCTGAGAGGGGGGATCAGCTGTGACCCAGTTATACCTGGGCACAGGTGAGGAGAGGCTAGGTGGGGCCCCTATTAACCAATACCTGAACCAGACGTATGACTCCTGCGTCTAACCATATATATATTTATATATATATATATATATATATATATATATATATATATATATATATATATATATATATAATTCATTTGAACCATCACAATTAATTCCCAACCAACCAACAACACCAGTACACACATTATAGAAAGTTTTATTCTGTTAATCAAGCAAAGCACAAGTGACTCAATCATAAACAGTCATCATAAGAAGTGCTCTATCCACTTTTGTAGTAAAAGGTGTACATGACTCAAGTAACCTTTAATCTAAATGTGATTGTCAAATACTGTAGCACAAAGCTGTCATCAAAAAGTACATGTATAAGGTGCACATGGTGTATATCATTAAATTGATTATTCTATGTATATAGTATAATTAACTTAAGCATCATTGGTCTGTGGTATAAAGAGAAATTACATCTAGTACATTGAATACAATGTGATACACATAGTTGACATTCAAAGGCATGGCAGGATTCTTTAGGCATGACTCCTTTCATTAAACATTTACATAATCTCCTGTCATGTATTCGACCTGATTCCTGACACCCATCGTCAGACCCATTAAGCACAGCTTGTATAGATAACACTATAAGGCTACTTACATTTAAAAATAGGTTATGAGCTACCTCTTAGAGACATAATAATAGCCATACCCTATATATGCCTGTATGATTTCTGTGAAGGACACAAGTGGCCTCACTCAGCCATTAAATATGAACCCCCAGTGGGCCTCCAGATTTTTGTATAGCTACTACAGCAGTATTTGCTAAGATCTTTGATATGTTATGCATCAATTCACACTAAGATAAATAGCTAAACCTATCAGATATTAAGACAAATGTGGCGAGCATTTTGACTCATGAGTTCAAGTGGCTATGAAATAGTTTGTTAATGTTGCCAATGTGCATCATAATCATAGCATATTAGGCCACATATGTTTTGTCACATGCCATCAAACTAATTTAAATCATCTGCAATTTGTAAATCTCTATGGCATTGCCACCAAGTATTTTGTTTCTTCCTTCTTGTGAAACACCACAGGTGGTTAGAAGGTTTTCTGTTAAATCGAAAACTGTCTTGAATGTGCCACGTGAGCTGATATGCATAACCGGCCAATCAGAGCCAAAAATACATCGGTCCTCTCCAAAAATATCCAGGATATGCTGAAACAATGACAATGATTTGCATGAATATTCTCTGGGATAATTATACTTTCAGGAGACAATTAATTTTATTTACATGATGAAAATACAAGGGATTTTAAAGGATCAACGTATTATTAAGTTTGTGCCCAAAGAAAGACACACATATTGAGCATGTATATAATTAAGCCTTAATAGCTGCTATTGCTGTAGCAAGGGTTGATCTGAAGTACATGTATAACAACACTGTTTAGAAATATCAGATAACCCAATATCACATACCTGTATGTACTTCTCAAAGTCATCCTGTTTCCAGTTCTCCAAGTCAGCTTCAGGGATCATACCTGATCTATAGAGGCAATAGTGAAACTATGATAAATCATATTTTTGTCAACTCTCGCTTTTCATGAATTTGGACTGCCATAAAGTTCAACAGACCTAGCTACTGTTAGGATAGAGAAAATGCCAAGGGTATTGATGTTAGTATTGTTACTCTTCTATGGTATAGAGTATACCATCTCCTTAATTCGATGGGCAGAGTAGTTCAACTGAGACTACAACAAAACACAGAAGAGTGATGCCCCTATACTGGAGGGGTGAGCAATATTAGAGATTATATCCATCTGTCCCTCTAAAATAGTGTTGCCTCAAGTCATTACTTATTATGACAGACTGATTGTCCCTATTTACATGGTTCAAAAGAGTTTTCTGTGTATATAGAATTAAGAGTAAAAAAGAATTATATATGCAGAGCACCTACATTTTACAGTAAACATTTGGATGCTTTGCTATCTCCGCCATTTCCTCTTTCCACCCGTCAATGATCTGGTCCTTGATGTAAGGCTTTCCCATGTGGTTAATGATGAACCGCAGTCTACAGGTTGGAGGGAACAGGTTGGAGGGAACTACACTAGTTAACAGCCATCACCATTTGACATTTTAGTGTGCTACAAGACTCACATCACAATCGTAAAGTCTCGCGTACAAGACTAACTTGTGTATTAGCCGCACCTAGACTTTGACCAAATGCTATAACCCTGATTGGGGTTCTGACTCTCATACAAGCTGCAGCTTTTATGCGAGAATTTACGGTACATGTAATAGAGTTTATATAATATAAATGCATAAGCACATATTACCATATAAACTACAAATTTCACTGAGAGTCCCAAATGGAGAGAAAGGATAAAAGTTGTACATGCAAATTAACTAGAAAATGAGAGAAAATTACTTTAACACCATGACACATCACCTGATGTTCTGTATTGTAATCCTGTTAGGAGTGCCTGCTATATACGAATGAGGGTGCTAGAGTTGTTTAGTACGTTGGATTAATTGGGTGATTTGAAAACATAATAGTAAAACAATTAAGTGACTACCAAAATAAACAGCTGGACAACATCTAAAGCTCTGGTGCATTTGACTGGTCATTCCCTGATAAATACACTGTAAAAAATATCCCGTAAAAATTACGGTGAATCACTGGCATCACTGAATGCCAACCTTTTCCCGTTTTTTTTACGGTCACTGTATTTTGCTTTCCCCCGTAAATTTTACAGGCCTTTCCTTTCCACAACATGGGTGTTTATACTATTGGTACTAGTGTCCAGGGTCTCAAAAAAGGAAATTATATATTTTTTATCTTTAATATGCCAAAGGCTTCAATTTTGATTGTGTAATTAATGAGATAGTTGGATATCTTTATAAATCTAACACAATTATGTATGTTTTTAGTTGATAGCTTCCACTAAAGTCTCTCTATCAAACCAAGCTGCCACCTGGTGAGCAATCTTTTAATGTGAGATTCACCGTAAATGAAAAAACATTGTTTCACTGTACTGGTTTACAGATGTTCAATGTAAAAGTAATAAGTTTTACAGTGTCTCACCGTAAATCACAATTATGGTGATACACCGTCAAATTTAGCATAGATTCTCCGTAATTTCAACGGACATTTTATACAGTGTATTTTCCCGTTAGTATTTCTAGATATTGGAGTTCAAAAACTTCATTTAGTCACTACCTTACCCCTATACTATAGTCCTCCTGGTCCCACTGTGAGAGACCCTGTAATAAGCGTACACCCGTATTGTACCCTATTTTCAAAGATTTGCAGTGTGCTGTCCATCACATGTGACCCAGGGCATGTCATGTAGAGGTTATAGCTTTATATAAATATGTCGTTTTTGTTATCATGTAGTGTAAATCGCACAAACACTACAATAAGCATGAAATGGAGGATATTTTAACATACATTGATTGGGACAGTTTCTATTCTCTGGATTCTGTTAATACTGTGACTGAATATCCGGACGCCCGACTGAATATACGGACGCCCGACTAAAAATCCGGACGCCCGACTAAAAATCCGGATCCCCGTGAGTCCGGACGCCCGTGAGTCCCGACGCCCGAGAGTCCCGACGCCCGAGAGTCCCGACGCCCGAGAGTCCCACGCCCGAGAGTCCCGACGCCCGAGAGTCCCATGCCCGAGAGTCCCACGCCCGAGAGTCCCGACGCCCGAGAGTCCCGACGCCCAAGAGTCCCGACGCCCAAGAGTCCCGACGCCCAAGAGTCCCGACACATGTCCCATGTCCCGCCCATGTCCCATGACGCATGTCCCATGTCCCACCCTGTGAGGATCTTGGCACGGCGTAGTCTGAGGAGGATGTTCTTTAACATTGAGTTCAATGGCTGTACCGAGATGCCGTATGAGAGCAAATTTTGAGTTTTTTTCAAACGCCTGTTTCAATAACTTTGCATCAACATTTCTCACTTTTTTCAAGAATACTTCAGACATGAAACTTTATGATGAAATTTATTTGCAGCTGAAAATAAAAGTGTAGACATGAAAGATTTCAAGTTGAAAATTGTGAAAAAACGTTGAAAAAAAGTTCTTCAGACAGATAAAACCCAGAGTACAAGGTGCCCTGGGTCAACTAGGAATAGGCCCGAACTAGGAATAGGAAACTCCCCATGCAACCCATGGTGCTGACATATATGAATGTATTCGAATTGAATTGTGTTTCACATATTTTTACAACCCATTTCCAGACTCGTCTAAGTGACAAGGAAGCGGGTCTTCTAGCTGGAGTTGTCAGATAGAAGACCCACTTAGCATGTGCTAGCCCAAAACCCGACATTTGCCAGCTCCAGATTCTATTTGTGAGATGGTAGCCTGGTAGGTTAGACAACTTTTAACTCGTTTATTTTGTGACAGTCACTTAAACGAGTCTGGAGTAAGGGAACATTGTTTTTTTGTTTAAACGTGAACAGAGTTACAAACTAACACCATGATCCACAATAATGTACCAACCATTACACTGTGGTGTGCCCTCATTGTGACAAACAGAACTGAAATGTGAAGGACATCATATTGACCTTGATCATTGTCACTAGATTGTGACTGATAAAAACTAGATTGGCCAGTTGCATATTCCCATATCCTTAGTACGTACGTTATGGGACTATGGTTTAAGGATATGGAAAAATGCAAAGGTTCAGGCAACAGACACTTTATTCAGAATTTGCCCTATGAGGGGTGGATTTGGTTTACATTAGTGAGTAGGAGGATTGAAGCTGGTTAGATCTTGTATACCCCGCTATAAGCAGAGTCCAACATTGTGCAAGGCACCTGGGATGATATAGATAAAATCCTTACATGACAAAAAAAAACATGTGACAAAGGTGATAGTCAAGCCTAGAAAGAGGAAATGGTTTATAAATGAGAGGAAAAGTGAAGATAATTGTGCATTTGTTGAAGTTATTCACACAGAGTTTGTACTGCATATCTGTTCAAAGTGATTTCATGCGATAAAGAACACCCATCGTAACATTTGTGTAATACAAATATCTCACATTCACACATGCTCAGACTTTTGCTGAGATCTAAAAATTTGATTTGTAGTGCAGCATAAATAACAAAATTAACATTTCTGTCATTATAGTATCAAAAAAGGGTACTTGTTCTCCATCTCACCTTGGGAACTTTGCGACCACAGATGAAACACTCTTCAACAAGGGAGGCCTGGAAAGAAATAGCCCATTATATTCAACATCTCGCATAATCTGAAAAGAAATTGGCATAGTGATTCATTTTGCAAAGATTGAGCGTGTGAGTGGCCTCACAGATGACTCAGGGTAAGCTGAATCTGAAGCTTATCATGTACTTAGATATAGTACTCCCTTATAATCATTCATTGGTCCATTCTGGCATCAGAAATGAATTCCTTGTTAAAAAGTACCCTAAAGCATGTGTCATACATGTATGTTATTCCATTTCAGGCCAGCAGGTGGGTGTTCGATCAGGTGGGTGTGGGAGAGCAGGTGGGTGTGGGTGTGCAGGTGGGTGTGGATGACAGTTGCAGGCTGCGGGCATGCACCACCTTCTGTCCCTATCAAAAAGCCAGTCAATCGGACGACAAACGGCGACGATATGGGTGGTACAGTTTTGAACTGCTCTGGATGCTCCTTTTATCCTGACGCTGTCACTGGCAACTCTCATGATGTCTCACGCAGTTCTCGGAGTGCACGAGAAGTTGCAGTGGCATTCTTTCATTTAAATTTAATTTAAACATTTTATTGTGTGTTTGAGGGTATTTCGAGTGTAGAAGATGGCATTTCTGCGTGTGAAGAGAGAAATATGGGACAGATTGGCAAAAGTTGTCATTTCTATCTTTGCTTTAATACTGGAGCCTATGTATCTTTCATTTAGAGGGTAGCAATTTAAGAGTACTTAAGAGTTTAAGGAAAAGAGAGAAATCACTACCTAAAGATCGTAGGCGAATTACAGCAAGAAGGAAAGACATTTCAATTTTTATTTTGAAGGAGACATCTGTCCCCTAACCTTGCCCATCTATCCCTTTGGTCCTCTGATGTCTATCTATAACACAGGCTGAATGATAGACATTCTCCTACTGTAAACGTAGATATTTTCGCGCAGCTATATTTTCGCGCACCTAGCACATAAAGGCATTTTCGCGCAATTGTTTCAAATATTTTGCCAGTTCCTCGATAACATCCACGTCTTTCATGCAGGCATCATATTCGCCCTCTTATGTTTGCCTTTCCACACCCTGCCTCAGCCCATTCTGTGATCTACGAGGATCCAAAGGATTTTCTCTCTTTGTGAAGTCTATTTCAAACTAGATTTTTTCAGCTATTTTACAGGTTTGTGAGAAAAGGAAGATATTTATCAATAGGCCACTGTCATTTTACACTCATAAACTCCCTCCATTTCTTTCAAATATTTCAGGATGGGATTTCTCCAGCATGTTAGATTTGTTAATTGAGTCTCTTCTGCAGTGCAATATAGAATGCCAGATATCATTGGAAAGCTTTTTTTTTGTGCAATATTTTCACGCACATCATATTTTCGCGCAAGTACCTATGTGCACAAAATGCGCGAAAATATGTACTGAGCGAAAATTAATACGTTTACAGTATGTAACAAAAACGTCTTAAACCTTGGTTGGGTCGTTTAGTATTACTCAGTTACCCTGAGTCAATGAATCATCCATCAATTCCTGGTTTAAAACTACCCTCAAATCATGTGTCACACTATAGTATGTAATCACATTTCAGACGAGAAGGTGGATGTGGCCAAGCAGGTGGGTGTGGTTGAGGACATGACTGTTCAAGCTATAAGGTACATGTAGATGACCTGAGTGGGTGAACTAGGGACAGTGACCTCAGATGCCACCTGTACTTCAGCACTTCTCATTGTAATGGCTTCACCTGCACCCCTGTAAGGAGCTGTATATATTTGTATAACACCAGTAGGCTTATTTTGCTGTTACCACTACCATGTACACTTGATATGGACCTGTGGCCAAAATTAACCTTCAAAGAATGATATTGAACAAGTAAAGTTGGCTTATTTCAATCCTTGTGAACTTAACTGAAACTATATGGACTTCAACTCACCTTAGAAGGAGGTCAAATGTCTTGTCATGCTGCTCAAGCAAGGAGAGACCATGGTGGACATCGTCTCTACTCAGCCATGTTGAATCTTCAAAGTCAAGAATGTGGCGCACACCAACAAACCTTGCATCTTTACACAGCTCGACCAGAATTGTTGACAGCTACATCAACAACAAAAGCCAATGAAGAGGGGGTTAGATTTGGATTGAAAAGAATTGTATATAGTTTACTGTCTATTGTGTCAATAAAAACCTTTTTTTGGACAAATTCTTATAGAAGATAATGGTTTATATGTCTTCTACACAACCTCATTATGTAAGCTTTCAAAGATAGGAAGAATTATAACTCAAATACAATAATTCAAAATTACATATGCATATATTCAAATTCTGTCAGACCAATACTTCAAGCCATTATAGTAGGCCACCTAGAATTGTCTTTTACCCTAGGGATAAGGAGTAGTGTAAGTGTCAATCCTTGAACACTACTGACCTTCAGAGAGGTCACTTGACCTTAGCTGACTTGTATGAACTTAGATAATTATACATAAACAAATGCCAACACCCATTGATACCGTCTCTGTTGTATTTCACAAGTGGGGGCTCGGGCAATATCCCACGAAGCGGCAGGCTGAGTGGAATGCGCCCCAGCCCCCACTCGTGAAATACATCAGAGCGGTATCAATGAAGTTGGCATTTGTGTTTTTTGTCCTTTTTTAAGCCATTTAATGAAGGAAAAACTACTTTTTCTTACCCCAGTAAATACAGCCACATTGTATTCAATGAGGGCATCGAATACAGCCTTCTAGTGCTTAAGCCTAGGAGATCTTGTATTTCCAAAAAATAAATGATAAGTATCACACAAAACCTACCTCACTGTCAGTTAGGTCCAGGCCTGCAACAACACCTCTTATGTTTGGATGTTGGTGTGTCATGGAAAGAACCCACCCTGAAGGAAAAATGAGAACAATGATGTCAACCAGAAACAGCCATAAAAATAATAGAGAGGTAAAATGTTTTGAATGTCTATAAAAATTATAATAAAACTATGCATTTACGTACGTGCTTCTTCAAGGCTGTTGTTTAGAACCTGAATATAGATGGAAGCATTGACAGGTGTAGCTGAAGACGCTTCATTGTAGTCGGTCATAGTGTAATCTCTGTAAAGAGACTTCAGATCTGGTGACGGCCATGGGTACTTAAAGCGACTCAATTCCCACAAATCTGTAACAAGGAAAAGATAATGTTTATATATATATATATATATTTATTTTTTGTCAAATACGGCTGTCCCATTGACTTAACCAAAGAACGCTGTATTGCACACCGCCCGTGAAATAACCCATGGCCGTATTTCACGGCCCTGTGACGTTATCAAAACGGCGGTTTGTTTACATTTTAACGGCATAGAAAGAAACCAATTTAGCCCTTTTAGGCTCCCCCCTACAAAAATTTCGGTATTTTGAATCGAAAAAGATAAAAAATAAACACAAAGGTACACTCATTTAAGTCTGTTGACTGGGTTATTTCACTTGTTGACCCTTGGGCTGCATTTCACTCGGCCTACAGCCTCGTGAAATACGGCTCAAGGTCAACTCGTGAAATAACCCAGTCAACAGACTGAAACTCGTGCATCTTTGTCTATTTATATATATATATATATATATATATATATATATATATATATATATATATATAAAATTTATATATACTATATATATATATAATAGATTATATATATATATATATATATATATATATATATATATAAATATTATATATATATATATATATATATATATATATATATATACAATAGGGATGTCATGTAAGAATATAGTGACATTTAAAGAAGAAATAACTCGAATCCCCTGGCCATCTACCCCCTGGGTCGCCCACATCATAGTGGGAAGTCATGACAAAGCCCCACCCCCTCCCCCCTCACTGGTACGTACCTACACCCCTGTAGGCCGCCTTCATCACAGAGGCAAGTACCCAGCTAACAAAAAAAACGTTTTCCTAACGGTCGGAAAACGTTTGCTGGAGGTTTGCAAACGTTTTGGAAAAACGTTTATAAAACGTTTATAAAACGTTAAAACGTTGACAGAAAAAAACGTTTGCAAGAAAACGTTTTATAAACGTTTGCAAAAGGTTTGAAAAAAACCCATGGCCGTATTTCACGGCCCTGTGACGTCATCAAAACGGCGGTTTGTTTACATTTTAACGGCATAGAAAGAAACCAATTTAGCCCTTTTAGGCTCCCCCCTACAAAAATTTAGGTATTTTGAATCGAAAAAGATAAAAAATAAACACAAAGGTACACTCATTTAAGTCTGTTGACTGGGTTATTTCACTTGTTGACCCTTGGGCTGCATTTCACTCGGCCTACGGCCTCGTGAAATACGGCTCAAGGTCAACTCGTGAAATAACCCAGTCAACAGACTGAAACTCGTGCATCTTTGTCTATTTATATATATATATATATATATATATATATATATATATATATATATAAAATTTATATATACTATATATATATATAATAGATTATATATATATATATATATATATATATATATATAAATATTATATATATATATATATATATATATATATATATATATACAATAGGGATGTCATGTAAGAATATAGTGACATTTAAAGAAGAAATAACTCGAATCCCCTGGCCATCTACCCCCTGGGTCGCCCACATCATAGTGGGAAGTCATGACAAAGCCCCACCCCCTCCCCCCTCACTGGTACGTACCTACACCCCTGTAGGCCGCCTTCATCACAGAGGCAAGTACCCAGCTAACAAAAAAAACGTTTTCCTAACGGTCGGAAAACGTTTGCTGGAGGTTTGCAAACGTTTTGGAAAAACGTTTATAAAACGTTTATAAAACGTTAAAACGTTGACAGAAAAAAACGTTTGCAAGAAAACGTTTTATAAACGTTTGCAAAAGGTTTGAAAAAAACGTTTGCAAAAGGTTTGCAAAAGGTTTGTTTGCAAACTTTTGCAGACGAATTTGGTGAACAATCTAAGGGGCCGTCCATAAAGTATGTCACGCTTTTTTGGGCCATTTTGAACACCCCCCCCACCCCCATGTCACACTTTGTCACACTTCTTCCGACACCCCCTAGAAAAGTATGTCACAAATCTGCTGACACCCCCCCCCCCTTTGCATATACCGTATCAGTCTGGTCCCATAATTTGATAAAAGAACATACATACATTATCTTAACCCAGTTAAAGGCTTATTACAATTAGATTGCTACTAAAATGTGTTGAAGTATGACATCAGTCGCTGGAAAACCTTTAGACCCAATGTTACCATAAAATCTCTCGTATAAGCCTAACCTGTGTATTAGCCGCACCTAGAGTTTGTGCTGATGCCATAAGCTGCACTGACGATCTGATTATGGTGACTTTTGATACTGTACCATAGTAGCAAAAACTTGTGTATAAGCTACACCCTGACCCTCGGCTGATGCTATGAGCAGCACCACCGATTTGACTCACATACTAGCCGCGGCTTGTACGCAAGGTATTATGGTAATGGATTTTATTGAAAAGACCCCTTTTGATTCCAATTGTTCAAAGTGGCAGTATCATGTTCACACCAATAGTCATGGCACTAGATCTCTGTGGCTGAGGTATCCTCGATCCATAGATTCTTTACAGTGTTTACAGGAATAACAGGTGTGCAACTGCTATCCTGTCAATTCTCTTGTGTTGGCAAATCTGTGGCAGGGGTGGATCCAGGAACTTGAGAAAGATGGTGGGGGGCTTGATATAGGCAATGTTCTGATGGTATTAGACCCAATTACATTAAAAATCTATAGCAATAAGGGGCGGGATGCCCCCCCCTGCCCCTCCCGTGTCCCCCACCTGGATCCATCCTTGTGTGGTATCCAAATACTTGCTCTATCCACATAAGGTCTTCATGGTGCATCTTCTGGATAGCATACATGAGTTCACATTATTGCTTAGCGGCAATACATACTGGAATGATACAGGGGAATGGCAAGCAGTTTTGAAGTAGGGGGGACTAGTTTCACTGAAAGGCCATCTTTGGCTGTTTGACTTGGTCTTTATCTATCATGGTTTGTGACAAAACTTACGCCAAACCTCTCCAGTATGTGCAAAGTTTTTCTTTTCCAGCTCTTGATACATGGTCCTTCCTTGAGAAGTTATCCTCAGTTCAACAGTGTTAAATGAACTTGGGACATTAATGACCTTCAAATGTGCATCCAAGTTTGCATTAATAAACTGATCTATCACAGTTATAGTTTTCTCATACCTGGGGTCTTGAATTGTGTGAATCTGGAAGGTGCTATGGCTTGCAGATCTACTACAACCACAAATCTGTATTTAACCTGCAGATATCACTAATTTATACAGCATTTATGTTGTTTACAAACTTCAAAAAGTGTTACGTCACACAAGTCCATAGACCCCCCCACCCCCATGTCACACTTTGTCACACACAAAAAAGACCCCCCCACCCCCTCGGGCGTGACATACTTTATGGACGGCCCCTAAAAGCCAGGCTGGGAGTCGAACCCATAACCTATAGATTAGGAGGCCCAGGCTTTCCTTGGTGAGCTAACGAGGCTGGTGTAGAGGCCCTCTCTGACCGGGTGCCGTCTCTGACCTGCTGTCAGAAAAAAGTGTTTTTTAAATCCTAACCTATACTCACACATATGAGGATTTGTAAAAACGTTATGGCAGCTGTTATGTAATTATTATTAGCCTCCTGCTGTTGGTATAACATAACTAAACTCTCAAAGTGACATCTGGTCAGAGACGGCACCCGGTCAGAGACAAAAACATTGGCTCAAGGTCGTGAGACACAGCCATGACTGTACTGACTTTGATATAAAAAATCCCGGGCCCACAGTTTTACCTCCGGGCCCACAACTTTCTAAGGCTGCGGGCCCGGGTGGCCCATGGCCTGAAATGTTAGTGTGCCTCTACATGGGTACCCAAATTGTTGGCCGTGTCGTCGTGTCGAATTTTAGAAAAAAGGGCAGTGTCGCTGTGTCTAATTTTATCCTATATACATAACTATACTTTGTACTCATTTGTTTCATGTCCATCGAATCTTAAAAGGGCCGTTTCACACATGTCGGATTTTAAAACCCCCGTGTCGCACGTTTCGATTTTTACCCATGTAGAGGCACGTTAGTGTCTACCCCTGGAGGGAGCATAATTATAAGCTTAAATCGATCCCTATCATGACAATAAGAGCATAGCCCATTAAAGCACTAGGCCTATTTATCCTTTAGGGCCAGGTAATAAGGGCTTCAAAGTATAGGGACAAACTTGATCCCAGCCTCACTCGGATAAGGACTCCTTTCCATTACACTGTACAGACATGTTGGCTTCATGGCCACATAGGTTAGGTGCCTGCCTTCAGGTCCCTTGTTACAACTTGTGTAGGTTCGAATCCACGAGGTTGTTTTGTAAATAAGTGCTTTATTATATTTTTCCAAAAAAGTGGTCTTAATCAATTGGAAATGTACGTTTTGATATGTAAATGATTATCAATGTATTTAGGCTTAGAGGTAAGAGAGATAAAATATAGCCCTACAAAAACATTAGACAAGGTTTGTACAAAAATGTTTGTTTCCAAACGTTTCATAAACGTTTTAAAATGTTTGGAAACAAACGTTTTCTTACAAACCATATACAAACGTTTTAAAACGTTCTGAAAACGTTTTTTGTTAGCCCTGGGTAGGAACGAACTTACCGAGTCACTAGACGCCGCACATTCAGTGCGTAATCTTAAAAAACACATTTTTCCGGTAATCTTAATGATTCCCTCCATTTCTCAAGATGGCCCCATTGTATCGTCCCATCCTTTAGGGGTAGATGGGTTCGGTTTTAGTTCTGTTACAGTTTCATAAAGAAAAAGAAGAGAGAAAGAAAGGGGGGGGGCGGGGGCAGAGCCCCCGATATATACAACAATTTTACTAACTTACAGTGCTGCCATCTAGAGGATAGGCCTGGAAACTGAATAAGATTATGCAAAAAGTGGGGATTTAAGATTACGCACTGAATGTGCGGCGTCTAGTGACTTGGTAAGTTCGTCCCCATGTGCAAGATCACAGAGGAAGTCCGGGGGGGGGGTGTCAATTTCAATTCAATTTGCAAGGTTTTTATTCTGCTGATCTCAAAAAACATAAAAGTATGAATACAATTACATTTGATTCCACTGGATAACAGAAGAGGTTGATACTTATAATGATAACACCATTTAATTAGCATTTTTGGTAACAGCACCTCCATTCCATTGTTTAATGATGATGACTGCCAGATAGCCTATCATTGTGATATTACTGGGGGAGGGGGAGGGGAGGGGGGATGAGTGATGAGGTGATACCTAGTTTGTATAAAAAGCATGTAAGTGTAGTCAGGCTGGTTGGATGTATGATAAACCTGTGATCAATATTCAGATACATGTGCTTTTCCATTCAGATGGATACATTGTATTACAGTGAGTACTTTATGACTGAGGTTACAGGTGTTGTCACAAATAGAACATTATAGTACAAAATGAGATGACAGATACTTATGCATACAATACAGTGCCAGGATTACTAATAGTAATACTAAACAAAGACTTTATAAGTATTATTTTAATTGTCCACCAAGTTGAATAAATTCAACGAAAAGTTCATTTGTAGTAGGTTTACCACTGGGCTTTGTAGTGAAGAGTTGTCCGTAGTGATGCAATTTACAGATTTGTGAATTTATATGTGAAGTGTAATCCTTACAACTTGGCCCGTTTGCCCCCCCCCCCCCCCCCTCCAGAGAATCCTGGATCCGCCACTGTATCCTGCTGAAGTACTTAGCTCCACAGATCTCTAGGTTTGCTCCAAAATATCACTACAATCCATCCCTACCCCTGTCAAAAAAAAGTAGGGGAGTTGTAGCAGAGGAGGGATAGGCACAGCACAGGGGATAGGCAGTCTTCTGAGGAGGGGGGAGCAGATTTAGATAGGGGGATACAGTTATTAAGGCCAGAAAATAATAAGCCACTGACAGTGAAGGTCAGGCGAGCAGAGATAGATAGTGCTATCAGTATCAATTTGAAGCTATAGCGAAGAGGATAGGCGTAGGGGGAGCGAAGTCAAATGTTCCTCCACTTGTCATATGGATTTCAGGCAATTTGTGCTTGATTAAGATGTGTCATTTCAATTAGTGGGTCCCTATAGGCACAGGTACTCACGAAAGTGTGAATCCACAACGTTATTCATGTCTGTGCCTATGCTATCTGCTGTGATGTGCTTCCTACCACTGACACTTCTGAAGGTATGGCAAGGAGGCGTGGCATCTGAATAAATCAAAACATCGCACTCTCCCAGCGCGGGCTTTGCCTTTGGTGCAGACTCTGCTTGGAGAGCAAGCACCTGTCTCGGTGCAGTTTTAGCCCAAAATAGTTTAATTGCTCCATGTTTTTTGACACATCTATGTTGACACAAGTGATTAATCAGTAGAAGCTGGTTTATATCTTAGAATATGTCAAGTAACTCATATTTCGAAACACAATATTTGGAACCTTGAAGACTGCGACACCGTATCGTTACACTTGCAAAATGTCGGTCGCAAGTTGACAACATGACGAAAACGTGAAAGACACGTTAAAATGACCTCTCCGCAGATTATCCAGTAAGTTTATTTGTGTATAAACATAAAGGGGAATTTATTGAAGTGTGCGGTGAAAGGTTTGGGTACAAGCGTGTTGGAATTTGGCCCTGAATGAGTTTGTTGTTTTGTTAGCATGTTGTTACCAGTGGCAGTGTTTGCTTTGCCAGTGCCACTCACTCAGCTGTGAACTTGTTTTGAGAATCTAGGTTCCCCTCACTGGCCACAGTCTCACCAACAGGCTCAGGTCAAAAAGATCTAGACCTTCGAGTAGACTGCCGTCACTACGTGCATTGATACAAAGGCAAAGTAGATCTACAATGAAAATAATCAAATAAATGCATATGCGCCATTCAGTCTCATTCTTTAAGTTAAAACAATTGAAACATGGAAATTGAATACACATTCATGATTCATGATGATGATTCATGATTCAATCTTTATACTTTGCTAAGGTAAACACCAAAGCCTGGCAAAGGCAAAGGCAAAGCTACGTTTTAACTTGCTTAGCCCAGGCCCTAGGTAAAAGAACACTTACTGCCCACTGGGTCGGTTTAACCAGGTGCGTAGTCACTAATGGATCTATCATCAGATGATGATTCATCTAGCCTAGGGCTAGGCTGTACAAAATCGACAGGGCGACATGGCTGTTTCTTAAAATCGACAGGTGACATGGGGCACAATTATAGTGACAAACGACAGAAGAAATAATAGTGACAGGGGACATGATCATTTCTTAAAATCGACAGCAGGATTAGAAAGATAGTGACAAGGGACATGGGCATTTCTTAAAATCGACAGGCGACATGGGGACCCCCATCTAGACCCCTAGTACAGCCACAGGCCTATCACCCTTTACCTTGTCTTCACCCTAGTAAGGTAGTCTCCAGAGCAAACGCAGGCAAATCCCTACGTGCTGCTTCGCGTTACTATGGGGAGCCAGCGTCTGCCGCACAGTAATTTCACAGTACGATTTAATACGTCTGGGGGGCACGGACCAATGGGAGCGCCCGTCCGTCCCACCGTCGCCAATGACGGCCAACGTAACAACCGTGTGCGGCAGACGCTGGCTCCCCGTAGTAACGCGAAGCAGCACGTAGGGATTTGCCTGCGTTTGCTCTGGAGACTACCTGGTAAGGCAACGCGTCCTGTTTATTTTTGCCTTTAAGGCGAAAACAAACAGGATACGTTTTCTATGCACGGCCGGAAGTTGCTATGGTGACGGGCGCGTAGAGCATAAGAAATGCCCTGTGAGGTGTTGTCTACGGCTACGCAGCCACGCGCGGACATTTACGTGCCCTGTTTGTTTCCGCCTTAACTAAACTTTAATAGGGCAACACAAGTCCAACAGCAATAGCGTCTTCATACCTCCCATTTCATGGCAGACACTGGGTTCATGGCATGATACACTCATTTCAGAAACAGGGTGGGTGGTTAACCCTGCAGGTACTTTGCTCTTTCTGGTCTGCTATTAGCCGGTGATCCACTCTGACCACTGCCGTGAGTTTGCTGCGAATGTTGTTGTTCGAGACTTGCGATAACAGTCAAAAATCAAAACTTTTAGATTTTCGCGAATTTACTCGCACGCCGCACGCCTCTCACGATGGCATTGCTGCAGGGACTCGCAGCAGCTGATCCACTAATAGAATGTTCTCACTGTGTGTACTCGCACGGGTTTCACTGGCAGCAAAATCGCAGCAAATTTGCAGCAGTAGATCACCGCCTATTGACTATGAAGATCCTGGAAAACATGTTGTAAGCCCTACCTTACGAGGCCCGGCATCCAGTGTGCATACTTGGTGTCGTCTCTTGGGCTTGGATGTACCTGTTTTATGGGATGTGTGGGCCAGCACCCCACTGAAGTACTTGTAGACCACTAAAAGGCTTTCATGCCTAGACATAGGGGCATACTATTTATCGTCCTGGTGGACCAATGCAGCCCTGGTGAGTAACTCGCCGGTGCTGCATTGATGTGCCTCTACATGGGTCCTCACAATTTTGACCGTGTCGCCGTGTCGATTTTTAGCAAAAGAGCAGTGGAATCGTGTCGATTTTTAGGTATATAAGAACTTAGAGAAGGATGTCTATGGGTCGATTTTTATCCCTGATTTTCCTGTGTCCGTCGATTTTTAAAATGGCCTAAAAGGGCCGTGTCGCCGTGTCGGCCGTGTCGATTTTTACCCATGTAGAGGCACATTGATCCATCATGCCAACCATATGGATGTTAGGAGTGTCTTGAATCAATCCGTAGGGCTAGCATGATAATAATGTTTGAATGCAGCATAGTCGAGCTTCTCATACATGATATATAATATTATATATTGTAAGAAATATTGAATGCTTCATAAACACTAATAATGTTTCTGTGCGTCTCTTCCAGGCAGGCCGACGACCTGAAGGCCAGCGTGGCCGGTGAGTAGAATTTGAGTTATCATAAATACTCATGTACAACCCGCATCTCTCTTATGACCCACACCTAGACTTTAACCAGTGATCCACTGCCACGAGTTTGCTGTGAATGTTGTCATGCGAGAAAGACTTGCGAGTGCGCTCGTAAAAGTAAAAACTTTTAGATTTCTCTGAATTTACTCGCAGGCCGCACGGCCCTCGTGACGATGTTGTCGCAGGGACTCGCAGCAGGTGATCCAGAATTCAACTGCTGGAACGTTCTCTCTGTGTCTGTGTACCCGCACGAATGTGACTCGCAGCAAAATTGTAGCAAATTCGCGGCAGTGGATCACCGCCTTTTGAGAAATTGTAAAACCTGCAAGTGGAGTCCTCAAATTTCTCTTTTAGTACTGTAGTATTCTTGATAAAAGAAAAAAAACAAGGTGTGTTTGGTATCAAATTAAAAGTGAGTCTGATTCGCGTACCATTAAAGTGTGAACTGCACATGAGAATTTATGATACCAGTGATCCTTGATAATCAATAGGAGTGTACTGATCATGAGACATGACATAGATGTGTTATCGTGCCCTGTATACATAGATACATGTATATGATTTACTTGTTTCATGTGTTCATATATTTTTTCAACACAAACACCACCTGCATGGGTAAAAGAAATAATTTAAAAAAAACACTAAAACTAAATGGGGATCATTTAACTGAAGGTTGAGCACTGTACTGAGATACTGGTTGGTTATGGTACTTCAGACACGTCGTCGGGTTCTAACGAGGCCTGGGTGTCTCGGCAGGCCCTTCAGGACCTCTACCAGAAACTACTGGTCATGGACCTGGAGTTCGCACTCGACAAGAAGGTGGAACAAGACCTGTGAGTATTTAATTCAATTTTAAAAGACGCTTAAAATTGGCGGATTCTTTGTAATTTTATTTTTATTGAAAAGGGAAAGAAATAGTGTTAAAGTATTTCTCGACCAATTTTCTGACGATTTCCTCTTTCTCAAGTGTGAATAAATCCCCCGTTTCACTAGGCTATTTCACAAACATTTTAAAATAATTTTTAAATGAATAAATTTGCAGCTGGAACCATGCGTTTAAGAACCAGATTACGGTTCTCCAGAATCAGGCCAAGGACAAGCAGGTGAGTGAGAAGCTACCCTTTAATTTCTTTTTTAAATACAAGATTTACTTTGCTTAAGTATAGGAAGGGTCGTATTCAATGCCCCTCATTGAATACAATTCAATGGAAACGAGGAAATGTACTTAGATAATGTAGAAATGGTAAAATTACCATCAACCCATATAAATATGAAAACCTGTATTTTATACACTACACACAGAACCCCAAGAGGAGTGAGATCCAGTCCAGCCTCAACCTGTTCTTGGAGACGGCCGGTGGATTCTACCTGCAGGTATGTACTAACACTACATACTAGGGTTAGACAATATTCAGGTACACAGAAATACAACAAGTTATTTCATGGTGGACACAATGACCACTATGCTTAAGTACTAGAAATCCTGTATCCCATGCCTCCCATGGGATACAGTGTTCTCATATCCCATGGCCTGTGACGTCATCATTTGTTGAAATTATTACGGCCATTTATATGCAGTTAAATATATTTTGAACGTTAAAAACCATGAAATGAAGGCAAAGGCCCATAGCCAGAGGATTTTTGGTATCGTTCCCCCTTTGGTGGGGCTGGGGCTGCATCCCACTCAGCCTGCAGCTTTGTGGGATACGGCCCCAGCGCCACCTCGGGGGGAACGAGACCAAAATATCCTCTGGCCATGGGCGTTTGTCTATTTACACTAAATTGTGAAATGAAGCACATCTCCCTTGCAAGGTGATGAATATTAAATATAAAAAAATTGTAAAAGAAAATTATGTATCAAGTTTTACTGTTTAATAGTGATTAATAGGATGGTTTCATCGACAGGAATGACAAGAAAAATGGCTTTCAGGAAACCTTTCAGGAAGCCTTGTACAGGTAGAACAGGTGTCACATATCTTTATGTTCTTTTCACAGTTACTGCAGGAGTTGTGTAGCGCGTTTAAATTGGACCTGCCGTTCCGCAGAAAGTCTTCAAACTTTGGAGTTCTGAAAGGTGAGTTTGATGTTTCTCAGCTGCTGAACGATGAAGGGATCATTGTGTAAATCCAAGAAGGAAAATTCCTGTTGGATTGTGAGAAAGTTGTGATTTTGAAATGGATACTTGACTTTTGTAAGCGTTTTGATAATATTAAGATGTGTCTTTGAATGATTACAGAATACGACTCGGTGAGCAGCAAGATCCGAGTGCCCAAGCCGAGTTCCAGCATGTACATCTGTCAACACTGCCTTGTACACCTTGGGGATATCGGTGAGTATTACAGAGATTCGACAAGTTTCAGGGAGGATTAATCTCATTTTTTAACTCGAGGTACAGAATTTTGACGCTATAGAGGTCAGTCAGAAAAAAAAAGTAGATAATCTGAATCTGAGAAATTTGAAACCTGAAAATGTGAAATCTTTTGTACCATGATGTCTTGTGTATGTTGCACATCTCGAGTATAATCTGTACCTAGACTTGCCACTTGGAGGACATTTTAAAAAGCTGCACTGGGTTTCTGATTTGCAAATAACCAGTAGGTGGTACGTGATACTTTACGGGCCACAGCAATCTCCCAAATTCCAAGGTATAAAACTGTAAAACCAAACAAAGTGTAAAAAAAATATTTAAAGAGAAAATGAAAAGTGTAAAAACACATCAAATACCGTAAAAAAAAACTCGCCTATAAGCCACGGCTACGTAGTGCGCGAATCAGATCGACAGTGCGGGTAGAGGATCGGCCCATGATCAGGGTGTGGCTTATACACCAGTTTTTGCCACTATGGTACCATACTAAAATCGGCATATTCAGATCGCCAGTGGCTTATAGGATCGGCCTTAACTGGGGGTGCGGCTTGTACGTGAGTTAGGCTTATGCGCAAGGTTTTACAGTACTGAGTATGCCATGTTTTGTCTCCTCTCACAGCGCGTTACAGACAGCAGATTGACCAGGCGCAGTCCTACTACCGGCATGCGGCCCACCTCGTGCCGTACAACGGGCAGCCCTACAACCAGCTCGCCATCCTAGAAGCCGCAAAGAGCAACAAGCTGGCCACCGTCTTTTACTACGCACGCAGTATTGCCGTCAAACACCCATTCCCTGTGGCTAGTACAAATCTGGACAAGTTCTACACCAAGATCAGCAAGGAGACGTATGTATTAGCTTTTATATTTTATGTGCATGTATATGTATATATATGTGTTTTTGAGATAATCAATACAAGTACAAAAATAGAAGTGAGCTTTACATTCTGTGAACTATATTAAAGATTGGAATTAAGATTATCATATCTTGACTCTGAGAAATCTGGAAGAAGAGACCGCTGGCGCACTTGATCAATGTCATGTATATAAAAACTAAGGTTAACCCTGTATCTTGCATAACACAGATACGACTACAGGGGAAAGTTGTCGATGAGTGAGAGCATCTCTACGTTCCTGCAGTTTCACGCCTTTATCCACCTAGACTCAGGTAAACAGTATTACCATGTCTCAACAGGATATATATTTCTTTCATAAAATCCATATAAGGGGGCGATTTTAAAACTTGTTTTGTTTACTTATTTATTGTATTTTACATATTGATCTGTTCATTTTGATACAATTATTGTTTTCAATTTTTGAGAATTTTCATGATTTATTGTTATCAAGTGTGTGGTCAGCTGCGGATATACTCGCAGGGCGGTCAGCGTCTGCGCCGTGAGTAGTTAGAAAAATGTTCGGTAATGCAGGGGCGCAAACTTTATTTTACAGGCAAAACCAAGCTTTCTAATAAATACCCAGTGCAGGGCGGAGCATAACGCCTTCCAAATACCAGTAACTCACAGCCAAACTTACTACAATGACTAGCAGTAGTAACAATGCCACTGTTTATTTCAAAACTAGACAGTCTATATTTATTTGTTAATGGCCCTGGTGTTTCACTGAGGACTCAGTCTTCAGTGGCTCCCCCACACAATAATTATACCGGTTTTCACCAAGCACATGGACAGGCGCACATAACATGTAAAACCAAATTATTCCTCACGTTTGATATTGGTATTTAAATCTTTTCGGTCTATATGATACCGGAAAATTACTGGGTATATCGAGTGCTGTTTTGAACGGCACTCTTTTATACAACAGTTTGGAGATCTACACTTTATGTACGAGCACTTTACGACAGATAGCATCACGAGCAATTCTGGGCGAAATGCCTATTCACGCGATTGACGCCTCCATCGGAGAGGTCAAGCTGTCTTGTTCCTATGTTGGTATTCGCCCCCCTGAGGCTAGAAACCCTCCTCTCTCCAGGACTATATCATGATTGGTACACGATCATACTCGTGTTTCAGTGCAATCAGGAGATGGACATATAGTGCATTAATAATAGAACTCACCATTAGTCTCCAGAGCAATGAGCCGTAAATCCGTCCATGTTGCTTCGCGATGCTACTGAGAGCGTCAGTCTGCTGCTCGCTACTGTAACGTCGGCATTCATCGGCGGCAGTTGGACATACTAGTGCTGTGATTGGCCCGCCCACAATATCGGAGGAAAAGTTCCTGTATCTGACGTAGCGAGCGCCAGACTGTGGCTCCAGGAACGTCCGCTAGGAAAGTGTACGATTTGCCACAGTTTGCTCTGGAGACTAAACTCACCATGCACCAAACGCGGGTCATTAACATCAGGCTTTGCTTATAAACCAACCATAGGGCTTCATACCCTAATAAGCAAAGCAATAACACTGCAACCATTTTAGATTTTCTTCTCTTAGAAAAATAAAATGAACCTCATTATATATTTTACTTGTTCATGGTCACACACACACACACATATATATATATATATATATGGATACACATGTATTGATATGTGATAGTTTTGTAGCAGTTCTTCGCAAAATCAAATACCATGCACATGGAAGACTACGATTCCATACTACATGTATTCATTCCCGAATAGGAAATATGTATATTATATCATTATCCACAGTCACAGAACACAAATCACTCCAGTGGCTGTATATGCTAATAAAATGTCTTTACTGATCAGAAGAACACTCACCAGGGCTGCATTCAAGCATCATGCTGACTCTTTGTAAGTGTATCTACCCTGTATGGTCGGTACGGTGATTAAATGCAGCACTGGCGAGTTACTCACAGTGCAACATGACGACCACTGATATACTGCATTAATGCACCATACAGTCCAGGTTAAACTAACTTATATCAGAGATGCCACTCAGTCATCGACAAAAAGTAGGAAATTTTAGAATTTTGGTCAAATTTCTGTAGAAAATTTACATAATTTAACACAGAAATTCCAGCCAAAAAGGGGGAATTCCTACTTCTACTAGTGGCATCTCTGTTATATACAACGACTGACTATTCCTCTTGACTACAGATTCGGAAAAGGCGCGTAAGCATGGTGAGCGTCTGATCGTGTCTCTGCCCACCCACCTGACGTCCACCAGCTTCAGCTCCTACCAGTTGGTACAGATGGTGGCCATTAACCTGTTCGCACTCAACCACGCCAAGCGCATGCACGCCAATGACGAGCATACAGATAATAAGGACGCAACCAGTGGGAATGGGGAAGGCAGCAGAGCGTTCGGCATCGTGTTCGACCTCACCAGTGAGTACCATAAAGTCTGGTGTATAAGCCAAACTCTCGTATTTATAAGCTGCACCTTTTATATTATAGCGTAAAACCTCATGTACAAGCTTAACTCGCGTAAAAGGTGCACCACGGTTTTGGGCCAATTGTATAAGCCGCACAGGTTTAGATACTCTCTATGGGTCAGCATATGCACATTCCTCGCCAGGGATGCATTGGTGCATCATGACGACAAATATCTTTTCGCGACATGCCCTCCTAAAAGCGTTAACTGTGACTGATGTTGTCATCTTTGTGGTTTTAGTGTCGATGATGGAGCAGCTGGTGTACAACACACCCAAACAGGAGCAGAAGGCCAAGGACTACCACACCATGCCGGCCCTAAAGGTCATCCTAGACTGGCTGCTGTCTGACAACTCACACCTAGCACAGAACAGCTGTGTCAACTCTGGGTAAGGCTGCAGTGTATTAAAGGGGGGAGGGGGGAGGGGGGAGGGGAGATAGAGTACCACACAATGCCGGCCCTATACTGCAAATGTAGATATTTTCGCGCGTATAAATTTCCGCGATTTTGCTAAAAAGTGTATTTTACATGTATTTAAATTAGCGATTTTTGGAAAATTGTAGTAGTATGACTTTACTAAATAAGTTTTCGCTCTGTACATATTTTCACGGATGTTTTAAAATCGCGAAAATATATACAGCCCGATCTACGTTTACTGTAGGTCATCCTAGACTGGCTACTGTCTTACAACTCTCACCTAGCACAGAACAGCTGTGTCAAATCTGGGTAAGGCTGAAGTGTATTAAAGGGGGGAGGGGGGGGGGGATAGAGACTACCACACCATGCCGGCCCTAAAGGTCATCCTAGACTGGCTGCTGTCTGACAACTCACACCTAGCACAGAACAGCTGTGTCAACTCTGGGTAAGGCTGCAGTGTATTAAGGGAGGATGACTTTACTGTATAGGTTTTCGCTCTGTACATATTTTCGCGGATGTTTTAAAATCGTGAAAAAATGTAAAGCGCGATCTACGTTTACTGTAGGTCATCCTAGACTGGCTACTGTCTTACAACTCACACCTAGCACAGAACAGCTGTGTCAACTCTGGGTAAGGCTGAAGTGTATTAAAGGGGGAGGGGGGGGTGTAGACTACCACACCATGCCGGCCCTAAAGGTCATCCTAGACTAAAATAACAGCGTAACATATTCATGACGCCCGCCTGTTGTGTTTCAGCATCTGGGGGAACCTGAGTAAACTGCTCAACAACCTGCAGTTCCACGGCGGACAGAAAGACGTTGTCTTTGACCCGGATAAATGTAAGTTACACACAGCGTATAGACGATGAGACATACAAAGTAGGGTCAATACCTAGCTGAATGGCAGGTCAAAATTCCTTCTGATGGATACTACTTCCATTCCCTGCATTAGAGGTACATATAGTTGACAGTATGAAGTAAAATTCGTAGGAAATAACAAGGAAAATTCTATATTTGACCCAATTGTTACTTATTTTTGACCATATTCAACTTAAATGATCATAACCAGTTTTAGAAGGTTAAAGTACAAATTTAGACATGTGACACAAAATTTTACAATTTGTGGGCCCGATTAATCTCCTAACCACTAGAAATGGCTTTATATAATAAAAAAAGCACATAGTGTGCTAATTATGTCAACGTGTTAATTGACTTGCATTTCCCGGTGCGCAGACACACGGACGCCGCTGCCGGAGGACTGTGACCTACAGTGCTTCCTGCCGCTGGTGAAGGCCGGCGCTGACCTCAACTTCACCAAGGCCACAACCGACATCATCTCTGGGGAGAGTGAGATCCGCCTCCGCTGTCACCGCCTTGTCGAGCACGGCCAGTACATCGCTGACAACTTTGCGCAGTGAGTGGAATTTTTATTTTTTTTTTTTTTTTTTGTGAGTGGAATTTGATTGAATAGATTTAAAAAAAAATAGTTTTGAGCTAATAGATATAACATACTAGCCTGTTTAAGTGCTCAGCGCTGATTAATTGCTGATTAAAACTAGGCTTCTCCCCCAGCGCTTATATTACAAGGATGTCGCTTATAAGCCCTCTCTCTTTTGAAGTCTGGATAATAATCAAAGAAACCCCTCCTGTAAAATGTCTGGGTAGAGCATCCTTACTGCTTGCTTGCTCACCTTAATCACCAATAATTAGATTTTTTTTTTAACTAAAGAAGAACGTTTAAAAATTAAACCTTCTGCCTGGCTTTTCAAAAAAAAACTTAGGTTGGTGCCTTTTGCCCACCCCCCTCTGTTCACACTGTTGTTAATACCGATATGTAGGACTGACTATAAAGAATGTGACTTTCAGGTTGAGTCTGCTGACGTACACCCGACTCAAATCGGGCAGGCTGCAGTTCAGCTGTCCCCTCGGTCAGGTCAAGATCCTCAGCGGCCCCGACATAGAGCGCAAACACGTCAGGCAGAATGTGGCCATCCAGGTAGGGTAGAGCTGCTGATATACATGTACAAAATGTACCGTAAATTCTTGCATAGAAGCCTAACTTTCATATAAGCTGCCCACTTAAGTTTGAGGAATCATATTAGACTGAAAGGGGGCCTGGGAATTGTTATCTTAGTACTGCACTATAGTAGTAAAAACTCGCGTATTAGCCGCACCCCAGCTCTGGGCTGATCTTATAAGCTGCACTAGCAATCTGACTTGTGTACTACCCGCGGCTTCTACGCAAGAATTTACGGTACATGTACTATATATAGTGTAAGCATTTCAATAAGTGTCTCGTATAGATCACAATTCTTGATAAAGGAGGACAATGTATAAGATAATTTTATAGTACATGTACTGGCCTTTGAGAAGTATATATTGATATAATTGTGTGTTTCATAAAGTGTAGCTATCCAACTCACAGAAATACTGTTTTGGTTGACCAGGCCATAATGCAGAAAAAGGACAGTGTACCGCCAACGTCTAAAGACGCCAGCACGGAGCAGAGCATGCGGTCAATGGACTCAGGGCACGGCAGAAGGACGTCAATTGAGGTAAGCGCTCTCTAATTATTAGAGGTAATAATCTCTGTTCTGTATAACCTGGAGCCTTTACTAACCTAAGGAAGGTTCACAGGTGGTGCTATCATAGTCAATTAGTGACAAGACTATAAAGTCATGTTTTTTTGGGGGTTATTTTTGCAAATGCCTCCGATGCCAAAGAAAGCATTGTTGTGCTTCATGTCTATGCTTTTTCTATTTGATAATCATATGTCTGCCTATTAACTCTAAAGTGATTTTGAAATCAGAAACTGGAGGATCAAAATTCTGGGTACCTTTAATTAAAAGTCTTGAACAAACTAAAAAGATATAGATTTAGAGCTATTTCATAACTATATTTGCCAGGACCATCGAGGTGATGCTAACCTGCTCCCCGGCCACAGTGAAGGACTGAGGAAGGCGTCTCCCCATGTAGCGCAACCGTTACCGCAGCCGGTGCCGCAGCAGCAGCCGCAGCCCCAGCAGCAGCCGCAGCAGCAGCATGCATACCAGCAGCAGCAACAGTTCCAGCAATACGGGCAGTACGCGCCCCCCGGACCCTACCCACAGTACCAGGCACACCAGTCCTACCAACAACAGCAGCAACACCAGCAGCATCAACAACAACAACAACAACAACATCAACAACAACAACATAACATGGGCATGGGCATGAATGGTGGCGACACCCAACAGCAGCAGGGAAGTCAAGTCTCAGGGCGTGACTCGCATTCGCCTGGATCGCACGGACAGATGGGGGTTCATCTGCAGATGGGAGGCAGTCATCTCGGAGGCTACTCTCACAGCGGCATCAACTCGCAGGTCTCTCCCCAAGGATTATCACCAGCCATGAGGTCCATGCCCCACCAGCAGTCAATGCAGCAGGGTATGCACGGGTATAACATCTCAAACAGCGGGAGTCCTCGCGGCAGTCTAGACCTGACCGGGCAGCAGCAGGGGGGTCAGAAGGCCTTCCAGCCGGCCCCGGGAAGCGGCATGTCATCTGTGGTGTCTCAGTCCGGGTTGGCTCCAGGGTCGCAGTTCTCGTCTCAGGTTGCCCCTCCGCAGCCGGTGGGGCACCACCAGGGTATGATGCCGCAGGGGTCGCACGGCGCGCCCGGGGTGGCACCCCCTGGTGGTGGGGTTGGACGTTCAGGGATGCACCAGTTCCCGCAGTCACAGAGCTTCCCCCAGAACTTCCCCCAGAGCTACAACACCCAGCAGAGCTACAATGTCAGCAACCAGCAGTTCATTGATGGAGGCTCGCGAGTTGGTAACATGTTCCCCTCCTCGTCCCCAACCAATAATAATCTTCACTCCTCGCCCTCGTTTGGTTCATCCTTCCCACAGGCGCGCGCCCCATCCCCCCAGACCCCACAGGCCCTCAGTACCACCCCCAACACCATCCTTAACCTCCTCAACAGCGCCAGTCTCAGCTCTGGCTTTGGCATGTCCCCAGCCATGATGGCCCTCGCGTCGGCCGGTGCGCCCAGCATGCCGTCTAACAGAAACCCGCAGATGGACCACTACATGCGACTCAGAGAGGATGGTGACCAAGGTCTCGGCTACACCACTGGACAGGGACTGGGACAGGGCATGGGACAGGTGATAGGACAGGGGATGGGACAGGGCATTGGTAACTTCTCGGTAGACACCGAGTCCAACCCGACCATGATGCTGCAGAGGGAAGACTTCAATAAGGACGAACCAGAGCTGAAATTCAGCGAACTGTCTCTAGAGGTAGGTAATCCGATAACTTTTTATGCTCCCAGTAAATGAATATACGTTTGCTTAATGAAAAATGTAAAAATTTGCCCAAATTAATTAAGGGTTGATCTATGCTCTACCAGTGATAGCATTTTTATACCTAATTAGTATCAAAATATATACAGCCAAATTGAATATCATGGTGAGTTTGAAGTTATGGTTAAGCAATTACTTAAAAAGTATGAAAGCTACAGGTGTTCTGGCAAATTTGAATCCCCTCTCGAACCGGTATATTTGTGCTACCCAATATCATTATGAGAAAATTTATGTTTTGACTGTTGTTTCTTTGTAGTCTGATTCCCGATTCTCTCCATCGTCTGGACTCGGCCTCTCGGGGCTTACCATTAATGATCAGGTATGTCGCATTTACATCTAGAATTTACGAGACACTGTTTTAATAGCGGAATCAGAACTGCTGATTCTGGATGCTTGCGCGACATGCAAAGGTAGTACATATCATACATTATATACTTAATACACAACACTAAAACTAGTCATCTTACTAGCTATGTATTCTAGGGGATGTGAAACTAAAATGTTATGTTGTATAAAAGTGTTTACTTTCGGTGTACATGTATTAAACAAGATGATACATGATGGTGTCACAGCCAAATATTCACCTAACCCATTTTCTAAATCTCCAGTCGCGGAATCCCAAAACGGGCAGTCCAATCAACATACCATCAGGCATTAGGTGAGTGTTATACCTTCCAGAAACCCGACGCAATATAATGTATTGCAATATTGATTTAAAATGCACATTTATTGAAAGATTTCATTCAGAATGTCCATGGAACAGGAATAGTAATTAATATATTGGTTCCCTTAACTCTTAAGGACAGCATAATGCGTTAATTCATCATACCCTTGGTCATCATGATGCATGAATGCAGCCCTGGTCAGTAACTTGCCAGTGCTGCATTTAAGGATCATGCCGACAGTAAACTGTACGGGGTTGAGATGCTCCAGAAGTTGGCATGATGCACCAATGCAACACCAGCGAGTTACTTGCTGGGGCTGCATGGTGCATCATGACGACAAATATCACATTTTAGCAACATACCATCATTAAAGAATAAATACCAGAGGCCACTTCTCCGGCTTTTGCAGGAATTCCTGTATTTATGCTTGAATTTCTGAATTAAAAATTGTTGATTTTCTGTAAAAAAAAATAATTAAAAAATCAATCCCCAAAAGTAGCAGCTTTCTTACCTTTTGTCAACCAGGGAGTGGTACCTCTGAAATGCAGTCCAAACTAAGCATGTCTTGTCTCCCCTACAGCTCGCTCTTCTCGCTGCCGACAGACGCGGGTATCGGTGCGCAGACTAACAGCACCTACTCACTGTTCAGTAAGTCTCCATGGACGGTGCAGCTCTCCAACAAACCTGACTCCAACAAGAGTAAGTTGGACTGCTTTATCCTTGGGAAGAAGTGTAACCATATTTACAACAAATTTTACTTAAGCGAGGATTGTTATGGGTAACTTGTACATGTAAATCACAGCTTTGTACAAACTAAAATGGTGTTTTAGTAACTTGTAGGTCAAAGTTATAAATCAAAGAATTTAACTTGTAGGTTTGAGTTTTAAATCAATTTTTTTTAAATTTTAGGTTTGAGTTCTAAAACCTGTTGTTGTGACTTGTAGGTCTGAGCTCCAAAACCTCTTTGCAGGGATGCCACTTTTCCTACTTTTGTAGGAATTCCTTCTTTTTTTTTCGCTGTGAATACTTTATTGCATTATTTTTCAATTCCTACAAAAAAATTGACCAAAATCTTAAGATTTCCTACTTTTTGAGAGTGGTATCTCTGTCCTTGCAACTTGTAGGTCTGAGCTCTATAACCTGTCTTTTCTGCCTGTATGTTAAAGTTCTGTGTTTGCTCTCTCTAGGTCTGAGTTCGTCACCGTTTGGTTCAGGCGAGGACAGCGGCAGTGTGCGTAACACACCGGACCCGTTTGGAGATATGGCTGACACTTTGTCCTCAAGCTTCCCGCTAAGCTACGCACCATTCGGGTCCCCAGACAGTAACTGGACGAATGAGCCCAACCCGAACCACGCCGCCGCAGAGAAGGCCAACACTCTGCTGTCCAACAGCATACAGGTAATGTTAGGTTACTTAGCCTTTAGCATAGTAATATAATAATTGATAGTTAAAGATGAAAAGAGCTTTTTGGAATTTTGAAATTTTAAAAAGAGACAGGATGATTGTATTGAAGGAGGTGAAATTTGCGAATACTATTTTTTTTTAAAGAACAGATGAACAACCAGCTGTTGAATCTAGATTCTTAATAGATGATAATAAAGGACTGAATTGTGTCCCTGAAATCGATAAATAGCCTCGCTCCCTCATAATAAAGTGCCCAAATACTTAGATTACTGTTAAGCAGACCCTTGCATATATGTAAGTCCTCTTGTTCCTCCAGTCGCTGTGGTCGTCGGGGCCCTCCCCGCTGGAGAAGCTCTTGGAGCAGCAGAAGCAGCAGCAGCGGCACTGCGACCCGCACTGAAGGAGGCCCCGCCCTGGGCAGAGCGGCCCCCAACACCACATCCAAGCCCACACCTGATTGGCTGACCACACTCTGTATGCAGCCACTCATGTTGGACGACACAAAACGACAAAGGACGCTGCAGCAGCCAAGCATCAAGTCCTACCATTGGTTAGACGTATCATGACTAGCCAGCAAGTACAAGTCCTGAGTAACTCGACTACTACAGGAGATGAGGAGGAGCAAACTCCACCGATCATAGTACATGATTCACCGCGGTCAATATAACCGCCACCCACACCCACCACTGTGACGCAGGGGCGTTTCACGACGCTACCCGTAAACAGGGGTCGGTACGGGACGAATCATCTCCAGCCATGGCCACTGCGGCTAAACTCTCCTACAGCACCCGTAAGCCGTAATACTACGTACCACTACCGGGGCCATGCGGCTACCCGGGCCAGGCTGGGGTTGTAACTCTACACTAGACGCAGGTCCTCTTGTTGCTTATTATGGCTATATGTTGCTAGGGTGGTGAAGCCTGTGTGTTCTGTATACAGCAGGGTGATATGTATACAGGAGGGCCCTATACCCTCACCACTACCACCACTACCAGCCAGCACAGCCGTAATGGTCTCACCACAGCGACGCTACTCACCGCAACCAGCGGGCACGGCATGAGGCGTGGCGCCCTAGAGCTACGTGTCAGCGTTGTTACCTTTGACACTCAGCAGTCTTAACACCGACCCACAGGAGGTCCAAGTGTGTGTCTAGGTTGTATCTTGTCATCACGTTTGTTTGCCTTTTTGTTATCTCCATTTTCTGGGTAACTATTTAGGGTGTCTCCTATTATGGTATATACATATAATATATATATATTCATGTGTTTAGACCTTAATACCATTACTAACTGGTACACTCGTGTATTACCGTGAGGATTCTTAGCCTCGATGCGGAATGCAAGCACCTCGAAGACTTATGGGGGTGACCTAAGCGGAGGTTTGTGAACGACAATACGACAGTTAGTGTGCCATTTATCGAGATAATTATTATTATACTGCGGCAAGGGGAGCCACACAGGCTACCCTATGTTCCGTGTGGGTACCGGGTTATCTATATTGTCATATTAACTTGTACATGTATGGACATGTGAGAGAAACAAAACCATTGCGGGTTGTTTGAGGTGACGAAGGGGAACAGCTTTTTGTGACTTGTGTACCGTGTAGGCAGGTTATATACCCTTGTATCTTCAAACCCGCCGTAAAATTACATATAAACCACACGTATAACCTTTTGCTGTGTACTACGGTAGAATGATTTTCCCACTGTGATTTTGTGACTTCCTCTGTGATGTGAATGATAATAGAAATACAAGCTTTTTGCCAAGGATTTAGTGACATAATTTCAGATGTAAGGGGGACATGTCCCAAAAAGGTGGGATTCAGGTAAAGATTCCTTGTGTTATGATGCCACTGTGTAATAATGGACACTACCTAATTGTCCTGTTTTCTTGATTTCAATTTTGTGTCAATCATACATTAGCTTACTTGTAGTTCATTAGTTTTATCTGATGTGTATACGGCTCGTGTAACCGGTGCGGACAGTGGTCTATACTTAGTGTACTCTATATTCAGCCAGTTGTACTACAGTAGTGTATACGTTTGCTTCTGGGTACCTCCGGACACTTCTTGAAATATTGATAAGGCATAAAGGGTTATCTCAATGAAAAATAAGTCCTAACAATGAATAAATAAGAAATTATTATTCACCCCATCTCAGAGTGCAGACACTTGTAGTTTAGTTTGGGGATATTGAGATAATTGTCCTATAATATTAAAGATTGTTGTCTACTGGAAACCATGTTTACGGTAACCATGGCAACTTGAAGATACAGAAGGCCCCTTTGGGTATGTGTAGATGTGTGGTAGCAGCACCGACGGGGTGCGACTGTAGTGTGCGCGTAAAGGGTAAGTAGCGTTCTACAGTTTATACAGACAGCGTCAACAGTGACTCGTTCCGCCTTACCGTAATTCATGTTCTAACTGTTACAGAAGCCAAGACACCGGTGTTTACATAAGTACATATGGGTACATACAAGTGAGTACATAAGTTATCATTATTACACATGGTACAGGGTGTCTCAAGAGCAGTGCTTGTATTTTAAATGGCAGGGAGATGGATGAAATGAGACTTGATATATGAGGCTGTACCCCTAATACCATAGGGAACCCATTCACAATAGGTTTGATGTAAATTGTTAATTCTTTACCGACATTCATGTGTGTGTGTAATAACAGTAGCCTGGATGGGACCACTGAGTTGATTAAAGTTCTCTTTCACTTAGCTCGTTAAGGACTGCATAGTGCTTTAATGTGTTATCCCCTTTGTCTTGATAATCCATGGATGTAGCCCTGGCGAATTTATTCGCATCATGCCTACCCTACGGGGTTTATACATTTCTGAAGCGCCGGCATGATGCATGAATGCAGCCCTGGGGAGTAGACTAGACAAAGGGCCTAACAGATCAAAAGCACTGCGGAGCCTAAAGGTTTCACTTAGCATGCAGCTGATATTGTAAGCTATATTGCAACAACTGTAGATTAAAAACCTACGGTGCCAACTATTCACATGGAAGCCTGCGAGTGAGTGTTCCCTTTTACAGTTCCTTTTATCTGAGGCTGGTTTGGGGTGCGTAGACCCTGTTTTTGTACGGTGGGGTTTTACAGGGAGACCCGTCAGGGTTGGACGCTGGCTACGGTTCAACTTTTTTAGAACCAGACAGAACGCCAATTGTTTGTGTGCAGGCGGTTTCAGCAGGAAACAAGAAATAAAAGCATCTTTGCATACAGTCTACATGTGCATGGTTTGTTGTATTTTGAGGATTTTTCACCCTTTTTAAAGGATATTTGTAGCGATAGCGGAGATAAATTGTGCCTGAAAAATAACATGAGAAATTATTGATTCAAAAGCAATAACATTTCATGAACTTGGGTAGGAGGAAAGGCTACGGGTGTTATCTATGTTGGTTCTGGGGCAATCTCTTTAACAATTAGCAACCATCCATCGACGAACACATCGAATGACAGTTACCGTAAATTCCTGTATGGGAGAACCCAAACCTAGACGTTAGGAAAACCCTATAATCCGCACTGTGGTGCTCAAAAGGTCCATTTTTGGCACTGTAGTATAACTATAAGGCACCTAGTGCAATACATTTTAGACCAGTGAAATAATTCCCTGGCCTTCACCGCGGAATTCTTAGGGAGCATTATGTAACAATTGGTATCCATTGTGACAGTTGTTATCAGTGCATATCTCGCCTGTACCAGATCAAATAATGACCGCCTGCATAAGGGGTCTCCCTAGTCAGAAATAGTCGCACCTGGAATACACGGTCTGATCATAAGGGATCTCTTCCTTATACTTTATAGCCCGTATGATTTGGCTTGAAATACATTTAGTAGTTTTATAGCATACCGTAAAACCTCACGTCTAAGCCGCACCCTGAGTTTGGGCATATCCTATAAGCCGCACTGGCGATCTGACTCGCGTACTAGCCACAGCTTATAAGCGAGGTTTTACGGTAGAAATAAAGAAATTAGCCGAAGAAAAATTTAATAAGTTTTATCCAGTAACAAAATATGTGTGTAGGTATACATATACATATAAAAATAACATACATTTTATAACGATTTCAAAGACAAAAATAGAAAAGATAGCTGACTGGTCTTCAGTCTCTATCTATGAACACCGATCAACAGCTGTCAGCAGATTTAAAGGCAGTATATAAATGTTGGCGATACACCGGGTACATCTCACGACCCTTTCAGTGTCAAACACTCAAAGTCTGTGCATGTCGAGCCCACTCCGTTCTGTAAATCAGTTGGCGTATCCCCTGTCTTTTACTCCAATTGAGTTTCATCGTCTGTGTCTGCGTCATCAAACTGTCCGACTTCTACAGGTATCACCAATTTCACCTTCTCCAGGTGAGTCCCCACCACGTCCCCTCCACCCCGCGTGGGAGAAGGACGCGACTCTATGGGTGCTGCGGCCTGGTATGTGTTAAAGTCTGTGTCTTCGAACTGTCCTTCTATGATGAGTGCGTCCCTGTCGAGGTGTGGCTGTGAGGCGGCGTGTAGCACGGCGGGGACGTAGACCATCTCCGGGTCGGTGTCTAGCACCGAGGGTCCGGTCGGGGGTGGGGCTGCTGCCGTCCGCACCAGGTGATGACCCGCGGCAGCTTTACGGTCTTCCTCTGCATCCTCCCACATTACCGAGTAGGGGATAACCTGGAGGCAGTAGTAGATGGAGGCGTTACATTACATTTCTCTTTTTTTTTTTTTTTTTTTTTTTTTTAGGTTTAATCGTGCATTCAAGTCCACAATCTCTAGCTCTAGTCATGAATTTAGCTTAACGTTTTTTTCCCCGCAAGTCTACTCTCGCTAATATGTTTTTGAAATGATATTTTCAAACAAGCCATAAAAGTTGATAGGACACCGTTCAAATGTAGACGTAAATCGTACGTCTTTAATTTAAGAGCCAGGGGGAGATATCTTAAAAATTGTAATGCTAGAAAATTTTATGCAGACAACACTACAATGGTGGACACAATCGTACCATGGGGACAGTTAACTTCTGCATTTTCCATGGGAAAACCAGCCTTAGATGCAAGGGGTGCATAAGGCTGATTTTCCCGTGGACGGTCACAATTATAATGTGAGCAGGCAAGCAGAGAGGTTACTCCACAGGGCGCTCAGAGTATCCTTTGTGCTTGCCTGCTAGCATATACAGAGATGCCACTCAATGATCGAAAAAAAAGTAGGAAATTTTACAATTTTGGCCAATTTTATGTATGAAATTAACATAACTCATTACAGAAATTCCAGTTAAAAAGTAGGATTTCCTACAAAAGTAGGAAAAGTGGCATCTCTGCATATAATAGAGCCTTGCCTAACCTGACTGGCCTGCCGGCAGCGCTCGTCCTCCCCGTCACTCCAGTTCTCTTCGCTCCCCGAGCTACACAGGGGCTGGGGAGGGCTGTCTGCGTCTCGTCCCTCCTCCTCTCCCATCCCCCACAGATCGTCATCCTCCTCCTCCTCCTCCTTCATGAACACCTGGGTACCGTCCTCTGAGATGACATAGTCTGCCTCCTTCAGTATGGCCCTACACAGTATAGGAAGACATACTTATAGCATTTCTTTTTTTTCCCTTTTTTTTAAAGCATTTCATTTTAAGTACTTTTATACACATTTTATGTGGTTAACGTTAATTACCGCTATCCAAGAAAAAGCGACATATCTCTGGATATAAGGTGCTTTTTTCTAGAATTGTAAGCACAAAATATATAGCGGTTTAAAACTATATCTATTTAAGAGTAACACCAATGTTAACTAAGGGAGTGGGCTATGTCTGTATAACGTGTTATCTGATTATTGTATTTCCATTACATCTTGTGTTCAAATTTTCCAAATTGTAATTTTGAACCAAAATATGGATTCTACACCCTAGATAACCCTAAAATCCATGCAATACACGAGGAAATCAGACAATCTTGAGTATTTGGCGGCCATCTTGGCAGCCATCTTGGAATTTTCCAAATTGTACTTTTGACCCAAAATATGGATTCTACACCCTCGATAACCCTAAAATCCATGTATCACACAAGGAAATCAGACAATCTTGAGTTTTTGGTGGCCATCTTGGCAGCCATCTTGGAGTTTCCCAAATTGTAATTTTGACCCAAAATATGGATTCTACACCCTCAATAACCCTAATATCCATGTATTACACAAGGAAATTAGACAATCTTGAGTTTTTGGCGGCCATCTTGGCAGCCATCTTGGAATTTTCCAAATTGTAATTTTGACCCAAAATATGGATTCTACACCCTAGATAACCCTAAAATCCATGTATCACACAAGGAAATCAGAGAATCTTGAGTATTTTGCGGCCATCTTAGCAGCCATCTTGGAATTGTCCAAATAATAATTTTGACTCAAAATATGGATTCTACACCCTCGATAACCCTAAAACCCATGTATCACACAAGGAAATCAGACAATCTTGAGTTTCTGGTGGCCATCTTGGCAGCCATCTTGGAATTTCCCAAATTGTAATTTTGACCAAAAATATGGATTCTACACCCTAGGAAACCCTAAAATCCATGTATAACACAAGGAAATCAGACAATCTTGAGTTTTTGGTGGCCATCTTGGCAGCCATCTTGGAATTTTCCAAATTGTAATTTTGACCCAAAATATGGATTCTACACCCTAGATGACCCTAAAATCCATGTATCACACAAGGAAATCAGAGAATCTTGAGTATTTTGCGGCCATCTTGGCAGCCATCTTGGAATTGTCCAAATAGTAATTTTGACTAAAAATATGGATTCTACATCCTAGATAACCCTAAAATTCATGTATCACACAAGGAAATCAGACAATCTTGAGTTTTTGGCGGCCATCTTGGCAGCCATCTTGGAATTTTCCAAATTGTACTTTTGACCCAAAATATGGATTCTACACCCTCGATAACCCTAAAATTCATGTATCACACAAGGAAATCAGAGAATCTTGAGTATTTTGCGGCCATCTTAGCAGCCATCTTGGAATTGTCCAAATAATAATTTTGACTCAAAATATGGATTCTACACCCTCGATAACCCTAAAATCCATGTATCACACAAGGAAATCAGACAATCTGGAGTTTTTGGCGGCCATCTTGGCAGCCATCTTGGAATTTTCCAAATTGTAATTTTGACCCAAAATATGGATTCTACACCCTAGATAACCCTAAAATCCATGTATCACACAAGGAAATCAGACAATCTTGAGTTTTTGGTCGCCATCTTGGCAGCCATCTTGGAATTTTCCAAATTGTAATTTTGACCCAAAATATGGATTCTACACCCTAGATAACCCTAAAATCCATGTATCACACAAGGAAATCAGAGAATCTTGAGTATTTTGCGGCCATCTTAGCAGCCATCTTGGAATTGTCCAAATAATAATTTTGACTCAAAATATGGATTCTACACCCTTGATAACCCTAAAATTCATGTATCACACAAGGAAATCAGACAATCTTGAGTTTTTGGCGGCCATCTTGGAATTTTCCAAATTGAAATTTTGACCCAAAATATGGATTCTACACCCTAGATAACCCTAAAATCCATGTATCACACAAGGAAATCAGACAATCTTGAGTTTCTGGTGGCCATCTTGGCAGCCATCTTGGAATTGTCCAAATAATAATTTTGACTCAAAATATGGATTCTACACCCTTGATAACCCTAAAATTCATGTATCACACAAGGAAATCAGACAATCTTGAGTTTTTGGCGGCCATCTTGGAATTTTCCAAATTGAAATTTTGACCCAAAATATGGATTCTACACCCTAGATAACCCTAGAATCCATGTATAACACAAGGAAATCAGACAATCTTGAGTTTTTGGCGGCCATCTTGGCAGCCATCTTGGAATTTTCCAAATTGTACTATTGACCCAAAATATGGATTCTAAACCCTTGATAACCCTAAAATCCATGTATTACACAAGGAAATCAGACAATCTTGAGTATTTGGCGGCCATCTTGGCAGCCATCTTGGAATTGTCCAAATAGTAATTTTGACTCAAAATATGGATTCTACACCCTAGAAAACCCTAAAACCATGTATCACACAAGGAAATTAGAGAATCTTGAGTTTTTGGCGGCCATCTTGGCAGCCATCTGGGAATATATCAAATTGTAATTTTGATTTCTACACCCTAGATATTACACAAGGAAATCAGACAATTTTGAGTTTTTGACAGCCCCCCTTTTTGAATAGTCTAGGTTACAGTTAGTAGGCCTACATTGATAAAATTGCCTATAGCAACCCCCCCCCCTTTTTCTCAATAGTCTGGACTACATTAGTAGGCCTACAGTGATAAAATTGCCTAGAGCACCCTCTCCCCTTTTTGTCAATAGTCTGGACTACAGTAGGCCTAGGTGGTCATTGTTCACCCAGACCCCTCTACATGTGACCTGTATCAACCCTGGGTGAAAACACCCTTTTCTTAAAGTGCATATATATATGTAAAAAATTGGCCCTAGAATTATTTTAACGAATTGATAAGTAAAGTCCAACTTCTACCTTTATGATAAAAAGATAAATGAAAAATAAATATTGAGTTTCATAGAAATTATACCAAAAAATGTCTTTTCTTCTGTAACTCTGTAAATAATGGCCCTACGGAGCTGAAACTCTGCCTGTATACTCCTAGTGTAAAAACACCTCCTTTGAAGGGCCGCAATGCAGCACCATCAAATGACCTGAGGTTAACCAGTGCAACACAGCAGGTGTGACAAACATGAGCAAATACTTTATTCAACAAAATAAAGATCTTCGTTTAGTTACTGGACTAAACTTTTAACATGAAAATAAAGATTTCTCGCAAGCTCTCGGCCCGAGGCTCTTGGACTAATGGCGCTACTGTGTGCTGTTTGGATGCCCGAATCACACAATGGCTGCAATTTTGAAAAACCCGTACGTCCAGTTCTGAGTACCCCGGTAATCATGAGTCGTGTTACATCACTGGTACATAATCCTAGTCCAGGCGTTCTCCGCTGTGTTCCTGAGCATCTATGGATAATACGGGGGGGGGGGGGTGCATCTCAAATTAAGGTGCCGAGGGCAGCAAATTTGGATGTACGGGTTTTTCAAAATCGACAGAGCAGCCGGAATCACGCTGCAGCCGCCGTCATTTTGGCGGCCATAGTCCCGGGGACTACAGTGGCCGCAGCAATCGGTCAGCTGCCGCGCCACGTGGCTGCGCCATCTGATTGGTGGATGAGAAATCACGCGGGAGGAGACGTCATTTGGGCGGCAGGCGGCAAGGAGATTGAATAGACGTATTAGAGCCTATAATTATTTTGATCAATATTGATGTTATGATGGAGAAATAAACTAAAAACACTATCATACGGCCCACCGCCGCTTTCAATAGTATATGGACTTTGCACTACGCCCCCGAACGCCCGTCCCCTCGACGAATACACAAACGATTTCCCCCTTTCACACGCATGTTAGACGATCGATTTACTCTCTTTTTTGGGAGATATTTAGTATTATTATCAAATCAACTGCTCTGATGCTTTTCTGTACGTTCCCACCCCTCGGGGAGTGAAAACGTGGCTCAAATTAGTGAATCATAGTTTTTTGTATAGCGCACACCGGGTGGGGGGGGGGGGCGGGGGGCGGGGGCTAGTCGACCTGACCCGATCGCCCATCGCGATGCACTGCAGAACATGAAATCTACGTGAAAAAACGCCAACTTAACATCAAAATATTGTTTAAATGCAAAGGATTTTCATTAAAGTAAGAATAGGAGTTATCACCATTTTTAGTAGGGAATACAACAGAACAATAATTGAAATGATACAGTACTTAAATCATGTCGAAAATTAGGTTCTCCAAATATTCACTTTTTTTTGGCAGAATCTCAGGTTTTTTTCAGTTTTTCAAAGAAATCTCTTATTTTAGGTGATAAAACTTTTTTTTTCCCCCTTTTTTTTGACAGATACAGATACCTGAGGTGTTTTGCAACAGAATGCTATAGCTCAAATAGTTCACATGATATTGCATCAAGGTGTATTAGATGAGAGAAAAGACGTCTGCATGAAAAAAGAGGGTGACTATATAAGAGTGGGCTTGACCTAGTTTCACAGCGTTACAGAGAACATAGCCCACTCCAATTAGTGCTTAATTAAATGAGATATTAATCATAAAATGCTCATAATGCATGATGATGTACTGTAAAACCTCGCGTATAAGCCGCGGCTAGTATGCGAGTCAGATCAGCGGCTTATAGGATCAGCCCAGGGTCAGGGTGCAGCTTATACGTGAGTTTTTGCTACTATGTTACAGTACTAAAGTCACCATAATCAGATCCCCATTGCAGTTTATAGGATCGGCCCAAACTCTAGATGCGGCTTATACGCGAGTTAGGCTTATATGCGAAGTTTTACGGTACCTTAGTTTGTCTGCGTCTGTACAGAGGCTCTGAACCCGGTGGTAACGGAGGATGTCATCTACCGGGATCCAGTGTCCCTCTGCCTCCTCTCCCGCATCATAGTCTGTAACACAGCGCATCATATATAAGGGACAAGCACATTAGGCTCCGGAGGCAGCCATCTTGACTCAGAGCAATGCATTGTGCACACCAAACAAAACTAAGATATTGTTTTACCAAGTGCAAACCCCCCTCCACCCCCACTGGTTACACTATGCAGCATTAAATAAGATTAACAGCTAGGAGCAGGTGGCAGAAGAGGGACAGAGCGCTCTGCCTCCTGTCCAGAAGTAAAGGAACTAATGGTTACCTATGCCTCCTGTGGCATGGCTCCGGTTAGTAAACACTAAATCCTTACAGCATAGCCAGCCACAGAGGTGCTTTTTTGCTATATGAATGTCCTGGGATTTACACATTACACGCACCTAGGTAGTCCTGTCCGTCCCCCCCCCCCCTCATGGTACTGTACACCCCTACTACTGACACACCCACCTAGGTAGTCCTGTCCGTCCCCCCCCCCCCATGGTACTGTACAACCTTACTACTGACACACCCACCTAGGTAGTCCTGTCCCCCCCCCCCATGGTACTGTACACCCCTACTACTGACACACCCACCTAGGTAGTCCTGTCCCCCCCCCCATGGTACTGTACACCCCTACTACTGACACACCCACCTAGGTAGTCCTGTCCGTCCCTCTCCCCATGGTACTGTTCACCCCTACTACTGACACACCCACCTAGGTAGTCCTGTCCGTCCGTCCCCCATGGTACTGTACACCCCTACTACTGACACACCCACCTAGGTAGTCCTGTCCGTCCCCCTCATGGTACTGTACACCCTTACTACTGACACACCCACCTAGGTAGTCCTGTCCGCCGCCCCCCCCCCCCCATGGTACTGTACACCCCTACTACTGAGACACCCACCTAGGTAGTCCTGTCCGCCCCCCCCCCCCCATGGTACTGTACACCCCTACTACTGACACACCCACCTAGGTAGTCCTGTCCGTCCCCCCCCCCCCATGGTACTGTACACCCTTACTACTGACACACCCACCTAGGTAGTCCTGTCCGTCCCCCTCATGGTACTGTACACCCCTACTACTGACACACCCACCTAGGTAGTCCTGTCCGTCCCCCCCCCCCATGGTACTGTACACCCCTACTACTGACACACCCACCTAGGTAGTCCTGCCCCCCCCCCCCCCCCATGGTACTGTACACCCCTACTACTGACACACCCACCTAGGTAATCCTGTCCGTCCCCCTCATGGTACTGTACACCCCTCCCAGCTAGCAAAACTCATGTAAATTACAGCATTTTTACATTATTTTCTGATTGGTGGTGACATCATTGGATGATGTCAATTGTCGTTCCCAAGATGTCACATATGCAAGAAGTTTTTACGTGTCCCTTTGCATGGGTATTTTACATAAGTATATTTACATTTAAAAAAATACATATCAACGATATGTTTGAACTTAACAATAATGATGTATACAATTGACCAGCTGTAGGCCTAAAACATGTCTGAAATGTATGAATTTAGACATGTCAAAAAGATGTGATATGGAGATATGTACATGACATATTGCAGGGATGACATTTATACCAGTTTTGAGTATACCCCCCTCCGAGTAGTGATTATAAATCAGATAGGATATTTAGGATAACTCTGAGAGATTGTAGACATCATATAGTTATGTCCATTTTATGTCAATGTATGACATGTACACAGGCACTCTGCATAGGAAGCAAACACCTGCTCTGTGAAAGACACTTTGCAGGCATTTTCCATTCCTTACAGTCACAATTATCCTAGCCAGGAGTCCCAGATGTGATATCAGCCCAAAGCCAGAATTTCTTCTTATACAATTTGAAAGGACACAGAAAAGGTGTCCCATTATGTGCCTTGGCTGTCCAACTATAATTCACCAAGTCACTGTAACACAAGTAACATATTAAATGTTAATGAAGAAATTTAGTCCAATTTTGTCTCTTATTGCAGTATATAGAATTAATTTCATCCAACTTTTAATCAAGAATTGGGGAATGCTGATCAAAATGTGATCACATTGCAAAATGAGACGCCTAGTGTTGGAGCTCAGAACCATGATAGGATATAGTAATGTCGACTTATAGATGTCATATTCTGACAAGATTGTGATGTCTTAAATATGTTATATTGGAATAAATCCATACTCCTATTATTTTGACGTCACAATCTTGTCAGAATATGACCTATTATAGTTCTGGACTCCAACACTAGGGGTCTCATTTTGCAAGGCTGTCACATTTTGATCAGCATTCATTCATTCTTCATTGAAAAGTTGGATCAAATTAATTGTATAAACTACAATGAGGGACAAGGTTAGACTAAATTTCCTCTGTGTTATATAAAGTGTCACTTGTGTTACAGTAGCTTGTTGAACTATTGTTGGATAACTAAGGCACATGGGTGGACACCTTTTCTGTGTCCTTTGCAATTGTATAAGAAGAAATTCTGGCTTTGGGCTGATATCACATCTGGGCCCCATGGCTCGGATAAATGTGTCTGTAAGGAATGGAAAATGCATGGAAAGTGTCTTTCACAGAGCAGGTGTTTGTTTCCTATGCAGAGTGCCCATGGACATGTCATACATTGACATAAAATGGACATAACTATATGATATCTACAATCTCTCAGAGGGATCCTAATTATCCTATCTGATTTATAATCACTTCTGGGGAGGGGTTATACTCAAAACTGGTATAAATGTCATCCCTAGAACATGCTTGTAGATATCTCCATATCACATCTTTTTGACGTGTCTACATTTACATGTTTTAGACATCTTTTACAGCTAGTCATATATATGCCATTATTGTTAAGTCCAAAGGTATCACTGATAAATATGTCTCTTTTATATAAATATGTTTATATAAAATACACATAAATATTGTTACATCAAGAACCCATGCAAAAGGACATGTAAAAACTTCTTGCGTATGTGACATCTTGGGAACGAAAAATGATATCATGAAATTACTAGTAATTTTTATGTAAGGTGCTAGCTGGGCTACTACTGACACACCCACCTAGGTAGTCCTGTCCGCCCCCCCCCCCCCCCATGGTACTGTACACTCCTACTACCGACACACCCACCTAGGTAGTCCTGTCCGTCCCCCTCATGGTACTGTACACCCTTACTACTGACACACCCACCTAGGTAGTCCTGTCTGTCCCCCCGCCCCCATGGTACTGTACACCCTTACTACTGACACACCCACCTAGGTAGTCCTGTCCCCCCCCCCATGGTACTGTACACCCCTACTACTGACACACCCACCTAGGTAGTCCTGTCCCCCCCCCCATGGTACTGTACACCCCTACTACTGACACACCCACCTAGGTAGTCCTGTCCGCCCCCCCCCCCCCCCATGGTACTGTACACCCCTACTACTGACACACCCACCTAGGTAGTCCTGTCCCCCCCCCTCATGGTACTGTACACCCCTACTACTGACACACCCACCTAGGTAGTCCTGTCCACCCCCCCCCCCCCATGGTACTGTACACCCCTACTACTGACACACCCACCTAGGTAGTCCTGTCCGTCCCCCCCATGGTACTGTACACCCCTACTACTGACACACCCACCTAGGTAGTCCTGTCCGTCCCCCCCCCATGGTACTGTACACCCCTACTACTGACACACCCACCTAGGTAGTCCTGTCCCCCCCCCCTCATGGTACTGTACACCCCTACTACTGACACACCCACCTAGGTAGTCCTGTCTGTCCCCCCGCCCCCATAGTACTGTACACCCTTACTACTGACACACCCACCTAGGTAGTCCTGTCTGTCCCCCTCATGGTACTGTACACCCCTACTACTGACACACCCACCTAGGTAGTCCTGTCCGTCCCCCCCCCCCATGGTACTGTACACCCTTACTACTGACACACCCACCTAGGTAGTCCTGTCCGTCCCCCTCATGGTACTGTACACCCCTACTACTGACACACCCACCTAGGTAGTCCTGTCCGTCCCCCCCATGGTACTGTACACCCTTACTACTGACACACCCACCTAGGTAGTCCTGTCCGTCCCCCCCCATGGTACTGTACACCCCTACTACTGACACACCCACCTAGGTAGTCCTGTCTGCCCCCTCATGGTACTGTACACCCTTACTACTGACACACCCACCTAGGTAGTCCTGTCTGTCCCCCTATGGTACTGTACACCCCTACTACTGACACACCCACCTAGGTAGTCCTGTGTGCCCCCCTCATGGTACTGTACACCCTTACTACTGACACACCCACCTAGGTAGTCCTGTCCGTCCCCCTCCGGGTACTGTCGCTGCACCACCACTTGCCGCATGTGGTATGTGGCCTCCAGGAGGATGGATGCCGTCTCACCCAGGCGCTCCCGGTACGGGAAATCCATCTCTAGCACCTGCCAATGGGGACGGGCTTTAGTAAATATTGTAACCTGGTGAAACATGAAAGCTATTATCGTTCTCATGAAGAAAGAAACAAACTCATCTCTTTTTGTAGGCCTATGTTCATTCAGAGTAGTGAAATAAAGAACTGTATTATAGGATGTCTATCTAGTTTCACACGTTTGCATCCCTATAACGATGAAGACAGTAGTAAGTATTTACATACCAGGTTGTACAGTGTCTCGGGTGTAGTTTCTGTGTGGGGTAGTGATGACGTTTTCTCCCCTTGACGTGTAAAGACAGCGTACTGAGAGCAGTGACCGACTTCTTGTCTGTCCTTTGGCGGCTTCCCGACCCCTCCGTACTCCACGTCATATGGGTACTTACTGCAAACTCCACTGCACCTGTATATTGTAGGTAGCAAACTTTTAACAGATTTTACTTTAATACAGTATTATACTCCCAGTAATTGAATAGAAAGTGTGTTACTAAAACAAGGTTGTCTTCTGACACCCTTTTACAAAAGTGAAAAGTGTGAAAAACATATGAAACATGCATTATCATATGCCATTTTATTCAATTGCAAAACATTGACAAATATTTAGATTCTTGCAATATCAGTATTGATTTCCTAGGTCAGACTGTACTTTCATAGTGATGACATCTGTGGAACATAGCTGGACTTACCATGCCTGGAACTCCTCCCGCGTCCACTCAAACTTGTGGTCATCGTGTCGCATCCCGGAGAAGTTTGTAAAGAGGACGTTAAACTCTTCGTTAGGTGTCGTGATGAGGATGTACTCAGGCTGAAGCTGCCCAAACAGCGCCTCCGGGAACTCTGACAGCACGTCCGCTGTCAGGTGTTCTATTCTGTATAACAAAAAGGTACAATGGAAGTCTGACAGCATGTCCGCTTTAACTGTGCTAAAATGTTGAATGCAGTACGGATAATGTAGTATAGTCAGAAAGATTGTTTATTTCTTTTCGGTATAGTTCTCAAAGCCTGCGCTTATACAAGACAGGCTCATTATCACAATGTAAGGTAGTACAGGTAGTGGTACTAGGCTACTCACACTTCAACCATCGTCACTGCTTGGATGCTATCCAGTCGCGAATCATATTTACTGACGCTTCCTTCAAATAATCGGATTCTGTTATAAGAAGGAAAGGTCGGAACTATTGGTGGCCGTTTCAAATGATATCAGTATCACACAAACGTAAACAGTTACTTAGAAAGTACTGGCATTTCAGTAAAACATGTTTCCATACGGAGATATATACCGTAAATTCTTACGTGAAAGCTGCAGCTTGTAAGTTGTACGAGAGTCAGGACTAGTCAGTTAGACTAATAGGATTAATCCACAGTATAGATACGGCTTATACGAGGGTTTTTGCTAGTATAGTACATCACTAAAGTCGTCGTAATCAGACACCCTGTGCAGCTTATAGAATTGTTGCGGCTTATAGAATTGTCCCAACGTCAAGGTGCGACTTATACGAGAGTTTGGCTTATACACGAGAATTTACGGTACATGTGCCAGTATCTGTATGCTTGCTTATATTGTTTTTGAAATCAATATTAAACATTTCCTTTTTACCATCAGTTCTGTATCAAATCCTTGTCAAATTGGAGAAGAGATAACAAGTTTATAGGTATTACTCAATAAATGAAGCAGTATTAATTATACCTTAGAGGTTTCTCGCGGGGACTAAGATAATCTCCCAGAAGCGGTTTCAGGATATAATTACGAGTCTTTAGTAACTCTTGGTCGATGTCCACCCCGACCATTTCCTCTATGCATGGTATCCGTCGGACCATTGGCATCAGTTTACATTCGGCACAGCCAAAGTCAACAACCTGAAAGCATTCAAGAACAGACTCCTTACTGAATCAGCGATCTTGGAATTGGTCACCCCCAGTACATTCCAAAGCTCATGCACAACCTCTGTGATCACATGTGATGCTAATCACACAATCAATCTTTATTGTACTACATGAATTTAACTTGACCCATATTATAACCCTAAATTACACATTGCCCTCGTTTTTTGCACTGGTTTTGCTTCAAGCGCTCTAGTACATTCTATACATATCAGTCCTGCTGGTTGGTAGGCTGTAGACCGTGCCTGTGTTCCGTTCCTCCTCTATGGCTGTGTCTCACGACCTTGGGACAATGTTTTTGTCTCTGACCGGGTGCCGTCTCTGACCAGGTGCCGTCTCTGACCGGGTGCCGTCTCTGACCGGCTTGGCTTGATAAGGTCAAAATACTAGCAGCAGGAGGCTAATTATAAGGGGCCGTCCATAAATGATGTCACGCTTTTTTGGCCCTTTTTTGACCCCCCCTCCCCCCCATGTCACGTTTTGTCACGTTTTGCTTAACCCCCCCTATAGGCGTGACGTCACACAAGCAGCTACCCCCCTCCCCCCCGCCAAGCCTTATAGGCCTATGAATAGTATGATAACCCAAGTGTAACATAGGGGCCGTCCATAAATGATGTCACGCTTTTTTGGCTCTTTTTTTACCCCCCCTCCCCCCATGTCACGCTTTGTCACGTTTTGCTTGACCCCCCCTCCAGGCGTGACGTCACGCAAGCAGCTACCCCCCCCCCCTTCGATCGTAAATGAAAACACGTACCCGGTCCCATGAGGAAAAAAACACAAAAATATCAACAAACAAGGGTGGAGTCATTAATAACTAAACCACAATTTTTCCAACCAATTAACCAAAAATGATCTCAACACCCACTATCGGATTTTGAGAAATGCCCCCCTCCAAAAAAAAAGAATCGCCTAAAACCTTGCAAAGCCTAACTCGCGTATAAGCTGCACCCCGACTTTAGGGCGATCCTATAGGAATCTGGAGCTATACCCTGTGTGTCCGCCATTTTATATTTCGCTGGTTGCGGTAAAACCCACTGATAAAGACATCCCACTATGGGTACAATTAGGGGACAAACAGGGGACAGGCTAGTAACAGTCTTATCAGCTCTTATCAGTGCTGCCCGCCGCAACCAGCTCCAGTCCCGACTAGGCCCTATAGGCCGCACTGCCAATCTGATTATGGTGACTATTGTACTGTATCCTATAATAGCAAAAACTTGCGCATAAGCTCATCCCGGCTCTGTGTCGATCCTATAAGCCGCACTGGCGATATAACTCGTGTCTGAGCCAAGGCCTATAACAAGGTTTTATGTTTTCATGTATCATTAAACCTTGTGAATAAGCCATCTGTGGCTTATAGAATTTGTTCAAAGTCAGGCCGCAGCTTATATGAGAGGTACATATAAGTATAGGTCAATAATAAATAACTTGGTAGTCATAATTAGACCACTGAAGTGTGGCTTATACCGTACCATCACGATCATCTGCCTGCTATTAATAGAGCGCTGATGTTTTATAAGCACCGGAAGTATGATAGTCCCCAAATCTTTAGTAAGTGCCAAAACAGGACCTTAAATAATCGCTTCTCTTAAAAGAGGGCCCGGGGGTATCACCACAGCCAAACTGAAGAACACTCGAGCACATTATCATGATGGCACAATATTTATAGGGGTTGCTTGCCCAGTCCTTAATTGATGATACCAGATTCACATCATTTGCTTTTAGTTGACTGTCATCTAGTATCCTTCTGACAGACAAAATTCTTGCTTTAGTGATGGGACCTCGCCTTTGTAAATGGCACTGGAGGTATAATGCTTTCTTTGGAGTAATGAACCAATAAGCTGTTGTCCCTCCCTCTCCCCACAGTAACATGGAACACATTTCTATTTCAATCAAATCATATTTCCTGTTCCTGTTAATTGAATTGGGTAGATAGAACCTTAGATATTTGAGACAGCTGTGGTATAAATAGTATGGAAGATCAGTGAAGTTCACATGTTACAGACATGAAAGTGTAAACTTTTTTTTTCAAAATGTGACATCATGCACATGCCAACCCCCCCTCCCCCCCTTGTCACGCTTTGTCACAAATTTCTGACCCCCCCCTTACCCCCTGAGGCGTGACATCATTTATGGACGACCCCTAATTAGGGTAGGTTCACCCTAAGTCAAACTCATACCTTGAGTCAACCACTTTTGACATGAAAGAACAAGTTCAGTATGCATCTGGTGACAATAAACTCCCACTGATTTAAGAATTGAAGTGTTTTCCAAATATATACTGCACATTGCATCCTCATCATCACTCTTTTTCACACTGTAGAATCTGTCAGAAGTACATCTGTTTGACCTGGTTTGACAAACAGAGAATGAAAATCTCTCCACTGTTCTTACTCTTTGGTAGTTGATTTGAAGTATTTGTCCCTTTCATACACAGAGTTTATCACTTTTGTTGTCTGGATATGTATCTAAATTACACAGATCATGACTTTATTGAGCAAAATTAATTTCCTAAATTATATTTAGGACTGATTTCGTAAGGTGTACCCATTTCACCTTAAGTCAGCCATGAATTCACCCTAAGTCAGCCACCTCATACCCTAAGCCAACCATGCAATTTTCTTCTCTGGAATCCCCCCTGGAATTCTGTCACCCTGAATTTTTGTCTAAGAACTCTCCCCCTACCCTTGTGAATACTTCCTCCTCCCAGAATACTCTCTTCTACTAGAGGGTTAAGGATAGCAGGACTACTTGTGTAGTGTATAGAGGGCAAGGCTGAAATGCAGAAAGAGGGGGGGAAAGGGGGTGAGAGGGCAGATCCCCTGATATATTGAAAAGAACTCTATACTGCATGTCTATAATGTTATATTTAGTCCTCGTTGCTCATACAAGTAATATTTGCTTGTATTGATAGCTGATAATGCAGTTGTATTCACCTGAGGTACAGTACTGACTTTGTCTTGATTATTCCATATTCAATAAATCGTTTTTTTCTCTATTGTTAGTTGTAATATATTGATGCATTCATGTCAGCCAATCCCTTGATGAAAATCTGGAAATTACTGGTTTATTCCACATATTTCTGGTGGTTGTAATATGGCTGACTCAAGGTGCATTTTGGCTGACTTAGGGTGAAATGGGGCAATTCTGAATACTCTGATAAATCATGGAATTAAATACTACAAACTGATATGAGGCTTTGTAAGACATCATGAATGTTATTCTCCAGAGCAATACCTAAAGATTGGTCCAATCCTGAAGGATATGCACAAAATACTCTAGGAGCAATTAGACCTGAAAGGTAGCTCATGAAAAAGCATGGATCAGACCGGTTGAAAGTGGTGAACCTACCCTATAACTATGATTATATAATAACCGCCATAACGTTTTTCCAAATCCTTATATATATGAGTATAATTCTTTTTAAAACACCTTTTTCTGACACCTGGTCAGAGACGGCAGCCGGTCAGAGATGGCACCCGGTCAGAGACGGCACCCGATCAGAGACAAAAACATTGTCCCAAGGTCGTGAGACACAGCCCTATACAGTCTCACTTACAAAGATGAGGGATGCTCCTTGTGTAATATCAACCCAGAAAACAGTATATTAAGCCCAGGGGAATGTAAGGGAAAATGTCGTTGTCAATCAGTCACCATGTGTGTTAATCGCTGAATGTATAACCAATGGTGTGAAAAGCAACTTGACTTTGGTTGGGGGAGGCAAAGTGGTGTTTAATTCGGAGAAAATGTTCCAGCAGTGGATCTGCTGCTGCGAGTGCCTGCGACAATGTCGTCGCAAGAGACGTGTGGCTCCGAGTAAATTCGCAGAAATCTAAAAGTTTTGATTTTTACGAGTGTACTCGCAAGGGCCTGTCGCACGACCACATTCGCGGCAGTGGATCACCGCACATTTTTTTCACCCCCCCCCCGGCAGGCCGAAAATCGCGCCCCTTTGTAGCATAGTAACACGCAGGCTTTTGGGTGAAATTTTTTGCCCCCCCCCCTCCCCCAAGAGGGGTCTTAATTTTTTACTCCCCCCCCCCCCCCGGTCAAGGGGGGGGAGTGAGATTTCGCGCTATAGGGTTAGGGTTTGTGTTGGTGTTAGCGTTAGGGAGTGATCATTTTTTAACAACAGGGGGGGTGGTGGGTTTCCGCTTAGGGTCGAGAATCGGCTCGCACGCGGGCCCTTAGAAGCATAGTAATGCGCGGGCTTTTTGGCTCAAAGCAGGTTAGATATCCCCCCCCCCCCGGTCAAGGGGTCCAAATTGTTTTGCCCCCCCCCCGGTCAAGGGGTCCAAATTTTTTTGCCCCCCCCCCCCAAACCCACCATCCCCCCCCTCCCTGTTAAATGATCACTCCCTTAGGCTTAGGTTCCCCCTATGACGACGATCCGTCGTAGGGTCCATTGGTCACTCTACTTGGCCATGTTGGTTGCACAAGCATCCCTACACATTCTAACTCTAGTCTTGGTAGGCCTATTATCGCTCATGCCAAAGAAGTGTCTCATTTTACTCACACTCCTAATACCCCTCTTTTCCAAAAACTCAACAGCCAGGCAGTATCTTTGTTGGTACAGCGGAGGGAAGAATGTGATATCACCGACATCGTCTTCTTTTTGTATAATTTCCTTTAGTTTTTCGTCGTCTGCCATCGCTGCAAAATTAAAGATTCCCGCAAGACAGCCCGGTCCCACAACTTCCGGTGGCTGAAGCTTGTTCTCGGCGCGTCCAGCGAATCGAGTGCTCGCTGCGGTCTGGGATGTGGTGATCCTAGGAAAATCACAGCGATTAAAAACCCATTTCATCGGCAGGTAAGCCTTATTTTCAGATATGTTATAAAAGATGTTGTAGAGTTCACTTTGCAGCTCCATTGTAATGTGAAATGAATGCTGTTATGAGTCACTTTCCATTAGAAAACATGGGTATCGTTACGTCAACAACTCCGAATTACTCATTTCACTGTCATTTCCTAAGGCTTAGGGAGTGCTCATTTTTTAACAACAGGGGGCGTGGGGGGGCGGTGAGATTTCGCGCGGAGCGTGCGAAATTTTTTCGCCTCTCCCCGCTAGAGGGGGTCGAAATTTTTTACCCCCCCCCCGGCAGGCCGAAAATCGCGCGCGTTCGCGCCCCTTTGTAGCATAGTAACGTGCGGGCTTTTTCCCTCAAAACAGGTTGAATTTTTTTCACCCCCCCCCCCCGCTAGAGGGGTAGAAATTTTTTACCCCCCCCCCCCCCGGTCAAGGGGTCCAAATTTTTTACCCCCCCCCCCCCAAATCCACCACCCCCCCCCCCCCCTGTTGTTAAAAAATGAGCACTCCCTTAGCTAGTAATGGCTAAAGTAAAGACCTACTGACACTGTTGACTGTAGCCTGTCGCAGAACCTAACCCCCACCCCCTATTTAGTCTATCAAAAGGGAGTCTAATGTAATTATACATTTATGTCAGCACCAAGTTAGCATTGATGGCATTGTACATGTTATGTACACAGTTTTTATATAGGAATATATACAGTTGATGGCTCCCGGCCTGTTTGATGATATACAATATGTTTTTTTCCCTCTATAATTTCTTGATAACTGTCCTGAGTACAGTTAGAATATATGCGCAGCTTTGTATTAAAGATACTTCTAATATAAAGGGAGTGTGTGTGACCTAGATACCGTACCCGCGCTCCCCATATCATATGGATACTTCAAATCATTTTGACAAGTTTTAAGAATATCACAATTGCCAATATTTTCCGTTTGTATTCTTGAATATGAATATCAGAGAGCCTCCTCTTAATTAGGGATTTGAGTGAGTTCTTAGACCAAGTGTATGGATCAAGCCAGAATCCAGATATTTTTACAGCCAATTTCACATAAGAGATACTCTATGTCTTTAAGCCAGTGGTGATCCTCCCTCTTCATAGACTATAGTCTCATATTATAAATTAACTGATTCAACAAGGATGGCAGCAACGGACGGAGAGGCGAAACTATCACAAGAAACAGAGTCAAAGTCTAGAGAAGGAGAGGAGTCTCAAGAGATGGAGGATGACGTTTTCGAAACGTCACCCACAGGCTCAGCAGCAGAGGGGGGACAGGCGGTCAAGCCTTCAACGACAAAGTGGTCCACGGTGACGTTAGAAGATTCACCCGGTGCCAGCCCTAGCAAGCAGCTCAATAATGTGAGTAGGGGCCTACTGGTACAAATAGATCGGTAATAGCCCTATACACGTAGTATACCGGTAGGGAGAAGTCATTTTCATTAGGGGGGGAGGGGATAGAAATTCTTGTGGCCGCTCAAAAAAAGAATCCACCCCCTCCTGCATGGGGTTGAAATATCTTTTCCCCACTCTTTGATGTAGAACCTCTATAGTAACGCGCAGTCTTTTTCACTGGGGTCGAAAAAATATTGTCACTACCCATAATCAAAAAAGTCAGGTTTATATAGGTACCCGGTAGCTAGATCTACTACTCGTGACCATATTCTCTTACCGTATACGATTAACACTATGAGACATTGGCTCCCTCAATGTAGCCTTTTATAGGCCCCTACACCCGGCAGCGAAGCTGCTGGTATTATATAAATCTCTTCATGTTTACAAGCAGCCAACAGAAGAGACGGATGGTGCCCGGGCCCCAGCTGGGTCCACGTCCAGACGGATGTGGGCTCGCGTGCGGCAGTTATGGCGGAAACACGGAGTGGTCGAGATCGACCCAAATCATCGCCGTTACGCTATCCTGTGCTGTATCAAAGAAGCTATCAAGGATTTAATACTGAACCACCCTGAACTCGGACCGAAGGTGATTATGTGTGTTAGAGTACCGGTATTTGTGTACTTGAGATTAAACATTAACTGCTTATTAAAAATGTTGATGATCAATAATGTAAAGTTTTGTATTTAACAAAGATGTTGATTTGGATTGTTGAGAGCTTTATATATGTAGGTTATGAAATGGAAATAGTATTAGAGGCTGAAGAGAATAAATCTAAAGGATATTAAAAGAGGAATGTAATAGTTCCCTCGTGTTACTTAACCCCTAACATAGTGTCGTTAACATTGTAGTAACAATACAAGTCACCAGGTAGGTACACATCACATCTCAGCAGGTGTTTAAAGAACAACCGTTTAATCAATTTTAGCGCGTTAATAGAATTCATAGTTAACAATATAATAAAATAAGTTGACAGCACGAGGAACCCAATAAGCTACCAATTGAAAAAGATATAGTTTAATGTAGAATAATTTACGTTTAAATGTTGTGAGCTGGCTTATTCGTAAAAATGTATATTACACATTCAATTTAATTTCGCAAAGACACCATGAAAACATGAATGCGCACATGTTTAGATTAATTAGTTATTCTTGCTTCATTAGACACAGAACGGCAGTTCGAAATATTTGATGCATTTTCGATTCCGATAGATGCAGAAACTTTGAAAATCTATGTTGCAATGTGCATGCTGTATATAGTGAGAATTGTTGTGAAAATGTGCACACGATGGGTGACTAATAAATGCAGCCACTGCTCTAGAGAATCAAATGCACCGTTAAATGTAGCACAAGAGTTATTCAAACACATGGATCATTGGAATAAGAAAATATACTCATCATGACAATCCCTGATACCGGTAAGATTCCTCTCCCTGTAGCGACAAAAAAAAGTTGATTAAAATATGAGTAGTGTAACCCCAATATAAATGTTTATTAAAAAGTAAATGGCATGGGTAAGAGTCATTTAAAGTAACAAATGCATATAAAAGATTATGTCTGTGAGTCTTAATCTCAGGGAATTCTATATTCACAAAGAGTTTTATTCGGCCTTTTATAATCTGACATATTTATGATTATTTTGTTTCCACAGAATTCAATTGTTCCTGAAGATTTCCACGATGTTTTGGAGACTACGGTAACCGAACCAGGTGGCAAGGTGAGTGTAAACATGACCTGAGATTTCATGTAGATGAAGATATGCTGGCATAAAACAGAAATATATAATTTTTGGGGACAACTAAATGTGGCCTAAAGATATTAACCCTATAAGGACGGCATGTCGCTAAAAGATAACATTTATCGTCATGATGCATCAATGCAGCCGCTGCTACATTGATGCATCATGCCAACCCTTCGAAAGTGTCTCGACTCCATAGGGACAATATGATGCTTGAATGCAGCAGTGGCGAGTAACTCGCCAGGTCTGCAGCTATGCATCATGACTCTCCAGAAAGGTAGAAAAAATACGGTTATATTATCTTCAAATCCTATATTTTCCAAGAATTGTATAATATTTTGCTACCAAGATAAGAAATAACGAAATGACAGTTTAGGCGGTTTCCCATTGCAGAAGTTCCAGTTTAAGAGCTATGCGAGTGCGGTGTTTGCCACGCTGCGTAACGCGATCGGGCTAGACGAGCAGAGCTACATGCAGTCCCTGGCCCCCGGCAACCTGCCCTACATGGAGTTTGTCAGTAACTCCAAGGGCGGCAGAGACTTTTTCCTCACGTAGGTTTATAACTCACATTTAAATTATTTCATCAGTTCAGGGTTCCCACGTGTCATGAAAAGTCATGGAATATCATGGAATTTGAAAGGTGTCTGGAATGTCATGTAATTTTGTAAAAATGTGCCATTTGTCATGGAATTTGAAAATAATAGAATTAATATTACAAAACTTATGAAAATGTACCATATATGTGCTTCTAGATTTTAGAAATTTTCTCAGGGGCCAAGATTTTTGTCATGAAATTTTGATCTGAGAATTTTGTGGGAACCCTGCATTTTGAATTTCATCCTGCGGCACTGTAATTGTATTTTCCTGATGATATATGTGTAAGGGAGTGCTCATTTTTTAACAACAGGGGGGTGAGTGGTGGGAATTTGTGCGGAGCGCGCAAAATCCCCCCCCCCCCTCATAGAGGGGTCGAATTTGTTTACCCACACACCCCCCCCCGGCAGGCCGAAAATCGCGCAAAACAGGTTGAATTTTTTTGACACCCCCCCCCCCCCCCCAAGAGGGGTCTAAAGTTTTTACCCTCCCCCCCCGGTCAAGGGGTCCAAATTTTTTAACCCGCCCCCCCCCCCCTGTTGTTAAAAAATGAGCACTCCCTAATAATAACGAATCATTTTACTTGAACCATGGAGATGTACATAGCCAAAAGCTTATTCATATATTTTGCATTATATCAATACGTTAACGTTCTGTATTCCCCGACGGTATCACGTTGCTATCCCCTTCACCCCCTGAGAATATCTGGGTGGTGTATTGCTATACTACAGATGCTCTCTTGGTTCTCTTCCATGTTCAGAAACGACAAAGCATACTTCTTCAAAACTGAGAAGAAATACTACGTCAAGGTCTTCCTGGATTTACTTGAGTAAGTAATGACTTTTTAATTAAGCAAATAGCATGGACATCATGTTTCCCCCTCATACTCGCCTCTGCATTATTAAACGCATTCTAAAGAGAAAACAAGATAAAGTGGATGTATAACTCGCTAGAGACAGCAATAACGGCATTGGCCATGTGTCTATGAGTTAAGGAACACACATCAACTCAATGCACCACAAAGACAAATAAATCTCTTTCCAAACCTAAAAGAAATAAAAATAAAATGACATGTTTAACATATACATTTTGTACTTTTTCAGCGACTACCTGAACCACTTCCTCAAACACCCGCACTCGCTGATCGTCAAGTACCTGGGACTCTACTCTATCAAGGTACCCGGCGAGGGACATGTATGTACACTTTTTTTTCTTCTATTAATAAAAAAAGAAGTTTATTGAACCAGGGCACAGTTGTGCCAGGTTCTTTAGAGACAGGTATTTTTGCATTTTTGGTCCGAAAAATGCAACATGTTCTCCGCCTAATTTTCCTGTCTGACATTGAGAAATAAAATATTTAAATACTGCAGCACACAAGTTTTGATCAATGCCAATCTATGCCATCGAATATTGAAACAAAAAGAGGTATTTTTCATGTATAAAATTAAGTTTAAAAAGAGGTCACTGAAACAGCATAAAACTAACTTTTTGAGCTCAATGCTAAAGTATGGGCTTTCAGGTAAACCACAGACCTTCCTAAAGTGTCCCTTTACACAGAATGCTCTTTGTTCCTATATAAAAATCAGGTGAGACGCTTTTTGAGACGCTCTATGGGCGAAAAGTTGGATATACATCAGCTAACCTTCATGAAAATGAAGATAAGGCACCACTTTACACAGAACATGATCGAAATACACAGAATATCGATCAGTTCGCGAGCGATAATAGGCACTCGTTATAATTACAGTAAAACTTGGTTACAACGAGGTACCTGCAGCCACTGTAATAACCTTGTTGTAAGCAAGTGCTCGTTGTAACAGAGGTGAGCTGAGACACCCATCTAAGAAAAGTACATGTGAGGGATATGGGGGGGGGGGAGGTGTGGGGGGGGGGGGGCAGGGTAAGGCGGGGGAGCTTCCCTCTGTGATGGGGGCGGACTCAGGAGTGTAGGTATATATACTTTCAGGGGGAGGGGCACAGGCTGAGGGCTTCCCTGTGAAGTGGCGGGCTCAGGGGGAGAAGGTGGGAGGGGGGGGGGAGGGGGCTTCCCCCTGTGATGTGGCGGGCTCAGGAGTGTAGGTACGGACTTGTTGGGGGGGGGGAGGGAGGGAAGGGGAAAGGGCTTCCCTTTGTGATGTGGCGGGCTCAAGGGGGAATGGGCAGGGGAAGGCCTGATCTCGTACTCCACAAGAAGTCAACGAAACATCACAACAGTCCCACAGCGTCATCGACACCGTATCTCCGCCGTTTATCGTACGATCAACTCGCTTTTTGATAGGGACAAAAGGCGGTACATGCCTGCAGCCTGCAACTGTCGCCCACGCCCACCAGCTCGTCCACACCCACCGGCTTGCCCACACCCACCGGCTTGCCCACACCCACCACACCACCCACCACACCCACCACACACACCCACCTGCACAGTTGAAATATGATAACATACTAGTGTGACACATGATTTGAGGGTAGTTTTGACCCAGGAATACATTCCCGCTCTCAGAATTGACAAATAGTTCATTGTTCCTGAAATAAAATTCATGGATTAAGTCATTTAGTCCATCAATTCAATCCCTTTATCAACCTGAGCCTGAGTCGTTTGCGATGTTAATCACATATGCAATCTTTGCTTACATTTTGTTTTCATTTTAAACGTTATAGATAAATACAGTGAAAAAAAGAAAACTAAATGAAAACAACAGTATTGCAAAAAAAGCCCTGGTTCACATGTGATACATATCACATATACCATTCATTCATAACATCATCAAGTGATTGGCAGAACTTTACAAATATTCATCCAGTCTAACTGGTGTAAAATAAAATTTCTCTATTCTCCGTTTGGTTTTGCAGTGAATTGTACTGCATTGGTATCTTAGAGAAGCTTGTAACAATAAAATAACATAAATTGCCAAGAAAAAGCTAAATTTTCTCTGAAATTGATAATCAACGATTGTTCTGGTATTTTAAAAGTCACAATGACTGGTAGCCTAGGGACGTGCAAAGCGAATTGTAGTGCCATAACGGCAGTAGGAATGGTAGAGAAGGGAACTACGATGTACATAGTACTATGACGTATAAGAACAAGAAGTGATTGTAAATATAGTATATTACACGTATATAAACGTCCCTTCCCTCACACATCAATATGTGATGTAATTAATAAGTCTCAACTATAAAGAGGCCCAACTTTCAAACTCGCTTCCATGTCATGTATACTACAGAGTCCGGATAGAAAGGTAACTTTGAAATAAACAAGAAGTGATTTTAGACTAATATGAAAGCCTAGAGGCAATAGTAAAGTAGAAATGGAGATATGTAGAAGCTAGACATTGTTAAAACGCTGTGTGGTGTTCATCTTTTAACTCTACATGCTCTAAAATAGTTTGCCTCATAATGCATGTTATTAAGGAGTTTCCTTTCTTTTCTATTTGCTTCTCATCCATGTGTACATATCTCAACGTGTTAATGCAGTCTTATGCTATGCCTCCTGTTCTGATGTTACCAGGCTGTACCAAGTCTTGTTTGAGGGAGTGCTCATTTTTTAGCAACAGGTGGGCTGGTAGTTTGGAGGGGAGGGGTTTAGAAAATGTCAACCCCTTAACCGGGGCGGGAGTAATAAATTCCAACCCCTTAAAGAGATATCCCAGTGTTTGATATATTTTGATCTACCAATGATATCTCTAAATCGCTAAACACTATGTTTGTTTGATATATTATGATGTAATAGAAGCAACTAATAAAGATGGTTCATAGGCTAGATTTTGATATATTGACATTTCAAAGTAGAACACCCTTTACTATGGCCATCTAGGGGAGACAGCCTATTTTCTCAACATCTTCCTACTTTGTGAGAAATTGACCAACAATATCTCAACCAATCTTCTCTGATGTATAGATAAAATCATCTGTAACATGTCTAAACAAAAATGTGTAAAAGAAAATCCTACTTCTTTGGCCAATCTCTATCTAGCCCTGGTGGTAAGGCACTGGACTTTAGATACAAAGATTGTCGGTTCAAATCCCACCCACTCTAAGAGTCCTTTAGGTGGTAACCAAAATGCAAAAGATTATAGGTCTTGTAACCCAATTGTATATACCATATGGCATAACCACCCATGAACCATACATACCCACATATAGTCCTAGGTGGCAGCACCGTACAAAAACTAGTTCAGGAAAGAAACACCATGTCACTGGCGTAGACGCTGGGATAATTCGCCTGTTTTCATGTTTCGCCTGCATTACTATGTAACAAAAGGGGAACGATCGCGCACAAATTTCAAGCCATGGAGGGGTTTAAAAATACTTGTACACTGAATCTCTTCTTGTATGTGTTGACTAAATAGCTCATTGATTCTTACTCCTGCCTTGCTGTTTGCTGCAGATGTACTTCTACGTGATGCAGAGTATCTACCATCCTGACGACAGGATCAACATCCGCTACGACGTCAAGGGCGCACTTGCCGGACGCTACCAACAGGTCAGTAATACAGATACGTTCTTAAATGTGATAAACGCAAGGCCTTATTAAGTAAAGTGTTGTTTCTAGAAACCTAAACTTATCTAGTTAAACATGGCCGACCTTAGTCAATTCTTAGAAATTCTGAAAAAAAACACCAATTGTTTAAAAATTCATGTACAGTAACTCTTCTTACACATTTCCACAAGTTTCCATAATTGCTGGTAAAGTTTATAGTTTCCATATGTGGTACGGGGGTAGTTCATGTAGTTAGTCCTACTAGTAGAGTGACTTGTTTGTTAAACGGTAAAACCATAGTGAGTCTGCCTTTGCTGTGATTGGTTGCCACATATACCACCACAATGTAAAGAGTTGAATGCTAAATCCCTGTTGTTTAAGGCCTAATTCCATGTTATTTGTGTAGCCCCCGGAGGAGGGCTCCCAGACAATGACGGTACTGAAGGATGAGAACTTTGTCCAGAATAATGAGAAAATTAACCTAGGTGAGCACAATGTTTCCCCAGGGGATATTTAAAATGTACCAACTGCATGTAAATTACCAGCATATAACCTTCGGGTTATCCGAAAATCAAACTTCCAGTGCAGGTTATAGGTTTTGGGCAAAGTCTAGGTGCGGGTTATAGAATTGGCCCAGAGTCGGGGTGTGGCTTATACGCGAGTTTTCGCTACAGTACTACATGTAACATAACAATTTCCAGACCCCTATTCAGGCTTATATGATTCCTAAAAGCTAGGGGGTGGCTCATGCAAGAGCTAGGCTTATACGCGGGAAATTGTATTTTTTTCACCGAAATCTGTACCTAAGACTATCGTGACGAGTTGGGGTAGCTTCCGTCCACCATGACGCTACCTAGATCTAATCCTAAAAAATCAAAAAAAAAATCAAAAAAAAAAAAAAATCTGTACCTAACAGTTGTTAATCCCCCCGCCCAGGTGCGCAGCGTGGCTGGTTCCTGGAGCAGCTCAGGCTGGACGTGGCGCTCATGAAGCGGCTCCGGGTCCAGGACTACTCGCTACTCGTCGCCTACTACCCCCTGCAGAAGGACGAGCGGAAAACAGACTTTGGGGACGTAGCACTCCGCATCAAAAAGTGAGTCAAGATGCCGTCATTTGCTGTCAGATTGGGGTTGGTTGGGGGTGGTGGGCAGGTTTACTTGTTGCTGTTGATCCCTATCAGGATAGCTAAAAATTGTAAAAAAAAAAATCAATACAACGGTTGAAATTGATTTTCAAATCATTGAGCTATCCAGGGTTCGAATTTGTGTGTCCTCCCCTCCCCAAAAAAAAGCCACCACCCCCTGCCGCCCACCCTGTCTTTGTTAAATAATTACCACTCTCTAAGTTAAGAAAACAGCAAATAAATGCCCCGACTACACAAGGGCGCAGGAAGCATGTCTATCCATGATATGAAAATGTTGAGTTCCTCTTTAATACGTCACCCAGAAAGCATTCTGTTTTTTTTTTATTTAGTTTTCTTTTAATGGGTTCACTTTTTTTTTAAACTTTCTTGAGAAACCATACATAACTATTTCCCCAGGTCAGTGCTGGCGGGGCGGCAGACGAGTACTTCAGCTGAGGCCGAGACCACCTTCATCAACAGTGATGGGCAGACGACAATCGAGGACGACCAAGAAACTGTCGCCAGCAAATCCGACACCATTACATCCACCGGCAAAGTGGCCCTATCAGAGATAGAGATGCCGGAAGTCTCCAATGGGCACGCGCAGAAGGACCATGACTCAGCACTGCACACGGTGACCGAGGTGACCGAAGTGGCCTCCCCCGAAGAGGCGGAGGAGATTGCGGACCTGCTCAACTTCAAGCCGGATCAAGAAGTGATTCGCGACGTGAACCGCAAGCTGCAGATGATGTCGTTTGTGGACACGGACTACCTTGACATGACCGAGGCCGAGAACCGACGCCTCCTGCCCAACACCAAGAACGCTCTGCACATTATAGACGGGCCTGAGTACAGGTATGCTATTATCAGTGATTCTTTAAAAAATCTTTAAAATTGATATATCCTTCTAAAAATGAAATGTCTTCAACACATATTTCTCTCGGCCGTTATTGTAAACAAATAGTAGAATCTAACAGTAACAGGTCATCATACGTAAATTTTTGCAATATTCAACATGCTGCCGTATATATACCAAAAGCATTCTTTTGGTAGTAGTATTTCTAGTCCAACATCTGATGAAAAATGTAAACTTCACTTGTTTTCTCTCAATTCTAAATCTGTATCCCTACCCTTTTTCACCCTTCTAGGTACCACCTCGGTATCATTGACTTCTTCACCCTCTACGAGTGTCGACAAAGATTTGCGCGCATGTACAAGAACGTAAAGTTCCTCTGTGGCGACCACTCCACAATCCCACCCTCTGCCTACGGAGACCGGTTTTATAACTTCTTCGCGGACCACTCTACCTGAGGGGGTGCGTGTTTATAACTGTTGGTCCATGTAGAGTACTGTTAGGCCTTTTTGTGCAGTTGTTATATTGTTACCATGGCAATATCGAGTATGTTGATGATCTTAAACACGTGTGTGATGATAGGAAGTATGTAACTATGAGTAGGCTATGTATATAGTGTTATCCATCATGTTGACTTACTGTCTTTGTTAGTTGTAATATGATAGAGGTACCTTAATATGGGGATATGGTACAAGATTTAGACGGTTGAAAATGTATGTCAATGAAGCACTCCTAGTGGGGTGGGGTGGCAGATATAACCTGTTAAGATGCATTATTGCATATCAGCTCTTCATAACTTGTGGGTATTATACCAATATTTGATTAGTCCCACAAATAGGAACTCCAGGCTGGCGAGTAGTATAAAAGGTTGTGTGAATATTTCCTGCATCTACATCATGACACAGATCCACTGCTCCTACATGCCTCTCCCTACTACCGCTGTGACAGCTACTGCTCTTCCCCACGAGTGCCAAGCCAATCCCTGCCCATTGTCAAAGCTCTAACCCACCCCTCATTGTCTCTACAAGGTTCTATAAGCAGCTAGCAAGCAGCACAGACTATGAATATATTGATACTGTTATGTCTGCATAAACTTGGATATATATGTGTGTGCTCATACATTAATATGATAATGCCTGGATTGCCATGGCTGTGTTGCGACCTGAGCAAAACTGTTTAAAATGTACAAATGCTCAGATATGGAAGGCAATATTTGATAGAAAGGCACTTTACACCCGAGAGGTAATAATCATACAAAAAAGTAATCTAAAGTGGCAGAAGCAATAGCTCGAGCAGCTCGAGCAGAAGCAATAGCTCAAGCACAATAGCTCGATCATATCAATTCCAAAATCTTATTACCAGGTACGGTCGGATTGAATCTAGTTTACAGTATCCATATTATTCTGATTAGTTTAAGTCTGCATTCTTTCTCCTGGTGTGTGTATTACGTTTATCAATACGTGGCATCAATAGGCAGCTTGTTCGTGGGACATTTGTTTGAATGGGAGAAAAACAATGGTGTACATGTATTCTATGATACCTGGTATGGTATGTGTCATCAAGTTTTGGTTTCTGCATTCTACATACAAATGTCCACTCTGTGCCATAGTAGGGTAGAGTGTGTGTGTACCATAATAGGGCCCTTGGAAGAAAATTCTATGTCCCTTCAGTTGTCTATGCACTATGTTGCTCTATCATCACGACATAGAACTATCATTCACTATAGGTTATTTACATGTATTCATCTTTGGACTTCACTGAAACCAATGAACCTTTTAGTGAAAAGTATCCCACTACATCTTTTTTTTAATGAGGAAAAAGGATTTACTCTGGCGACATGCAAATTTGTCCCCCTTTTTCTTGTTGTTGAATCTAGTTTACTCATGGTCTTTCATCACCAGTGTCTTTGAGAACCTGAGAATCTCACACTATGAAATAGATCAGATCTCTGATACCGACTCGTTTCCTGCTTGTTCTATATACTACGCATCACTTGTGGAAGAGTTCGGCATCGTGTGTTTTCTAACTCACTCTCTTCCATGACTCTGATGAGCCGTCTTCCAAACATTGCAGATATAGTTTTAAGTACTTTTTTGTCATTTTCTTGGCAGTTGGTTTCCGCTCCCCTGTTACTTGTACAAAATGTATCTGGGAAAAGTTTAATGATGAATGATGAATTTTCATTTTCAATCTAATCGATCATAACATACAAAAAGCAATACATTAAGATCTTCCCGAATATCTTACCCAGTATATAAATTGGTATGAAAATCCCAATGGGTTCTTTGTATATTGTCTAATATATATATAAAGCATACACATTTTGAAAGTGCTGCATAATTTTAACATTTTGTGTCAATTATACAAGTTATATGCTCTGTTTCATTATAATTATTGTGACTTGAGAGTAGACTATACATACTAAATATTGTGGTATTTATAAGATATTGAGTGCAGTGACTCGAATCATCCATGACGGAACAACTTTCTAATATTATACGTGTGTATATCATCTAACTATTTTTTAGCTTTAACTTAAGCAGATATACAAAGCTTCCATTTTGATTAAAATGTTATCTATTTTTGCATGTATTTTTACTTTGTTCATGTTTAACGCCTGTATTCAGGACCTTTTGTGGTTGAGTGTATCTCTGACTGCCAAGCTTAACTGGGGACACTGGTCGTGGTTTCCAGAGGCTACACCAGGTAAATAAGTCGGTCTAGGGATTTCACACACATTATTTTCAGAAAAACAAATTTGTAATAATCTTTTCAAGAATTGAGAATTTTTTTGAATTTTTTTTTATTTATCGTTTGATTCCCACCACACAACAATCAAAATCTTTGTTGCCAAAGGCTTACCGGGAACTATTGCCACACGGCAGGTGAAAAAGAAAAAATATCTCGCTCGTGTGATTTAAATCTTTCTCAAAAGTTAAATCCATGGACCAACCTGTTCGTTTGGTGTAGCATAAAGCACTGAATGTATATAAAGTCATTTGAAGCATGAACTTAGAGCGATGTGTTGAATCTCAGAGTGGGTTGTAAACCATTGTTGAGGCTGTGGCAAATTAGAGCTCACAAAGGTAGAGGACCTCTGCCCGCTCATGAGTCACTCAGCAGAAGCTCACCCAGCAATTTGAAATTGCACGACCGACCTAGCTCTCGTGAGTGCACGGACAAACGTTTTGAGTGAGTCTTACCCAAGTCTTACAACCGGGGCCTCTGTACCCCAACCCCCGTTTTTTCCCCAAGTACTAAAATAAAAAATTCAGATCCAAAAAACGGGTTATAGGATTCTCCTGAGTTTTGGGGGATGCGGGTTATACGCGAAATGCGGTAATTTATGGTACTTGCCCCCAATCAAGGCACGATACAAGTATATGTATAGGCTACATATCCCTTGTGAGTAAGTTTCGGGTATAACATGCCTATCGCAACATACAATGTTTCACCACTAAGCGTATGGCGCGTGGTCATTAACCCTATTGGGGTCTAGACCCATACCCAGTGTGTCAGCCATTGAAACGTTTGCTGGATGAGGTAAAGAGCATTGATATGAAGAGATACCACCATGGCTTTTCTGCAGTGTTGGTATGGTGCATCAACGCTGCATTTCTGTGTCAGGCTCAGCTGACCCTTCATGTTGCCAAAAGAATATGAAGGCATGAGGCATCATGCCGTCATTTAAAGGTTGCTACATAGTATTAAGACATGGACTATATTACAGAAGTTTGTCTGGTAAATCTATCTTAAAGTTGACTGTGAATTAATGCCCTGTTGAAATAATACCGTTGTTGTATTGAGCCAAATCTACCCTGAATTTAGAAAGTGTTTTTAAATCTTTATATTTGAGATGCATAGTGATATAATATTGGTGTTGTAAATTTTATAGGACTTATATATATTTATAGTTTTAGTGAACCTGGTATTATACATTTTTTTGTGAAAAATAGTAATGATGGATATTTTCTGAAACCTTTTCGCTAGAGGCTGTCCGTTATCTCGAATAGTTAAACATGACGATGGTTGAAATGTATATATTCGCTATGTAATAGGGTTTAACACTTCTTATGTTTCAGCTTTTAGAGTACTTATATGCTTTTTATTTCCATCAGGTAGATGTCTACTTTCTTACTAGATAGCTGCTTAGATATAGCTATTTCCAATGCATTGTGGTAGACTTTTACCTACATTTATACCCACTTATAGACATTTACATATATACCGTTTAACTGTGTAAATAAGTTAATATTATATGTCCAATCATCATGGCATATAATATAGTCTGGTGACTTTGGTGGTTGAATACAGTTGAGCAATAATGAACAAATGTGAAATGTATCGAGACTAGTACAGATTTCTTCCAATGTATATTTTTATTACCTTATTCCTTAAATATTATAGATCAAACTACTGTATTTACAATTCTTAGTTGGTTTTAGTAGTAGTGCCAAATTGTTATCAAGTGCTTAGCGATAAAGCTGTACTTAAAATTATGTCATCTCCATTCTTCTAGACAAATACTTTGTGATACAGATTAAGGGTTTAACTACATTCTTCTGTTGAATCAAATAAAGATATTAAAAATTGCCGCTAATGAGTTATTGATTTTCATTTTTAGAAGAACAGAAATTGAGAACTCCTACACATTATATACTATGGTCTTTGATATTGGTATAATTTATTCTTCTAACCAGCCCCTTCGGGGCCGGGATAGTGGGTTCAAATAGACATAAAAGAGGCTCCCATAAACGTAAAAGTAGGCCCACAACAGTTATTACCCTATGTCCCGGCCCACTAAAGCCTAGTAAAGGCGTGTTTGCTGGGGTAGGCCTACGACCATTTTCTCTAGAAATTGACCCCACCCACCCACCTGAAACCTTGTACCGGTAGGCCTAGGCCGAGGCTAGAAGGCTACACACTAAAATATAGGGTTTATGTACGCAACACTACAAAATTATATATTTTTAATAGACCCCCCCCCCTCCCTCCGCCCAACCACGCCCACGTTCCAGGCGTGGGAGCGCGGGAGAGGTGTCTCAGCAGTGCGGCGTCCCTCTGCCCCACATAGCCCTTGGAGATATTCCCATGGTAGCACGCGTCTTTGCCCGCGGACCCTTATCATTCTGATCTATCTCAATAATTATAATCACTTATAATATCATATATATATATATATACAATTGTATATCCATGTCTTTGGTTATACCGGGGGTTTATTTCTGCCAGAAAGAGTTTGATTTATCATTAATACGAAAATGCCACCAACTTTTAGTTCACGTTTTAAAGGAGGGAGGCGCACAGGTGCTTGCTCTGGATGCTGGTTCCTGGCAGATCCAGCGTAGGAGCGTGATTATTGTTAATTAAAACATTATTTTAAAGTTTTGATATCTAGTTTATTCAGGGAAAAGTATATCCTTATCACTGTGTATTATGTATTGGGTACTATCATATCATATGTAGTTAACAGAAAGATGAGCAATTAGAGAGTATCTAAGTTTATGTAGGAAAAAAGTTTCAGAAAGTGCCAATCACGTAGCACAAATCAACGTCCGTTTTGACATATCCGGCGCCCACTTCCGGCGATCGGACCTTCTTTGAAATATAGAGTCTAAACAATCACAACAGGCCTCAGTTAGTACATGTAAAGGTAGACAGATTCCTCATTGGATCTGGAGAAATCACTATATGATGGATGTTTAATAGTTCAATCCCACAATGACTATTTCGACACATAGTATTTATACAAATAACTAATTAAAACCTCGCCTCTAAACCATGAAAGCATGACATCTTTATAATCAGACATGATTTAAATCTTGTTAACTCAACTGTCACAGTTATATATATATATATATATATATATATATATATATATATATATATATATATATATATATATATAAATATATATATATATATATATATATATATATATATATATATATATATATATATATATATATATATATATATATATCCCTTCCCATCTCACCACATATAACATAACAGAACAGTTTTTGCCTGAACACAGCCCCAAGCACCAGCTTGTCTTAGCCTATTGTCATTCACTCTCATCAATGGCTCAGTCACGCCCACGTTCTACTGATAATGATACAGTCTATTTCTGATTTCTAATTAACCCATTTTTATGCATGTATTGCCTATCTACTTCACAACTGCCATACCACACAGTGATCAGCGATGGCAGGCAGCTGTGGACTGGAGAGGTATGCGTATATATTATACGATTAAAGGGGTTTGTCTGTTATTGTAACTTGGAAATCAGGCTGTGACTGGTTGCAGCAGCATTTATGAATACTATATATATATATATATATATATATATATATATATATATATATATATATATATATATATATATATATATATATATATATATATATATATATATATACACCTGCTACATTGCTATATGGACAGGTACCTCACTGGTTACCTGTAAGATCAATTATCACAAACACTTTTTATCATCACTTTAAATGCTACTTACATACTCACTATCCTGTTTATGTTAATTTACATCCCAGTTCACAAATCAAAATGATATCGGTATTTTAGATGGTGTGTCATAATCACCTGCAATGAACAACAGTTAGTATGTTGTGACAGCCAGGTCTGTCAGATCTCTTTTCATGCTCCTTCTGCCTTCAGGAACTCAAGAGTCACTTCCGGCTAGTCATCATCATAGGTCATGAATATACATTGACTGAATCCTCACTCAACACCTCATTTCCCCTTTAGGTGCTCTCATGAAATGAACACTGAGGTTACTAAACCAAGGCTTTAATAGCTGTCAGCTCAGAAGGTGAGTTTTTAAAGAAAAAATGGTTATGTTGATCATCTCTCTATTTATGAATGACAAGATCTAGAGAGTATGTCTGCGAATATACTCTTATCAATTTTCAATGACACATAAACTGAACCTCTTTCAATTTAGGCTCATCAGATTGGAATTATTGGGTGCCAAGTAAATCCTCCACTGGTGGAATTGAAAGTACTGCTGGATGAAGCTTTGAACCATCAGCATTAAACTCTTCAAAATTGTGCCAGGTGAACACCTCAACCCTCAAACCATCTGTAGGGAAGCGCAATACTATGTTCAACAATCTCCATTGCTTACAGATATCTTCCAGATCAGTTTGCAGTAGGAAGATATCATTATCATAGCAGAGAGCTTGACACAGTTCTTCAAATGGTGGTGGCAGTGGGTCACTAAAGGTGAAAGCACATCTTGTCCATTGGTCTGACACCGGGTTGTAACACTCAAGTCGGTAGCTATCATCAAGGATGGTGATCACTTTCTCCCTTCGTATTTTCATTGTATTCATTGAGTGTTCAGATCTTGGTTTAAACATGGGTGCTCTTGCATGCCATGTCTTTGTAGACAGTGTCAAACAATCCATGGTGTTTTGGAGCTCTCCTTTTAGAACCCCACCGCTGACATATATGTGACCATCTAGAACACATGCACTCTGGTCTATTCCAAGGTTCCGCAAATTTGCATATGATCTCCACCTGTCTGTGCGGAAATTGTACCTTTCTATACTACACAAATAGGTGTTATCCTTTTGTGATGAAGCAGCTCCACCTATTGCATAGATGTACACACCACCATAAACTAACACTCCTCGGTTGAAGAACCTTGGCAGGTTGGCTATCTTTGACCACTGCAGTGTTCTAGGGTCAAAGATAAACCATTTCTGGGCTGGAAGTTCACTTGTCCCTTCTTTGTCATCAGTGGTCTCCATGCATACAATAAGAAAGTTATCTACTACTATCTGACTGTATATTCTACCAGTGTTGTCAGGGGTTTTCAGGCTAGGATGCTCGATGAAACAATGTTTGTTGAATGCACTAAAATAGCAGCCAACTTGGTCTGTAGGATCAGGCGTGAATAGTACCACTGAGGGATTATCCCTCGCGTCACTTTGAATGGAATCTGATGGCACTCGTAGGTTTAGTGGCAGCTTATGATATTCCAGGGCTTTCTGAACTAACATCTGCCATCGGGCATTTGAATTTCTGTAAATATCCATTTCCTTGATTAATAACAGCCTAGCTGGTGTTAATAGTCTATAGCGGACCCTTGCTAATAATGCATTAAGATGCACATGTCGTTCAGCGTAGTTGGCACTGACCCAATTTTTTATGAAGAGAAAGAGATCCCACTCAGAGCAATCCCAATGTTCTGTCAAACAGGTTATGACATCATAGTGCAGTTCACATATGTCACAAGTCTTGACGATGTCATTACATCGCCAATTGATGAACTCTTTAACCTTTTCAATACCTTCCTCAAGCTCAAATCGCCGAAACAGTGAGAGAGTGAAGCAACAGTTGTCAACCTCCAAGTTTTTGATCATGAACTGAGCACACACTTTTACAGCTGCCTGTATCTGCAACTGCACTGCCCTACTGAGTATTTCTGAAACATTCTCCTTTGTTAAAGTGATGTCTTTAGAATAGATGAAGTCAATGAGTTTTTCCATTGTAGAAGCACTGAGACCTGAGACCTCAAGGCTATCTTTCTGACTTCCTGCTAGTAATGTGCGAAAGTGCTCACTCATACCAGCAACAACAACCTTATGGACTGGGAACTTGTGACCGTCAACTTCAATTGTAAAATCGAGGAAGTGGCCCTGTTCCCAAAGGGTACGGGTGATCTTTGGCATCACATAGGGCTTTGGCTCACCATCCCACGGCATGTTTGTAAAAGTGTATGCAGTCTCCTCTCTGCAACAGAACAAAAATACTATGTGAGGATAGGGGCCATTCAAATATTACGTAACACATTTTTGGCCACTTTTTGACCCCTCCCCTCCCCCCCTTGTAACACACTGTAACAAAATGCCAGACCCCTCCTCCATAATTACGTAACACAGGCCTGGACTGCCCCCCCCCCAGTCACAGATTCAGAAGGGGGCAGACCCGGGATACGCCCCCCCTCCTATTTTCCTGTAAAATTTTTCAATACCACCAGTACATTGCCTATATCATGCCCCCCCTTTCCAAAAGTCTGACAGCAGGCCTAAGTGTATTACTTTGTTCTCTCTGTTCTTTCTCAACCTTTAACTTTCTGTTAGGGAGTGATCATTTTTTAACAACAGGGGGGGGGGGTTTTCCGCGCGGAGCGCGCGAAATTTTTTTCACCCCCCCCGGTCAACGGGTCAAAATTTTTTACCCCCCCCCTACGGGTTGGAAATCGGCGCGCGCGCAGGCCCTTTGAAGCATAGTAACGCGCGGGCTTTTTGGCCCAAAACAGGTTAAATTTTTTTGACCCCCCCCCAAGAGGGGTCCAAATTTTTTACACCCCCCCCGGTCAAGGGGTCCAAATTTTTTTGCCCCCCCCCAAACCAACCCCCCCCCCCCTGTTGATAAAAAATGATCACTCCCTTATTTCAATGAAAATATGGCATGCTCATGTTCCAGCAAATGCACTCGCATATAAAACCAGTGGGTTAAATCAAACTAGGACTTGAAAGGATGCAGCGCCAGCAGAGCTAGACGCGTTCACATCGGCTAAAAATTATTTTGGTAATAACTCTGGTTTAATTTGCTTTGTCGTTATACACTAAGCGACAAAGTTGTTTATCAGAGTATTGGGATCATTTTGATACTATTTGTCAAGATGAGTTCCATTGGAAAAGTGAAAAAAGGAGATAATACTAGAAAAACCGTTACGCCGCACTCGAGTACTGAAGTGGCGCAAGAGAAAATGGAGCGGAGCAGATCCAGTTCTAGAGCAGCTCGCGCGGCTCATGAGCAGATCCAGCCGCAAGGATCATCTAATTCTCAGTCAGAGAATGGGCAACAAAAGCAGCAACAACAACAGCAACAACAGCAGCAACAACAACAACAACAGCAGCGAAAACCAGGTAAGGGGATTGGTAATATTGATGTTGATGATAGTGCCAGTGAAATTGTCTTTGAAAATATTCTAGAAAGGGACACCGCAAGTTTGAGTGATAGAGAGTTATCAAACGTGATCATTAAACAACTGAATGCTTTGGCAAAAACCCAAGTAACTCAAGAAGGTTTGACTGATCTGCTCAACAACTTGAAGAAAGATATAACTGAGAAGATAGAAGTTTTATCTCAAGATAATGATAAGCTGCAAAAGGAGCAATTGAATCTGGGAGTTAGATGCAATGTTCAACAGCGCAAGATTGATAATCTTGAAATCAGAATTGCTTCTTTGGAAGCAGATCGTAAAAAGAAGAATCTTGTCATTGAGGGATTAAAAGAAGATGAAGGTCTCAATCTCAGATCACAATTGGATGAGTTACTCAGAGCAATTGGAGTCAATTTCTCAAGTGATGATACGGAAGCTTGTTACCGTATGGGGATGAAAAGAGAACATCAAAAGAAGCCAAGACCAGTAATGGTTAAATTAAACTCGGTGCGACAAAAGCAGAAAATTTATTCAAAGATCTCAAACCTAAAGGGACAGGTTCAGTGGAAACATACATCAATTGGGGACGATCTTTCACCAGTTGAGTTAAATGAGAAAAGAAATCTTCTAGCCTTGGCCTCTTATTGCAAGACTCAAGGCAAAGAGGCAAAGGTAGCAGGGAATACAATAACAGTTGATCACCATAAATATGCCTACTCACAGCTTGAGTCAATGCCAGAAGAGATAAACATTAAGAAAATCAAGACCATCACTACCAAAGAAGGTACCCTATTTGATAGTGAGTTCAGTTATTTATCTCCAGATCACATCAGTGAGATAAATCACGACGGGGATAAATATCTCTCAGCGACAAGTTTTTATTTGTCGCAGCAAGCCCTCTTCAATGGCGACAAAACTACTGCTCTGGAAATCCAGTTAGCTACAACAGTTACAGAAGCAAAGTCAATTGCCTCCACGATACCCAAAAATCCTAAGTGGGACAGTAAAGAAAAGCGCAAGGCAATGCTGACTGCAAACACGCTAAAGTTTGAGCAGAAAACTGAGTTAAAGGACAAACTAAAGGCTGTTAAAGGTTGCATATTCAGTTGCAACTTTGACAGGTTTTGGAATTGCGGGATGGTTCTTTCCCAAAGAAAGTACATCAATGCACGATCTATCACGGGGAAAAATGTACTAGGATCTGTCCTAGAAGAGCTGAGAGACTTGTACAACAACTAACTTTAATTATTGATGCCCTCAGGCATTAATATTGGAATGTATTGATGCATTTATGTTGAATCCAAGCGATAGATCTACTACGAACGGACAATAAGTGGGCGTGGCGCATGTTTTGAAATGTTCGGAATGTCAACATTGCGTCGCGTCCCTGGTTACGTTACTGGGCGACGGGCGGTGCTTGACTCCCGTGACGTCACAACCTCGCTGGTCGCTATAGATACGTGACGAGCCTTTTTGAACGTCAACATTTTCAAGTCGCCGCGCAAGTACTACTACCTTCATTATCGTCGGAAAAAGAGTGAATTAATCCAATATGAGGGACATAGAACCAACAAGATTCAGAATACTTACCGATGAAAGGATGGGTACTAGTGGAGAACTCAAATTTTATTGCGACAAGTTGTCCCGCGGTCTGAACGTCAACGTGGAAATATTGGTGTTTCCATTCAAGGGCTTGGAATTCATCGCGTCGGTTGCAGATGGACTAATAGAAAAGGATCCAGTCGCTGTTTACTATATAGCGGCTGGAATCCATGATATTGTAAGAAGAGGTCCCACTGGTCAGTATCAGTTTAACCACAGTAATTACGATGACCTACATGACAGAGTGCAGATTCGGATTGAAGACGGGATCGAGTATATTAGGCATAGGCACCCTGGAACTATAATAAACCTATGTACATTTGCTGGTATTGACATTAAAACATCTGTCATGTGGCATGGCCCAGGTGATATTCAGCGAGTGCTTGACGTAGCAGTATACACCCTCAACGAGTGTATCTGTTTGAAGAACCATAGATATGGGCAGGTTACAGCTGATTTGGCATCTGTAATACACTACTATAACGGCGACAAGTTTGTACACCGCTATGATCTACACCTGAATGATGGACTGCCGGGCACCCTTGCAACGATCTTGAAATGGGCTAAAATATTCATCGAGCACTTCAAAATCTATATGAAATAGGTGAGACAATAACAATGGTATAACCCATATAATAGGTATTTTTAATAGGCAATTTATTGATCTATACTGGCACTATTACACATTAATCACCTACCCCTTATTATGGTACACCCAGATCCTGAACTGTATTGTGATATATGACGTAACAATAGACGTTCTCATCTTCAGTGGTGGATACGGCACATGATGGTTGAGAAGCGCAGCGTAAGAACCCACTACAGCGGTACCAGAAAAGTCAAGACATAGCAGCGCTCCTAATTCAAACATCACAAGGTGATCCACAAGTCAACAGAAACTATGATATTTGAGAACCACATGAGGTTGGAGCTGAATATGACGTTAACACTGCTTCATCGACAGCAAGAAATCTACCCTAATAATTTCATAATAATTTATTAAATCAATTAATTATAAAAATAATTAACTGGTGTAGATAAAATATTGTAATTAACCAAATTCTTTGTGATCTATACTTGGAAATTTAATTTATTCATGCACAATATATTTAAAAGCATACAAATAATTAACTGCTTAAAATCAATGTAACATAAAATACTCCTATAATCAAACTGTATATAATATTTCTGTAAATAATTTAATTGACAGATTTATGGTTAAAGCCGAGCCATATCCTCTAATCCACATATAGACATACAGATAGGTAAATGCTGATTATCAGTATGTCGAAAGTCCATGTTTTGTGTCTAGCTATTAAGACTGTTTTCTATGTTGAAGAGATCAATATTGTGGTACTTATTTCCAAAACTTGTATGTTGTTATGGCTGAATTGTATGGCTTTCATTGGTAATTATTATACAGGGTCTCAATTATACAGCAATGATTGATGAAACAGTACATACAGTTTCCTCTCTGAATTGTGAAGAGGGGGAACATTTTATACATTTAAATGTGAGAAGTATACGAACAGAAAAAACTATAGATGAATTTAAAGCGAGGTTTACCGGTACTAATTTTAATTTTATTTCAATTTCTGAAAGTTGGTTAACTAACAATGATAGCACATCAACTTATTCTGTTGGTGGTTATAATCTGTACAGATTTGATAGAAAATGGATTGATAACCCTATGAAATCAGAACCTAAAGTAGGGGGTGGTTTGTGTGTATATGTGAATGATAAATATACCTGTTCAACTGAAGAGCTAAGCAAAATGAATATATCTGAAAGTTATTTAGAGCTGCAGTGTCTTAGTATTAAGGATGCCAGTGGAGTGTCCAGCATTATATGTACGGTATATAGACCACCTCAAGGTGATGTTGAAAAGTTCTTTAGTACTATAGAGCCTATAATTAGTCATTTATCTTCCAAACAAAGGAGACGTTTATACATTCTTGGTGATTTTAATATAGATTTATTAGATCCAAAAAAGAAAGAAGAAAACACAAGATTAATTAATCAATTTATGCAATATGGTCTTCTCAACTACATAAAACAACCAACCAGGGTAAAAGATAAAGACTCTTGTCTCGATTTAATTTTTACCAACAATTACCAGTTAGATACAGCTGGGGTCATTCCATTTGACCTTAGCGACCACTATATGGTATTTGGTACTTTAATTCAAGAAGAATTAGATAATTCAAAAATAAAATTTACAGGGCGCTCAATGAAGAACTTTGACGCAGAAAACTTGATCCAAACTTTCACTAATATGGATTGGGCACATTTCTTTGGTGATGATGACCCAGATTTATTGTGGGAATTTTATGTAGATACTCTACGTACAATACTGGATAGTATGTGTCCTTTTAAGGAATTCAATATTAGAACTCCAAAAGAAGACTGGGTTTCTCAACATTTATTGGAAGAAATAGCCAATAAAGATCGATTACTTTCAAGATCATATAAGACTAAAAATCATGACGATAAAGTTAGAGCCAATGATGCAAGGATTAAATTGAATGTAGACTGTCATACTGCTAGAGAGAAACATGTGAATAAATTGACTGATGAGTATATCAATAATCCAATCCACTTCTGGAAAGAGATTTCAAAATTGTTGCCTGAAAAGAAAAGTAAAAATAAGATAATTCAATTGATTGATGACAATGATGATAATATTCCAATGGAAGATACAGCGGGTTACATAAACAATTATTTTACAAATATTGGATATGATTTGGCAAAAAATCTTGATTCTCCTTGGTCTTATGATGGTCATATTAATAATGAATGCTCAATCAGTGATATTGTAATTACTGAAGAAATGGTTACTCGATTTATTAATGATATAGTGATCACTAAGTCATCTGCTGTTGAAGGCATCAATGCAAAAATTTTAAAACTTGTTTTCCAAGAAACTAAACCCCACTTGGTTCATATTTTTAATGCTTCAATGAAAAAAGATATTGTACCTAAAGCATGGAAATGTGCTACCATCATTCCAATACCAAAAGGTGGAGATTCTAGACAAGTAAACAACCTGAGACCGATTTCATTATTGGCTCTCCCAGGTAAATTAATAGAAAAGGTTGTTCATGAGCAATTGATGTCTTTCTTGGAAAAAAATAATCTGTTAACTGATTGTCAATTTGGGTATCGCAAGGGTAAATCAACCATAACATCTGTAGGAATCCTCACTGATGACATTTTAGTGGGTAGAAACGTGGGTATGAATACAATAGCAACCTTTTTCGATCTCAAAAAAGCTTTTGACACTGTTAATCACAAAATTTTAATTTCAAAATTAGAAATGATGGGTATAAAAGGAAATTTATTAAAATGGTTGACAAATTATTTATCAGATAGGCAACAATGTACAAGTGTAAATGGAGTTTGTTCAGAATCAAATACAATACGATGTGGAGTACCTCAGGGCTCAATTTTGGGTCCTTTATTATTTCTGATTTATATAAATGACGTACATAATATATGTGAAAATGTAAATACAGTGAAACTTCGTTATAAGGAACTCTGATATAAGGAGACCTTGCTTATAAGGAGCAGATTTGTGTGGTCCCGATTTTTCCCTATACATTTATATAGTAAGAAAACTCTCTTAGAAGGAGGTGTTTTTACCTTAACCTCTGATATAAGGAGGTAATTTTGGCTCATTTCCTTATTTCATACGTGCAAACCTTACCCAGGGAAGTTATTTCTCAGGATCACAGTCACATACTGCTTAAAATTGCCCACTGCCCCATCTCATAGAGGTAGGGAGAATACATTTGTAGCTTCCCTAGGGAGGAAGGGAGATCAAAAGCTCCATGAAGGGGATCTAGAAGGGATTTTGACTTGAAATAATACACACACCCATCTGAACTGTATTCAAATCAAGTCTATAAGGGTATAAGAGACACATGTAGGGAGTGTTCTGTTGCTGGACCTTTATAAGGCTGACCTTGCTTATAAGGAGACCTTGCTTATAAGGAGCAAATTGCACTGGTCCCAAAGTCCTCCTTATAACGAAGTTTTACTGTATCAGTATTTTTGCTGACGACACGGTTTTATATTGTACTTCACCTTCTGAGGATGTTGCTCTAGAAAAAATGCAAGATGGTATTAATTCATTTGTTAAATGGTGTAAGAAAAACAAACTAACGGTAAACATTGAGAAAACAAAATATATGGGTTTTGGTGCCACTAAATGTTTTAAGGACTCAACACTATTTATAGATGGAAAGTCACTTAAGAGGGTTTATAGTTACAAATACTTAGGTATAATATTGGACCCAAAACTCAGCTATGATGTCTTCCTAAAGAACCAAATGCGTACTATCTCTTACCGTACTTATCAGTTGAATAAAATATCAAGGTTTTTGAGTAAAGATAGCTTGTTGAAAATTTACAAAGCGTACATATTACCAATTTTTGACTATGGTGACATTTTATTCATGAAATCAACTAGTAACAATTTGAAAAAATTGCAAAGGGTACAAAATAGGGCTTTAAAAGTCTGTCTAAAAGTTAAGTCTAGAACTTCCACTGAATGGATTCACCAAGAGTCTAAGGTAAATTATTTAGCAGACAGGAGGTTAGGCCATGCCTATATTGAAGGGTATAAAAGATCCAGAAATCCAAACTATGTTAGGAATCTGAATGTTAATTTAAGATGCGCCAAGGCTCCCCTGCTAAAAAATAAGCTACCACATACAGAGTCATATAAGAGAAGTTTAGAATATAACATTTCTATAATTTGGAACAATTTAGATCATAATATAAGAAATTACACAGATCTTGGGCTCTTTAAAGCAAGGGTGAAGAAAGAACTGCAGGATTTAATTCCTGAATATATAGTCTAAACTGTATTTACCGTTGTTCAATATAAACAATTGTCATAATTATTAAATATCAATTTATACATTTTTGGTGCCTCAATTAAATGTCAATCTATAATCGCATTTATACGGTCTAATCTATCATTATTTTTTGCTGTGCTATAGATAGATGTACATTATGGTTGTACAAATTAGCTATGACTACATATAATCATACAAAAGTAAAGACAACATTGTATTAGTACTTATACCCAAGATTTATCTTCATTGTGCTTGTCCTTGTAAAGTCCTGTTTAGAATTAAGATCAAAATGCATACTAATTTCATGGTGTAAATGCAGTTTTTGGTAGTGAATTCTATTTAGAGGTAGTGACTCTTTAAGACCCTCATTAATGCTGTATCAAATTGTGATTTTTGGTGATGTATTAACATAAAGTCCTATTTAGGATAGCGTGTAATATAATAATGGTAAACATTAACAATTAACTCCCTTTAATAGGTAACTTTTAAAGGTAGCACACTATCTAATGAGTTTGCAGTGTGATTATTCATCACTTAGCTGATTCTTGTTAGCATAAATATACCCCAATTTATAATGTATATACTATATAAATTTATAATAATTTTATAATGTGTAATATATTATGGGATAAGTTAAAGGTGGCCGACGAAAGCAGACTCTCGAGTCTTGACGCAGCCTTTTTGCTCAAAGTTCATTGAATGTAAAGCTATGACTTGTAAAGTGTATATTGGAAATGGAATATCGAAATTTATGACATGGAACTTGATGATAACATGGAATGTATATTGTATTGATTTGAGCAAATAAATTTTTAAAATTAAAAAAAAAAAAAAAAAAAAAAAAAAATAATTGAAATTGAATTGAATTAGGATGATGGCATGCTCATGTTCCAGCAAATGCACTCGCATATAAAACCAGTGGGTTGAATCAAACTAGGATGATACAACACAACATAGACACTAATGCTAGCCCTTGAGTCAAATGGCCCATACATAGTTTTGGGTTCAGGCCTTTCAATTTCTCAGTATTTACATTGCCATGGGGCTGGGTCAACGATAGCTATTTGCTACTTCTGAGTGCCGGGCTGTGAAACCATGGATCTGCAGAATTTCTACAGATCTGCAGAATTTCTCTGTTTTTGTGTTCCACAGGACCATTCCTGGCATTCATCCAGATCAATGGACAAAACATTAAGTGTTTATAAGGGGCCGTCCATAAATGATGTCACACTGGAGGGGGTGGGTGGGTGTTGGTCCGGGTGTGACAGAGTGTGACAGGGGGGTGGGGGGAGTGTCAAGCCCAGTACGACGTCACACTTTGGAAAATACAAATAAGACCTATTTTAAAATGTAAAGCTTTAATAGAACACTTAGGGCCTTAGGTTAAGCTTGTTGCAGATTGGATATTTTATTGGCTTCAATTACCGTAAATTCTCGCGTATAAGCCGCAACTAGTACAAGATTCAGATCGCAAGTGCGGCTTATAGGATTTGCACAGAGTCAGGGTGCGGCTTATTATGTGAGTTTTAGCTACTATGATACATTACTAAAAGTCACCATAGTCAGATCGCTGGAGCGGCTTATAGGATCGGCCTGAAGTCGGGGTGCGGCTTATTCGAGAGTTAGGCTTTTACGCGAGAATTTACAGTAGTGTCAATTCTGGAGTAAGTCACCATGTTTATATCCCAGTCATACAAGCCTGTGTTATTTGTGTCTCAATCACAATCCAGGCGTACATCCATCTGATAGTTTGTAAAAACCATCCATTGTCTAAAATATTGCAGCCTGCATCCCTTGGAAATTCTTTTGAAGGTATATCATTATTGATAACCATTGGACCTGTGACATTGCATGTCCTAATGTACAAGATTAAAGCTATCCAAAATAATGTGTAAGGAATGTTGATTGTAACTGGCATCCATTAAGTTAGTCATTTCGGATGCAAAGACATGTGTTACTGGTCTCCTAAAACCTGAGGAGTCACAGGATAACAGTGGCACACCTGTTGTTCTTGTCAACACTGTTAGGGATCCATGGATCGAGGATCGCTGAACCATAAAATTCATGCTAGGGTGGAATATCATGGACCTTAAATCAATAAATTACTACTATAAAGGTAGTGGTCATCATTTATCCCCCTCAAGGAGGGGGCGGAAAGATTTCCGCGTGCTCGTACGAAAATATTGCCCCCCCCTTGTTCCATAACGACCACTCACTAAACTCATGAATACTAATGTGAATATGTTATTGTCACTTTGGACAGTGTTCTAGTGAATATATGCTATTACAGCACCCATTTAGAAAGACTTGCATAATTTGACTGACGGCTGTGTCTCACGAGATCAGGCCAATGTGAAAGTCCGGGTGCATTCTTTGCTTGGGTGTAATATTTGACCAGTGTGATTTAAATTCATTTAAGTAACAATTAAACTGTAATAAACCTTTTGGAACAAGCACTTGGGTAAGAATATATTCAATACATGATATTCTATTGCTTAGCCTAATCATAACGCATGTATGATCTTCTATAGTAGAACTCTGATAAGATACCTAACTCATGCATGGGGGGGGGGGTGTCTACACATTTGTGACATAATTTTCTAGGGGGTGTTGGCTGATGCGTGACAAAGTCTGACAGGGGGGTGGGTGGGTCTTGAATATGGCCTATATTAGTGTGACGTCATTTATGGATGGCCCCTAATTGAACCTTAATATATTTTGTGCCCAAATGAATCTGAATGCACCATCTCAAGTCTAGACTTTCCAAATTTTCCCCAAACCCCCAAGTAGCACCGCTGTACTTGGATTGCACTGCCCGGTAGGGCATACGTCACAAACTTCAGAAAATCATGGACTTTTTTCCCTTTTAGAATGTCCATGTTTGTCCTCAATTGATGTATCATAGCTATAGCCTGCTGTTTTCAGTGAAATAGCATCTTCCTTTCTAGACCTATAAGAAAGGGTGTGCGCTAAAGGGTGCATCGTAGAAGATTTCCAAAGAATTGGGGGTGGGGGATATGAACAATGTTTGTAGCAGGTAATGACCATTTCTTTCAGTTTACCTTGTTACACAATTGTTTGTGCTTTCCTATAGTTGGGGGGGAGGGGAGTTTATTTTAGCATATTTCTGAGGGGGGGTTCATTTTAGCATATTTCCGGGGGGGGCACTCTTTTTTTTCACAGGGGTGTCCGGCTGGACCCCTGGCAACCCTTGACCCTTGCTTAGGCCACACCAAAAAAAAATGTTGGTCTACGGATTTCCCGCACCATATTTTTGAAAATGCAAATTTTTTTTTTTTTTGAAAAAAAAAGTGTCTACGGATGCGCCCGCACCACTTTTTGAGAAATTTGAATTTTTTTTTTTTTTTTTCTTTTTTTGGGGTGGCTTTTTTCTGATTGCTAGCCAAATTTGGGAGTTTGCAAAAATGTCTCCCTCAAAAAAAAAAAAAAAATTGCCCCCGCTCCACTTGATTCAAGGTTAAAATCCGCAGACAAAAAAAAAATTTGGAAAAAAAAAAAAAAAAAATTCGCTCGCTCGCACCATTTTTTCAAAATGAAAATCCGTAGACCAACTTTTTTTTTTGGTGTGGCCTTAGGGAGATTTTGGGAGATTTCCAAAATGAACCAGTTCATACAGAGATTTTCGCCAAAAAGATTTTCTGCTTAGAGAGATTTGGGAGAAAATGAACCCTTGCTTAGGGAGATTTTGGTAAAAATGGACCTTTTAGGCCGCTTAAAATTAATAATCAGCTTTGCGGATAGTTTTTGAAAAAATATGGTGAGGGCGGGAGGCTTTTTATTTTATTTGTTATTTGTAATTTTTAGCCATGAGGGCGGCCCCTTTATATTTTTATTGAACAAATGACCTCTATTTTTCAGATATATCATACCATTTTCATCTTCATAAACAATTTAAAAGTCAATTACCATATTCTTGATATATGCACGGATAAATAAGGAGCAACACCCTGTTTAGATTACATTTCTACACCAATTACTAGCTGATATCAATATTTTCCTGTTTGGTTGTATTGCATTTTCTTGCAATGCGGCCCTTTTTTACAAAGAATTGTAAAAAAATACATATATGCGGCCCTTTTTAAGGGATGCGGGCGGTGTCTGCAAAGCTGATAATCTTTTTTAAGTGGCCTTAAAAGCGCACTGAACCCACGACGTCATTTGCGTACAAAACTCGGCAGGGCTAGGTCCTGAGCTCAGTGCGCCTTTAATTGGGGTTTTTGAAGATGAGTGGAGATTTTGGTCAAAATTGTGTCAATTCAGCGGAAAAAATGGACCTTTTAGGCCGCTTAAAATTAATAATCAGCTTTGCGGATAGTTTTTGAAAAAATATGGTGAGGGCGGGAGGCTTTTTATTTTATTTGTTATTTGTAATTTTTAGCCATGAGGGCGGCCCCTTTATATTTTTATTGAACAAATGACCTCTATTTTTCAGATATATCATACCATTTTCATCTTCATAAACAATTTAAAAGTCAATTACCATATTCTTGATATATGCACGGATAAATAAGGAGCAACACCCTGTTTAGATTACATTTCTACACCAATTACTAGCTGATATCAATATTTTCCTGTTTGGTTGTATTGCATTTTCTTGCAATGCGGCCCTTTTTTACAAAGAATTGTAAAAAAATACATATATGCGGCCCTTTTTAAGGGATGCGGGCGGTGTCTGCAAAGCTGATAATCTTTTTTAAGTGGCCTTAAAAGCGCACTGAACCCACGACGTCATTTGCGTACAAAACTCGGCAGGGCTAGGTCCTGAGCTCAGTGCGCCTTTAATTGGGGTTTTTGAAGATGAGTGGAGATTTTGGTCAAAATTGTGTCAATTCAGCGGAATTTTGGTCAAAATTGACCCTTGCTTAGGGAAATTTTGCAAAAGTTGACCCTTGCCTAGGGAAATTTTGCAAAAGTTGACCCTTGCGGCTTGTCTAGGGAAATTCTTCTCAAAAGTGGACCCTTCCCAGCTAGCATTCTGACGTTGTACCAACGTTGGTTCAACGTTAGCTGGCGTTGGCATGACGTTGGACATTGACGTTGTCACAACTGCCTTTTGGCCGGCGATTTCTACCATGTACCAACGTCGCCAATGTCGCCGTTGGCATGACGTTGGCATGACGTTGGCTTAACATTGTACCAACGTCAGATAGTGACGTTGTGCCAACGTCTACCCAACCATTTCATGGTTAAATCTGACATTTGTTTGTGGTGTTAATCCAACCTTGATTATCAATGTGTGACTGTGAACATGGTTTGCTCATCATATAGGCCTATTGGCTGTCAACAATCATCATTTAAGAGCAATTCTCTATTTTCATTTCACCTTAATCTCAGCTTAAATGGCCAAGAAGTGATACAGAACCATATCCTATCCCTACACCTTATATACCTGTCATTACCTACAAAAAGGTGTCCTGATAGGAATATTGCCAGGATTGTTTCATATTACATATAAATGTGGTAATAAGTGATACAATGGATAATAAATAGAATATACTTGGTTTCAAATGCTATATAAATCACATGACCCCCAATTATTGACCAATTATGAAGAAAGTTATGTGTCTGATGGGGAAATATCTTCTTACAACCTCCAATGCCATCTGGTGGAGGTTGGAGATACAGCATTATGCCAACGTTGGAATGATATGAATTATCCTCCGTTGTATCAACGTTGGCAAAACATTGGGAGTATTGCCAACGTTTGTACAACATAAATTTACCAACGTTGTGCCAACGTTAAAATGTTGTTTGCGACCTGCCGACGTTGGCCCAACGTACCATTGCTTGCTGGGTTGCCTAGGGAAATTTTGTCGAAAAAGTACCCTTGCCAGCCAGACACATGTGTAGGCCCTATGCAAAATATACTAAGTGCCCCCCCCCCCCCCTGCATATTTCGGAGGGGGGGGGCGGTTCATTTTGGGGTATTTGCCGAACGAGAATATCATCCCCCCCCTGCCATAAATATTAAATGAACGCTCCCTAACCCACCCGGGCTACTCACAGCCTCGAGCTCTCCAGGCCCAGTGCCGCCATCAGGCGGTACTGGGCCTGGACAAATTTATATCTAAATAAAATGATCCGGAATCCTGGATCATTTTTCAATGAGGTGTGTGGGTTCGAATCCCACCTTGGCACAATAGGTGGTTCGTTTTTTACATTAACTATTTAACCCATTTGAAGCATAACCCTACCTACAGTGACATAGTAATATTACTTATTAAAGATGTAACTGAGTATATTAATTCAATTCAGGCCTATTATGTAGATATCAATTGAGATACTGATTGAGCCACAGTGGGATTCGAACCCACATCCTCCTGATTGCTGAGACACAGTAGCATAGACTATGGCATAGTGTATAAGGGCCAGTGTAGGTATGGGTCTATAAATAAACCCCCAGACTGTAAACGTACAGTCAGGGCCCGAGACTGGGCTACTCACGGCCACGGCGCAATGTCGGGGGTCTGGATGGGCCCATCCCAGCAAACACACCTTTACCGGTCCTGTACTGGCCCACACCTGGCAACGGTACTGGGCCAGTACAGGCAATCGGTACTGGACCAGTACTGGGGGTGCAGATGGGTCCCCCCTAAAGTCGGAAAGTCGCTGAAATTAAGGGGCTCAGGTCACAAAGTCGCTTTTTTCGACCCTTTATCCTATAGTCGTTTTTGACCAAAAGTCGCTAGGTCGTTTTTATTATTGCCTTAGGTCGAAAGTCGCCTCCAAAACGGCCCAGGTCGCCAGGTCGCTTTTGACCCATCTGCAGTCACAGTACTGGGGTGCAAATGGCACCAGTACCGGACCAGTACAGTATGCCAGTACTGACATGGTACAGGGCCAACATCGGACCAGTACTGGACCAATGCTGGCATTTTGGTACTGGGCCGGTACCGAACCGGTTAATGAGCACTGTTTAAAGTATAAATATGGAATCAAAAGCATAAGTGATCTGTTGCAAAATTAACGTTATATTGTACCTATTGTGCTTCAAGGCCTGAAGACTTAGGCAATCAATCATCATGGTGCAACAACCAGCTACAGTTTATAGCCAGAAGTATAGCATACCAGTTTTTGACAGAGATAACACACCTTGCAGGTCTCATAGTTGTGTAATAACCAAGCAAAAGGTGTTTGCAAAGACATGCCCTTTGTTCTCCCATTGTTTATATAACATTTAATCCCGGGCATTTAATGTAAAAGTTTGTATTCCATAAGATTTCACAGGAAATTTGTTTCAGGCTAAACTATTTAAAATTATTTTGAAGACTCTGAGGGTCATAATTATAGAGATATCATATGCAACTAAACCCTCAATATCATAAAACATGCACCGGTGACATCTGGTGGATTCTTTGAAAACTACTGTGCCGGTACCGGCATGTTGGTAGTGGCATGCCGGTACTGGGCCAGTACCGGCATACCCTTACTGATATGTCGATACTATGCCGGCACAGTGCCAGTACAACCAAGCTTAAATGGCATTATGATGGCTCTGTACTGGCAGTACTGGCCCGGTAGTGCCGGTACTTGCCAGTACAATGACGGTACTGGCCCGGTACAGGTGTGTTTACTGGGATCATGGGGGGGGTCCCAATTTTCCCTGTCGATTAAGAAATGCCCATGTCGCCCTGTCGATTTTAAGAAATGACCATGTCCACATGTCATTTTTAAGAAAATTCCATGTCCCATGTCGTTATCTCTTATTCCTCATGTCGCCAAAAAAGGCCCATGTCGCCCGGGGGGGCCACTCCCTATCTTTTCTATAGTCACCATGTGTGAACATCACCTCAAATCTGGTACCCTTATCAAGGGGCGAAATTTTCAAAAATCATACCCTTTTCAAGGGAAAATTACCAAGAAAAAAGACCTAAATCACAGATGACCCTGAAAAGTACACCCTAATTACGGGTCACCTAGTTGGATTGCTTCAAAACCTTACATCGACAGTACCGAGGTACGCTGTAAGGTTGGACTGGAGGCCATTTGCCAAATATCTGGTAAAAAAACATCCGCTAGATGGAGTCCTATTTGCAGCTGCTAGAGAGGTGCGACAGCAGAGAGTCGCAAATGCCGTTTTCGGGACCAAAATAGAAGATCTAGCCAATGAGCCCCTGTCCAACCATACTGCGTACCTTGGTACTGTCGCTGTATGTTTTGAAGCAATCCAACAAGGGTCACCCTGCAAAAAATCCCCTTCTCAAGAGTGACCAAGAACTTTTATAAGAAAATAAAGTATAAATTACCCTTCAGAGCTCTGAAATGTACCCCTTTCTCCCAAATATTGCTTAAAAACACCCCTTATCAAGGGCCCTCGCGGGCCCGTGCCTAGGACCCAAAAACGGACCCTTTCCCTTGGAATCGTGTTCACACATGGTATCCAAATCTGAGGGAGTGGCCCCCCCGGCCATGTCGCCGGGCCCATAAATTGGCATAATGTCGACTAGCCTCGGGCGGCAATATAGTGTTCATTATTCTACAGACTTGAATTGTCTGTGATGGAATCGAATGTAGAATACATCACAAACACTCATACCTACCAGGCAGCTACCCAAGCCAGTGGTAAACTATCAACTTTTTTGCACACGCGAGCAAGGTTGGACTAGTCTGTGCGTGCCAGACCATTTACAACAGCGGGGCTGTGTTATGGTCTGGCGAACTTCCGTTGACAAAGTCACTGAGGAACACTCCTGTGTGGAGGAGAGAAAGAGCATCGCTGGTACCAACAGTATTATGCAACTACCTCAGCGAAAACGGGGTCAAGCCAAATCTATTTTCGTACCTCCACTACAGGAGAGTTGTTCCCGCGCACACTGAACTGACAGGGGTGAAAATGGGGAAGGCTACGGTAAAACTGCTCTAAAATATTACATATTGGCCATCTGAATTAAAAAATGGGTGGTTTGTATAGGGAAAATGTCAGGCAATGCAGGGCCGTTAAAAAAATGGAGAAATTCCGATTATTAGTTGCCGAAAAAGGTGTACAAAGTCTGTTCACCGGAGTTGGTGAACAAGACTTCAGTGGGTTCTTAGTGGCAAGCTGGCTGAACTCTAGTCAGGGCTACATCAGATCGCGGCCCGCAGCGACGAGTTCAGATTAGATGAACTAGGTTGGACCTAAGAGACATAACAGTGTCTCTTAGGTTGGACAAGGTTCGTACGCAAGTTTCGCGCCAACGTTCCGCGTCCCTTCTGCATCCGAAACCACCTTCTCCCAGCAGAGTCTACAAGGCGTACCCTAGACCTCTGCAGGGAGAGTGCCAAAACCACAACAATCCGTACTGCGAAGAACGTTGGAACAGTGTACTCAATTTATCAAGGTTTTATGCATCCTAGGTAAGAACTGTAGTTACTTTATTTACATAATAGCTGAGTGATACCACTAAGATTCCAAAGTTACAATTTGTGTATATATCAGAGTAAAACCTAGCTGAGAGGAAAGCAAACCCCTATTATCGCCCCGTGCACTCAGTCAACCCACAGGCACAGAATGACAGATGACAGATCAGCTGATTTGCCAACTGGCAACCTGCCAACAGCTCGGGTCCGAATTACGGTCAGTGTGCTGATGTGGTAGTGACAATGTAGAACGTTTTTGTTGTCACGTAGGCAGTTCATAAGGAGTGGTTATATTAATAGGAGCAGAGCCAGAGGTGCAGGAGGGAGCAGCTCTGTTTTATTTATATATATATATCTTTTATCGACAACTGAAATGAAGTCATTTCTGACTTATGTGTCATACATAAAGGTTATATAAACTAAATCTACAAACTATGCTACAATGTGAGACAAAATGGAAATACACTAGGCTACTACACAATACTACACAAATGTAATCGACTAGAAAACACATATGTACAGACATACAGAGACATGGATACATGGCATACATACCCGGTTGGGTCACAGTTTTGCATTACAGGTTACACTTTCAAGCATTATTGACCTACAAACACATTAACCCCAAATCAAACTTGTTGTCGTTGTTTGAAGGCCATATATACATATTTTCCCAGTGCATTAATAACAATATGCTCTGGTGTTTTCATAACCTTCTCAAATTTATCAGTGTCAGATGTGTTCGCGTAGTTCGGTATAATACTTTTGACAACATTTTCGAATACCTCTCTGTATTCATTATGAAATGTACACTTTGTCAGAAAATGTACCTCATCCCTTTCATTTCATGGTGAATAGGCCTACGAAACCACAAGGTTAAACCTATGGGCAGTATGGCTATGAGACTCAGAGGGCCGTATTCCAGGCCAGTGTGCAATTAAGGAGTGCTCATTTATTAGTTACAGGTGGGGGGGGCCTAAACATTTCCAACCCCTCCTGAGGGGGGACATAAAATATTCTGACCCCTCTTGAGTTGAGTGGGGGGGGGGCGTAAAAAAGTCAACCCCTTTTAAGCAAAAAAGCCCCTGCGTTACTATAGATAGTTCAAATTTTCGCACCTCTGTGCGAAATCTCACCAGCCCCCCCCCCCCTGTATTTAATAAATGAACACTCCCTAACCCTCATCCATACTAACCATAGGACCATACTTAGACCATATGAGCGGCCCCTATGGATACCTTGGCTGGAGTGAGGATTTTCACCAATGATTCGCTACAACTCTTTTCGCATTCAGGACAGGTATCATAGAGAAAAAAATATTTCAATTATTATATAACAGCTACCTTGTTATCTTTCTTCTTTATTTCAGGTGCAAGCAATGGCTGGAATACAATATCTGCGATTCCTTACCTTTGATGTGACCAACACGATAATCCGTGTGAAAGGCTCGCCCGGCTACTGGTATGCCCGTGCCTCCCATGATCTAGGCCTGCCTGCCGAAGCAAAGAAACTTGACACTGCTCACAGCGCGGTGCGGAAATCAATGAAGCTAGACCTTCCGCATTACGGCTATGCACAGGGGATGACATCAAAGGAGTGGTGGGCAGAGCTGGTTTGTCGCGTCTTCGCTGCTGCCGGTTACTTTGAGACCCCAAAAGTCTACGATGACATTGCAGAGTCGCTCTATGGTACCTTTACCGGTGGTGGTTGCTATGACATAGTTCCAGGTTCTCATGTCATGCTGGAGCAGCTCAGAGAGAGCGGTCTACGGCTCGGTGTGATATCCAACTTTGATGAGCGCTTAACAGGAGTCCTTGAAGGTCACGACCTAATGAGTTATTTTGATTTCGTTGTAACCTCGGTAACAAGTCACTGTGATAAACCCGCGCCTAAAATATTCCACGATGCGCTCAAAGCTGCCCAGGTGGCCCCACAGGAGATCGGCCATGTTGGAGATGACATTAAGAACGACTATTGGGGGGCACGCAAAGTGGGGTTGACTTCATTTCTGTTTGATCCTAAGCACAAACTTAAACACTCCGACTTGGATGGAGTAGACCTACACTGTGTCTACCATGACCATTCTGAGTTACCCGCCAAAGTTACCAAGCTCATCCAACGCGCACAGAACAGTTAAGACATGTAGGCATAGAAGTTAAATTGACCCAGATTTATAGGTTCAAATCACATCTGAGGGATCTAAACAAATAAGAATTTAATGGTTATTTAGCATATATGAAGAGTTAAAAAATATATACCGGTATCAATAGATTGGGCAAAGATGAAAAGATATGAGTTTATTAGTCTAACGTCATTGAAAATATTTGTCCTATCTGTTACTCTAATTTTAGTCAATATAATACCGGTAATACAATTTATGTCACTTTGTTAGAAATTTCAAGTTCTCCTAGTGAGAACTTTACAACTAGCAGTACATAAGTATTTTATGATCGTTCATTTCTAGAAGACCAGGTATGTGTAAATTGCATGTCGCTCTTTATCTAAGTGCACAGCTTATTGTTGTACATAGACTGTGGATTAAAGCCGTTTTTTTCTAAAGTTGAGACCAGGGAAATGGTACTGGAGTAAAAGCTGACTAAAAGTGCGATTGATGAAGTACCGTTAAGCCAAATAATTGTAAAGGACAGGTTATCAGTATTTCCTTGCAGGTCTCTGAGATTGTTTGTATTATGATAATTATATAATTATACATACATACATGTAATTTCTATACGAGCATTTATTGTGTTACAATTATGCAATTATATTTCATATCTACAAACTGATTGATAAGTGGTCTATAATCGGGAGTCGTGTGATATCGCTGAAAGGGATGTAACTTTGGTAGATACAGGTACCAGAGTTGGGATATCTAGATATAAAGATACTGTGATGGTAAGAAATTGTACATGTATAATATGTTAAAAATAAACACGTTTTAAAATAAGGTGTAATCTTATCTCTTTGTTGATCTAGGATAACCGATATGGATGGTATGCAGTCCCAATAAATAGCCTCTCCTCAAAAACCACAAAAAAAAAGCTATTTATTTATTTTTTGAAAATAAATGTATCTATGGCCTGCGCCCGCCTCATTTTCTGAAAAAATGGATTAAAAAAAAATTCAAGGTTGAAATCCATCGACACAAAAATTGGGAAAAAAATCGCCCTATCGCACCTATTTAACAAAATCCGTAGACCAATCGTTTTTTGATGGCCTAATTTCGTGTTTATTAAAAATCAAGTCCCATGGTCTTTGGTGAGGGGGCGGGGGCACTCATGTGCGGCAGCCACTCAATTACATACAAACTTGCAGACAATTGTACCTCGACCTGCCACACGACACTTTTCGGTACTTCCGTACACCCCTCCCCCCAAACACACACAGCTCAGCATATATGTATATATTCATAAGCTCACTTACTCTCGTTCCCAAATCCTTCCGAAGGAAGGCTCTGGTAACAGCCAAATGACCTTGAACTTGGGATTTTGCTGGATCTGGGCAACCCATGCTGGTAGCTTGGACCCAGCGAACAGGAACAGGAAAGGGAACCAGAAAGTCTGATGGTAAAATTACCATCATACATTCTGGTTCCTGTCGACTGGTTCCAGGCTACCAGCAGGGGTTGCCCAGACCCAGCAAAATCCCAAGTTCAAGGTCATTTGGCTGTTACCAAAAGGAAGGATTTGGGAACGAGAGTAAAGCTCACTCAGCACAAGATAACACAATCCTCAGTTAATTGACTTGTATAGTTTATTCATACAGAACTACATACAGGGATCTTATACAGCACTCACAGGGCTACAAAAATAAACATGATGTCTCGCATAGGTCTTTATAGTTGTGTGGCCTGCAATTAAAATCAACCTACACATTGGAACAAGAATAAATGAAATGTGAACAAAAAACTACTATGGATTAACTCAATATGGTATATCCTATACGGCCAAATGACTACTAGTAAATTATCAAGCCCAGTAGCACTTTAATAGGAACTTGTCAGGATTTACTCATCCCCAACAAACTAGTTATTGATATGATAAAGGAGCGACCTCTTGGAGGTAACAATTAGCACTTAATAGCACAATCCACTTATCCTAAATGTCACATGTAACTCCCATTGATTACATTTGCCTGTTTTATCCAAAGCTGTCTAACGACATTCTTCATATCATTCTTGAGTATTTACTCACATTGTTTAAGATTATGTAAGCTCTGATGAACCATTTTGGATTTTATCCATCATAGTAAGCACAGACAGAGACTTTCTAGGGTACTACATTATACTTTCATTATTTATTAAATAAATAGAATTTCTGGGATGGCCACTTTCGAGTCCTCTAGCACAATTAGTGGTTTCAGTGTCATAATATATCTTGTATCTATAGTGTAAAGTGAAAAGTGACACTACCATATTATACCGCCTTATCTATGAATATCTTGGAGATTGTCACATGGTGTTTTCCTTCTTTTCCAATATTTGTTCATCACATTTGATACCATGCTTACTCTTAATTCCTAGCAACAGCTCCTACGTAATACTATGTCTTCAGCACTGGTCAACCTTAACTACAGTAATCCTGATAGCATGGTTATCAGTCAGCCTTGGCTTCAGTCCTTCAGATACCATGGTTACTGGTCAGCATTGGCTCCAGTTATCTTAATACCATGGTTACTGGTCAGCCTTGGCTCCAGTTATCTTAATACCATGGTTACTGGTCAGCCTTGTCTCCAGTTATCTTAATACCATGGTTACTGGTCAGCCTTGGCTCCAGTTATCTTTATACCATGGTTACTGGTCAGCCTTGGCTCCAGTTATCTTAATACCATGGTTACTGGTCAGCCTTGGCTCCAGTTATCTTAATACCATGTTACTGGTCAGCCTTGGCTTCAGTCCTTCAGATACCATGGTTACTGGTCAGCCTTGGCTCCAGTTATCTTAATACCATGGTTACTGGTCAGCCTTGGCTTCAGTCCTTCAGATACCATGGTTACTGGTCAGCCTTGGTTCCAGTTATCCAGATGCTATGGTTACTGGTGAGCCCTGATTACAATTATTCCGATACCATGGTTACGGTTCAGCTTCAGTTACTGGTCAGGTTTAGCTACTGTTATGCCGATCCCATGCTGGGCGAGTAACTGCAGAACCTCAGATGTACTCATGTCACTCGTGGGTTCCTCTACGACATCAGTCTCTGTCTCCGCAGGCACCTTCAGCCCCACATCCAACAAGCCATCCTTCCCTACTTGGGCACCCTCTGTAGATGCTATAGCCTCACTGTCTATAGGCCCATCCATGTCTATGAAAGCCGGGTTCTCAGCCGATACCTTGTCTGCTGTGATGGAGCCGGTTCCGTCGACCATCATCCCTGGTTCTATGGTCAGGACAGTGTAACCTAGACTGGAGGCCAAGAGTTGGGTGAGGCTTTCATCGGTCGCACCCATCACCGACCCCGGGGCTTCACTGATATCAGAGGCGCTCATCACTGAGGTCAGTGTCTGTGTGGCACTGGTAGGGTCAGTACTGCAGAGGGGTAGTGTGGAGGAGTTAGTGCCACTACCCAGACCTGGTGAAGACTGCACCAGAGTTATGTTGAGGTTGGAGAGCAGCTGGGATGCATCAGCATTTAATAGGGTTATCGGGCTATTGTTTGTGCCCGGGTTTAGAGACTGAAGCCCTAACCCAAGCTGTCCCAAGTCTATGACCTGCTGAAGCAGAGCCGTCCCACCGGAGCCCTTACTCGCTGCCAGACTTGTCGGGGTAGGCAGAATAATACTAGATGACGTCGGTACTGGAATCTGCACCAAAGACTCCACGCTGTTTCCCTTCTCGTTCTCGACATCCATCACCTCGCCCGCTACCAGACCCACTTCTGACACCACGGTCTGCTGCTGATCCTGCACGGCCGACTCTGATTCAGATGTCACATCAGTGTTCTGTACTCCAGTTGCTATGAGGGAGTCAGTGCTGGTCTGCAGCACCAGAGAGTGCTGCTGGATCTGCTGCTGCAGAAGCTGTTGTTGGGTGTCCATGGGCTGAATCAACACCACTGGCTGTTGCTGGGAGGTGGCAGGGTCCAGGCCTCCCACAGCCTGCTGCTGCTGCTCTGACAGCTGTGCCAGGAGTGATGGGGGGAGCTGAAGTAACTCTGCACTTCCTAATATGGTACCTGCAATTAAAGATGAGTAGCTTGCTTTATGAGTTATTGTAGTATTCCCACTAAATGTTACATTCAAAGTATTGAATCGACAGCTGTGATAGATGTATAACTGTGTATGATGACTTACAATGATTGTGATTGTAGCAGCATGTCTTTATGAATTAACTATGACTTTGAAAATAAGAAATCAGGAAACAGTACAAAGATCAATGGTGTATTATGTACAGTTATTTTCACATTATTTGAGGATTGTGTACTGACCAGTGTGACTAGTAGCAGCCTCAGAGGTGCCTGGGATGAGGCCAGCCTGCTCCTCCAGCTGGTTCAGCTGTTGTAGCTGCTGCTGCTGGTACTGCTGCTGCAGGTTCAGAAGCTGTTGTAGACTCTGCAGTGTCTGAATCTGCAAAAGAAGAAGACAGGTTAAATATACATATACATATAATAGTGCAAACACATATGATAGTGCAGATGAACAGATGAACCAAGTTGTCCTTCCTTTAATTTAGGAAACTTGAAATAGCTTTTACAGGTAGACAAAAATACATTTTGAAATCTACACCAAATTACATACTACATTTGTATATGTCATTGCAGTAACCTTTTACTAAAAGTGTCACTTATACATTTCCTGATCATTGATTGAACTATAAAAAGGACAAACTTACATGTACTCCTGATGTGCCATTGACCTGGTCTAGCAGGACCTGATGCAGCATCTGCTGCTGCAGGAGTTGTTGCTGCTGCTGTAGCTGCACCTGCTGTTGTGCCAGCTGCTTCTGCAGCGCCATGATCTGCTGACGGTGGTTCACCAATTCAACCTGAAGTAGACCGACAATATTTTTACTGGACATGCACTCATGATGGATATTAAGAAAGAAAGCTCCAGGAACAGATACAGTGTCTAGAAACCTGGCTGTAGTGGGTAAAAACTGTATTAGTCATATCAATTTACAAAATTACAGTTTTTTCCAGATTCAAAGCTTCTTTTTTCAAAGCAATTTTTTCATTTAGTTGTGAGTATCTCTCCTGACAATTATTTTCTCAGCTTATTCTGTAAACTGTAAAATCTATTATTTTGAGTTACTTACTGATGTGAGTTGTTTAGGTGCTACGACAGTTGGTGCTTCCTCGACTGGTTCCTCTGGAACAGCAGTGTCGTTAACAAGTACCTCCGTTACCGGGACAATCTCTACTGGGAACGGGTCCAATGACAATGCAGCCTCAGCCGTCTCCTCTGCTGATGGTGTCCCATCAATCGGCATACCATCATCCTCATCCAGACCACTTTGTCTATCTGTGTGCAATTCAACCGAAAGTTAAAGTTCCTTTCTGATATAAAGATGTACCTTTTAACAGCTGATATTCTATTTACATTGTAATATCTGTATGGATTTGTCTATCGGCATGCAATATGACTAAATGTTATAGGATCCTTTCAAACATAAGATCTACTTTATAACAGCTGATATTCCATACATTTGTGCATGATTTGTCTTTTCCCCTTCCAATTTGTAACTATAGTAAATTTGTTTACATACTCAGGATATAGGTAGTTAAATCATTCTGTAAAGTGTTGTGAATGAAACTACATCTTTGAATCACAGAATATTCTTTTCTATCCATTGCTAACTGACCTTCTTCTCCACTGTTATGGCCAACATCTTCCCCCTGCTCACCGACCCGTGGCCGCTTCTTCTGTGGATGTTGTTTCCAGTAGTGACACATACCGTGTGCAGGCGGCTCCCGGCTCCCACCTGAGTTACGCATCTGCTCATTAACCTTCCCGATGGTGCTGAAACTGCAGCCGGTGATCATCTCGATGAAGTTGTAGCAGTTGGGCCGTGCACCGCCTATAAGGTGTGAGATCAGGTATGGAGCTAAAACTGAGTTTTACAGGCTACTTTGCAGGGGCAATACAATACAAATATTCCTAATTTCCATACATCTATATGACCAGTGTGTGCATAGTGTAATAAACGCGACTTTGTTTCCTTAATATTGGTGAGAAGTTATTAAGTAAAGAACAAGGTCGACACAGTTCAGATCAAGTGTACAGGTTGCTATATAGGTCTTTTTTCACAAGAACCTAACAGGCGTAGCTAATCCAGTGAACTCCCTATAGAGTTTGGAGCAGGTCAGTAGGCTTGCAGCTGATGTTAAATGTGGGTCTTTACGATTCAATTATCATAAAGGAACCGACGAGTTCTATCGGACGCTGGCTATATATAGGCGACCAGCCTGCACGCGCACCCGCAGACCGGAAGCCTATAGCAACCTCTGTCCGTACCCCAAGCCCGGAGCAGGTGCTGCCACCTGCCGTCGGGCTGAAGGGTTCGGACCGAGCTCGCAACACAGCGCCCAACAGGACCCGTCTTAGTAGAGTTACCTTATATATGTACAGAATGGATTCTAGCTCGAACATGAAGCTCAGACTAACCAGAAGGTGTAAGCATCTCTGCAATGACCCGTCTCGCCTCCCGTTGTCCAGATGCTGCTCGCTTCCTCCACTCCTCCAGCAGACTCGACAACGTTACTGCCATCTGAATGACATTTCAGACACAGTATTGAAGGAGTTTTCACCACATTATTCTCTCTTATGTTCCAATAGTGCTTTTACCCTGTCACAGACTTCTCTCAGCCATAGCTAGCTCAGTCACATTTTAGGAAGGCCCTTAAGTATTGAGGTCAATTTGATGTTTGAGTGGATAGATTAAATATATATATATATGAGTCACTATCTCAAAGTCTCCTCATATGAAGGACAGACACATGTCAGTCTCACCCTATCTGTTCCTGAAAAGAGATACCAGCTAGGCATTCCTACAGGGGTCAGTACTGATGTCAAAGTCATCCTAGCAGAATTAAATTATCCTAATAATAGACACTATGGGAACAAGAATAACTTACCCGCACACAGCGGAAAGTGCAGCACTTCTCGCGGGTGAGGGCCGCAATGGGTTTGAGTAGTCCCATCACATACTTCCCCTTGGTTCTCTCCACCCGGCAGGAACGCTGTATGGTTGACAGGAAACATAGGGTTGACATAAATAATGAATGATTATCATTCTCATGGCTCAAGTAATTTTGTTTTATAAACCAAGATCCATTTCCAATCACATGCACATTTGCATATGTTACAAAAAAGTCATTTAGGTCTGATTTACAGTCACAGAGTTAAGCTTCTTATGTCTCGGAAAATGCATGTCTTATTATAATCTTAAGATGCTAGATTAGTATTATAAAATTCCTATTGACCAATCAGCACTTGCACAATGTTTTGTGACTGCAATCCAGTATCCTTTACAATGTGGGATAGTTTGTGTAGACTCAAGTCACACTGAGACCAGCTCACAGTCATTTGTGTTGCCCTCCTTACTTACACCATTTCTAGTACATGCACTTTGGTTAGGTTAATCCTCTTTAATTTACTTACGGATTCTGTCTTGAGTTTCTTGTGTAGAAAGTTGTTTGAGTACATAAGTATGCGTTGGGCAGCGCGTTCACACAGCATGAGGTCATCACGCAGGATCTTGCGAGTGTGCAGAATAAAATCCTCAAACTCCTTACTCCGCTTCTGGCCGTTACCAAGACCGATGTTACGAGGCCTGACAGGAAAACAAAAATTATCATATATGTGTCATGCCAAGTTTGTGTATGCATAAAGTAGCCACATATGAGGTAGTGGTTGGAAGGGGGAATATTTGGTGGTACATTTGTATTCCAATATGATCCAATATGTTCCCATGCTGATGGAACACTTTCTATGATACAAAAATACTAAATGGTACATTTTTAGGTACATGGCCAAAGAACAATATTAATATACTCCAAAATAAGAACTAACCTCTTCATCCCTTTACCCTCTGTTTCTATCACTTTTTCAGGGTCGTAGAATTTCTTCTGACTTAGTTCTTTGGCTTGTTTCAGCAGACCTAGCAGCTCCATTGCCCGCTTTCTAGATTCTTCCACGCTTTCTGTTAGAATCGAGAGAGAATCATGTTTTATATAATTATTACGCAAAGAAACTGGTGGACAACCACTGAGGGAGTAGAGTAACATTAAAGATGTCACAAGCTTCATCCGCATAAAGTAGGGATGGAAAGGTATCCTCACCTCACCCAAAAAGGCAGAAAAGTCTGTGCCAACAAATCAATCAGGTTCTATTGTCTCGTATACTATTCATGAGAAGTTTATCAATATTGTTTAATATGTACTTAATTGTACCTGATGTATTTATCAAAAAAGACTTTAGTGGTTACTTACCGTCTGCCATGATGTATCGCTGTATACAGCCACAGCCTTCCATCTTAAAGTGTGGACATGCTAGACGCTCCGCTGAAAAAGAATATTAGCATGATCAAAACCGGGTATTATGTTTTTTTGTGGTTTTTTTTTTTTTTTTGGGGGGGGGGGTTGAGCACACTGGCATTTTGGCACAGATTCCACAGTTTACAGGGACAACTCAATGCTCATTCTATCAGTATTGGTTTAGACAAAGCCTTTATCATACAAGATGTCCATTTCAGCAAAGACACCAGATATAAGTCTGGAATGCAATGTGCCCTCTGGACGTTAAACTACCTAACAATCAATCAACCACATTCCACTACACTCTCTCTTAGGATATAGCATGTGATGCTTGAAGTACATACCATCAGGGTCATCTAGTTCTTTGACAAGGGAAGCAGCAAAGTCTCGGACCTCATCCAAGTAGCGCTGTTTGTCCTCCGGGGCAGGTTGCGGGCGCGCCCTACTCACTTTCTGAGGGCGGTCATACGCCAAGCCTAAAGGTAACAGTAGGTAAAGTAAATGGTGAAAGGACGGGGTTGTTGGTAACAGTAGGTAAAGCTATATTATCTCCACGGTCAGACACTGTCATATCATAAAGAGACCATACTTGATTCATGGTTTTATCAAATTAACCTGATGATGGTATGAGGGTAGGGTTTCTGTAATGAGCGCCATGTTAATTGCGCTGGGACCAATCACAAGTCATGTGACCCGTGGTAAAAAGGATGGGTACTGGAACTTAAGTGTCACCATACATTGATTAACTTTGAGGAATACAAGCTAATCAAAGGAATAGTAAATCTCAAAATAACTCACCACAGGCGTTACACAGCACCATCACTTTGCCTGTGTTCCGATCAATACGTGTCCTCCATGAGGGGCGGTAACGGGACTTCTTGGCGGTCGGGTGCTGGTTCAAAGGGTTTGTTACGTATGGCGAGAAACACAACTCACATGTTATTTGCTGACCTGGTTAAACAAAATCAGAAATATAAAGTTGATGTCAAATCAAACAAGGCTTAATCATAACACATTGTATTTCATTTCACAGGGAATTTCAGTGAGACAGATTTTTTTTTTCTCCCTTGAATACAAGGTCTCTATTTCCTGATAATCTACAGAATGTCTAACACTTTGCGCTATTTCCACTTGATTTATTTTGTAGTGATCATTGTAAAAGGAAAGTTTACTGATATGCCATACATCTTAACAAATATATCTTTCACTTTTTTATTAGAATATATCAGTAATGGCAGTACCTGCTTCCTCTTTCTTTAGCTTACGAGGTGTTCCCTTTCTCCTGCGTCCCCGTGTACTGTTTGAACCCTGCGCTCGCTGGTGTTCTGGAGAGAATGATCTGCGTTCTCTTCGCTCTCGGTCACTTTTGCGACGAAGAGCAGTCGACTGCAACATCTCTTCCTGCTATAAGGAAATTGAGCATAGGCTATATCATTATTCCATCCTGGTTGTTTTCGTTTTTCATATCTTTCCTAGGACTTCTATCCCTACTTTAGTAAGCATTTACTTGAATAGGCTGACCTGGGACGTTGGAATATATGGACAACAGTGAGTGTAGGACATCATAATAGATTAGACCGAGCATTGACTAGGAAATAGAATACCTCTATTGCAATCAGGGGAGTTTTATTGAAATACTTACTGCAGAGACCATATCCTCTAACATCAGTTCATCCTCAGAAGGCTGAACCTGTAGCTCCGCCATTGACGTATCTGTAATATAAGTAGACATCAAAGCTTATATGGAGAAATACCAAACAGTCCTCGAAGGCCATTAGACTTAGTGAAATACAACTTAAATCCATCCAGTCAAATATGCCTCAAGCTCAAATTGACAGTGGTCTGGAGCTGGTTATCTTTTTTATCAACAGGGGCGGGGCTGGGGATGGTTAAAAAAAAGTCGACCCAGTCTCGGGAGGCGGAAAAATATTCGCGCACTGGTGCAAAAATCCAGCTCCCCCCACCCCCCTCCCACCTGTTGTAGGTCAAGAAACCCACCTCTTCCCTCCCCAAAGACAGTTCGAGCCTCTACGATCTAGCCTGTTGACCACTCCCTTAAATATCTTGACACCCCCCCCCCTCTAGTTCGACACTTCTACCCCTGTAACAGGGGTAGAAACCATGTGCCCTTTGGGCTAACCAAGTCACTCTGCCAATCTGGCAGAGTAGCTATTTTGATGGAAGTATTTACTCTACAGTTCAATGCTTCCAGCCACATGTCCCTCAATGTATTCCCACCTGTTCACCATAAACAAGACATTCCTAATATATATTAAATAGATCTGTAATCCAGGCTTTGTTTGATGTGAACTCCACTCCTCTGGGACACACCTCCCACCACTTCTCCCTGCTGCTGAAATCAAAATGTGTGACATACACTAACATTGACATGTTTGCAGCAGTATAAGTATGCTGGACATGTGGAGTACCTTTTGGGGAACACGATTGACCATTTTGGGGGACTGACAGTGAGTACATCTATGAGAACAACACCCTTTTTATTCTCACTATAGGTAGGGTGTTCCACACCTCGCGCAACTCGCGTAAGTTTGATCGCGAGCTGCCGTTTTTTGTCTTTCCAACATCATTAGAGCAAGTTCTAGTGGGTACTTTTTCACAATTCAAACAGCTATGGAATCGCCAAAATGTCTATTTTCACACCCATTAATATGTAGTGTTCAGCATTTCTGGTTGTGATGCTATGACATGAAATGTAAAGTATTTAAAAGTTGTCAAATTTGGAGGTGGCTGGCGGCCTGCACTGCAGCCAAGCCCTCATACAACCTACCCTCACTCAACCAGCTGGGCTGCATTAGCTTTGCATCCATTAGTTAATCTAAGTTTTTTAGCATGCTCTATAGGCGTCTAGCCGGTTGCATTATCAACCAATGAGAAAATTCCCTGGCCTTCACTGCAGAATTCTTAGAGGGCATTATGTAACAGCCTGCACCCATCGTGATTGTTGTATCAGTGCTCGTCTCGCCGGAACAGGCTTAAGTAATGGAGCCGCCCACAGGACGACCAGCCTGACCCCTATACATGTTTGTGGTCATTTCAACACTTGTGCGGAATTTCTACTCCAAATAGTTCCGAAAATATAGGTGTTTTTGAACAAAACTAGCAGATCTCAGCACAACCCCCTACCCATATAATTTCTGCCCAAAGTACACTTTATTACCACATATTTTAGGTATCCAAATGTGTGTTTAGGTTAGCTAAAAGTCAAAAATTAAAGACAGCCCAGGGTAAAATATGGATGCACCTCTATTTTAGTATTGAGAATCACAGTGCCATGACAGATATGTGGCCTTTATCTGAAAGCTCTGAATGTAAGAAGAAGAACAAAAAAAGAATTATGTCAATCGGACAATTATTAAGCGTAACAGGCCCATTTGAATACGGAAAAGTATTGGGCTAATTAGGCTTATTTCGTGCCTATCATTTAATAGCAAATGTATGGGCTTTGACTTTCCTTATTCTCTATACTTTTCCGTATTCAAATGGGTCTGCTACGCTTAATAATTGTCCGATTGACATAATTCTTTTTTTGTTGTTCTCCTTACATAAAGAGCTTTCAGGTAAATGCATCAGATCTGATATGACACTGTTATTCTATTTTCGATGAAACACCCTACTATAGGATCCCTATGTAGCTGCAGTCTGGCGCAGTAGCGCCAAATGTGTCGGACTACCCCCCCCCCCCCCCCTCACCCTAGCATAATGGAGGCTTATCGAGATACTTTCATTGGAACTCTCCAAACACCCATTTTGCGTCTGCTTTGTTGCTCTGTGGTGAGAAAACTAGCATTCTGCAGGCGAAAAATGTCATTGACAAAATGTAAACAAATGCACGTGGGTCTCTGATCGCAGAGTTGGGAGATTTTTCAATTACTTCCGGACGCCATCTTGGGAGAATCTCCCACTACTCTACGCCATAAATCGCCCTGAAAATGACGAAAACTCTCGTCAAATGGGCCTCAAATAGTAATACATATGGTCCTTACCGTGTATACTTGATAACATGAGGCTATCACTGTCCAAAATACAATCTCCGAGGACGTGAGCGACGGAATCGCAGTTTGCAGAGCCATGCACGGTACTCGACCTCTCCGCCATCTTTGTTATGCTGTACTGCCCTCTGGCGGGAAAAAGGGGAACGAGCCCGGGGGGGGGCACTGACTCTATGTTGGTGAGTGGCAACTGCCGCGGTACAGCCCCTCCTTCTCAAGCTGGGGGAGCTGAGGGGGTCCCTGACCGCCCCTCCTTTTTCATACTAAGGGAGATTATTGGAGTGACCGCCCCCTAAACAGGTCAAATTATATCTAAGTCCCTCTGCTTTTAGCATCAGGTCCCAGACATAACAATGGCAAACTTACCAATTAGCGCAATCAGAAACATGTTTGTGTTCCAATATTGCTATATAAACACAGGAAACCTGCATTAAGGCCCCTATTCATAAGGGGGGAGGGGGGGTCACCCCCCTTCTTTCCATTGTAAGAAGGGCTGACCGCCCCTACTTTTCATCCTCTCTGTCAACCCACCGCTACCGCTCCTGAGAGAGGTGCGGCAGTTGTTATCCAAACTACCTCAGTGCCCCCCCCCCCCCCCCCCCCCGGGGGAACGAGACGCCGCCAACTCGTGCGAAAGGTCCCGGGTTCGAGTCCCAACCAGTTCTTTAATATTCAGGTTTTTCAAATGAACTCCCCTAATTCTTAACAACATAGATATATCGACTTCGGTATGTCTAGAAAAAAAAATAAGGGAAAAGTTTTGTTTCTTGCATCATTTTTGAAAAAATGGTCAAAAGGAATGAGTCCGACTATGTTGGACGGGCTGCCTGCCACCACCTATTCACAGGCGCTATCCCACTACTGCCAGACGCGGGGCCTTTTGCCTGCTATGTTTCCATCCTGGGCCGGTGCGACCCTCCTTAGACGACCTGGTGAGCCTGGGCTCCCCCGGACTCACCATATCGACGCCTAGCTTAGCATGGACACCCGATCGACATAGAGCAGCGACAAGCAGGGACCCCGCCCTCAAGCCATCCATATTCCCGACCTCCAAGTAACTGGATTACAGGACCGCGCCACCAGTCCCAGTCGATTACACCATCCCTGGAACATCTACTGTATCGTGCGTCCGCCGCTGGTACCCAGAGTGGGAGACAGGGGGAATTGACTCATTAAATACATTTCAGGGGCTAAATCTATATTTCAATACTCCCAGGGGATCGCAGATGATATATCAAAGTACAGTCACCACATCAACGGGATGTATGAATTAAATAAATGACAGAAAGAGCAAAGGAATGAAAGTAGCAAAGGGAGACGCTTCCCCAGTACCAGCAGTCGCTGGTGGTTGGTGTGCGTCCCTACGTTGTAAGGCTGTACCTAACGTAGCGTTCACTGCTGCTGGTGTCTGGAGACTGGTGAGTGTATACTCTACAGAGTAAAGTGGACAGACGGGCACTAGCAGAGAGACGCAGGCCTTGTATACCGGGCTTGTATATAGGTCAGTACTCTCCACCAGAGTCTTTGTTGGAGCATGACACCATGAGAGCATGCCTTGGTGTGGGATACATGCTGAGAGAGCGTACAGGACATCAGGTCAAAGCAGCGTTCCCGCGTCCACCTGGATAACATAAGTAGGGGGCCTACCGGTAGGCTATGGCAGCTGGGATGTGTCATGATGGGAAAAGGCTTCTTTTTTTTGGGGGGGGGGGGGGGGGTAATTAGGCCTTTAATATACTATGATGATAATTGTCCATTCACATAATATAAAATCGAACGTGTGACTGCATCACAAATGACTCAGGTTCGGGGGGAAATGTAGTATCATCATATAGGAGTATACATATAATAATATTGTTCATCCCCAAATCCCAAGCTAATGTCCCAACCCCATGTCCCAACCCCCGAGTCTCACCCCCCAGTCCCACCCCCGAGTCTCACCCCCGAGTCCCAACCCCGAGTCCCAACCCCGAGTCCCTCCCCCGAGTCCCAACCCCGAGTCCCAACCCCGAGTCCCAACCCCGAGTCCCAACCCCTAGTCCCACCCCCGAGTTCCACCCCTGAGTCCCAACCCCGAGTCCCACCCCCGAGTCTCACCCCCGAGTCCCAACCCCGAGTCCCTTCCCCTTCCCCTTCCCCCGTTAACTAGACTCAGGGTCAGGTAGAGGTGTGAAGGGAAATGTATCATTTATCATAGTAAGAAAGAGAAAGGGTGCACTCTTGTATTAATGGGATTCTTAAAGATGTGACCTTTGACCTTGATTTTGACCTTTTTCCGACCTAGATATCATCCTACACATAACAGAAATGAATTCAGCACCTTTGGTTTACCCTAGTCCACTATCCATATCCATCCATTGCTCCCCCTATTATATCCTGGCTGGACTGTTTCGGATAGCATACCCAAATTGTGCGTCACAAGTCAGGAACTCACAACTACCTATAGGCCTGCACCACACAACCTATAGGTCGCATGACGCAGGTGCCCTAAGAAAGCCACACCGAGTGAGGCAAGCCGCGCAAAAGAAGGGTATACTCAAAAAAAATGTGGACATTGACTTTCTTTTGGGGGGGGTACTTAGGCCCAAATTCAAATTTTCATGTTCCCCGATCTTGGCTATCTATGTCTTTTGTCCTCTCACGTCTATGTCAGACACACACTGAATAAAAAGCTCCCATGTCCATATTGTAAGTAACAGCGAATAGTGCTTAGTAGGGTCTGAGCTATATCCTACTACAGGGTTGTCTGTTTTTGTTCTCAAAATATTTGTCATGTATTGAACAACACTGGACAGCAACATATATATTAAATTACCATTAAATTACCATACCGGTATCTAACATACTGCAGCGTATGTTGGGCCTAGTATATGATATAGGATGGCATCTCCTTTGGGAAGTAGTGTAGTACTTCCCTGTGTTAAATTACCATTGGATCCAGTCAAAGCTTGCTGAAAAAAAGTGTCTCACCCCGGTTTGGTCGGCTGCCGAGATCTGTCCCATTGACTTAGCACTGAGCCCGTTCAATATGTAACTGTTAAATGTCAAGGGTTATCTACAGGCTCCCATAGGGCTCTATGCTGAAGCAAATTACCACCATTTTAGACACAAAATTAAAATCATGCTTTCAGGGGGAAGCGTTTGAAAATGGATTAAAGCGCGGTTACATAGGAAGGACAACATTGTACCGCATCTAATGACACAAAATTGAGAGAAAAAGCTCCAATTTTGAAGGAATGACAGCTGTTTTAAATTTTAGGCTGAGAGACCCCCTGCTACCCGTCGCACAAGACTCAGAGTAAACCTGAGTCAATAATACATACCTGTTTAATATGGCCGAGTCATTTATAAATTGCTAGCTGTTGGATTTCAGGGGCGGATCCAGGAATTTTGAAAAGGGGGAGGGGCGTGAAATAGGCAATGTACTGGGGGTATTGAACATTTTTAATTTATATTAGAATATACAGGAAAATATGGGGACCGTACGCCGGGTCCGCCCCCCTCTGAATCCGCGCCTGGATTTCGGGGCCTTCCATGTGCGCACCAAGGGGGGTAGGGGGTCTATCTTCTGGAAAATTTTGCGTACATAAACCCCTTGTTTTAATGCGTACAAGAAATTTAGGGGGGTAGGGGGTAAATTTCTGGAGAAAATTTGCGTACATACTTTATGGAAGGCCCCTTCCCCAAAATACCAATTTTTCCCCGACCCCCCCCCCCCCCCACCAATTAGGCTAAACGTATCTTTAGATTTTGAGAAATGACCTAGTACTAGTACTAGTATGTAGTATCGAGTACAGTGTAGGTACATTCGCATTTCCCCCCCCCCCCCTCCCCTCTGTAAGGCCACACCAAAAAAAAAAGTTGGTCAATGGATTTCACTTTTCAAAAAATGGTGCGAGCGAGCGAATTTTTTTTTTTTCTTTTAAAGAATTTTTTTTTGTCAATGGATTTTGTCGGTGGAAAACTGGAGCGAGCGACAATTTTATTTTTTTTTAACCAGCCTCCAACAAAAGTTCTTAGTGGACCTCCTAACATAAAAATTTATTGGTTGATCTGGGGGAATTATTGGAAGAAAATTTGAAAAAAAAAAAAAAAATCTCAATTTTGAAAAAAATGAGGCGAGCGAAATCCATTGACAATTTTTTTTTCAAAAAAAAAAAAAATTTCCATTTCCGAAAATAAGGTGCGCGAAATCCATTGACCAACTTTTTTTTTTGGTGTGGCCTAACCTGAGAATTTCTTCGAAATGAGGCATAGGGCTTACATCATGTGACACGTTTGACTAGAAAGTGACAGGGGACACTTTTTTTAATACGACCCTGTACCGTACCCCCTTCACCCATTTTGATGGCAGACACACACACCCAGCTACAGTGTGACCCAATGTCATTTATCTCCCTCCCCTGCCATATTTGGATATTACATTGCCAAGTTTGATGTTTGATGTTCGTTCGTAGAGGTTTCAAAAACATACCACTTGATACTCAGTGGTATTTATTGTCATTGCGCTTGCCCTTAAAGAGATATTGTTCCTCTACTGTATTGTCTCTCTGTAGTCCCTCTAACAGACATATAGTTTCTTGTTATATGATAAATAACAGTGAAAACATTCTTTTTTCTTAACATCATTTATTTTTTGTCATAACATTAACAATATGATTAAATACACAAATTGTATTTTTTTTAAAACAAAACAGCCATTCATCATCTAATCATAATGGCACAATGTACAAACACACTGTACCATAGGAGATGATACACAGTAAGGCCACCTTTTATTGATAACTTGGATTATGGGCACTCATAGGAAATATTCTGGGAGGCAGGAGGAAAAAAAAGAAAAAAAAAACTGCCATTCAGTACTAAAATTTTCCAGGGGCCGGAGGAAAAAAAAAAGAAGAAAAAAGGCATGCAAAAAGTCTTGTATTGGCTATTAACTGTAGGTATATTGAGAAATAATGAAGGCATATTGAGAAATATTTCCAATTTTGAAAGCCTGACTGGCTGTCTGCCAGTCATCATGTACTTTTTTTTTTTTTTGCTAAAATTCTCAAAAAAATGCCAAAATTTCCATCGGCGGATCCGTAATCCAAGTTATCAGAATAAAACGGCCTAACCAGTGGTGACTTATGAACAAGATCATCGATGCCAACTTGTTTCCAGTATGAGTACAACTATGATCAGACAGTTTCACCAACCACAATCAAGGTGAATTGTAAAAGTTCAAAGGTACAAATGCTTTAATGAAAGAAATTTCAGGTAATGAAGAACTGAAATCACGTACGATTTCAGTCAACTAATCCTGGAATGGAGGTCAACCATGTATGTGTTTTAATTGGAAGAGAATTATTGACCTGACAAAGAAATGCTTCTCACAGACCAGAAAAAAAGATTTATTTTCAGTCCAGAAATTCAGATACAGGAATCCTCAGCATTGTATAAATCAGCTGAGTGACCAAGTACCAACCATGTCAATTCAACTGGTGCCTTGTTCCAGAGTTAGTCAGTAGCTATTAGTAATAGGGTAACGGTAACTGGCCAACTTGCTTCAAACCTGTACTTCTACCTGTAGCCACTAGAAGTCAGGTCATTTCAGCATGGTGCCTATATGGGGAACTACAGGTCTAAGGCATGTGGTCAAAGACACCTAGGGGACTATGGCCTTTCAGACCTTTACGCTATTTCTAGCTGACTAACCCTGTAACAAGCCACTAGTTAAAGCCTATGATCCTTTCTGACATCTTTTAAAATCCAATATTGATATACCACACGTATGGTTTCTGCCCTGTATTTAGTGGAGTCACTCCCGGTTGGTGAAGGGAAGCCGCAACATTGTTAAATACACCTTTGCAGAATCTATCGCTGCCCTTTTATACTTCTTAGTGAGATGTACCTCCACACTGTCCCCCTTCTCTGGGAAGTGTAACTGCTGGCAGGCCATTCCCTGCTCACCAAAGGCTTGCTGCATATTGATATCTACTAAGTAGATAGTGTTCCCTTCAACCCATAATGTACCAACTTCATCTCTCCTGGGAACGGGTTTGCTGAATGTATACGATGAGGCATACCATTTGTCCGCTTTCCGGGTGTAGTATTCTAAGAAGAATGAGTCATTGAAGATGCAAATGACTTTCTCCCCATCCACTGTCATGATATGCATTGTATGATTGGACACTTCCTCGAACATTGGTGGTTTCATTTCCCACGTCTGTGTCGACAAGTCTAAACAGTCCATAGTGTTATTCTCTAGCTGACCGTTCATCGAGCCCCCACTGATGTACAGCTTGTTGTCAAGGATACATGCACTGTGGTCTGACCCCGTAAAGCGTAGTTCAGCAAAGCTGCTCCATGTATTAGTCTTGAAGTCATAACGATCTATGCTGGGACTCGTGGCCTCAGTAGCTGGAAACAACAGAAGTCCACCAATGGCGTATAAGTATTCACCGTCGTTAGTAAGGAATCCTCTATGGAAGAGTCTCCCTAGGTTTGCCATCTCAGCCCACTGCTTTGTTACTGGGTCGAAAATGTACCACTGCTGCTGAGGCAAATATCCCTCTACTGTGGCACAAATCACAAAGAAATTGTTTATCACAGTCTGTTCCTCTACACTCACAACACCCTCTGGCATTTGGAGTGCTTCATCAACTACTGGTACAGATCCCATACATGTGGTTATCTCAATATAGGACCCTGCACCATCTTCTGAGGTCTTTGAGAAGGACACTAAAGCAGTTTTACCACGAACCTTTGACTTCTTTGAGTGGTAGGCTACCTTCTCATGCATTTTCAGTTTATTGTAGTCCAGTCCCTTTTTGACCAGTTCTTGCAAGTCGGTGCGGCAAGTTCTGTATATCTTCATTCTTTTAATGGATGCGAGTTTGGTTGGTAGGATGAGGCAGCATTGTACCTGGTTTAACAGATCTTTAAGGTGCTTCTTCCTCTTTAGTAGGTCAGCTTCCACCCACTTGATAATGAAGAGGACCAGATCCCACTCAGGACTCTGCCAGCCATCTACAAGAAAACACACATACTCATGTGACAACTCACCAAAGTCAGTCATTCCCTGAACAATGTTTGGCATTTCCTGCTCCATATAAGCTTTGATGTCTAGAAGAGCAGCTTTGAGGTTGTAGGTCTTGAAGAGGCACATTACATCAAACCAGTTGGTGCTGTTTAAATGACCAACCATGAAGGTGGTACACCTCTTGACAGCGGTCGGTATCTGAAGGTACATGGCCCCTGCCAGTACATCTGCTGCCGTGTTTTTTGTCAACTTCATATCATTTGTGTACATGAAGCGAATCAGTTTGTCCATGACACTGGCACTGACACCTTGCACCTCTACACAGTCTGTCTGGCTCTCAGCCATAGTCCCAGTCAACATCAGTCTGAAATAATCACTCATAGATGCAATTACTATCTTGTGGACTTTGAACTTGCGACTCTTCACTTTCACAGTGTAATCAACTAGAATGCCCTTTTTCCAAAGCGTGGCAAATCCTTCTGGCATTAGATCATCAGTGTCGCTGACATTGGTACGGCTGACCCTCATTTCTTCTGCTGCCATCTCTAGGAAGAGACTGGAAAGAGAAAAATACATGAAAAATATCAGTGGAGGAACATTTCTCAATGCGGAGCTCTTCTTCGCATTAATAAACAAGATGATAAATACATTGCTGTTTGCCTTTACAAAAATGTTTATCATGAATATCATATATGTACTTCACGTCTTCAGTACAAAATCTGATTTTCCTTCAGATTTATTTTTTTCACCCAGATTTCATTATTACTTCTTTATTTATTAGACATATATCACTGAAAATTTGTGTCACAGTTGTCATATGACTAGGATTTTTACAAAAACAGAAAGTATGAATTCATAGGCACATTCCTCGATAGCAAGTCATATACAATATATTAATTTCATTTCAAACTTGCACTGGGGCAAACAAGCAGTACATTATGAGGTTGAGGTTGTCACCTTTGCTTAATTACACATCCAGAACATCATCAGTGGGCTGAATTCCCAGAATGGCTGGATGGAGCTTTGTGCAATCAGTGTCTAGATCTACTTCGCTGTAGAACATGCCATTATCAACAATGGAACCATCCTTAGGGAATGGAAAACAGGCATACATTAAGCTGCTATCCTCAAACGTATGCTCAAGTTCAGCTTGGATTAGGAAGATCCTGTTATCATAGTGGAAAGCCTGACACAGCTTTTCGTCTGGTTGTGGCAGTGGGCTTATGAAGGTGAAAGCACACTTTGACCATTGGTCTGACACAGGGTTGTAACACTCCAATCGGTACCTATCATCAAGAATGCATACCACCTTTTCCCCGTGTATCTCCATGGCATTCAATGAGTGTTTAGACCTGGCTTCAAACATGGGTGCTGTAGCATGCCACTTCTTTGTAGACAATGTCAAACAGTCCACAGTGTTTTGGAGCTCTCCTCGTAGAACCCCACCACTAACATATAAATGATCATCCATAATACATGCACCCTGGTCTCTTCCAAGATTTCTCAAGTTTGCAAAGGATCTCCACCTGTCTGTGCGAAAATTGTACCTTTCTATGCTCGACAAATAACTGTCATCATTCTGAAATGTACTAGCTCCACCTACTGCATAGATGTACACTCCATCATCAACCAATGCTCCTTGATGGAAGAGGCTTGGATAGTTGGCCATTTCAGACCACTGGAATGTTCTGGAGTCAAAAATGAACCACTGTTGGGCTTGATGTCCATTTGTTGGTTGTTTCTCCATGCATGCAATCAGATATTCATCGATTGCTATCTGACTGCATATCCTCCCAGTATCAATAGGAGTGGTCAGGTCAGGATGCTCAATTAAACAGTTCTCAATAGTGTCAGTGCAATACCCAACTTGGTTTGTGGGATCTGATGTAAATAAAACCAACGACGGCGAGAACCTTACTATATTTTGATCATAAACTACTGGTACTCTCAGGTTCATTGGCAGCTCATAATGATCCAGGGCTTGATCAAGTAAATAGTACCAATAGGCATAATCTGAATTCCTGTAAATCTCCATATTCGGAATGGATAACAGTCTGTCTGGTGTTATTAAGCCATACCTCACTTCTTCTAATAGGTCATCCCCACATGCTTGGCGTTCACTGATATTGACACTGACCCACTTGGTGATGATGATAAAGAGGTCCCACTCTGACCTATCCCAGGTCTCCATCCCACAGGATATTGTTTCATATGTCAGCCTAGAAAGGTCACAAGTCGTGAAGATATTGTTATTTCTCATCCTGATGTAGGATTTAACTTCTTTGATACCTTCCTCATGATTGAGTTGCGTAAATAATGAAAGTGCATCAGAACAGTTATTGGCATCCAAATTTTCGATCAAAAACCGAGCACATACTTTTATTGCTGCAGGTATCTGCAGTTTTGCAGCTCCACTGAGAAGCTCTGAAACATTTTCCTTTGTAATACTGATGTCTTTAGAATAGATGAAGTCAATGAGTTTTTCCACTGTACAAGCACTGAGGCCTTCCAGCTTAATGCTTTCTTCCTGACTTCCTGTTAGTAATGTATGGAAGTGATCACTCACTGCTGCAAGCACCACCTTATGGACTGGAAACTTGCGGCCTTGGACTTCAATGGTGAAATCAATAAAGTGGCCCTGTTCCCAAAGGGTGCGGGTGCTTTTCGGCATCACATGGTTCTTCGCTTCACTGTCCTCCGACATGTTTGTTGAGGTGCATAGATTCTCTCCTCATAAAGCTATCACTGCAACAGGAGAAAGAAAACTGTGAAAGTGACTGTTACACAATTTATTCTATATCAACTAGTGGTCTTCCATGCCTAAACACCTTTGATATACTTTATCTTATGGAGCAAACATAATTTGGATGTGCATATCCATTGTTGGTAAAAATGAATTGATAGTCACCAATATGAGCTTCCAGTTGTATCAATTGGTACCCAGGGCCCAGCCCATTAAGCTTAGGGGATGGAGATACTTTTTTTTCCCAAGAAATAATACCCTTGGCAAAAGTATGTAACAAGTGCTTATCTAATTGGCACATAAGAAATTGCCAGTAGGCTTTCTGATACAATTGCATTTCAAATTGACGAAGAAAAGGCATACCTTATGATGAAGACTCTTTATTGCTTGTACAAATGTCATGTCATACACATCAGCTACGAATGTATTTATAAATTAGAAAGTCATTCGCCAAAACTGACTATGAATCTGAGAAAAATCCTAATACCAAGCAGTCTATATATTATCTAGAACATAATAACTTTGTCCTGGATAAATTGACACAGGGTATCAAAAGAACAATGATGTTTTTTAATCTAATTTAAGTTGCAATTCAAGTCCAATAAATAGAATAGTGTGAAGGGCAATGGCAACTACAGTATTAAAGGCAGGTCTGTCAAACCCTCTTTCATGCTCATGCAGGACATTAACATTTGCTCCATCTAAAAACCTCATCCGGCCAGCTAATGTCACCATGACACAGTGACTAAGCCCTCGATCTTCACTTCATCTTCCATCTTGTTGATTTTCAGAAATGAACACAAAGCTTAAGGTATTCCTGGTTTTCTAATACAATTCAGTGTAGGATGGAAGGGTTTAAAGTGGCCCTCCTGCCCGCATCTGCAGTAAATGGTGCTTGATGCTCAACATCTAGAAATTTTAAGTTCAAGTTCTAAAAGTTTTAATTTACTCTAGGCAAAGGTAGTCACTCAACCCACGGTGGAAGGCAAAGACAAAGGACTTCACACCTTGGTTATTTTCACATAACCGAAGGTTAAGTCAGATACCCTCCTCGTAACTGAGTTATGTAATAATAACAATGGTATAGTGACTGTTGGCCTATGAGGCCACCAGTCAGTGTACCATGGTTATTTTGACATATACTCAGTTACTTGTAGGGTATCTTCTACTTATTCAATGTTTTAGTGTGATCCTTTCCATGGACGGGGCTATCTTCTCCTTTTGCTTGTTGTTTGCCTTCAATCGTGTGTTCACCCTGGCATCCGCTGTCATTCAGTAGGTAGGCCTCTGCACCGACCGCTGTCATTACCGCCTCATGCAAGTTTCTACGCTGGCACATCCACTGTCTTCATGCTGGCTCGGCACACATCAGGATCAGGTCCAACACCTAGGTGTCCGCTTATCTTAACGTCGGCCTCGGGATAGGGCATCCTATCATACTTCGTGACGTCTTCTCGAAGTACTTGCAGCCCCTCACCCTGCCTCCTTGTTCTGGCTTGCAGTAGTCATAAGTGCTTTCTATAGGTCCTTACTGGTGGGTTCAAATCTCTCCAATAATGTCTGTCTGGGCTCCCGATTGCCCTCAGGTGTCTGTCACGTTAATAATAGTCTTGCCAACCCTATTACACTTAATTCAAGGAAGATGCTGACCATGCCTGTGTCCATAGGAGACATGCTGGAATCCTAGCAAGGGAACCTGGTGGTGTAAGCCAGGTGGCAACAACCCACCGGCCTGCAATTAACTTGGTTGGTCATAAGTCCTGCCCCCTCTTTTCTGGACAACTTAGGCAGATTGGCCATGACCCTGTCCTCAGTATCTTAGTTGTTTCTACCTCCATTGTCTGATGTCTGTGCCACAGTGCTCCCTACAGTGTGGATAATGTGTACATCCTCCCTGGGTGATCAGGCGATCTCTTCCAGCCAGGGCTGCTTCCCTGTGCCTATCAAAGTCCCGTAGACGGTAGTCGTGTTGGCTCTGGGCACCTGGGTAATTCCTTCCCCCTTTCAGTTGTAAGGATTGGCCTTGGCCTGCAGCATCCCTTCTGACTTTGTGTCGATCCTACCCGATTGCGTCCCCCGCCAACAAGGCTTGTACTGTCCCACCCCCACCTAGTGTCCTAGCCTGCACGGTCTCTGCTCTGTCACTGTATGCTGCCCATTACTTTGTGCCCACCCGGATCTCTCGTCCTTTCGTCCTCTGTCACATTCCTGTATTTAATTCCTGCCCTTGGGGTACCCTCTTTTGTTTCTGCAGACTGCTCCTCGGCTGACTGGTTCCCATTTCTGGCTATCTTTGCTTACATTTCTACCAAACCATCCTCTGCCTACCCATTCATTGCCATTATAAGTAACTGTCCTTCCCTATCTTTTCTGACGTAGATCCTGTATAGCTGTCACCAATGCAAGTAGCAGATAAGATTCCATTTATTGCTTGAACACGCTTGAAATAATTTTTCTGTACCATTTAATGTAAAATCTTTTACGCCCCCCCCCCTCGAGCGCACGTGAATCGTTATGCGGGCCCCCACGCGGAAGGCGTCAATTTTTTTTCGCCCACCCCCCTTTGAACTATAGTAATGCACGGGCTTTTTTGCTAAAAAGGGGCTTAATTTTTTACGCCCCCCCCCCCTCAGGAGGAGTCGGAAATTTTTACCCCCCCCCCCCCCCAAACGCCCCTGTAAGGCCACGTTTAAAAAAATGTTTGTTTCCGGTGGAGCGGGTGCCCTAAAAAAGAGTCACCCGGTCGGCCGCAAATTTTTTTTTTTTTTTTTTTTTTGAAATTTGGAACATGTCTTTCCCACCCGGTACATGGTCATTGCAGATCTCTATATAGGCATATTTGGTATCAAATGAAAGCTGAGTGTCATGCCGTTTCAACCTAATAATTAAGATTACAGAACCGCCACCGACAAAAAAAAATCGGGGCAAAAAAGTAATAAATCGGCCACCATGACCAAAAAAAAAAAAAAAAAAAGTGGGCGGGTGGCTTTGGGAAAAAAGTCACCCCCCGCTCCACCGGAAACAGACTTTTTTTTAAGTGTGGCCTAACTAATAAATGAACACTCCCTTAGTGTTCATTTATTAATTACAGGAGGGGGGTGGTGAGATTTTGCGCGGGGGGAGGGCGAAATTTTTTACATCCCCCCCCCAAGAGGAATCAGAATTTTTTTACGCCACCCCCCCCCCCTTGTTACATATTGTACAGTCGATTCCAACTTGACTAAGTCTAAGACTAAGGGAGTGTTCATTTATTAGTTACAGGGGTGGGGTGGTGGGTTTAGGGGGGGGGGGTGTAAAACTGTCTGATCCCTCCTGAGGGGGGGGCCTAAAAAATTCTGACCCCTCTTGAGGGGAGGCGTAAGCCCCTTTATAGCAAAAAAGCCAGCGCGTTACTATAGTTCAAAGGCGGGGGTGAAAGAAATTTTCAGCGCCTTCGGCGACTCAGAGGGGGGCGCAAAACGTTCCACACGCTCTCGAGGGGGGGGGGCGTAAAAAATGTTGCCCCTCCGCGCGAAATCTCACCACACACACACCCCCCCCCCCCTGTAATTAATAAATGAACACTCCCTAAGGGATAGCTGTGTGGCAAGCTCAATTACCTAAGGTACGTAAGCCTAAGGGAGTCTTCTCTAGACTAGAGACTCTAGATTGGAAACACGAGTTTAAGAAGTGTCGCTCCTAAAACTCTACACAAAACTGACCAGAGAAAATTATAGAACCCACTAACGTACCTAGTATCCTTAAATTATGTTGAATATCTTCACAAAATGTTGAATTCTGCGACGCTATCAACTTTTCCACGACATTCGCGCCGAATTTTCCCGGTGCAGCTGGGTTGCAACGGGTTTGAGGAGCGCACTATTTTTACCCATAAATTATTGCCTCGTTCATTTGGAGGAGGTTAAAAAATGTATCTAATCTTAAGGATGATAACAAATATTTAGTTTGTAAAAGCACTTATAGTTACATGACACTGTCTAATGTAACCAATTTTACTAGGCATACTTTCCATTTTTTTCCAAGATGGAATAGCTTAAATGTATTTTATATGCGAGGTCAATCAAAATGGCTGTCGCAGCGCCGGGTGGGTTTATTTTCTACTTTGTTAGATGTATTTTCTTGAATATTCTGCTGTCAAGCGATTTAAAACACACCTATTGCTTATTATCTCAGCTAGGTATGCCATTTCACAAATCTAAAGTGGTACATCTGTTGAATGTGATATAAATGCGCCTTAAACCAAAGACTAAAATGTATGGCAGGTAGGCACCGCTGTCACTGTCAGTGTCACTCACTGTGAGATTGGCAGAGTGACTTGGTAATAGCCCAAAGGAACATGCTTTCTACCCCAGACCCAGTCAAGGCAAGTGGTCAAGGGTCAACTTTTTTGTACACCCCCCCCCCCTGCCGAGTTGGGCCAAGGGGTCGAAATTGTTTACTGGTAGCCCCCCCCCCCCCCCCCCCCGCACTCAGCTTTCCAACAGTGGATTTTTCAAATATTCCTACTTGAGAATTTTTTACCCCCCCCCCCCCCTCGAGAGCGTGTGGAACGTTTCGTGCCCCCCCCCCCCCCCCCTCGGCGAAGGCGCCAACATTTTTTCGCCCACCCCCCTTTGAACTATTGTAATGCGCTGGCTGTTTTGCTAAAAAGGGGCTAAATTTATCACGCCCCCCCCCCTCAAGAGCCCCTCAAGAGGGGTAGAATTTTTTACGCCCCCCCTCAGGAGGGGTCGGAAATTTTTGCGTCCCCCCCCAAACCCACCACCCCTCCTGTAACTAATAAATGAACACTCCCTTATCAGCGTGGGCTGCCGCAACCAGCTCCAGTCCGGCCTAAGCCCTATAGGCGTGTAGCTGGATGCATTATCAACCAATGAGAAAATTCCCTGGCCTTCACTGCGGAATTCTTAGGGTGCATTATGTAACAGCTTGTACCCATTGTGATTGCTGTATCAGTGCTTGTCTCGCCGGTACAAGCTCAAGCAATGGAGCCGCCCACAGGACGACCAGCCTGATCCCTATAGCAGTTGCATAGACCTAACTTAGCTTCTTCTAGTACCGGTAGCCTAAGCCTAAGGGAGTGTTCATTCCTTTTCAGTGCCTTCGGTGAGGGGGGCGCAAAACGTTCCACGTGCTCTAGAGGGGGTGGCTTAAAAAATGTCCGCCCCTCCGCGCGAAATCTCACCACCCCCCCCCCCCCCTGTAGTTAATAAATGAACACTCCCTAAGAGGTGATAGGCTGGGTACCAGCATGTCCCTGGAAGTTACCCAGAGACAAGGTACCAGTCAGTGTGTCTCTTATCAGTGATGGTAACCTCACCCAGCGAAATTTTAAATGGCGGATGGGTATGGGTCTACAGCCCTATAGTCTGAGTATAGAAAGTATTTTTCTGTGAATTTATGCATTTTCCAATTAATTTTATAAGCTGTTATTAAGGTAGCATTATAATTTTTATTCATTTATATAAAATAGTAGGCTATTAAATACGCTATACGAAATCAATATAGATCTATATGGGTCAATGTGGCCTGTGTAGAAGGCAAGTGGCCTGTGTAAGATCTCGCGACACAGGCCACATTGGCATAAAAAGTTTTCGGCAACACTGTCAGACCATTGCCTGTAGGCTGCAGTCTCGGCTAGGCCTATTTATTCTCGTTCAACAACCGAAGAAGACGAAAATGATTGTTGTTTGAGTATGATTGCGCGCTACGGTAAGCATGGCCATTGGCTATTCTTTTGATCCCCTTAGGCCTATGGCTAAGTTGTATTCACCAGACCCCTCCCCCGTAGCCTATTAAAGCTGGAAATAAATGACACGTTTAAATAACTTGTTTACAAATATCAAAGAACTTAAGTAATGCATGTGTTGAATATTTGTAATTCTCTTCACAGCTGATGTTGACATGGCTGAGGATAATGTTTACCGTTTCCGGGATGAGCTAACATCTCCTGATCCAACCTATGAATACCCTGACAGCCTGCGGGAGGGACGCGTGCCGATAGTCATTGACAATGGTAATTTTTGACACCGTACACTAAGAATTTAGCTGAATAATCTGTTGTGTTTGAAACTCTCCTCATAGCCAGACTTCAGACAATTTATACTAGTAACCATATACCGTCACATACGGTACCGGTACTTTTAAGTGGACCAATGTATGAGGTTAGAAGCTAATCTGCTGATACAATGTGGTAAGGTTGAATACAGAATCATTATTCATAAGGTATGTTGAACCAACCTTGTACTTTATATGCACCTTTAAACTATAGTGCAGTAGTATACTGGGTAGTTAGATAAGTTGACAATAAGGGAAAAAACGATTGCTTTAAATATTTGATAGTATAGATATACTCAATTATTTTGTTCAAATTCATGGTATTAGTAAAGATCTGTAATTATTATTAAACTCTAGGTTCATACAAGTGCCGGGCAGGATGGGCCATGGACGACGAACCACGTCTAGTCTTCAAAAATGTTATCGCCAAACAGCGAGGAAAGAAGGTTAGGAATATTCTTATGCATGTGATGTGGCCAAATCTGACTGTAACCCTGAAAAATAGTCCATGTGTTATGTACAAAACGTTTTATACATTACATTTATAGTTTACATTAATAGTCTTAATATGCTAGTTCTATTGACAAAATTGTTAGACATAACCTATGCTACAGTAAAACCTTGTACATGTATATAAGCCGCACCATGTATAAGCCGCACCCCTAACTTGGAAAAAATCAGCATGGGGTCTGATTTTTGGCCACTTAAGTGCTGTATATGTAGTATACTTCTAGAAACCCCCATACATGTATTTATAAATCGTACCCTTAGCTTCAATCCCATAAGCCGCACCTATAAAGCAACCTGTAATGGTAGTTAACATAAAAGTAAAAGCTACTCTCAACATTACAGGACTGTGAGATTCAGATTGGCAATGACATCTCCAACATTGAGGTGGTCCGCTGGCAGCTCAAGACCCAGTTTGACCGTAACGTCGTCACCCACTACGATGTCCAGGTATTGAACAAGATATTGTATTTCGTATACCGGGGTAGCGGGACCCTATAAAAGGTGCACAGTCATTGCTTGATCTATTACATGCACCAGCGAGATAACAGGGATGAAGGTTTTCACTGGTTTATAATTCATCCCGCTATGTGCCTATACCCAGGTACTGTCACTATGAATTAACCTATTCAAATTTTCTCAAACCTAAATGCCAGCCTCATGGCATAAATTAGGAATATCAAATAAAATAAAAAGCCTCCCTCTCGCACCTCTTTTCCCCAAAAAGTATCCGCAAAGCTGAAGGCCTTATTCTAACGGTGAAAATCCATTTTTTTAAATTTACAGTGTGTTTCTCTTTTACAACTCCCTCATACTTTACATGAGCCATGTTGATTAATGTTAATCTGTCATTTCCCAGGAGAATGTGTTTGACTATGTGTTTAACCACATGGGTATCAACACCCCGGAGTGCGTGGACCACCCGATTGTGCTGACCGAGCCTGTTTGTAACCCCAACTACTGCAGACAGCGTGAGCCATTCATTATATAAATTATGATTTTATATTTTTATGATTTTTTTATTTTATAAATTATGTTATATAAGAATTTACAGGGATCTAATTTCTCATACTTTTGGAGGAATCCCTGCTTATTTACAATATAGTGGCCAGGAATTGACTCTTGACTTTTTCCGGTTTCATTGAAAAGAATTTCTAACACTCATGGATATTTTACTCAGATCAACATCCAGTTACCTCACAGTGTACCAGTACTATTTTTTAATCAAAGTACATTAGTTATCAAATTTGCATGTTTTTGGTTCAACAGTCATTGCTTCATTATTTGACATTTTGAACACCTTTGACTTTAGTAGTGAATGAAGAACTCAAACTTAATAATGTCTTTGACCTTCCAGAGATGTCAGAGTTGCTGTTCGAGTGTTACCGGGTACCGAGTGTGGCTTATGGCATTGACTCGTTGTTCAGCTTCTACAAGAATCACCCACAACCAGGTGAGAGGCTTTGGCAGTGCGTTGCTCGCAGATCCCTGTCCTTATTCTAATCGCTGCAGTCACCAAATAATAGGGTATCATGTATAATATATCATGTGCGATACCACAGCTTCTAGTGTAGTGTGTTATCGTATGTAAGTAAATTTAACTCTGCATGGTGGAAATTGGCTTTATTTGACTAATCGTAGTCCTCTGTATATGTACCGTAAAAGCAGGTACATGTACATGTAGTATCGAATTATAGGGTTCTTCCAAGGTCCACGTGCGGGTTATAAATACAAGATCCTTCTTTAGAAGTTTAACGCAGACAGTACTGAAGTAGCCAAAATTAGACCCAGGGTGAGTTATTCCCCCTTCCTCAAAGTCAAGAACCAGGTTATACGCGGGATGTACTATTAGTAAGTAGTACAGTAAAACCTCTTGTATTTAAACCGCGGCTACTACGCGAGTCAAATAGCCGTTGCTGCTTATAGGAACGGCCCATAGTCAGGGTGCGGCTTATATGCGAGTCTTTACTACTATAGTATAGCACTACAGTCACAATTATCAGATCGCCAGTGCGGCTTATAGGATCGGCCTAAGGTCGGGTTGCGGCTTATACGGAAGATTTTACGGTACTAGGGACTTACGGTATCTGCCCCCTGTATTTCAGCGCTGGCAGACAGCCTGGTGGTGTCGTGTGGCTACAGCACCATCCACATGATGCCCATACTCGGGGGTCAGTTCCAGTCCCGCTGTACACGCCGTATTAACATGGGCGGCCTGCAGGTAGACACCTTCATGCAGCGACTCCTACAACTCAAGTACCCCGGGCACTTTGCCGCCGTCAGCCTCAGCCGCGCAGAGGTAATGTTATCAGCTATTACTCAAATCAACTACTGATATATAAAAAAAGCTTATAATTACATCACATGGTAATTGATAATGATACAGGTGAGCCAGAATTCGAAAAGCAAGATTATGGTGGGAATTGATTATGATTATGTAATAGATAATGAATTTCAAAAATCCTTTTCATGAGCACATAGTACTTTAATGTGTTATATTCTAGGACGACATGATTCATTTTGTGCATCATGCCAACCGGGATTGTTACTGTATCAACCCTGTGTGATCAGCATGAATATTGAAGGCAGCATACATGCATCATGACAATAAAGGCATACTGCATTAAAGCACTATGCCGGCCTTAAAGGGTTATACTTATACCAAATTATCATTTTTTAAATATTACAGTCCTAGGATTTTCACACAACATTCTCCTCTGTTGTGATGGGATGCTTTATATCTTCCGAGTTCATCTAGTTCTCATCTAACCAATTTAATCAAACAAAATGCAGATTCTAAAATGGTGTTTTCTGTTTTTCAGGAGTTGGTCCGGGAGCACTGTAACCTGTCGGTGGACTACCAGAGCCAGCTGGCGCAGTGGGCGGGAGAGGATTACTACATGGACAACGTACACATCATGCAGCTGCCGCACGTAGCCGTATGTAGCCACATATCATTTGGTGTCCTATACCTTATGTCAGACTAGCTGGCGAGGACGACAAGGGATTTATTAATTCATTTATTTTAAGGGATTTATTAATGAGAGCACAGCAGGGGCAGGGCATCAGACATTAGAGCTGCTGGAGGAGGCCACCCATCCCATGGCAGGGTGCCAACCTGCATCGAAAAATTAACCCTGATGGTTGTAAAAGTTCTGGTTAATGTTGTGACTAGAAGGGGATAGGGTAATTAGGATATGGTGATAATGTAAAATTTAGTAGATTGCAGGGACTGATATCCAAGTTTTAATTGATACTAGAAATTGGTGTCCTAAGGACCTCACAGTCAGGGGCCTCGCCAGGAAGTCTGACATAGGGTATACTCCCCTTGAGCCAATGCAGTGTCGGTGAGTTGCTCACCTTGGCTGCAATAGTGCGTCATGCCGTCGCCTTTTGACATACCGTCCTTGAAGGCTTAATTAATACAACCAACCTCTACAAGCTAGAGCAGGCTCCCCACAGAAATGCAAAGTCATGGTGAGAGAGTTATACACAAAGTTGAAAACATAGACAGTACATATTCATAATATATTATGAGCAGCCACGCAAAATAGATGCACAGGGGCGCACAGAGCTTCCCTTCTTCCTGCATGTATAAGCATTGAACATCGCCCAAAATAACTAAATATCAATTTGCATGACTTTTTTTCGATAAATCAATTTAAAACATAATACTATCAATTTGTGCGTCCCTCTTGTATTTCTAGGCACCGGTGACCACCACAAACCCCGACCAGCAGAAGGAGCGGCGGGAGCAGCAGATAAAGCGCCTTAAGGACATTAACGCCAAGCGGCGGGAGGAGAAGCTCGCGGCCGATCAGGAGAAGCTGCAGCAGCTCCTCGGGCTGCTCGAGATAGCCGACGATGACGAGGAGGACGAGGCATACATGGTACCGTAAATTACTGAGTATAACAGAAATGCCTCTTTTCCTGCTTTTGCTGGAATTCCTGCATTTTCGCCTGAATTTCTATATCAAAAATTGTTAATTTCCTGTGAAAATATCGCCAAAAGTATGAGATTTCCTACTGTTTATCGACCAGGGAGTGGTATCTCTGTAGTATGAGCCTCATCTCGGATTTGAATTCACAGCCCCAAATTCAATATAATTTGATAAATTGCAGTGGGGTATTGATTTTTATGTCCTAATGATATGTAAGAAATACAAAGCGTATTATCCGCAACCCCAACTTTTGAAATGAAATGAAAATTTTATAATACACCGGAGATCCCGCAGGAATTTATGAGGTTATACAGTCATATGGCAGATGAGGCAGTGAAAATGGGCAGATTTTGCGGGTTATGGATACAGACAATTTTACTTTCACCACTGGGAGCTTATGACAATTCATGGAAGTGAGAAGGAGTCTAGAATGTGCGTGGAGCTCCTCTTCTCTCCCACAACATACTTGATCGTTGCAGAGATGCAATTTTATAATATGTTAACAATTTTTTAAGAATTTAAAATAATCTCCATTTGTCACTTGCAGCGGTCGTTGGCTGACCTTGGCTACTCGGACACAATGGAACTTCAGATGGCTATCAACCACCTCAACAATGCTATCAACAAACTCAACAACAAGATCATGACCGAAGATACCGAAGTGAGTCTTCGACAAGTTTCCACATTTTGTCAAATATCCCAAAATGATTATTACTGTGTTGAAAATAACTAGTGCACAGTGCGCTTAACAAATAGTTTAACTACATCTAGTAAGGATTCTAACTGTGCACCCTCCCCCCCCCCCCCCAAAAAAAAAAAAAAATTAAATAAATAAATAAATAAATAAACAAACAAACAAAAATAGCAGCAACAACAGAATAGGCTGCTCTGTTTGAATGGCAAAAATCCTTAAATATTTATCTCCATAATTTCAAATGGAAACTATTTCCATGTAGTTCTGTTCTTTGCGTTATAAACTTAACAAAGTACAATATAGCTTTAGTCTTAAACTACCAACTTTGTTTAAAGACTAGAATCCTTTACAACAATGAAATGTTCGTAGATATGTATAGTTAACATCCTGTTCCATCAAGTGAGCTTTCAGGTCCTACTTTCATTGACCTCTACTTCTACTTTAAAGCAAAACCTTGATGTATTTATAGACGTTGCAGTGAACAGACCACATTCTATTTAAAAAACCTTTCAATATTTAATTATTTATTTTTCAGACAAACGTTGAGTCTCCATCCGCCACCCGTAAACGGGGTCCAACGGAGACCAAGAAACAGAAGGTATGCCAAGTCCTGTTCTCCATCTTAATTTTGAACCATTTAGAAACCCATAAAATGGTTGTTACATGTACTGGAGTAGATGAGTTCATAGACAAGCTTTAGTGCTGCCATACTCGACAACATATTGGTAAAACAAACAAAAAGTTTTTTGTATTTTTTTAATCTTAGATTTTTTTTGCCAGTTAAGCTGTTGCATTTCCCCCGGTTTTCATACATTGGGTCTCGTGGTACAAAAATGTTATTTCATAAAAACACATTCTTCTATCATCAGATTGTGCTAAATGACGGAGACACTTTATTTCAGAGCCTGTTGCAGCAGTTTGGGGACCTAAAGGACAAGGACCTGGACAGCTGGCTAGCCAACATCAACAAACAGAGAACCGTAAGTGGACGTAGCTAACGGTGAAACTGTATATGGTAGATATCGTACTAGTGAGTTGCTGTATATAAGTACATTTACTATAAGCCAAGGGCATGGTAATTGTCCAAGGCGTCTCCTGAGGATAATTACCATTGTCCAAGGCACTAAGAATACAAGGAGCCTCTGAGACAACGATAATAAGACTCTACATGGTGTCTTGGAGTAAAGGCCTTATACAGCAACTCACTCGTGTCCTTATCTGACTTTATGGACCGCAATGACATACAATCCTGTATGTTATATACAGTTAAGCCATTTCCTTTGTTCTCCTAGCCAACTGTTGTGTAAAAACTATCATTTTCCATAATCATTGAGACTAATTGAACATCTAAATGAATAATTTCATGTGAAATATACAGGACGCAACAGTGACTTTGAATTCTATTTGACTTGTATATTACAGGATCTTCTTGAGAGGCGGACATCACGGAAACAGAAGCGAGCGGACATGGCAAAACGTCGAACATTTGCATCACAACAAAGGATGAAGATTATCACGGAACTAGCTCAAGGTAACTGTAAAACAGATTACATTTTGAGAAAATCATGTACCCTATACTGTGGACTATTTTATAGTCCACAGCTAGCTCTGGGTTTAGCTGGATTTTGCACCACGCCACTAGCTAGCTGAGGGGACACATCGATGGTCTACCCTATACTGTATTAAAGACTACGAATATCTGTTTGTTAAACCCCGCCTGAAGTTTTTGGATTTCTTGCAACGTTTTAAAGAACCTTTAAGGTCTACTGGCGGTATTGCTTTCGCTGTTGAATTATTACTAGTATACCGTTAATGATAATTCATTCATTAACTCAGGTAGCTCTGCTACCAGAGTCTTATACGACGCCTTGGTGAGACGTTTTTTTCAGGCAACCAAAATAATTTTCACTTATTGATAAATAGGTCAACAAAGTAAATAAAGTCAAAACAATTGATTGCATCATAAACTTGAACATTTTCCCAATACTGTGATGTAAAAGAAATCCATGTTATGCTATTTGAAATGCCTGAAAACATTGAATGAAAAAAACTTCACCAAAAAACAGTGTCAATTTCTTCATTGTAGACAAACATGAATGTACTGATGTAGACTTTATGTCCTTTTTTGCAGTAGTAGTTAATTCAATGTAGATGAAAATATTGGGGACTGTAAGACACTTTTTTTAAGACCAAAAGTTTGATAAAAGAGGGCGGGAAACAGTAGTGGACAAAAAGAGGACGCGCAGTACATATATTACTGCATTGCTGGTATACTGAATCTGGGACCTGCTGGCAAGCGCATGCCACACGTCATGGGACATGAGTTGGGACATTGGACATGAGTTGGGACATTGGATATGAGTTGGGACATGGAACATGAGTTGGGACTTGGGGAATTAGTTGGGACATGAGTTGGGACATGGGACAAAGGACATGAGTTGGGACATCGGGAATTAGTTGGGATATGAGATAGGACGTGAGATGGGACATGGGACATGAGTTGGGACATGGGCCATGAGTTGGGACATGGGCCATGAGTTGGGACATGGGCCATGACTTAGGACATTGGACATGAGTAGGGACACTGGACATGAGATGGGACATGAGTTGGCACTTGGGACATGAGATGGATCATGATTTGGGACTTGGGACATGAGTTGGGACAGTGGACATTAGTTGGGACATTGGACATGAGGTGGGACATTGGACATGAGTCGGGACATTGGACATGAGTTGGGACATTGAACATGAGTTGGGACATTTGACATGAGGTGGGACATTGGACATGAGATGGGACGTGAGTTGGGACATTGGACATGAGGTGGGACATTGGATGTGAGTTGCGACATGGGACATGAGGTAGGACATGGGACATAAGTTAGGACATGGGACATGAGTAGGGACGTGGGACATGAGTTGGGACATTGGACATGAGGTGGGACATGGGACATGAGGTAGGACATAGGACATGAGGTGGGACATGGGACATGGTATGGGACATGAGGTGGGACAAGGGACATGAGGTGGGAGAACGGACATGAGATGGGACATGAGATGGGACATGGGACGGGACATGCGATGAGACATGAGATGGGACATGGGATGGGACATGAGATGGGACATGAGGTGGGACATGAGATGGGACATGAGGTGGGACATGGGACATGAGATGGGACATGGAACATGAGATGGGACATGAGATGGGACATGGGACATGAGATGGGACATGGGACATGAGATGGGATATAGGACATTACATTTCGAGGAGAAAACCAACTACCTGAGTGTTTTGTGATTAGGATCACACGTTAGATTTTTGAAATTTAGTTTTGAGCTAATAACGATATATTATTTTGTCACCAAATGATCTTCATGTTATATTTAATTTTTTTAGGTCAGAAACGTAAAAAGAAGAAGGAGGATACGTTCGGTCAGAATGATGACGATTGGAACGTCTACAAACAAATTGTAAGTACCGGGTATTATGAATACCCCTATTCAGACCAAATGCGCTTATGAAGTTGATTACGTGCGCCATATACATTATGTAAATAAGTAGTACTTTCTTTTATCTAACGCTATATAATAATTCTTCAAAATATAGCCTACACAGCAATTTAGTTGTCGCTTTCCATAATTTGTCGATTTTCTTCATTAAATCGTGAATTAAACAATTTAAGTTTTTTCCCCCCAGAATAAAGATGGGGGTGACAGCGATTCGGAAGCAGAGCAGGAGAAACTTGAGGAGTATGAGACGATACTCAGAGAATACGACCCCAATTTTAAAGAGTAAGTTTATAAAATATTCATGGTTATTAGTACTTACTATATAGGAAAATTATGTCAAAAACAGAAGATAACATATCGACTCTCTCCGTAATAAAAACAAAAATTGGACTTGATATTTACACCGAAACCTGTATTTATTGTAAAACACACTTTACTTTGGTCAAAGCTTCATTCATAAACATAGAGCATCCAAGGACTTGAGATTTTATAGAATATTTTCTTTATTTTAGAATATTTATATTAGGATAGTTACATCAGACCAAATGCCTCTAGTATGTCTCTACATGGCCCACCTTGTTGTTTGTCCAGTGCGCAGGGCCAGCAGCCGACCTCGCCCCTCGACCTGAAGGAGTATTACCGCATCTATGTGGGCGTAGAGCGCATCAGGTGGGTAGCCAAGTGTATAGCGTCTTAAAGATTACTAAACATTTAACCGCATAGCCCTTTATTGTCATGATGCATGAATGCAGCCCAGGCGAGTAACTTGCCAGTGCTGCATTCAAGCAGCATGCCGACCCTACAGCGTTGATCGTATATACTCCCGAAGGGTTGGCATGATGCTTGATTGCCGCCCTGGTGCATTCATGCATCATAATACAATGTACCAAAGGACATACATCAAGTGTATTAAAACACCATGTACATCCAACATACACTATTTTGTTATTTACTGAGACTCGTTTGTATTCACTGATATTACGTATTTAACTCTGATATGTTGTAAAAAAATAAAGAAATAGTGTAAACTAAGTATATCAAAATGAATATTCTTTGATTTCCAGAATCCCCGAGTTGATCTTCCAACCCTCCATGATGGGCATGGACCAGGCCGGGGTGGCTGAAGCCATTGACTTTGTCCTCAAGAAGTTCTCACCCGAAGAGCAGAACAGGCTCGCTCAGGTATGCCGCTACTTATATTTCACAGTTATTACGGCCGCCCGATTGATTTAACCATTGAAAGGACGCCATATTTTACAATATATTTTGCACCGCCTCAGAATCCAATGTGTAAAATAACGTTACAAGCATAGGTTGTGCTACTGAGTCATTCACCAGCGCTGCGTTGATGCATCATTATGACAAATGAGTTTGAAGCATCTTAATAATTTCAAAAGGTAACATCATCTCATAAAACTCTTATACTATCCTGCATTTATTTAAGAGAGCCATAACATAAAACTTTTAACTTGCAGCATGTGTTTGTCACCGGAGGCTGTGCCATGTTCTCAAACTTCAAAGAGCGACTAGAGCGTGAACTCCTTGCGCTCCGCCCCTTCCAATCGCCATTCCAAGTCTTTACTGCTGCGAACCCAGTCGTAGACTCATGGTATGGCGCACGACAGTGGGCACTCAGCCCAGAACTCTCCGAGTACAGTGTGACCAAAGCAGACTATGAGGAGAAGGGTGGTGAATATCTAAAGGAGCACTTCGCCTCGAACCAGTACTTCCCGACACCAGGAGGTGGCGCCACAACCAGCGGGTCAGCATCCGGGGCGTCCTCGTCACGCGAGTGTGAAACGCCAGTAGACGTAGCAATTCAAGAACAACCGGTTATCATAGAGGAAACAGCTACTGTAACGATATCCTAGTAGCACATTTCTCATACCTGTAAATTATTATAAGAATGTACATATCTTAGTCTATGTTTTGTACTTATTAATGAGTAGCAGATTCTGCTTTATACTGATCTCCGTTTCCATGTGTCAGCAAAGATAAAAAGATATTAATACCTATATTTGTGTTCATGTAAGGTGAAAATGTGTCTACCATAATGGTATTGGTTTTGAATGCTAGAAAGCGTGCCCCAATCTAGATATAATAATGAACCCATTAATGGGCAGAATTAAAAACCATCTTTTTATGGAGGTAAACTGTGTATATCTGGAATAGAGTCTCTCAATATATTGTTCAGATGAGTATGCCTGAGAGTAATAAAGATATTTTGTATAAAAATGAAAAAGTTTTGGAGTTGATTGAATTGAGTCGTATAATTCAAAGCTTTATTTCAGATTCATTTTCAGAAAAAATCTTAAAATTCGGAGCCTGATTTGAATTAAATTGAATTAAAGAGCTGCAACTATTTTAAGTCTTCCAAATAAATTCAAAAATGACACTGGCACATCGGCTTTTGCCATCAGATTCCCATAGCAATACCACTTGGATTAAGTCTGACCTGTCATGTAAAAGCGACCATACGCTTACAGAATTGACGCTTGCAGACGACCATGGGGTCCATGTGGTCATCTGCCTCACTCCCCAGCCCTCTCATATTTTAACCTAAAAGTACCAGCCAACCCATCTGCATACCCTAAAATTGACCAATAATAATAATATTACGATTTTCAGCAGTCTTTAAGGCAATTACAATTTGCCCTCCATGAATGACGATTTTTGAGGTTTCAGGGTAAATGCATTGGTATAGGAATATGTGTAAACACATTTGAAAAGGGGTGAAGATCTTTTACACTCCCCCCCCCCCCCCCAAAAAAAAAAAACGCCACAAAAAACAACTAGTAACATCAATCGTTTAAATGTTCCCTAAATTCATAGGAAATGAAGATATATATATATATTGAATTGTCAGGTATAAACAATTTTAATTGTAACGTCACAAATATATTCGTCAATACCTCTATTCTCTTTGCGGTAAATCCAATGCTTTGGTCTAAAATTAATGTGTGAGTCTTAAATAGAAATTTAATGAACATTTACATTAGGATTTCAATTACGATTTTTGATGGTTGAAATTACGATTTTTACGATTTTCTCTCATGGAAATTATGAATTTGAAGGATTCAAAGTTGGCAGCTCTGCATCTATTCAGCAATTGTCTTTTGATGGCAATTTAAGTAAGATAGATGGTAATTTAAGTAAGGTAGAGGGACATTTTAACCTTTTACAGAGGGAAAATTTAACCTTTTGAAACCTATGAAAGATGGATTTGTAGCTTATCATGTACTTAGATATAGTACTCCCTTATAATCATTCATTGGTCAATTCTGGCATCAGAAATGATGGTGGGTGTGGGAGAGCAGGTGGGTGTGGGTGTGCAGGTAGATGTAGGTGACAGTTGCAGGCTGCGGGCGTGTACCGCCTTCTGTCCCTATCAAAAAGCGAGTCAATTGGACGTCTTAAAATTGAAAATTAAGCAGTGTATATTACTCTGGGTGTATACACCCAGAAGGAAATTCACAAGTCCCAGTGACAGATGTGCCAAACTATATCAATAATTTCTATGCTAACATAGGGAAAAACCTGTTCCAGGAAAAAAAAACTACAATGCCTATCTATATAGAGCCAGATGAGACGTATACAGGACCAAATGAGGAACCTCATAAATTCAGCAAGAATGAAGTGCTGGCAGCCTTAAGAGAACTAGACTACAAAAAACCCTCTAGAGTAAGTGACATGTCTTCCACAGTAATGAAGGATTTAAAAGAAGGGGCAATACATCAATTCACACATCTCTATAATTTCTCATATGAACGGGAACATACCGAACCCAGTGGCTACTAGCAACTATAACCCCAATGCCGAAAGCAGGTGACAAGGCGCGAGTGACAAATCTCAGACCTATCTCCATCCTGCCCTTCCCGAGTAAGGTACTTGAGAAACTGATGCAAAAGGTACTACTAGACAGATGGCATATTGATAACACATTATCAGGAAATCAGTATGGCTTCAGGAAAGAGCACTCTACAGCGGAGGCAATCTTTGACTTTGTGGAAGACATATACATGGCCCTGGACAAGCAGGAGATAGTGGGGGCAGCTTTTATAGATGTTAAAAAAGCATTTGATTGTGTGAGTCATGAGATACTTCTAAACCTCCTAAAGGAGGGAAAAATGGACAGACACATCCTAAAATGGCTAGAAGCATACCTTAGAGGCAGGAAGAACAGGACGTTTGCAAATGGACAGATATCTGATATTAAATAAGTAAATTTTGGGGTGCCCCAGGGATCAGGGCTGGGCCCCACCGTCTTCATATATTATGTAAATAGTATAGCTGGGCTTTGCACCTCTGCAAAGGTTAAAATGTATGCAGACGATGTGGTGATTTATTCCTCTAACAAAAATTCAGATGTAGCACTAACAAATCTTCAGAATGGTCTGAAGGATCTAGACCAACATTGTTCAAAGTTAGGTCTGACAATAAATCAAGATAAATCAAAATTTATGTGGTTTAACACTAGCCAAAGTAGGAAGAAAACAACCAAAAGGAAGCCCAAGATCTCGGGGAGGTCTCTGGGGGAGGTGAACAATTTCACATATCTTGGAGCTGTACTAGATAAGAATCTTTCATTTAAGCAACACTCTAAAAAAAGTTTAAACACAGTAAACCTTCTAAATTTTTAAATGTGGTATTGTAGCGGGCACGTATCGCTCGGGGCAGCCTGAGCGTGCGTGGAGAGCGCATTGCCCGCCTATGGTAGCTCAAGTACCGTAGCAGAACAGTGGAGAAGCAGCTGGCCCTGTGGTGCAACAGTAGCATTCTCAACTCTGGAGCAGAGGGACCGGGGTTCGACTCCCCGTGGGGCTTGATGTTTTCCGCTGCCTGTTACACTGGTGCCGTGACCAGGATTGACCGAACCTGGGTTGGGTACTTGAGCGGTTTCAGCTTCTGCTAAGACCGTAGCGTCCAAAGACATAATTATGTTCAGGGCAGGTAACTGGCTTCGCCGGTTAATTCTAAGTAAGGGATTAGCTTTGATCACAGATTGCTGCGTAACATGTCTGTCCGCGGACCTAGCAAAAGTCTGAAGGGGAGTAATGTAGCGGGCACGTATCGCTCGGGGCAGCCTGAGCGTGCGTGGAGAGCGCATTGCCCGCCTATGGTAGCTCAAGTACCGTAGCAGAACAGTGGAGAAGCAGCTGGCCCTGTGGTGCAACGGTAGCATTCTCAACTCTGGAGCGGAGGGACTGGGGTTCGACTCCCCGTGGGGCTTGACGTTTTCCGTTGCCTGTTACAGTATATTAGACACATGCTTCCACTGCATGCTGCTATTTCTATGTATAAACAAACAATACTCCCTCATTTTGATTATTGTTCCTTTCTAATAGACGGTAGTACTAAAAACCTGAGAAAGAGGATCCAATCTGCGCAAAATAGGATACTTAGATGTATACTACAAGTGAAAATAGGTCAGGAAAGTACAGACAACATACACAAGTTATGTGAAGCGCCTATGCAAGGAAAAAGAAGGAAAGAACTCCTAGCATCTCTTATGTATAGGAAGCATAAGAAAACCCCACCCAAAAATAATAGGAATAGAACCAGAAATGATTGCAAATCAAATTTCGCAGTCCCTAAACCCAAGCTTTCACTAAGGAAAAAATCCCTAATGTATAGAGGGAAAATGCTCTGGAATAAACTTCCATTAGACATCCAATTAGCGGAAAGTAAGGAGATTTTCAAGAGGAAGACAAAAGTTTGGTACGAAACTAACATGAAGGGAAAGAGGGCAGCCCTTCTCCAGAAGAGGAGAAACAGGAAACCCCCCTGAAATTACATAGAAGGGACAATGGTACAGGTGAACAGATAATGCTTTGCGAGAAGAAATAGCAGTGAAAATTGCAGGACAATGTGGAACAGGAGTGAAAGAGGCAAAATGAAGAGGAAAACTTATCATCTTTTTTTGAAACTTTATTTTTTCAGTCATACTTAGCATTATGACATCATCATTGTACATTCATCCTAGGATAAGAAGTTCTAGACTGTCATATAAGACAGCGAAAAAAGTTCACCTCTAAGTATGCAGTATGAAGACACACCCGTTCCGGAGAAGCTCAAGCTGCATATACTATAAATATACATAGTGAATCTCGTGGAGGTTATAATAGTAATAGTAAAAATAATGATTTAATGTTTTCACCTCAAGGAGGTCTAGATAGAATATAAGTCAAGTAACATTGAATGTAGAAGATAAAATGATTCACTGATGTATGGGAATATAGAATATTATCATCATTAAGCAGCTCGAGGAGCGGCACACATAACAGAAGTTATAAGATAAGGGGGTGAACGCCAATGTTAAACCTGAAAAGCATGGCGATAAAGCAAAGAGGTTTATCTTAAAAAACTTTAAAAAAACACCCCTTGTCAATAAAGCAGATAGCAGAAAGATATGTGATGCTAGCATCTGTCCCCCAATCTTGACTATGCATGTCTACACTCCTTTCATGTCTATGTCAAAACTGGCAGAATGACATGGGGTTTCCTGTGTCAAAAATATTAGGCATTGTATATTACTATGGGTTAGTAACCCTGAGTCAATAATAGCAATTAAGTAGTAGGAACGAGGAGAGTTAGATGTATAACCTATCACCACAACTACGAAAGTGCCCGAGGAATCGCTTACATTCACCAGATGAATTTAATTATGCATAAAATGTCCATCCCTTTGGTCCATTTACACCCGTGGTTAGCTGGTCACCTGATGGCCAAGCTGAGGCTCAGTCATACGTAGTAGTTATAGGACGGGTACCATGCTGTACGCGAAATACAGTGAACGGAGCCTAATAGACAGCATACTACTTCAAGTGAACTGCGATGCATTCATGTTTAAGAATAGCATACTGCTTCAACTAAACAGGGATGTATTCAAGCATCATGGCATCTAGAACCTGAAGTTCTTCTTAATCTAAATTACAAGCTGATCACCACGCCTAAAGTGTCCTAAATTTCATCAACCATTGCATCCTCGTATGTGGGATTGTGGATATATAGCTTGTTAGAGTAGGTAATCATGTTGCCAGTTATTTATAAACCCTCTCGTTTCCTTTTTTGTTTTATTTTACCCCTTGTCTCCTCTATTTTCACCTTTTCTTTCAAGATTGTTTCTTTACACATGTGCTATCGTGAAAAAAACAAACCTATTTATTTATTTATCTAACATGAAACAAAGGAATCAGAAACCTGGGCCCCTTAGTGATGTAAATCAATCTTTCAGTCTTTTGTGATGTAAATCCCACTCTCATTTTTTTCCTGTGGTGCAAAATCCACCCTATAACAAGTTGGTATAGAGGATGAGTTAAAGTAAACACCTACCAGCAGACTATGTATTACTCTTCGGGGAACGTGGACAAGAAAATCTTTCCAATCTTAAAAGCGGTACTGTAATCTTAAAAATGTTACCCTCCGCATTTTAAGATAATCTGCCACCTAGTGTCACATACCCACACTATGCTACCCGAGGTTTGCCTTTATAATATATACCCTACACCCAGATGAGACAACATAAACATTTAAAAGAAATGAAAAGGAAAGGAAAAACGGGGGTTGCGGGGGCAGAGCCTCCCATTACATACTAGCTAAACTAGCCAATCCTATGATGGACTGTGTAGGCTTACCACTATTAGTGGCGCCATCTTCATTTGCTTAGTAATACTTTTAAGATAATCTAAGATATTAAGATAATCGACTTTAAGATAAACACTTAAAATAAGATTGGAAAGATCTTCTTGTCCACATTCCCGGGAGAGTCTGTCCCTACGAGCGTATTGTTACCAGGGGAACAAAATAACAAAACCCTCCTGTCTTACAAATACAAGGTCCTGTTACTTCTGCACAGCCCCATAAGTAGGGTGTCAGGTTATACTCTATTGTGGGGGTAGGTACCTGATACATCAATTAGTTTAACACTGAGCTAATTAGGGATTTCAGTGCCATGGTCAGATATCATATTACATGGTCCACAGTTGTTATCATTTGTACATAGGGAAGTGTATTCATGAGAAGAGGTGGTGGTATGCACAGCGTGCTATGCAAACCTATGTTGGTAAAATATTCTGAAAGGTAAGTAAGGCAGTATTTAATTTTAATATTCAATCTTACAATTTAGTATCACATTGTTTTAATAAGAAGGTCAAATCTACAACTTGATATTAAACTAATTTTAAATACATGAGTCGGACAAAATGTCATCTGATATCAAGGGAGAATAGCTTCACTCTCTGAAGCAGTATTATTACATTTCCGGATTTAGATTTGACTGTAGCCTTGCTGGGTTCATTAGAAATATGCTCTTGCTACGTCTATTGTGTTTTTTTTCTTTAATCATATTGCACATCTAAATTTTGGGTTTACAAGAGCAAAGGTGACCTACCTATATAACTTAAATTACTAAAGGCATAATGCACATAATGTCATGCTATTATTTGCTTTATAGTTGAAATAATGTTTCTTCGGGGCCTCCTTGTTTGTGTATTATCACTGTGCTGCTCAGGTAAGTATCTACACCTGAATGGAATTAGTATCAAAGATACAAATACTTTCTTTAGTGTAACATGTAAAACTCAGCACTCTCCTGCTAGTCACTATTACTATGCATCATTTTGTGTGTAAATCAATTCATGTGCTTCTGCCTTCAAGATGCCTGTATGAAATTGATTATTTTTCTTCTAATATTACATAAACACTATACAAACTAGGGTAGGTTCACCCTAAGTCAAACACATACCTTGTGTCCACCACTTTTGACATGGAATTACCATGTTTACTATGATACTAGTAACACTAAACTCTCACTGAAATAAAACTTGAAGTGTTTTGGAAGTATATTCTGCACAATGCATTAATATTAGGCCCTACCCTTCATTTTAATACAGTAAAATCAGTCAGAATTATCCCTGTTTGACCTATTTTGAGAAACAGAGAATCAAAATGTCTCCACAGCTCATACTCTTTGGTATTGTTTCAAATTATTTGTCACTGTCATGCATAATGTTGATTGGCGTCATGAGCTGGACTTATGTCTAGATTGCATAAATCATGACTTACTTAGGCCACATGAATTTCCTAAATTACATTTAGGACTTATTTCATAAGGTATACCCATTTCACCGTAAGTCAGCCACAAATCAACCCTTAGCCAGCCGCCTCATACCTAAAGTGTTATTCATGCTAGTCATTGATTAAACAACAACAGGGAAATCGGGAGCGTACCCAAGAATGCATTTCGTCTGCTCACTCTCCACCCTACTCTCTGTGTTCAACTGTAGAAAACAAGAGACCAAACATCTGCTAGGAGAATGATTTTTTACAACACTACAGAGCCTATTTGCGATAGGCTGAGGCATTCCCACAGTGCAGTGTACTAGGTCAGACGAACGCTGCCTGCACGAGTTTCCCGCGCCATTATCGCCGGCAGCGAAGCTGCTGGTGAACATTTAAAAATAACTGGTTTGTCACACATATCTTAGCTTAGCTGTCAGATGGCTGATTCAAGATGCATTTCAGTTGACTTAGGGTGAAAAGGGTCTATTCTGAATACTCTAATAAACCATGGAATTAGAATACCATAAACTATATAGCCTTGTAAGATATGAGTGTTATCCCCCAGAGCAATGCCTAGAATGTGGGATATTTCTAAAGGCTATGGACAAAATCCTCTAAGAGCAATCAGACCTTAAGTATAAGGTAGCAATGATGAAAAAATGGACCAGAGTGGTTGAATATGGTAAACTTACCCTAATATATATAAAACAACTCTCCACAGCTTTGGGCCCAGGTGTGGTATGGAAGAAGGCACTACCAGGTAAGATTCAATTCTGTTCTAAAGATCGATTGTGTGATTTACATCACAACATAAGGCTGTGAAAAAGGACAAAGACCTTTAGAAATGCAAAGTATCAATTGGACTTTTTTTTTAAAGTAAATTACTAAGTTATCAGGATGGACTATACTTGGCATAATACTATGAGATTACATGATTCTGCTATATTTTTCTATACTGTATGCTATACTTTACCACAGACACAGAGATGGAGCAGGTCGGGGGTGCTAATCCTGGCGTCCCTTGCCACTTCCCCTTTCTGTACAGTGGTGCCCTCTACTGGGGCTGTACAGAAGTTGTCAGTGAAGGTTACCCATGGTGCTCCACTACCTTTGACTATGACAATGATGGTCTGGATGGTTACTGCCGCCCAAAAAGTAGGTTTCAAAGTTTTATATTCCTTCCAGCATCTGGTTGATCCTCAAGAATGAGGCCTGTTCCAAACTTAGAAGTATGGGTCACCTCTAGTAGTTTTATAACATTATCTATATACCCTGATGATAAATGACTAAATCAATTTCAAATAAAAATAGCTACTTCAGCCTATCCCCTATAATGACAGAAAACGTCAGATAAGTTTCAACTAGCTTTGATGGACACCCTTGGTCATCTAACCAAAAGTTTATAAATTCATGTCAGGCATTGGAGTAATAATTCAAAAGATTATCCTTAGATATTCTATAAAATTACCAGGTGGAGCTTTTAATAAGATAGCTGTGTTAAGATGAAACAAAAGTCATATTTGGACTACTATGATTACTGTATATCTCGGGTGTATATCACATCATTACAATCTTCAGATTGTGTGCTGGGTTCCAAGCTCTCAGCTTATGGAGGTGACAAGATGACGACCAAGGATGGCCTTCCTTGTACTGACTGGAGCGATGCGCCTGAATCAAACACCATAGCATACCATGTGTTCGATGCAGGATACACCATTACAGACATTGCTAACCGATGCCGAAATCCAAAAGCTGACACTGTTCTAGGCCCAAACTGCTTTGTTGATGGCACAGCAAGGTCATGTGATGTTCCTGTCTGTGATGGTCTGTAGATTTGATCTTTACTGTACTTTATCTCTTAATCAGTTCTTCATATGTAAAGATTAACCATATATCTCATCATGGACCGCATCATGCCCAATTGCGTGGTACACAGTGCTGCAGCCATAGACTTGACAATACCTGTGCTGTTTACAATTTACATCTCAGAAATGACAATTCAATATTTCTAGCAATGAGTTCATTATTAAGATGGTTTATCCTGCTTGTCTTGCTAATATATCCTGTATGATTAATTGACTGGAAAACAACCTACATGACTTAAGGTTTTTGGACATGAGTGTTAAAATTGAGAACTTGATCATGCCGTAAAACTCTGCTATTGATATGATTAGTCCTTCTTTTCAGAATGTGGAGAGAACCTTATATCCACAGTTAACCCAAGTACTGACATCAAAGCATCATCAGTAGCTAATGACACATCAACAGCAACCCATGCTGCAGCCTATGGAGTGTATGGCAGAATAGCTGTAGACAATGAGGCAGGTGGATGGTGCACCGACCTCAATGATACAGACCAATGGATACAGGTGAATACACTCAAAAATGCCTTATACATAAGCTCAGAATTCCAGATTCAATTTTCCTATCAAAACTATCAGACTTAGCATGATGGCCTACATGTTTAGGTCCTGAGATATAGATGTTAGTGCCTCTCCTAGGTTATCATTGACTAGAGGTCACAATCAATGTGTCAACCATACAAACTACCACGCTCAAGAGGAAACTCCTCTATACCAGAACAGCAAAGCTGCTGGAGGCAACTGATGATTTTTAGTTTGGAACAGGAATTATCATCAATGCTATGATATATATATATATATATATATATATATATATATATATATATATATATATATATATATATATATATATATGTGTGTATATAAATATATATATATATATATATATATATATATATATATATATATATATATATATATATATATATATATATATATAATAACGACTGATGGGGTTCAGTTCCTCGAGTTTTCAGTGTGCTTAGATACGTCACTGTGTAATATTAGGGTTAACATCATGGTATTCATTCACTTCTCCTTTGTTTTTCCTTTCTTTAACCTTGGATGTGAAGGTCGATCTTAAGCAGACCCACAAGGTCATTGGCGTGGTACTGCAAGGTTGTGTGGATAAGGCTGCCTGGGTGACAGAGTTCAAAGTCAACGTTAGCATGGATGGGGTTAATTGGGAGACTACAGAGCACAATAACACTGAGAAGGTTAGATTTTAAACCCTCCCAAATTGAGAAACAAGTTCTAGAAGCAACTTCACCGTCTATTACTGGTATAAGTCTAGAATTTCTATTGATAAATATAATAATCATACATAAATGGATTGGAGTTGAGTATTTTGATGCCTTTCACTCACTTTGATATATGGAGGACTATATCTTAAAGGTTTTCAATGGGAGCTCTACTGGTGAAGTGGTGGCACACTTCCTGCCTACCAAGGTGTACGCACGGTATATCCGTGTGATCCCCGTATCGTGGAACAACAGGATCTGTCTCCGCTTTGATGTTGCTGGCTGTCAAGGTATTAACCTTACCATTCTGTTTTATATCAATATAATTATGTAGCATCCTTTTCATCAATTATGTTCAATAGTACTTTGAAAAAGTTGGATCAAAACACATGATAATAAAAAGTATGTAATTATGTATTTTGTTTCTCTGTTTTTAAATGGGGCTCATTGCATTAAAAATCTATTTCTATCAGATGTTACTTCTGCAATGCAGTTGAAGAAAGGATTTCTGCTTCATGTAATGGCATATTCCCATTGCTATTTGATATCTGTACATAAGAACTATTTCCCTGGCATCTATTGATACCTTGTATCTGTCACACAAAGTATATTACGTATAAGGGATAGTCATATTACTGGGGATATTGCAGAGGACTCTGTGGAACTCTAGTTTAATGTGTTTCAGGAGAGCATTGACATGTTTTCTAAAACAGCTCTTGGAACTTATATCCTTCCTGGTACCACTGCTTGCCAAAGCTGTTTCCTTGTCTTCCCCTACCCTCTGCCTTTTTATTTTCTATAGGTATCTTTTGTTACAGACAATTAAAAAATATATACCGTATCGTCGCGTTTTGGCGCCGGGTTTTGATTAGGCGCCTCCCTTGAATAGGGGCCGGGGGTAGGCTGGTTCTAAAGTTAATAGGCGCCGGGCCTTGAATAGGCGCCGGGTCAACTCGTTAAGACATCAGTCATTGCTTAGACTACAATTATTTTACATGAAACAATCCAAAGTTATATAGGATACAGGGGATTAGCGGCTATGTGTGAAAGAAAGCCAGCCAATTAAGCTGTCAGGGGGGGGGGCAGTTGCTCTAACACCTCAGTGACAGTGTGGCATTCATGCCGGGGCTATATGTGGCCCTGTGGCTATATTTGCCCACTTTACACCCTTTACCTCCCAGCTGATACCACATTTTCCCCCAGAAGTACAGCTCTAAAATAAATAGGCGCCGGGTCTTGAATAGCCGCCTCCCTTGAATTGGCGCCGGGTGTAGAAGGCATTGAAAACAATAGGCGCCGGGGCGCCAAAACGCGACGATACGGTACATATACATATATATGCAATTACCTGATGTTGTTAAATTTGTATGTTGTTAGATATAGACGACTGTGCACCCAACCCCTGTCAGCATGCAGGGTCATGTACTGATCTGACCGACTACTTTGAGTGTGACTGTACACCCGACTGGACTGGCACTCTCTGTGAAATAGGTAAGCCTCTATGTAATGTGGCTTATGTATCCTTAAAGAATATTATAACCCATGACTAAAGTTATGTGTGCATGTGATGCAAGATTTCAAAGAGATTGCTCGTCCACAGATAGGCGATGGATATATAAAAAGTCTTATAAAAACGTCTCACAGCACCAGCCAAGATTTTCCCCATAGCGTATAGAAGTCTCAATGTGGTGAAACATCCAGGCTAGAACTGTAAAGTTTAGTTTAGATAACCACAGTAAATTTCAAACTTCTTCGAGGTATTATCTGGACACCCCTATGTCTAAAATTCCATGGTGGAAATTCAATTTGTAAAGGGGTCCAAAGAATTTTTGAAAACGTGTCATCAACCCAGCGCATTTAAGTTAAAATTTATTTCAAGACTCCTGGTGTGAGCCATACGTCAGTCAATTACCAAAGCTCACTGCAATTGAGGGGGCTGAATGTAATATCTCTCTTTCAGATTATGATGAATGTATATCAGATCCATGTCAAAATGGTGGAACATGTGTAAACCTAGCCAACGCATACAACTGTACGTGTGGCGGTTCATACTATGGAACCAACTGCCAACTTGGTCAGTCATACTTTTAATCGAATTCCTCTCTTGTTGATACAACCATAATATTAACATAAAAATGAACGAGTAAAGATACAACTGGATGTACGACGACGAGTTTGGGTGTCCGTATCGCACGGTGCGCATGAGTGCACAGCACGATTGCGCACCGTGCGATGCGGACACCCAAACTAGTCGTCGTACATCCAGTTGTATCTTTACAAGTTCTTTTTTTGTTTTATTATACCTAGCATCACTTTATTATACCTAGCATCGCTTTATTATACCTAGCATCACTTTATTATACCTAGCATCACTTTATTATACCTAGCATCACTTTATTATACCTAGCATCACTTTATTATACCTAGCATCACTTTATTATACCTAGCATCACTTTATTATACCTAGCATCACTTTATTATACCTAGCATCACTTTTAAAAGGTCTGCCATCCTCCCAGTCGCAGCAAAGCTACGTCCGTATCGCACACGTGCAATACACACGTATGTATTGCACACGTAGCGTGTCCGGCGCCCCTACCTTGTAGAGATACACTTGTCATATGCTAGGTATAATAAATCTGATGGCCTTAGTTATGTTCTCAAATAGCTAGGTGTTCTGTTACTAGGGATAAGAACACTCTGGACGTACGCCATCCACCCATTTCCTCCAAAGTGTACCATTGAAAGAATGAAGTTAAAGAGAACTTAGGCTGGGTTCGAACTGCTGAGACTGCAGAAGACTTCTTCTTATTCCAACTTAATCCATGATTTGTCTTCCCTATCTATTCCAGGTTATGAGAGACATTGTGAAGATGTGGCTCGTGCCAATCTGACAGAGTCTGGATACTATGGACTGTGGCTGTTTGAGGATGACAGTAAGTATACCAGTGGCACTATTTATTCCAACAGAGTGATACTGATGCACATTAGGTAAAAAAGGTAGGTGCATTAATTTGAGTGTCATTGACACACAGTGAAAAAGTAATTGAATGTTTGGTTGCCATGGAAACAGTGACCAATGAAAAACAAGACTTATCTGTTATTTTATCAATCAGATGATACAATACATCTGCTGTGAGAACTCTTCATCAGAATTGTATAAAACTAATTTCCCTTTCCAATGAAATTCCATGTTCTACCATAGTTTATCAATTTCTTTTGACTATGACCATTTGCATGCAAAAGTGAAAGCAGGTCATTTTCATCTACACTGGGACAGAAAATAGCACCTACTTCACTATAAACCTGCCAGCAGGGACAGTGGCCCTAGCTATCAAACCATGCCCAACCTAATCATTGCTTGTGTTTCATATGAAATTAAAACAGAATCTAACTGATGCTAAAGAAATTGTATTTAGCTGATTTCAGTGAAGTTAGTGTTTACTTTCATTTGCAATTCTCTTAACCTGGGTTTAGGAGCTGTTATAGTGTTTGTCCATGGGTATCATAAAGATATTCCTCTTATCTGTATGACTATGAGATGTTTGAGGTTGAATTGAATATCCTTTCTTCTTTAGGATTAGTACTACAATGTATCCTCAAATCTCCTCAAAAATTTAAAACTGGCTCAAATGTTCTGGAACCCCCCCCCCCCCAATCTTCCAAAAGCCCAACGTTTCTGCATTTTGAACCTCCATGTACTTATAATTATTGGTGCTGTTGCTTGTTAACACATGTTAACTTCACTTATGCTTGTATCAGGTCCCTGTGTGATGGTTGAGGAGCTGCATGGTGCAGTGACTGACACAGCCTGGATGGAGTTAGACCTAGATGATGAGGATACATGTACACAGAGATGTCTGAACCACACCGAGTGTCTGTCTGTTAGCTTCATGTCTCAGACAGCCAAGTGTAAAATGTTTGACTACCCCGCAAAGCCGAGAGAAGACCGACATGCTAGACACTTTAACAAACAATGTCCAGGTAAGATGGTGTAGGTTCTAATGATTTTGGGGCCTGTAACATGGCCAATCTAAGGCCCCTTCTGAAAGTCAATTTATTACTCAGGTGTATTGTCTAATGATACTTTATGGATACATTTTTCTTAGTGTATTCACCTTCATGTGCTTGTCTGTGTTGTCCCTCATCTCATTTAAGTGTTAACCATGGACCCTGTTGTCCCAGGTTCGGTCCCTATGGGTCCTGTGGACCTGCTGACCAGCCTTCGGCTGTGTTGGTTTTAAAACTATATCATCATCATCATCATCATCATCATTGTCTAATGATAATCTGCCATAATGAGGATTTCTTTTAGGGATACATCGATTGTATTGTAACATGACCGACTTGATGAGACCAGTCATTCACATCCCACACAACCGTCCAGGGATCACTCTTGTAGCTGGGGTACAACCTTACTTCGCCCATCGCACAACTATAAACTACTGGCCAGTCACTGATGCCCAAATAGAACAACTCAAGGTATTTCAGCTTTTGTTTCTGTTTGATATTAACAGAAGGGCAAGCTTGTGGTGACCCCCCCCCCCCCGACCCGTAATAATTCACTTAAGAGTTCCAGGAATATCCAGCAGGGTGATCTGGATAATTAGAACAGTTTTCACTTTAATATATCAAAAGCAAAGGTCATCATATCATGTTTGACCCAAAGGTTGAGAAGCTCTATTCAAAACTATAACCAATCTTAGCTACCACGTCATCTCACACCTAACACTGTTTTACAGATGAACTCCCTCGGGTGCAGTCAGCGTATGATCTGGACATGTGTTGATTCCTATGCCGGTAGCTCAGCCATCATTATGGCAGATATGCAGAGGTACAAGCTATACAGCTATGACTATGGCACCGATTGTAAGTGTATACTGGAGGATTACTGCCCCGTTAGCACAAATAATAGGTAAGAGTGCTAATCAATCCATACCAAATTCATATATCACGGTCACAACTTTTCAGGGTTCCCACAGAAATTTCAGATTGAAATTCCATGACAAAATCATGACAAGATCATTTTCCATGATATTATTTACTGTACCCTGCGACATAGCACAGGGCGCTCTTTTCATTTTTCTGAGCTTACAACCTCCATGCTATTACATTTTAGGCACTTATACAAGATTCGATTTTTGTGCTTAAGAAATATGGCAAGGCCCCTCTACCGCTGGTGAAGACAAGCCTTTTGGGTGTGCTTCCCCCAGACCATACACAGAACAAGTAGCACAAAGAGAAAAGTATCATTGTAAACAAATGTGGAGATTTTGGAGTAGACAGCTTTTTGCCAGGATCTCTTGCAATCTGAGAATTCTGGAATGTATAACTCTAATTGAAATACCTGGCCCTATAAGTTGTTTCGATGGTTAGGTGATCTTTCTCTGTACACCCCAACCACCAACCTGGCAGTACATAGTTGTACCTTATCCATCTTCAGGTGTGCCTGCAACCTTTATGGGACAGATCCCAAGACAGACAGTGGGACATTCACAAACAGGACTCGGCTACCGATACGTGGGGTGTTTGCTGGTGACACTGCAGGCATTAACAAAGTGGAGTATTCTGTTGGAGAACTGCTCTGTACACAGTCCACAATAGGTAGATATATAGGGTTATAAAGAAGGAAAGGAGTCAATATGATTTTTTGAAGATTTTGATTCCAGAATTGAGAAATATCGTGCTTTTTGACATTGGGGTCAATTATAGTATTTGTATTTGGTAAATAGGGTGTATACTATTAAAAATAGGCTCTATGGTGACATGGAATATAGGTAATCTTGTTGATGTAAGTTTGTAAGATTATGTCTAACCTTCCCTAACCTAGATTTCTGTCAGAAGTCTTTTCTCTTTTTAAAAAAAGTGGCACTTTTTTAGGATTTCACCCAAACTATTCAATTGCATTTCCCCCCTAAAATTTAACTATACATATCTAATTCCTTTGGACAATACATTTTATTGATGCTATAATGGACTCTAAAATGGGGAGCAGGGCAGATACTATGATTATTATGGATATTAATTCATCCAAGGATCAGGCCAATTCTACAGAAAATAAAGATAATTATGGTATATTGATATGATTAGCTTAGTATGATTAGCTATGCCATATATTATTTATCAAACAAATTGCTTAAATACACTGGTCTTGTCACTTCCTTTCATTTTAATGCCTCCTTATTTTCTGCTCTAATAGATATTAAAGAATGCGAGTCCAACCCTTGTGTAAATGATGGCGTGTGCAATGACTACAACTACTTCTACAACTGTACTTGCCCACCTGGGTACAGTGGTGTGCAGTGTGAAAATGGTAAGCACTATACATTTGTATCCGTACCGATATAGCCATACAGTAGACCTATCAATAGAGATGGTTCAGGATAGTTTCTGTATTGGGATAGACCTCACAAACCCATACTCACTTTAAGATTTAAAGGGAAAGCACACTATTGTACACTATTGTTTGGGGAGCTCCTTGGATGAGGAGCTCAAACCGACGTCATCTTGTTCTGGCCTCCATGTCCCAACAACTAAACAAATTTGTCATGTACTGCAAGGATGCAGCTGGTACCCTTACTAAGTACATGTCGGTCACTCAGGGTATTGCTCACCAGCTTGTGTCAAATTGACCTCATGTATTGAGATCTAAGAATCAAATATTCTCTTTAACTAAACTAATCGCAGTTATTATCCTAGAAGCCATAACAAATTAATTTCTCTGCTACCTATATTTGGCAATGTTTGTTGCATACTGTTAACAGTACCACTAAAATTGGATTTAAAAATAGAATGACCAATAGTTAATTCTCCTTCCATGAATTTTCCCCAGACATTGATGAATGTGGAAATAATTTGTGTCAACATGGGGCGACGTGCGTGAACAGCATAAATGAGTACTCTTGCACGTGTCCCGCTGGCTTCAGCGGCACCTACTGTGAGACAGGTATTGGGATTGAAATATTAATTAACATCATAATGAATAAGAATGCATCGATACCAGACTGGACTGTTGCTTGCATATACTGTATGTATGCATCCTGCTGGCGCTATTCACAATTGATCAGCAGCATCACCAAGCAATGGTGCATCGCGAAAAGAAATTTAAACCATTGAGGCATCATGCTATCTCTTTATAAGGGATTAAAGGAATAATTGAATCTGAGAATAATTGTTTCACATTTAATTTACTTTAAAATTCATTTTCGGCAGCTGCATACCTTTACTCTAATTACAGTATATATACAATGTACTTTATTGCAGACATTGATGAGTGTGTCAGCGGCCCGTGCTTCAACAACGGTTCCTGTATAGACAGGGCTGACCAGTGGCAGTGTCTGTGCTGGCCAGGCTACCAAGGTGCCAGGTGTGAGACAGGTGAGGGGATGTGCGGGGTACAGACAGTGTCTGTGAGTGTCTGTACTGGCTACCAAGGTGCCAGGTGTGAGACAGGTGAGGGGATGTGTGGGGTACAGACAGTGTCTGTGAGGGTCTGTGCTGGCTACCAAGGTGCCAGGTGTCAGACAGGTGAGGGGCTGTGTGGGGTACAGAGAGTGTCTGTGAGGGTCTGTGCTGGCTACCAAGGTGCCAGGTGTGAGACAGGTGAGGGGCTGTGTGGGGTACAGAGAGTGTCTGTGAGGGTCTGTGCTGGCTACCAAGGTGCCAGGTGTGAGACAGGTGAGGGGATGTGTGGGGTACAGACAGTGTCTGTGAGGGTCTGTGCTGGCTACCAAGGTGCCAGGTGTGAGACAGGTGAGGGGCTGTGCGGGGTACAGACAGTGTCTGTGAGTGTCTGTACTGGCTACCAAGGTGCCAGGTGTGAGACAGGTGAGGGGATGTGTGGGGTACAGACAGTGTCTGTGAGGGTCTGTGCTGGCTACCAAGGTGCCAGGTGTCAGACAGGTGAGGGGCTGTGTGGGGTACAGAGAGTGTCTGTGAGGGTCTGTGCTGGCTACCAAGGTGCCAGGTGTGAGACAGGTGAGGGGCTGTGTGGGGTACAGAGAGTGTCTGTGAGGGTCTGTGCTGGCTACCAAGGTGCCAGGTGTGAGACAGGTGAGGGGCTGTGTGGGGTACAGAGAGTGTCTGTGAGGGTCTGTGCTGGCTACCAAGGTGCCAGGTGTGAGACAGGTGAGGGGCTGTGTGGGGTACAGAGAGTGTCTGTGAGGGTCTGTGCTGGCTACCAAGGTGCCAGGTGTGAGACAGGTGAGGGGCTGTGTGGGGTACAGAGAGTGTCTGTGAGGGTCTGTGCTGGCTACCAAGGTGCCAGGTGTCAGACAGGTGAGGGGCTGTGTGGGGTACAGAGAGTGTCTGTGATGGTCTGTGCTGGCTACCAAGGTGCCAGGTGTGAGACAGGTGAGGGGCTGTGTGGGGTACAGACAGTGTCTGTGAGGGTCTGTGCTGGCTACCAAGGTGCCAGGTGTGAGACAGGTGAGGGGCTGTGTGGGGTACAGAGAGTGTCTGTGAGGGTCTGTGCTGGCTACCAAGGTGCCAGGTGTGAGACAGGTGAGGGGCTGTGTGGGGTACAGAGAGTGTCTGTGAGGGTCTGTGCTGGCTACCAAGGTGCCAGGTGTGAGACAGGTGAGGGGATGTGTGGGGTACAGACAGTGTCTGTGAGGGTCTGTGCTGGCTACCAAGGTGCCAGGTGTGAGACAGGTGAGGGGCTGTGCGGGGTACAGACAGTGTCTGTGAGTGTCTGTGCTGGCTACCAAGGTGCCAGGTGTGAGACAGGTGAGGGGATGTGTGGGGTACAGACAGTGTCTGTGAGGGTCTGTGCTGGCTACCAAGGTGCCAGGTGTCAGACAGGTGAGGGGCTGTGTGGGGTACAGAGAGTGTCTGTGAGGGTCTGTGCTGGCTACCAAGGTGCCAGGTGTGAGACAGGTGAGGGGCTGTGTGGGGTACAGAGAGTGTCTGTGAGGGTCTGTGCTGGCTACCAAGGTGCCAGGTGTGAGACAGGTGAGGGGCTGTGCGGGGTACAGACAGTGTCTGTGAGTGTCTGTACTGGCTACCAAGGTGCCAGGTGTGAGACAGGTGAGGGGATGTGTGGGGTACAGACAGTGTCTGTGAGGGTCTGTGCTGGCTACCAAGGTGCCAGGTGTCAGACAGGTGAGGGGCTGTGTGGGGTACAGAGAGTGTCTGTGAGGGTCTGTGCTGGCTACCAAGGTGCCAGGTGTCAGACAGGTGAGGGGCTGTGTGGGGTACAGAGAGTGTCTGTGATGGTCTGTGCTGGCTACCAAGGTGCCAGGTGTGAGACAGGTGAGGGGCTGTGTGGGGTACAGACAGTGTCTGTGAGGGTCTGTGCTGGCTACCAAGGTGCCAGGTGTGAGACAGGTGAGGGGCTGTGTGGGGTACAGAGAGTGTCTGTGAGGGTCTGTGCTGGCTACCAAGGTGCCAGGTGTGAGACAGGTGAGGGGATGTGCGGGGTACAGACAGTGTCTGAGTGTCTGTACTGGCTACCAAGGTGCCAGGTGTGAGACAGGTGAGGGGATGTGAGGGGTACAGACAGTGTCTGTGAGGGTCTGTGCTGGCTACCAAGGTGCCAGGTGTGAGACAGGTGAGGGACTGTGTGGGGTACAGAGAGTGTCTGTGAGTGTTTGTGCTGGCTACCAAGGTGTCAGGTGTGACTAAGAAGACTACCTTTCCCCATCTTCACCATGTTATCAATTCTGAAACAATTCCTCATTTCAAACACTGTTCATATGGAATAGCTTGTGTGGTGGCGGGAACTGACCGGGTAACACTTACAAGGGTAAATAAAGACTGAGACACCATCGGGACTCCACTTCCGGGATTCGGAGCCAAGAAACGTGTTTACTTTATTTCTTCACGAATACACCTTCCTACTCCTTCCTACACATACAGAATACTTCATATGGCGACGAGGATGGGATGGATCTACGCTGGAGGGTTGCTGGGAGGTTAGTTTTGGCTATTTTGGGGTTGATTCAACCCAGAATTCGGTGAGTGAAGTGCCACTGATTTCCCCCCAAAATCGTCTGCTATACTCCTACTACTAGTACTAGTCCTAGTCTGCAGTCTACATTTCAATACACGTTGTGGTACACTTCAATACACAGTGTGCTGCAGGCTACACCCGGGAGTCTACATTTCTCCATGCTCTTCCCACATTTTAATAGACTAGATCTACATTAGTCTAAAGAACTGTTCATTCCCATTTCTACAGTCCACAGCAGAGTGGACCTACATGTACGTGTACAATACATTCATACAGCACTGCTACAGTATAATAGGCCAACACACAGTTGCTGAGTGCGTTTGATGATTTGTTGCCATAACTGTCAGTGTGCTATAGCCTACACCAGTCCTACAATCAGCTGTTAACAACTGTCCTACAATCAGCTGTTTACAACTGTCCTACAATCAGCTGTTAACAACTGTCCTACAATCAGCTGTTTACAACTGTCCTACAATCAGCTGTTAACAACTGTCCTACAATCAGCTGTTTACAACTGTCCTGCAATCAGCTGTCTACGACGGTTCTACAATCAGCTGTTCCATGAATGCATGGGTAGGCCAAATAGTGGTCAGGGACTGTCAGTGACCTTCAATACACATCATAGGTCTACAGTGATACATCCGACTACAGTGTACAGGTGATAGATCTACAGTGCTACATCTGACTACAGTGTGATAGATCTACAGTGCTACATTTCAATACATAGGTGATATAGGTTTGCTGATACCTGATTGATACCCTGGACATTCTGTCGGACTGGGTGTAGCCTACATTTGGTGTGATTTCCTGCCAGCATTGCAATACACACAATAAACATTACAGTAGGTTACAGGTACACTACAAGTGTTTATTAGGAATACAGGCTGCAGTACAGTGCTACAGGGTTACGGCTACAGGAACATTGGCAGTAAATTTCTACAATTACCATGGCTGCTGCTTACATTCCTCTAGACCCCATTCCAAAATTCTTGGACTTACCAGGGAGACCACCCATCCCATGGGAGGAGTGGGTGGGATTATTTGACAATTGCGAGATGAAACTATCAGTGAATACGTTTCTGCCCTCCGGGACCTAGCATCTACTTGTGACTTTGGTGCTTTTCTGGATGAGGCTGTGTGTGATCAGCTCATAGAGAAGATCAGTAGTCATACAATTAGGGAGAGACTCTATTCGGAAGAAGACCTAGATCTGGAGCAGGCCATTCAGATTGCCAGGAGACTAGAGAGTGCTTCTCTACATGCAAGAAGGGTGGACAATAAGTTTACAGATGCAGGAGTCCATCCAGAGATAACAAAGTACAGTCAACCTACAGGGTTAAAGGAAAAAGTGAATCAAATTGACGGTAACTTTCAGGAGATGGTGTGTAGTGTGAGTCCTATAGGTACAACTCCGATGCCAAGGTGCACTGTACTCATACAAGGTATTTCAGTGCGTGTCCTCGTGGACTCTGGTTCCATGTTTACAATCATTCCAGAGCCATTGTACTTGGGCCTGTATTCGCACTACGAACTGCATGAAAGCGATATTCGCCCAAGTGGGTACGGAGGCGCACCGATTCCGATGCTAGGCTACTTCACAGCTACCATAGAGCACAATGGGCAGTTCGCCTTAGAGAAGGTGTACGTGTCAGAGAGAGGAACCGCCATTCTAGGTTGGCCGACACAAGGGAAACTATCTGTTCTACTTGACTCTACACAGATACAGCCAGTCCTTCAGACTCCTCCACGGGTCAGTGATCAGTGTACAAGTGTACTTGGTGGAGGAGTGAGTAATACAGTGGCATGCTCTGAGCCACATGTGCAGCACAGGGACAATACATCTTCGGCTCAACGCTATGTGCAAAAAGCACCGGTCCCAGTGCGGCACCTACCAAATACGGTTCCGGGCACAACCAAGGGTAAAAGTGTACGACGAACACAGGGTGGTGCTGGCAGTACCTACACTCATACAGTGAACAAGCTGCAGGAGACAACAGGACATGACTTGACCAGTCAAACATTTCAAAAGGACAAAGTTCAGGTTTATCAAGCTACATACAGGCCTAAAGTACAGGCCCACGATATTTGTGTTGGGGATCATGTCAGAATCAGGGATCCTCTTTTAAAAGGGGATATAGGTTGTTTGGTACCAAGAAAGGTTACTGACATTCAAGGTAATTGTGTTATCATAGATGGGGAGAAATGGAACTATACAAGAGTTTCTAAAGTACAGTGTGATTACAGTGACGCTGGTGCACACCGTGCACAACAGGTACAGCAGCGCAGAGTTCGCCCGGCTGCTCCAGACGAATATACTCAGAGGAAAGGAGTGTACACTAAATAAGCTCCTCAGAGACTGAATAACTATGTGCTATAAATCATGTACTACAAACTACACAGACTAAATGACAAAGGACTATCCAAGCTATCCAATTGAACTGTATTTCATGTTTGTCAAAATCAACAAAGATTGTTGTATTTGAGTTTATTTCAGACTTCTACCACAAGTTTATATCTGTATAACGATACTGCGTATCTTGTTTTACGAAGGGAGATATGTGGTGGCGGGAACTGACCGGGTAACACTTACAAGGGTAAATAAAGACTGAGACACCATCGGGACTCCACTTCCGGGATTCGGAGCCAAGAAACGTGTTTACTTTATTTCTTCACGAATACACCTTCCTACTCCTTCCTACACATACAGAATACTTCAGCTTGCTCTGTAAAAGTATGTCTTTAATTTCCTGTTTTCAGAGGACAATGAGTGTGACTCTTCCCCCTGTGAGAATGGAGGGATATGTACAGATCTTGTTGCTGATTTCTCATGTGCATGTCCAACCGGTTATGACCAACCAAGATGTCTCAATGGTAATTATACTTTTGGTCTCAATTTAAATTTGGTTTAATACAGTTTAGCAGCTGTAACTCTATCTTTACTCATGGAATACAGTTGACTTGTAAATTGCAAAATATATTCTAAATGGTTATTGTCCATGTGACTGTATCGTGTTGGATTTCACCTTATATCGTTTGGAGTATGCCAACATATTTATTACAGCCTTGATTACTGATAACTGCAATGAGTTTAATTGAAACCTGAGCAAGATTAAATATTTACAGAAGGTTAATTATGTTTGTAGAGACTGACGAGTGTCTAAACGATCCATGTCTACATGGTGGAACGTGTCGTGACCTGTTTTCTGACTACTTTTGTAACTGTACGCAGGGTTACTATGGTAAAGACTGCCAACATGGTAAGGCAATGCTCAATCCTTATTGAATACATAGGCACTCCTACCATCTTATACTCTGAGATCTTGCTTGCAATACACTAGGAATAAACTGTCTAGGCACTACAGGAAAAGTAATGTTATCTGATACCTGATTCATGTTTGTTTACATGTTGTATGCCCAATCTATATCATTATACGTATCTTTCTGCCATAACACCACTCAGCAGATGTTCCCACTCTATCAATACATTATAGAGGTTATCTTAGCTGATACAGTGATGCTTTCATAGTGCAACGATGGCTTAGAAGAATGATTCTAGGTATGGATAATAGTCTACCAAAAGGGAAAAGGCATTTTTCAACCTGCATGTTTTATATTACAGAGTTTGATGAGTGTGACGCAGCCCCCTGTCAGCAGAATGGCACATGCCATGATCAAGTTGGAAGCTACTTATGCGACTGCCCGGATGGATTCACCGGACACTCCTGTCACATAAGTTAGTTAAGTTTACCTTTAGGGTGCAGTATTTCTCTAAATAGCAGCAGTTTCAGGCACACAACATTGTTGAGATTGCAGAGAAAAGCATAATCATACAACCAGCCATTAACCTAAATAGTCTCTGAAGAATAAAGTCACAATTACTTAGATAGTACCGAATAAAGTTTAGCATGTATTTTCATTTACAGTGAAACTTCGTTATAAGGAACTCTGATATAAGGAGACCTTGCTTATAAGGAGTAGATTTGTGTGATTGTAGATTTTTCCCTATACATTTATATAGTAAGAAAACTCTCTTAGAAGGAGGTGTTTTTACCTTAACCTCTGATATAAGGAGGTAATTTTGGCTCATTTCCTTATTCTGTACGTGCAAACCTTACCCAGGGAAGTTATTTCTCAGGATTACAGTCACATACTGATTAAAATTGCCCACTGCCCCATCCCATAGAGGTGGGGAGAATACATTTGTAGCTTCCCTAGGGAGGAAGGGAGATCAAAAGCTCCATGAAGGGGATCTAGAAGGGGTTTTGACTTGAAATAATACACATACCCATCTGAATTGTATTCAAATCAAGTCTATAAGGGTATAAGAGACACAGATAGGGAGTGTTCTGTTGCTGGACCTTTATAAGGCTGACCTTGCTTGTAAGGAGACCTTGCTTATAAGGAGCAAATTGCACTGGTCCCAACGTCCTCCTTATAACGAAGTTTTACTGTATATGTCTATGAATGAAAATATACCACACTTTACCTCTATATCTATTGGTTTCATCATCAACATTAAAAAGCCTATTCCTTAACATACAAGATGGTTAGTATAGCATTGAGTATGTAGAGGTAACACTACAATTCTTTTTGATCTTAAATTACAGATATAGATGACTGTGTGGGAAACCTGTGCTTTCATGGTGCACAGTGTGTGGATGGTGTGCAGAACTACACCTGCGCATGTACACCTGGGTACACAGGACACTTCTGTGAAACAGGTAAGGCATGATGGAAATGAATTAGGATACTTCATGCTCAGACTTAAGAGGAGTGAGCCATTTCACTATCCAGGCACATCATTGATATTTATTCTAAGAGCAGAAAGAGGCCTAATAGCAAGCCCTGTGGGACCCTAAAATCAACCTTGATAGTATTTGCCAGTTTAATATTAAATTTTGTGATTGCACTGTACGTGTGCTCTGTTTCTCAGGTAGCTAGAAACTAACTCAGCATGCAGTTTGCCCTATTGACCATGTTTCACAGTCATAATACGCTGCATCGAATCCCTTCCTTATGTCAACATGATAGGCGATCAGCATTCACACGTTCATACATCATTTGTATTGTTATTTTAAAGTGGCATAATCACCGAGTGTATCCCACTCACAATTCTAGTACTGTTCTAGTCTACTATGTGGTTAAGTGCGAGTGGTGAGAATGCCCCTTTAACAGCTTAGTATTTGACAGTTTTTTGCCTACATTGAGGTATTGCATGAACTGTGCATGTACAATTTTCCATCATCTTGCCTATGGGCAGCTAGTGGAGTACATTTCAGACCAATAAAATAATCACCTCCATTCACTGTGAAAATCTTAGAGGACAGCTGTACCCATGTGACAGCTGTTCAGTGCTTACTGTGTGAGGATCAGCTCAAGGAATGGCCACACTCATAGGACAATACAAGCAGTGCGATATATGATGCCAATGGCAATTGGCCTACTGGAAACAATCATACTTGCTTCACATAGGCCTCTATATTGTTAGAAGGAGAAAATCCTTCAATAACTAAATTGACAAAATCAAAGATTGGTCACATACATACATCCTTACAAGTTACAAAGTCAGCTGTGAGAAACCTTCATTTCTGTATAAAGCGTTAGTGTATTTTTTGTTTCGCTTGAATTGTCCAACTGTGGAACCAGCTTGTAACTGTGCTATGGTCAATTGGTTGTAAGTATGCATATTAAAATTGATTATATTTTCTTTTGTAGAATTGAATGAGTGTGAAAGCAGTCCCTGTGCCAATGGAGGAGGGTGTAAGGACCGTGTTGCCAGCTACGTATGCGAATGTCTCCCTGGATACACCGGGGTCCACTGTCTGACAAGTTAGTATTGAATTATATTGCATTTATATTTAATATAGAAAGAGGATAATTCAGTGTTTTATAGACTGCTTGGGACTAAAATGATGAAAATTAAAGCTGCTATATATTTGTGACTATACATGGGTGCCCAGTCTTTTTTACTGTGTTGCCGTGTCAATTTTTAGGAAAGGTGCCGTGTCCCATGTCGATTTTTATTCTTAGTGCATTATGGTCTATTGGACTGTCCATCGCAATTTAAAAGTGCCGTGTCTCACGTGTTGATTTTTTAAAAGGGCCTGGTCACCATGTCGCTCATGTCGATTTTTAACCCATGTATAGTAACCTACAGTCACGTCACCCTAATCCGGGCGACGATATACCGGGTACTACATCATCCGGGCAGCATTGCTACTGCACGGTTCTATTTACACTATAATGGTACACAGTAGTCCGGATATCTCATGATCCGGTCACCGGTCAGTAAATCTAATGTACAGAGGGTGTATTTACTATTAGAATGTGGCTCAATATACCGGGTGATTGGTGGCTAATAATAAGTGTACCTGGTGTACAACCCCGAAATATAGAAATATAAAGAAAGTCTGTCATCTAACAAAACATTTAGCACATCTGTATGGGCAGGTACTCACCCTTTTATCTCTGTCACAGTTTGGTAATGCATAGAATACACTGGGATTAACAAGAACCAGCATTGTCTTGGCATTTATTTCAACTGAATTACAGACACAACACATACATGTAGCACAAAGCATTTAGCACATTGATGCATGATGCTCCCAAGGGATAACACTAATTAAAAGCTATGTTTGTCTGCTCACTGGTTCAGCCCTAAGTGTGAAAACCGCCACAACAACACCAGGCAATGCTTGCTACAACAGACCTACAAGTCTGCAAATCATGCAAATAACTTTTAAAAAGAAGATTTTTATTAAGGTGATTTCTAGTATAGTATGTTGATAATACAACCAAGAACAAAATTAGGTTTATTGTAACACATGGTTATGTTGAAATAAAACATTAGAAAAGTACAACCCAGGCCCGTTTCCTATATATCTGTATACCCCCCCCCCCCCCCCCCACAGACACGGTTTCAGGCACCCGGGCGTTTCGGCTCCCGGGTGCTGTGGGGTTCTGACGGCACTGCCCGGACTACTGCGACGTGACTGTACTTGGTGAGCCTCATGCTTGGAGGTCAGAATCCCCAAGATGATTAACAATATCCTAGATCAGAGGGATTGGGGCCATAATAAAGGGCAGGTCTGAAAGTCAGTTATGGGGCCATTTCTGGCAAACAGCCCAATTTGGATGTGATTGAACTGGCTGTAAGATATTACTCATCTTGCCCAGAGAAATTTGGCCAATTGCAAAGCAAGAAAGATCAGGGATAAAAATCAATCATAAGCAAGAAAGTAGTTTTTTCACATTTGTCCACTGAGATTTCCCAAAACATCTGTGGAAAAAATTCCTTGTGGATTGGGCATCTTGCATACAACATGACCCGCAACTTTGGGAGAGCACTATGGCCTATACCTGGGGCCTGAAAATTACTATTTTGGTGCTGAAGTATACTTTTTTTTAAATTTACCTGCACCTAGCCATTGACAATGTTGTATGACCAACACTGGAGGTTTGGTTCCAATGGGTTATGCTAGAAATTATGAAAGATCATTAGGCTTATTGGGTGTGCTCCACATTGAGAGAGGTATGCTTATTAACCTGCTGGAGTTAACTTCATATATTTATTTGTATCATATTCAGATATAAATGAGTGCACCAGCTGGCCTTGTCTGAATGGTGGGAGCTGCTTAGATGCAATAAATGACTTCACATGCAACTGCCGGGCAGGTTACTCAGGACAGCGCTGCCAGAACGGTGAGACTTGGGCACAGCAAAGGCTTGTGATGTCATTATCCAGTAGATTTCTAAACTGACACAGGCAGATTTTCATTGTAGGTGCATCTTTGTTGCTCTTTTGGTTCTCAAACTTTCTATTTTCATATAGGCAAGCTGTATTCTTAAGCCTTATAATAAGGTATTCTTCAGTAAAGGATCTCAGTATCATTATTTAACAGTTACTAATATATATGACATAAATTTTGACATCATACTTGAATACCCCACTAGTGATTGCATCATTTTAGAATAACCTATAGTGATGACATCATACTGGACTACCCCCATAGTGATTATAAACCATACAGTTCCTTGTAGTCCTTACACTGGTTTTCCCATACAGTAAAGATCCCAGGTAACTGGGGGGAGTGGGGTGGCTGGGGTAACTGTTCCGTGCAGTGCGGGCGTGGTGTAACAACACGGCTCCGGAAGTGTGACAATCCGCCCCCACAGTTCGATGGGACTCCCTGCAAAGATCCCCAGAGCCAAGCCAAACTGTGCATAGCAGACACATGCGAAAACCGTGAGTGGTGTTATTCCTATTTACAGTTATAGCAGGTACTTTGATTATGACTAATCAAAATAGTCCAAAAGTGAGTAAGTTGACTAACTACCGTACAAGCTCAGTCTCCGTGAAAATGTGCCGGACACTGGCTAAAGGACCGGCTTGATCTTTGGCTACATGTCAGTTTTTGTGGCTTGTAAATCGGACCATTATTAAGCTTTCTAGAGAAAAGATCATTTTGCAAAAATATTTTGAATAACATTACTCAAAATCGTACATATTGCAATGTCTCAATAGAAATATCAAGGAAAGATGTATTTATTCAATGTGAATTCTTGCCTTATTTATTTTTTTATGCAATATGAAAATTGCCTCAGGTATCCGGGCCAGCAAAAACTAAGCTGGTCCTGTAAAAGAAAGGATCTACAAGACCTAATGTCCTGCAGGGCGAAGAAGTTTTCACGTAGACTGCATGCTGAGTGAACCAATGTAGTTTCCAATATTTTTGGCAAACTGTTATGGCCTCTGATATGATATTAGTGTTCTCCCCACTGCTATGAAATTTGACACTAAAAAGTTCTTAATGCTAAAATATTATTATATAATGCTTATAAATCCTTTTGGAATCTCATATATCAATTTGATGTTTCAGTTGATGGCCGGTGGGGTAGCTGGGGTCCCTGGAGCCGCTGTGGTGTAACATGCGGTATGGGGACTAAGATTCGGCTGCGAGTATGTGACAGTCCCGCTCCAGCAGGCACCGGTATGGACTGTGTGGGGAGAAACAGTTCCAGTTCTACCTGTAAGGACAGGGAGTGTGGAGATGCAGGTAAGTAACTACCCAGCAAATCATGGTCATACTTGGTCAGGTTTGGTCATGACCAAATTGGTCAGTTTTGGTCAAAGGGGACCACGGTTTGCTGGGTACCTGCTGATCGTGCTAGTTGAATGGTTAGAACTATATGTGATAACTTATGAGTAGTATAGTATGTATCGGAACGGGACTATAGTTAAGTACTGTTTATTACTCAATCGACATGCAGCCAATCAGAGGCCTCCATTTGGTCACGTGACCCGTTGCCATGGTAACGTGACCTACTTAGGGCTCTCAGCCAATCAGAAGCCAGCATTCTGGGTGACCTACTGACCTACTTAGAAGCTCTCAGCCAATCAGAGGCCGGCATTCTGGTAACCATGGTAACGTGACCTACTTACGTCACGTGACCTACTTAGGCTCAGCCAATCAGAAGCCGGCATTCTGGTAACTAGGGTAACGTGACCTACTTAGGGTTTGTTTGTAAACAACACCACGTGGCTTTCTTGTTTGTAAACAACACCACGTGACACGTGACTGTTTGTAAACAAACAAACAAAAAAAAGTTATGTAACTTATATATAGAAATGAAAACACAACAAGATAATTTCTTTTCTTTTCATTTTATTCTTTATTTTCATTTCAATCAGAAAAAACACACAAGTTTATGCTTTTTTAGCTTGCTTCTTCGATTTGCAGCAACTCAACAGGCCGCAAAGTCTCACGCCGCCGTCACTCGCACCACCACACCCCGGACGACTTTTCTCCAATAGACATTGCACGACTTTGGATAAATCCAACACCATTTCGGCAAGGCAGAGAATCTTTGCCTCCATGAAACGGCCGCCATCGCAACAACCCGTCACAACAGCATCATCGATAGCTTCTGACTCACGACCCGGTCGCTCAGCTTTGGGATTTTGCTCATGCGCATGACGCACTTCTTGGGGTTTCTTGTTCGACATGCTTCAATTAGGAAATGAACGCAATGAGGTCCACAGGTGTCAGCAGAAGTGTCTTGTAGTTGAATGCGGTTTCTTTGCCACTTGAACGGAGCAGAGCGTTCCACGAAAGACAAGAACTCCGCACTCAGCGGCGGTAAGCCGAAGGAATCAAAGTAGTACACTTCACCCGTGCTCGACACGTAAAACGCCACCCAATGCTGACCTGGTAAATGTTGCGGATCTGTGTTGCTCACGAAACAAGTGTCTTTGATAGGGTGCTTCGGAATAGTGTCACAAGAGAAAACGCCCAGGAAACGATGTTTTGTGTGAACGTTTTCCTTCAACACTCTGCTTATTTCAAGCGTGTTCATACGATACGCCAAGTACCGCCGTCTTGTCTTCAGTTCATGTGGTAGTCGGTGACGGGGTGTCGATCTCGGGTCAGCTCGACGACGTTGTCGTACACCAAGTAGAGTAGCACCGTTGTTGTCGCTTGTAGCGCCGAGCGGAAACTGACTTCCACCCTCAGCTGACCCGCTCTTATAAGGTTCACGCGACACCCGTCGTGCGATCTGTCTGGGGTTAAGTCGAGGGGGAACACCGTGTAACCGTTCAGGAATTGTTCGTATGAAATACCGCAGGAGCGCGCGCCCTCGTACATCCCCGTTTCCGTGTGTAGCGCCAAGTACTCTCTCACGGCCGCTTTGGTCTTAAAGTCGGGCACGTAGGCGTCGTTCGGCACTTTCTGATCGTTCACTATCACTTGAAGCGAGCTGATGTCGTAATGCTTCATCTCGAACGGGTTCTTGGTGTAGCTACCGTTGAAGGCGTCGTGGTCAAGGAAGCAAATCATCATCGACTTGGGAAGCTGGCCTGTGTTGGAGTGCGTGTAGCTGTGATCTCTGTTACCTTGAGGGATGGCGTAGGTCGTCACCTCCACTCTGTTCACCGGGTAGTCGAAGGGCCCGTGTTCTATCACCGCTCTCTCGTGCGTTTCCGCTACAGCGTCCGCCACCAGCACGCGTCGCACGTAGAGCTTTGCTTTGTAGATCTTCAAGCTGTAGCCTCCGTCAGCGGCGCACATCAGATAGAAAGAGGGCGCCGCTTGTTTCAGAGTGAGATTGATTTCTGTCTCTCCAACGATGAGCTTCGGTTGATGAGCCAGGTCAAAGTGCAGTCGCGCCATCAGCGAAAAGCGCTTGTTGGAGATTAGCTTCTTGCGCGCTTTGTACCCCGCATTCGCGTCAGTCAACGTGTCAAACTGACCGGGCGTATCTTCATGCCACCCCTGGGCGCTCATGACGCCGTCCTTCACGTCTTTGTTGTAGTTGAGTAACCCTTCCAAGTAAGCTCGGTAAGGGTAGGTCTCGGTGTTGCCAGACACTTTGAAACCGCCGATGGAGACTTGGACGTCTTTGAAGAGCGAGTGAGCCAAGTTGTTCACCGGAGCTACCGCGTCGGTGTCCTCGATCGCCGCTCCGTCCTTTAGCACTTGACATTCCAGATGAAGGTAATTCTCGTTCAGGTCTGTGTACTCTTGCGACTTGTTGATGGTGAAATTTATGTTACCTCCATCCTCTAAAGAGTTTTTTGTTTCTATCCCCAGGAAAGACGACTTTAAGATAGTAGTCTGAGTCGGCGCTACGGTGTGCAGGTCGAGCTCAGAGAGCGCGCACTCGTTACTGCTCTCGTGTACGTAAGCCATTGTGTTCTCTCTTCATGCGGCCGACAGACTGACGCCGGCCGCCTCCAGTCTTTTTATTTATACCTGAACGCCTAGGCGCTTACCGGTCGAATACATCCCCTCTACGTCTCTTGCAAGAGCCACCGCCCGTCTGAGGAGAATGCCGGCGACGTTTCGACCCTTTCTTAGACGCGACAGGCGTCTTTCCTCCCGAGAACGCCGTACTCGCCAGTCTCTTCAGAGCGCCTGCGCCTCGGTCTTTCACGCTGCTCTTTAAAGTCCGACCCGCCAGCACATCTTTAGCTACGCCCACACCGGCGCGGAGCAGCGTTTTTCCCACCGACTTCAATAGCGGGGTAGCCGAGCGCATCAGACCTAACAGAGCGCCGCCTAAACCGTGCCCGCTCTGGAAAGAGCGCCCGCTGTACACGTTGACGCCGTTGCCCAGCTGCGCGTTGTAGTAATCGCTGTACCCTCTGCCGACGGTGCGCCTGGGTGGAAAGTACGGAACGCGTTGACGCATCATTTTTCTCTCTTTCAGCGCTCAATAGGTCTCAGATGAAGTGTCACGGTCACCTCGCCTCTACCGAATGGGATGGAATGACCGGATCGGTCTCTTAAATAGATGCCGACCTCGGTAAACCTCTTGGATTTCAAGGGGAAATAATCCAAATGGGGAAAACTGATAGCTTGCACGCCACCTCGACGCTTTCCGCCTCTGTCCACCGCCACGCAGCGCAACAGCGGCACTTGCATGTCGCCCACACGTCTCTCCTGGATCATGTCGGTGTATATGTACACAGAGTGCACGTCCCCGTAAACATCCATCGAGTAGGCGCCGGTAGTCGGCGACGCGAAACACGTCTTCTCTCCGAAGCCTAGAACGCATGCGAGATGCTGACTCAGCAGGACAGCACAGTGTCTCGGCGGTTTGATGGTGACGCGTTTCGTCTTGGCGTCGTACGATAAGATCCGCATCGGTTTGAGCAAGAAGCTGTCGCCCTCTAGTCTGTCATCTCGCAACGTCTCACTCAAGCGCTCGATTAGGGTGTGGTTGCTTCCGGTGAAAATAGGAGGTATCTCGAATATGTTTGGCATGAAACTGCGCACTCCCATGTCCTTCTCCATCTTTTCGATCATCTGTCTTGCTTGATGGCTGATCGTCTTCTTCTTCACCGCCGGGGACAAGAACTGCTTGTATACGGCATTCGTCTGTCTCAAGTCGACCTCTCTCTTGAACCTTTTTGTTTCCGGTTTCAATTGCTGCTCTTCCGACGTGTCTGATATCTCTTCCACCGTTACATAGCTCGCTTCCTTCCAGTTCAGCGGGAATTTTGAGCTGAACGTTAGCTTGCTCAGACCGTTCGCGTTTTTCATTCTCTTCCAGTCTACCTGTGGTTTTTTTCCTTCGGAGAATTTAGTTTCTTTTAAAACCTGGATCGCCTCCTCTAGCGAACCTTTGGTGCGCAGAGGAACAACGATGATCAAGTCGTCGTCGTGCACGTTAGTCCATTCTGTAGGGAGGATGATCTCAGTCAGAGCCGCTTCGTACGCTTCGGGCAGAAGGAGCGGCGAGTCGAAGTGAGTTCGGAAAGACGTCAAGCTGTTGTCAGGATAATACTCCATAGAGCTGTTGCTAGGTAGAGTGATGTTCATTTTTTTTTTTTTTTTTTTTTTCTACGTTATTTTTTTGACGGGGATCCACTCGTTGAACTTGTCGTCGTAACCTAACCAACGTACGAAAGCTAACTCTTTACCGTCGACGGTCTTGCGGCGCAACACCTCGTCTATCAGGTAGTTGTTGTCGTAACGACTCTTGTACACCTTCTGAACCTCTTCCGGGTAGAAGACGCCTTTTATCTCCTCGCCCTTGTCGTCTTTCAGCTCGAACCCTCTGCTTCCCAACGTCTTAGCAACGTCGACCACTTCCTCGCGCCAGTTTCCCTCGTACCCTTTGTCGAAGGCGCCTTTAGTTCTCAACATCCTCACTCTGTCACCCGGAGCGATGACGTCGACGGCGGACGTCTTTGTTTTTTTCTTCTTTTTCCATATTTCGTCGATTTGTTTGTTAGTTGGGAGATCTTGTCGGTAGAAAACTGTTTCGCTGTTTTCCGAGCTGACTTGAGCCGGCGCCATTTTCAACGTCTTGTGGTGAGTGCGATTGTAAGAAGACACTACATGGTGCAGTACGTCTACGTAGCGATACGTGCGCTTGTGTGTGAAATAACGCCACAGCTTCTCCTTCAGACTGCGGTTCAAGCGCTCCACTAGACTAGCTTTGATGTCGTCGTTCTCGCCAGTGAAGAACTCTATGCCCTCGCTCTTCAAGTGATCTTGAAAGATCTTGTTCAAAAACTCTTTCCCCTTGTCTGTCTGAACAGTGCGCGGTCGTCTCTCGCCAGTGCCTGTCATCTCTCGGAAGGCCTCGGTGACATCAGCGCCGCTCTTGGATTTAATGGGAACGGCCCACGCGTACCTAGAGAAAACGTCGATCGCCGTCACCACGTACCGGAAGCGGTCGTTGTGAGACGCCAAAGCTTGCATGTCCATCAGATCTATCTGCCACTGCTGATCGATTGCGCCGGTTATAGTCTTGTTCCTTGCGAATTTTCTCCGAATGGGTTTATGTTTAGTGTAGGCGTCCAGCGACACTAAAGCATCTCGGATGACGGCCGGGTTCAGGTGGCGAAAATGATGTTTCTGGAGTTTAGTCACGCTAGTGAAACTGGAGGGCGCTTTGACGTCGGTATATCTAGCTACTACGCGCTTCTTTTCTTTTTCCTTCTTGGTCAGTCTCTTCACTGGTTTGCCCATGGTGGGCTTGTTGAGGGCGTGAACGACGAGCTCGCCGCTAGGCGGTTGCGCCCTTTCCTTTTCTTACGCGGCACGCTCCTATAGGAAGTCGGAGTTTGGAAAAGTTCACGGTCGTCCTCCTCGTCTTCAGAGGATTGATCGTCCACCACCTGGAGAGAAGAGTCTGCTGCTGCTACTGCTGCTGCTGCTGCTGCTGCTTCTCCTTCTTCCGAGTCGAAGCTCGGTCGTTTCCGACCTCTGTCAGCAAGCCGTGTGTCCAAACTTTGGCCAGGTCCGCTCGCTTTATACAGATGGTTTCCGATCAAGGAGTCTGTGGGAACTGCTTCGCGCAGCGCTTTCGTGAACGGCGAGTAGCCCGCCGGTCTGGGCGCCGTCTTCCTGAACCTGGCGGCGTCGTTCAGTAAGTCCACTATGTTGATGCGACGCTCAGGTGGTATTCTCCGACCCGACATCTCGCGCACCGCACCGTCCTCGTTCCACTTGATCACACCGGATTTCTCCAATTGTTTGTACAGCGCCACGGTCCGAGTGCGATTCCTCTTGGGAACTTGGTTCACCAACCGCTCGAGTAGGGACGCGCTGGCCTCTTCAGCAGACTGACGGAGGTGAGCCGGGGGCGAAGAAGAGTAGGACGAAGAGATGTTGCTGTTGTGGGGATTCGCGAGAAAAAATTGCAATCTATTCAACAACCTTCGGTATTTCAACATTTTCTCGCGCGATTCCAAAGTGGGGTCGTTCAACACTAAATCCAAGTCCCTGTAGATAAACTGTAGCACCTGGTGCAAGGCCGCGTCGGGATGAAGGGACTGTTCTGCCTGCTTGTGGTAATAGGCCATGTCGGCAGGTAGGCGGGCGGCGGTGGCAGGAGCGGAACTCTCATTCTTTTCAGTGCGCTCATCAGGAAGAGGAGGAAGGTTTGGAGCAGTAGAAGTACTAGCAGCAGCGACTGCAGTAGTAGCAGCGCTAGTAGTAGCAGCAGCAGCGGGCACATGATGAAGTAGACCTGCTCGTGATGATTTGTAGAGCGTCTCAGGATCCACGAGCGCTAAACGTTTGTAGTGTTGTTGCTGCTCTGAGTCCGTCATGGGGACGACGGTGGCAATGACGCTGGTGGTGGCGGTAGTGGTGGTGGTGGTGGTGGTGGTGGTGCTGTCGGCGAGTAGGTGTCGAATGAGGTGTCTCATATACGGAGAATGCTCTTTATAAGCGGTAAGGCCATCCCTATGAGAGCCGGAATGAGGAAACCTCCCTCTTGTACCAAGACGCGTCTCTTTTTTTTGATGGGCGTAGATTTTTTGCCGACCTCCCTCAACACGTCAGCCGATTCTCGAAGCTTGTCCAGTTGTTTGTCGCTGAGCGGGATGTTCCCTACCAGTAAATTGTGACAGATCTCACTTAACGCTGCGATCAGATCGTCGCTTCCAGAGTCTATTAGATGCGAGCAGTCCTTTGGCGAGCACTTAGCTAAGTGCTTGAGAGTACCAAAGTGTCTTTCGAGTAGATGAGAAGACATTTTTTTTTGCTACTGCTTTCTCTTGTTCTTTTTTTTGTCTAGCGGTACGAACACTAGCTGAGAGTGTATGGACGTCAAAGAGGAGCGTATTCTCAGATCGTCAGGTGTTGACTGCTTGAAGTCCAGAAGGAGGTATGAGTGAGGTCGCTTGAGTTCATGGGTAAATATACTAGAGAGGGCCGCCGCGTTGGACGGAAACACCTGGCGAGACAGACTAGCTATTTGCCCCATGTCGCGCGGGTTCTTGAAAACGATCATGTAGTGAGCGTTCAGACTCATAGTTCGAAAGTCGGGTGATTTCTGGAATAGGTTCTGAGTGATGTATATGACGCTCACGTTCCAGTGATGCGAGTATTTAGTAAAGATGTCGGCTACCACTTGCTGATTGGAACTGCTCATCAGATCGTCCAATATCAGTAGAGTGTGGGGTCGTAAAGCGTCTTCTGCTACTTCCACGTCTCCCGCTATAGACTCTTTGCTAGGAAGACCTTCTCTGAATTCCACACCGTACTGATTTTGCATTTTTTCAAACAGAGGTTGCCACTCGCCGTAATGGTAAAAAGTCTTTTCCACCGGCGGCGTGACCAAATTGTTCACGTCGCTCAGAAATTGATCCACCAAGCGCGATTTTCCACAACCCGACGGACCGCTAATGATACAACTAAAGGGTCCTTGTAGTCGAGCGTCGAAATGAATTTCTGTGAAGAGTTTGCTTTTACTACTGGACATTTTTTTTTGTTTTTTTTTTCAGGACGCGTCAGAGAGCGGTTGTGTGTCTGACTGTCTGCTGTGTTTCTCACTCGAACGGTCGGTAGTGAATGGTTGTGGAGAAAAGTCAGCCGACCTTTTTATTGATACCGGCCGGTGTCACAGTAGCGGCGGCAGAAGTGACTTTTTTTTGCGATAAAATTCTATTTTCACTCAATAGTCATAAATGTTTGTATCAGACTCCAGAGGAGTCTGATACAAATATTTATTTTTTTTTTAAAAAGAAGAAGAGGAGGAGGAGGAGGAGGAGGAGGAGGAGGAGGAGGAGGAGGAGGAGGAGAAGATTAATTTTTTTTTTTTTTTTTTTTTTTTTTTTTTTTTTTTGATCATTTAGGCAAAGCTCGTCGCTTTGCCGTTTTTTTTTCTATTTCTGTGTTGTGACACGATCGTCTCGAAAAAGCAATAAGGCGTGTGAGCGCGGCGGTGACAAATACATATTGGAGCGTATGGTTTAAAATAGTGCGTCCCTATCTTCTTCAATTCGGCTGCGTTGCAATATGCGGGATAACAAGTGACGACGTCGAAACGTTTAGAGACCGTGTTCACGTCGGCCACAACGCGCGCCCACCGAGTGGGAGCTGCAGTCGCTCCCAAGAAACCGATCGGCTTGTCGAATCGTTTCATAGCACTTATTCTCACTTTATAAGAGGAGGCAGGGTGAGGAGAGTAGCGGCGCTCTTTCTTTTCATGAAACGCCCAACGAGTGGGGGCGCTGAGAGCAGCTGTTATGCAATAGTAGAGTAAATGCTGTTCTGAGAAGACGGCTCTCGGCCATGTCGCTACGTTTTCCTTTTCCGCTCTTGTATAACGACGATGGCGCTCAGCTTTGCATTTCTCGAGAATTCGGTACGCCTCAAGAGAAGCGTGAACCTCAACTACGTGACGCTCTCTCCTTTGAGATAAAAAAATAGCCGGGCAGTTGAGGAGAGCGCTTTGTTCGCGCGACCGTCTTTTAGAAACTCGCGCCCTCTGCAGCGCCATATTTCTTTCCTCCGAAACAAAAAAGACTGAGTGAAAATAAAAATTTAAGAAAACAAAAAGCTCAAAGAAAAAAAATAAGCAATAAGCAGACTCAGCTCGAAATTCCCTGCTGGCGTGATGGCGGTGACTGCAGGCGGTGGCGGCGGTCGGCTGGCCGGCGGTGGCGGTGTCGGCGGCGATGGTAGAAGGGTGTGTGGAAAGAGAGACGCATCTCAGTCTTTTATAGGAGCGGCGAGTCTGACATTTTCAGCTGTCGCATGCTGACCTGCTGCTATCATAAGAGAAACAAAAGCCCTAATCACACTTTTCAGCTGGATCCTTCCACCCCGCCAGACATGGATCCCAGATGGGAAGGCGGTTTAAAATTAAATCCGTGTACCGACTGTCATACAATAGGGTAATTAGTTGAACGCGTGTTACCTGTATAAAGGATTAACGGGTCATGGGCTCAGCGTGTGTATAGAAAAACAACTACAGGTAGCGTGAACAAAGCGACCCCCTCCCTTTCTGTCACTCTGTCTGTGACTAGAGGGTGCGCGTGTGGTAAGCGGCTTATATCTAAAGAAAAAAACAAATCACCCTCGCCTGTCATCAGCAGACAGCCGGCCGGCGGCTGGAAATTGCGATTAGAGGGATGATGAGCCACGTAGTAAGCGACTTAAGGCTGATCTAAAGACCTGCCGTGAAGGGGCAGCTGGCCGGTGGCTTGAAAAAAGGCGGGGCGTAAGGGTATATAAGGGGAGTGAAACCACATTCAGCATCGTCATCATCGTTCACGCTACTACTACTACTACTACTACTACTACTACTACTACTACCACCACCAGCACCGCGCCTCAATTTGCAGATCCTCGTGATGGAAAGTTGCTACCGTGACATGAAGCGGAATGACGAAGCGGCGCGCGAATGTGAAGCTGATGCTGTAGCCTCTGCTACTGCTGCTGCTAGTGCTGCTCAGCGTGCTACTGCTGCATTTACTGCGGCTGTTAGTGACGCGGGTCGTGATGACGTTGTTGTTGTTGCCGCTGCGGCTGTGACTGCTGCTGTTGCTGCCGCCGATGCAGCTACTCATGCCACCGATGCCGACGCTGCTGCTGCTGATGCTGTTGCGGCTGCCGATGACGCCGCTGATAACGCTACTAGTGCCCGCTCTGCCGCCCTTGCTACTGTCGCTGCTGCTGTTGTTGCTAATGCTCACGCTACTGCTGCTGCCGCTGCTGCTACTGCTGCTACCGCTGCTGCCGAGGCTGCTGCCGCTGCTGCCGATGCTGCTGCCGATGCTGCCGATGCTGCTGCCGATGCTGATGTTAGCAGTCGCGTCGACAAAGAATCGTCATTTGTCACTCTTAAAGCCGCTCCAGTTGAACGCGCGACGAGTAGTAGGGCTACCAACGCGACGGCCGGATGGTGCAAATGGTGTCGTCGCTTCTGCTCGTGCGCTTGCTTTTCTTCCGGTCCTACCTGCTGCTGCTACGGTATGATAGTGTTATAGTGTTTGAATGAGAACGCGCGTAGTTACACATAGACGCTGTTACAGATGTGCTTTTTTATTCGAAAATATAATTTTAACATAAGATGGAACTTGTTGTGTTTTTTTCTATATATACGTTGTTTGTTTACAAACAGTCACGTGTCACGTGGTGTTGTTTACAAACAAGAGAGCCACGTGGTGTTGTTTACAAACAAACCCTAAGTAGGTCACGTTACCCTAGTTACCAGAATGCCGGCTTCTGATTGGCTGAGCCTAAGTAGGTCACGTGACGTAAGTAGGTCACGTTACCATAGTTACCAGAATGCCAGCCTCTCATTGGCTGAGAGCTTCTAAGTAGGTCAGTAGGTCACCCAGAATGCTGGCTTCTGATTGGCTGAGAGCCCTAAGTAGGTCACGTTACCATGGCAACGGGTCACGTGACCAAATGGAGGCCTCTGATTGGCTGCATGTCGATTGAGTAATAAACAGTACTTAACTATAGTCCCGTTCCGATACATACTATACTACTCTTATGCTCATATGCTCTAGTGTCTGTATGGAATGGCTTAGTCTGGAGCCTTATCTAAGAGGACAGAGGCTAGTACAAATCAAGATTCTACCCCAAACACAAATAAAAACCATCTTTTGGCTATTTTGGAATATGTAGTTGATGGCGCATGGAGTCTATGGGGGTCATGGACAAAGTGTACAGCATCATGCGGAGTGGGAACAAGATGGCGGTATCGGGCATGTTCCGACCCTCCACCAGCATATGGCGGGAAAGATTGCAGTGGGACAACCACTGAGGCTACACCATGTCTGCAACAGAATTGTCCTGGTAAGTGAAAGTTGATTGGAGGGTTTCAGTGTTTATGCACAACTGCATTGTTTAAAGGGATGCTATAGCTTAATCTTCCTATCACCTGTAATAAAGGTTCGAAGCCTCCTCTCTGCTGGTGGCAGCCTTATAAACCACCATTCAAACAGGGTTCTGCAGAACTGAATTACTATCACAATGTTTACTATACTGCACCTATCACCTTCACTCTACCCGTACAAAATGTATAACAGAGGAGGTGACGTGTGGTAAGTGGGAGCCCTGGTCTGACTGTAGCGCCACCTGCGGAGACGGTAAGCGGATGCGCAGCCGGGCATGTTCCTACGTAACACAAGACAAAGGTGATCCCATAGGACAGAGCTGGAAGGAATACGAGTTTCAACACTGTCAAAAGGTGCCATGCTTCGGTGAGTTCCTGTAGTTGGTTTGATATGGCATATACATATAAATGTATTTTTCTTTGCGTATATATATGGTAAAGTCTACGATAGCTTAGTGCTGTTAATAACCATAATTATGTTCCATAAATTCCAGCAAAAAAGCAGCTTTGCATAACTTTGGAGAAATGAGGTTACTTAGGGAAATTAATTCTAAGATGCATTTTCTGACATGTGTTTGCAGTAAATCATCTAGATGACAAGCTGAATGCTAGGCATTGCCACATTGTTCTCTTTCGTTACAGAAATGGACTGTTTCACCTGTTCTCGTGACATCACAGGGTCTGAGCCCGACTTCCGTTGCTGGGGCCCGAGGGCTGTCTGTCCCAGCTCTGCACCTTACTGCAGTACCAGCTTCCTACGGGGGAACAACTCACAGGGACAGGTCCAGAAGAGGTCAGAACTGCTAATTACCAGTGTGTGCTCCTGCCAACTGTGTTCTATGACACCATCTGTTGAGGATTCTCTAAATGAGATAACTTGGTGTGCAGGAAGTGTGAGAACCAGCTAACTTGGTGTGCAGGAAGTGTGAGAACCAGCTAACTTGGTTTGCAGGAAGTGTGAGAACCAGCTAGCTTGGTGTGCAGGAAGTGTCAGAACCAGCTAGCTTGGTGTGCAGGAAGTGTCAGAACCAGCTAGCTTGGTGTGCAGGAAGTGTCAGAACCAGCTAACTTGGTGTGCAGGAAGTGTGAGAACCAGCTAGCTTGGTGTGCAGGAAGTGTGAGAACCAGCTAACTTGGTTTGCAGGAAGTGTGAGAACCAGCTAACTTGGTGTGCAGGAAGTGTGAGAACCAGCTAACTTGGCGTGCAGGAAGTGTGAGAACCAGCTAACTTTGAGTATAGGAAGTGTCAGAACCAGCTAACTTGGTGTGCAGGAAGTGAACCAGCTAAATTGGTGTGCAGCAAGTGTCAGCACCAGCTAACATTGTGTGCAGGAAGTGTCAGAACCAGCTAACATTTTATAAATGTAGAAAGTGTCAGAACACACTAACTTTGTGTGCAGAAAATGTCAGAACCAGCTAACTTTGAGTATAGGAAGTGTCAGAACCAGCTTACTTGGTGTGCAGCAAGTGTCAGAACCAGCTAACTTGGTGTGCAGCAAGTGTCAGAACCAGCTAACTTGGTGTGCAGCAAGTGTCAGAACCAGCTAAATTGGTGTGCAGCAAGTGTCAGAGGCACAATGACTATGCCTGACATGGTCTCGCTTCCCCCTAGCTTTGCAGTATGATAACTCTAACATGGGTCCTTTAGTGAGTAATGTATGAAATTTTGAAATTGGCATTCAGAATCACTCTTTTTTAAGTCTCATTTAAAATTGTCACAGCAATTTCATTCAAAATGTGTTAGAAAACTCTGAAATTGTTGTTTCTGACCGACCTTGTTTAGTGGCGTTATTTAAAAGGGGCATTTTTCAAATTTGAGATTGTTTTCTGAAAATTTACAAACGTCATTGGATTTGTTGCGTACCCAGAATTCTTACAATTGCTTAGACACTTAAAATTGTTGAATGCTTTCAGGCCTAACAGAGCATAATATAATTATATACCTTCAAGACTACTGTAATCATGTGTTATCACCTTTGTTATTTTGTTTCTGAAGTTGCTCATCATCTAATGAGTGCAGCCTGGAACAGACCAATGCATGTCAACACCTCATCCGGCAAACCATTGATGCAATTATTACGTACGTGCCATATACCATCAGACCATATTAATTGTAACACTTTATAAACAATATCAGAAGCCATCAATAAGCATACTCTTTTAGACAGCAGGAATTTGATATGTGAGCCTTAACAACGATTTGGAATTACGATTCATACAACTTTTATAAGCGAATAGGTAATACTATTCTAGCTTAGTCGGCTCAGGTTCTTCTAACCTGGAGATATACTTCACATCTTTAATCGCTGTACAGCAAAAAGATGAACTCAAATTATTTTGATTTCAAGAACTATCATAATATTTCTGAAATTTTCAGGACTGAACCTTCATGGCCGCACCCCCTCCAGCCTCATGTGGACACTGTTCTGCGACTGTGGTCTGGCCTGGAGGTTGGCAAGCTATGTCGGATCTGTTGTAGTCGTGCCCGCTGTAACCAAGGCATCCTGCCGCCTGGTAACTCACTGACCACTGGTGGGGCAGCTACTTATATGGTCACACCTCTGACTGCTTTTATACTTGTACTGATCGCAAGTCTACAAGACCTTCTGATAAACCAATATTTGCACTTTTAATTGATGTGGCCAGATATATCAGTCAAAGTAAACATATATCAGCATAACCAGATTGAAATGTAGTTCTAATTATCAGTAACAAGGAGTCACATGAGTGCAATTATGAGTCTCATTAATAATGGTATAAACTATATACTTTCACACAGCTGCAATAAAGAACTTGCAAAGCATCTGCAATAATTGTCAACAGTTTATTTTCTTGTTTATACTTTTTCATCCAGGAACTCAGACAATGTACATACAGTTTGGTATATTCCATCACAGTTCAGTTAACTTTACTTCAAGAAGCCATATTTAACACATGCAGTCACATTAAATAGTATTAATAAATAAGTTTATAATATTCCAAACATTTTCTTTTTCTACATATGAACAAGTATAGCAGATATTTTCTATAAATAATGTTTACTTTTGTACTGATGCTTACACGCTAGAGAGAATGAAACCAACAGATGGACAATGATGAGTATGGCAACATCTACAAAGACAGATGTATAAAAAGATAAATAGTTAAATAATACCCGCATTGCATCAATTATATGTCCAATAATGTTTGCTTACATATAAATGGATGAGATCCTACTTTTCTTTTCTATTTATGTAGTCATGAAAATCTTTGGATGTAACTTAACCTAAAGAGTGAGACGCACCACCCACTCAGAGTGTCTCAGCCTGGGATGTGGAACCTGACACCCAGAGCGTCTCTGGTGACTAGGAGACTGAGAAAAGGAAAGGTCCAGGAGCCCAGTGTAGGTCATGTAACAGGTTGATGTAAGAGATGGGTAAGATAGGCCGGGGTGGTGCATTCGACTGTAAAGACACAATGTGTACAGAGGTCTTACTGCTACACTCTAGATTGCATACGGTGAATCACCACACTGTCAGATTCTTTATAAGTAACTCCATTATTATGTATTTATATATCATCTGTAATCAATTGAATAGTTTAGATAGAGAAACCAAAAATCCTCTGTTCTAGCGACATGGTCACTTTAGAATGTATGTGTTCTTTTTTAGCCGAAAATGTTTCCTGTTTTACCAAGGATCTGAACAGAAATCTACTAGTAATCTTAAAAATATACAAATTCAAAAAGGTGCGTTTGGTCCTATGATTACTTTGCATACTTGTGGCATTGTGTCCTTATTGCAGTACTGTACTCTATCATAGTTTAGACTGAGTGGTGACCAGCCTCAACAAGTGCTTTAACTCTTTCACTATTATAGGTAGGGCTGTGTCAGTTTTTAGTTGAGGGTAGTGGCCGCCCTTTTTCAGCACAATCCCTTTCCTGTACACCCCCTCACTGGGTTGTGCCTCCTTTACACGTTTATAATCCTCATCATATTCTTCAAAGTTCTCATCTCGGAGACCATACTTTGTTGCCCACTCCAAACTTAAGTCATTACCCATCACCCTGTCATCCAGGGAATAGATGTAGGAGAAGGGGATCTTCTTTAGCTCCAAGTCCATAGCCATGCTGTCTAACAAGTCAAAGTTCTGATGCGCGATAAACCGGAAGACATTGGCTAAATGGTCAGGGTTTGTTGAGGCAAATTTTGTTGTTCTGCGATTGATGGCTGGAAGGAGAGATTTAACCAGTGTCTTCAGGAAAGGTTTATCTAGTGAGTTTGTCACACCACTGGCCAGGTTGTGACCGACCGCTCCACGTAGGTAGGTGTGGCCCGGTAGAGGGCAGACAGTAATCAGAGACTTTACAATGTCTGAGGCACTGGCCAAGATGGTCGCAGGTAGAGCCCCTGCACTGTGACCTAAGAGGATGTCGAGCTTCTTTACTTGGAGGTTCTGGAGAAAGGACATTAGGAATTCAGTGTGTTCGATGGTGGACTGCCGGAAGAATCGATTGTCATCTGGAGTATTGGCTGTTGAGTATTCATACCCAGGTAAATTTACTGCAATCACACGACAACCAAGATCTTGCAGCGGGTAGACCATGGGAAGCATGTCACGATGTGTTGAGGGCAGGCCGTGAACAGCAAGTATGGTTGGAGTGACTCGTCGCTTAGAAAAGTGCCAGTCAGCTCCCGTGTCTACATAGCCAACATTGAAGGTGACTCCCTGTGGCCTCACATCAATTCGATTTACTAAGGTAGTGATGTACTTTTGTCGTAATCGCCAAGGGTCCTGGTCATCTAAACACACCTCCTTCACAGAAGTTGCAACCTGATTTTTTAATAAAAGAAAAGCGGATATCAACAAAATTGCTTGCAATTTCCTGAAATATGAGGCATTTAACTTAATTGATTGGTACTGATGAGGGCCATTTCTCAGCCAACGTTTTACTGGTTGGAGGAGGGGGAGGTGTATATTTACTTTTCATCCCATGGACATACAATTCATTTGGCAAGCTATGTCAGATCTGCTGCACTTTTGCCTGCTGTAACCAAGGCATCCAACAGCCTGGTAATGTATTAACCACTGGTGGATGAACTACTTTTAGAGTCACACCTATGACTCATCTTATACTGATTGCCATGATCATGGATTGGAAAGAATATTCATTTTACATTCTAGCAAACAGGCAATACGATTTTTGCTGAGTAAAATCAGATTCTTTTAAGTTGTAGCTATATGTCACATCTTAAAAGCGCTGTACAGCGAAATATGAACTGAAATTATTTTGATTCATCATTTAAAAAACTTTCTGAAATGCTCATCTGATAGGACTGAACCTTCAGCGTCGCAGCCTTTCGAGCCTCCTGTAGACACTGTACTGGACTGTTGTCTGGACTGAAGGTTGGCAAGCTATGTCAAATCTGCTGTAGTGCTGCCCCCTGCAACCAAGGCATCCTGCAGCTTGGTAACACTGACCAACTACTTAGAGGGTTGCACCTCTGACCGGTCTTATACTCATGCTGATTACAAGTCTTTAACACCTTCTGATCAACTAATATTTGTATTTTGAATTAATGTGGCTTGATATGTCAGTCACAGAAAACCTATCAATTCAGAAAGATTGAGCGTGTGATTGAAATCACAGATGACTCAGGGTTAAGGTGATTAAGTGAATGAATTTAATTATTTATCAAAAACTTGAAGCTTTAAATCATTTCAGGAGCAATGAACTATTTGTCAATTCTGAGAGCAGAAACACATTCCTGGCTCAAAAGTAGTCTCAAATCATGTGTCACACTAATATCTTATCACATTTCAGCTGAGCAGCCGAGCCCACATACCACTACCCCAACCCCACACACCCCAACCCTACATACCCCTGCCCCACATACCCCAACCCCACATACCCCTGACCCCATATACCCCAACCCCACATACCCCTACCCCACATACCCCTACCCCACATACCCCACCCCCACATACCCCTACCCCACATGCCCAACCCCACATACCCCTACCCCACATGCCCAACCCCATATACCCCAACCCCACATACCCCTACCCCACATACCCCACCCCCACATACCCCTACCCCACATACCCCTACCCCACATGCCCAACCCCACATGCCCCTACCCCACATGCCCCTACCCCACATGCCCCTACCCCACATACCCCTACCCCACATACCCCTGACCCCTTCATCCACTCTGACACGGTACCCGACCAGACCCAGCACCTGACCCAGCACTGGGTACCCGACATGCTACCCGACACCCCACTCGACTCAAGACTCTACCCAGTGACCACTACCACTGAGTACCAGTATCCACTGACCAGGTTCACTAGTTTCTGTCCACACATTTATATAATTCAAGATAGGTGAAGAGAATTATCCAGAAAAGGTCTTACAAAAAACGTCTCACCTAGTATTACAAGATACCCCCCATTGACTTAGCACTGGAGTTGTGTGGACCGTAATGGAGGCAAAAATTGAATCTAGTACTTAAGAGTTTAATTTCTCAGAATCACATTTTACTGAGTTTTTGTGATATCTTTTAAATTGCATATTTGGCGGGGTTGAGATAAGATATTCCACTCTTAAGTTGAGTGACTGACTATCTTGAAAAGGGTGCTCCAAACCGTCGCAAAAGACTCTGGGTGGTAACCCTGGGTCAATAATCTCATCAAAATTACTGGTAACAAGGAATCACATGAGTACCACATGAAAGCATTGAAATCAAATAGCTGTGATACTCCCATTTCCAATTAGGAAATGTTGTTTGTATATATGGGTATTCAAACCATTATTCTTGTCCAAGGAACTTGCAATAAAGAACGTGTAAGGCATGCACAACATTTGTGAACACTTCATTGTTTTCTTTAAACTTTAATTAAGAAGATAGACACTTGTACAGTTTGTAAATATTCCATCACAGTATCTAACTTTACTTCAAGTTCAACAAACATTATTTCAGGCAGTCATGTACATTCTCCTCAAAAACAATGCTAATTAGAGGAGGGGTTTAACAGTAATCTTAGTCTACCGTTGTATTGACCCTTGCACACAATAGAAATGAAAACCATTGGTAGTATCGCCACAAGTATTTACAAATACAGCTGTATAGAAAAATAAATAATTAAATAATATTAGTATTCTATCATTTTCATGTCCAATAATATCAAGTTACATATTTGAGTGAGCTGTATTTGTTCTGTTAATATAGTCATGGATATTTTATGATGTTACTTGACCCAAAGAGACATTGGGTACAGAGGTCTATAGAGGTCTTATTGCTACACCGGTTAGTAATCTTAGTCTACTAAATATTCCTATTGAGAGTATTTACAAATTCAAAAGGTAAGCTATGCCCTGCTCTGCTGCATGTTTTAACTTTGCCTTATCTTGCTTGTCCTAAGGCCTCATGGGACAATTTAAAAATTATTTCACTTGTCATTGACGAGCAGCAAAATGAGCAGTGACTGAAAGGAAGCATTGTGCTGCTTGAGGTCTCTGCATTGGGGACCCTCTATTTTAAGAAACCTGGCCAACATCACTTTCATTCCTGACAGCCCTGAGGTTTGAAAACAGTGATGAGAGACAGGTTAAAAACAAATTTTATATAATTACAGAAATTTTATTCAATATGAATTACTCTCAACTTCAAAGGTATGGCACATGACATTTTTTGACATCTAAAGGAAACGGGTTCATCCCTGAATACCTTGTCAATGTATACAAAAGGTGGCAATACGTTCATACTGCATCACACTCTCATATTTCAGACTGAGTGGTAACCAACTTCAACAAGTGCTTCAACTCTTTCACTATTATAGGCAGGGCTGTGTCAGTTTTTAGTTGAGGGTAGTGGCCTCCGTTTTTCAGCACAATCCCTTTCCTGTACACCCCCTCACTGGGTTGTGCCTCCTTTACAAGTTTATATTCCTCATCATATTCTTCAAAGTCCTCATCTCGGAGTCCATACTTTGTTGCCCACTCACGGCTTAAGTCCTTGCCCATCAGGTAGTCGTTTAGGGAGTAGATGTAAGAGAAGGGCATCTTCTTGAGCTCCAAGTCCATAGCCATGCTGTCTAACAAGTCAAAGTTCTGACGGGCAATAAACCGGTAGACATTGGCTAAATGGTCAGGGTTTGTTGAGGCAAATTTGCTTGTTCTGCGATTCATGGCTGGAAGTAGAGGTCTCACTAGTGGCTTTAGGAGGGGTATATCTAAGGAGTTCACCACACTCCTGAGCATGTTCTGCATCAATGCTCCTCTTAGGTAGCTGTGCCCGGGGAGAGGGCAGACAGTAATCAGAGATTTTGCAATATCAGAGGCACTGGCCAAGATGGTCGCAGGTAGAGATCCTGCACTGTGACCTAAGAGGATGTCTAGTTTCTTTACTTGAAGGTTCTGGAGAAAGGACATGAGAAATTCAGTGTGTTCGATGGTGGACTGCCGGAAGAACCGTTCATCATCTGGAGTATTGGCTGTTGAGTATTCATATCCGGGTAAGTTTACTGCGATGACACGACAACCAAGGTCTTGCAGTGGGTAGACCATGGGCAACATGTCACGGTGGGTTGAGGGCATGCCATGAATAGCAAGTATAGTAGGAGTGACTCGTCGCTTCGAAAAGTGCCAGTCAGCTCCAGTGTCTACATAGCCAACGTTGAAGGTGACTCCCTGTGGCCTCACATCAATTCGGTTCACTGAGGTAGTGATGTATTTTTGTCGTAATCGCCAAGGGTCCTGGTCAGCTGGAGATCCCTCTCCTGTAGATGGCGTGACCTGATTTTTGAAGAAAGAACAAGTGGACATCAACAAAACTGTTTGCAATTACTGCAATATAAGGCAGTTAAACCAACTGATTGGTACTGATGAAGGCCATTTCTCAATGAATACTTTACTGGGTGGTGGGGGGGGACGCATATTTAATTTTCATCCTATGGTCATGCTTGCGGGTGGCAAGCTATGTCAGATCATCTGCTGTAACCAATGCATCTTACCACCCGGTAATGCTCTGGCCACTGGTGAGGGAAACTTTGACTCTGTCCCCTGGGATCACTCCCCTGACTAATCTTTTATCCTTTACTGACTGTAAGTCTACAAATATACAGCAGTCCAACATTATAGCACTCCAATGCACTATATGGATATATATCTAAAACTGGACATCGACATCCATGTAACAGAATCCTTCTAACAGAAAGCTATATTTAGTAGAAGTAGAAATCCATGAATGACTATATGAAGGAGAATACCATGTTCATGCCAATTAATATGTCTTTGTGTATGTTCATTTCAAAATTCAAGATTGCAACCATTCATTGAATGCCACCATGCTTTCAATGTAATCTCAAATTGCAGTTGCAGTAATTTGATACTAATAAAAAATCTATTCTATTTTTCTTTCATGAACAGTTGGCATTCCATAGATTCAAGATGGCTATCACTCATTAAATGTCCCGATGCTTGAAATGCAATCTTGACTTGTAGTTGCATTAATTTGATACTATCAAAAAAACAAATCCTATATGATTTTTCCTTCATTCAACCCATTCAAGATGGCTACCATTTACTAAATGCCACAATGCTTTCAGTGCAATTAAGAATTGTAGTTGCATAAATTTGATATCTATATAAGAAAATTTCTATTTGATACCTTTTTTAAACACAGTTGGCACCCCATAGGTTTAGGATGGCCACCATTCATTGAATGCCACAATGCTTTAAATGCAATCTTGAAATGTAGTTGCATTAATTTAATACTGTTAAAAAAATTCAATTTAGTTGTTTTTTTCATGAAGAGTTAGCACCCCATAGGTTCAAAATGGCCACCAGTCATTGAATGTCATAATGCTTAAATGCAATCTTGAATTGCAGTTGCATTAATTTGATTCTTAAAAAAAACAAACTTTTTTTTTCTTTCATGAACAGTTGGCACCCCATACATTCAAGGTGGCTACCAGTCAGGGCTCGACAAATCGCTGTGTCCAGTGCCCGTGACACAGAAAAATTACACTGGACACAAAAATATTTGACAGTTGTGCCCAGTGGACACAAGTGAAACTGAGCAAATTTGGACCATATTTCCATGAGCAAAACCACTGGACAAATAATTCAGTGTTATACATCTTTGGAAAGCTTGCAGTATCAGGATTCTTAATATGGATGTCAATATCTCAATACAAGATCGTATAATATATCATCCTAATTAAAGAGAAAATATCTCAAAATTCTCGTGGTTTGGTCGGGCACAGATTTCAGCGATCGGACACAACCTATTTTTGTGTCTGTGCCCAGCGGACACACATATGCTGAACGATTTGTCGAGCCCTGCCAGTCATTGCATGCCACAATGCTTTAAGTGCAATCACGAATTGTAGTTGCCTTAATCTGATTCTAAAACTAATTCTATTCTTTTTTAAAAATTCATGAACAGTTGGCACCCCATATATTTAAGATGACTACCATTCATTGAATGCCCCGATGCTTGAAATGCAATCTCGAATTGTAGTTGCATCAATTTGAAAACCTGAAAACAAATTCTTATCGTTTTTTCTTTCATGAATAGTTGGCACCCCATAAGGTGGCTACCATTCATATTGATGCAAATACAATGCTTTAAGTGCTATCACGAATTGTAGTTGCATTAATCTGATACTAAAAAAAAGAAAAAATTCTATTTGATTTTTCTTTCATGAACAGTTAGCACCCCATAAATTAAAAATGCACCCAGCACCCAGGTCAACAGCTATATACGGACAAGTGTACCTCCCCTGCCTGTTCTCCTTCAATGCAGAGTGAAGAGGGTGGGAGGGGGTGACCATCAACAGTGCATAAACACTTTGATTGGATGACAATGCAGTTTTTATATTACAATCCTAAATTTGTGCAACGAAAATCATCAAGAAATACTAAGTATTTTTTCCAAAGAATAGCTTTTCTAGAATGGCTCGATACTCAGAAATCCTACTGCGAATTAAAAAAAGTCAAATTTTGATTCTAAACACCTGAAAAGTGAGAAATGCTGGCGTTCACAGTTTATGTAGGAAATGTACTAAAAAGACCAAAAATATGCAACAAAACCCTAATTTTCTCAAAAACTGTTCAGAAGGATTTTTTCTAACTTAGGTTCCAGTGTTTTCTACCCTCATATTACACATTGGCATAGAGAATATATTGGCACCTAGTCAGGATTTTGCCCTAGAAGCAATCTGTGAGGCAAAAAACTGCCAAAATGAGCCACTGGTCTGAAGTATAAAACTGGGCATCGATCACCATAGAGCTACAAAGATAGAGAATCGATGTCCAGTAACAACTTCTGATAAAATAAAATATGGTACAGAAAAATTAACATAATATTGGCACCATCTGATAGAGATGTAGTCTAATTACCAATACCAATCAGTGTTTCAACATTATACATAGCACATGCATGATAAAAAAGGAATCAAACAGGTATGTAATAATGCTAAAAACTATGCTTTTGTTACAGATGCTTGCAATAAAGAACTTGTTAAGCACCTGCATATTATCAAGTTTATTTTCTTCTATATACTTTTGCACTCAACAAATCTGAGAAGTTGCACAATTTGAACATATTAACGAACAGTATTCAATGCATGCAGTGATGTACATTCTGTTCAAAACCAATATGCATATTCTTTCCGAAACTCAAACACCGCATTTGACTAATAAGCGCCCTCCCCCTAATAAGCCCCCTCTCCCCTTTACGGGGCATTTTTAGGCTAGAACAACGGCTCAACTTTCCTGATTTTGGAGACAATTAAACTCTTAAGTACTTAAAACGCCATAAAAATGTTATAAGCGTCCAGGGTGCTTCTTACGTCGAAAACGGTATGTGGTATGTACTGGAAAGGGGGACGTTTAAAATGCATTCTGCAATAAAGACCCTTTTTGCCGATCTTGTCACATATGGTGACAAATAGGAATGCATGAATGAGTCATTTTTGCTATTGATTTACTACAGTAGGTACCGATAGTTTTCATAAATGTGTCACCCCAAACCTAGCCCACACTATAGTCTTGATCCAATCTGAGGGGAGCTGGCATGACCTGGCCTGACACTTGGGAAAGTTTGATTATGTGTATCCTGAAATCTGCCTAAGCCGACTGTCCAGACAGTCTGTCGATACTCTTTACAGCACCAAAGGCCTGAAACATCAAAATAATGTGCAGGACCCCATGTTTGAATTATCTCATGAGTTAGTAAATGAGCTAGGGAATCAAAGTAATCCATATTGAAGATACATTTGTTGTGTGATATTTTTGTGTATGACGGTTGTGACAAAATAAAATCATGGAACTTGTGATGCGGTATCACTTTCGTGTTTAAAAAAAAAACAACGAAATAGCTTTATTTCTAAAAAGTCTGCATTAAAAAAATGTAGCATGGACCCTCCAATTTTCTTTTCATATACCTGTTCTGAATGATCCAAGATATTTCTGAAAAAAGGCGGATTTCCAATCTCTTTGAGTCAATGGTAATAGCCTACCGAACACGTAATCTCCTTTTCTTAACTATGGAAATGCTCTAGAAAAGGCACAGCTTATGTTTAGATCAGAACATAGAGGGTTTATTCCGATACATTATCAAAAGCTGCTTAATCAGTATAAAAATATGATAGGATGTCAGAGAAATATTCCTGGCAAAATATGATAAGCCTACCCAGTGTATAAGCCTGCCCCGTTTATAAGCCTGGTCAACTACCATCTCAAATCAGTATAAGCCCGGGCATATAAACTGGGAAATGCGGTACAAATTGACTGAATCACCACAAACATAAAGTGCCTCATACAGAGTTCTATCATTATGTCACACTGCTTTCATATTGTCATGACTATATCATACTTAATACTCGTTAGTGACTAGCTTCAACATGTGCTTCAACTCTTTCACTATTATAGGCAGGGCTGTGTCAGTTTTCAGTTGAGGGTAGTGGCCGCCCTTTTTCAGCACAATCCCTTTCCTGTACACCCCTTCACTCGGTTGTGCCTCTTTTACAAGTTTATAATCCTCATCATATTCTTCAAAGTCCTTGTCTCGGAGTCCATACTTTGTTGCCCACTCCAGACTTAAGTCCTGGTTGCCCATCAGGCTGTCATTCATTGAGTGGATGAAGCAGAATGGGATCTTCTTTAGCTCCAAGTCCATAGCCATGCTGTCTAACAAGTCAAAGTTCTGATTCGCAATAAACCGGTAGACGTTGGCTAAATGTTCAGGGTTTGTGGTGGCAAATTTGCTCAACCTGCGATTCATGGCCGGAAGGAGCGGTTTCACTAGTGTTTTCAGGAGGGGTTTATCTAGCGAGTTCACCACAGCACTGACTACGCTGTGAACGAGGGCTCCACGTGCAAAGCTGTGCCCGGGGAGAGGGCAGACAGTGATTAGAGACTGTGCGATATCAGAGACACTAGCCAGGACAGTAGCGGGCAGTGACCCTGCACTGTGACCCAACAGGATGTCTAGCTTTTTCACTTGGAGATTTTGGAGAAAGGACATGAGGAATTCAGTGTGTTCAATGGTGGACTGCCCGAAGAACCGTTCATCATCTGGAGTATTGGCTGTTGAGTATTCATACCCAGGTAAGTTTACTGCAATGACACGACAACCAAGGTCTTGCAGTGGGTAGACCATGGGCAACATGTCACGGTGGGTTGAGGGCACACCATGAACAGCAAGTATGGTAGGAGCGACTCGTCGCTTAGAAAAGTGCCAGTCAGCTCCTGTGTCCACATAGCCAACATTGAAGGTTACACCCTGTGGCCTCACGTCAATTCGGTTCACTGAGGTAGTAATGTATTTTTGCCTTAATCGCCAAGGGTCCTGGTCATCTGGAGACTGCTCCTTCGCAGAAGATGCAATCTGATTTTGTAGAGTGAAAAAAAGTGTCTTGTCAAATTCAACATATAACTGAAATGATAGGGAATGAGATAAACTTGATCTTTGTAGATCTAGGTCTACAAAGGCTACAACTGAAGCCATTTATGAAATGAGCTTTGGTGAAGGGGTGAGTCTCGGGCTCCTAGTCCAATGCTGGGAGCAGATCCTCTCTTAACTTTTGCACCAGCTTGCTGCACGAAATACTAAGAGATTCTTAATATCCAGATCGAAGAGGTTATTAATGCTACTGTATTTGACAGATGAAAGAAGTAGACCTAACAGTATATTTGTACTCAAAAAAGGTTATTGGATGATATGGCAGCGTGCTCTCAGTCTTTCCAACACATATTTGACTTAATTTGTACACTGTCAATGTGCAAACCGGGGGCGCCGGGGTACCAGGTAGCTCTATCAATCAATGGTACCGCTAAAAGTAGTTAACACACTGTCATACTAGGGGGTGGGGGGGGGGGGGGGTGGGGATGAGGCGATGTGACCCTACTGGTACAGAATACTAGTACCTTAGGGTGCGTGGACACTTAGGGCGCAGACACTTAGGGTGCATGAAAATGGACACATAGGGTGCAGGGACACTTAGGGTGCAAAGGGCAGGACACTTAGGGTGCAAAACAATGGACATGTAGGGTGCAGAGACACATAGGGTGCAAATCACAAGACACTTAGGGTGCAAGTATTTTGTCATAAAGGCATTATCTATTCATCCATATAAAAATCATATATTGTACAAAGGTTTAGTTGTTGTAACTTTCCATGGCTTAATGGAGGTATTTTAGGCCAAGTTTGGCTGTGTTTTAGCCAGAAAGGGCAGGGATTAGCTCTCACACCTGCTAGGGTAGGGGGCGGCCTTTGTACCTGGCATCACCTGGGGGGGGGGGGGGAGGGGGCGGGAGGTGCAGGGTAAATAGCTATGGTTCTAGTGAAAACATAACGGAAATCAATAATTATGGTTGCTTTAGGGAGTGGTCATTTTTTAACGACAGGGGGGGGGGGTTGGTGGATTTGGGGGGGGACCAAAAAAATTTGGACCCCTTGAAGGGGGGGACCAAAAAAATTTGGACCCCTTCTGAGGGGGGGACCAAAAAATTTACACCCCTTTTTAGCGGAAAAGCCCGCGCATTACTATAGCTCAAAGGGGTCGACCGCGCTCAATTTCAACCTGCCTGGAAGGGGGGACTGAAAAAATTTCGACCCCTCTAGCGGGGGGGACCAAAGAAATTCTGACCCGCTCCCGAGAAAATCCACCAACCACCCCCCCTTACACTACAGCCATACATATAGGCCCACTATCTACGGATTACTCTCCCAGTGCTGGTCTAATGGTTAGTCGATGTGCAATTAAGCCAATGTCTAGGCCTACGTGGCCTCAGCAGGCCACGATTGACACGAACCTTTGAAGTTTGACCCCGCCCCCTAAAGGCTAAACGGTACATAATGTATTGTGTAATTAAGACTCTTGACTTGTCATTTAGATACCCGTCTAGATGATCTAATTGATTTTACATGTCAACTAGACACAGAATCGGTTGTAGGGCCCATATTTGCATAAGTAAGGGAAAACAGCCGGCTTATTCTAATCAAGAATAAAATTGGTAAACTTACCCCGACACGACCTTGTCCGGCTGTGGACGCATGTTTTGTTTGGGCGATATTGGGGGAAGTTGACGTGTTCCCGATGTGCTGTGGCTCACTAAAGCTAGATTTCACTAGCCGCCTCAGTAGATGGACACTTCTCACACAGGGCCTCGTGAGGAAATGCATATTTCTTCATATAGCAAATGATTATCAGCCAAAGTTAGCAGAATTAAAAGAACGTCTTGCTGCCCAAACTTGCAGACGACTGGTGCTGCGCCCTAGCGGTAAAAACGGCGTCTTTAGTGTGATGGTTCGACACCAGACGGCGCGGCAACTTCGGCTTCCCGCGCTCGCCATCGCTGTGCACTATCAAATATATTTTTTCCAACCAAACTAAAATTGTTATGTCGCTTCTAGCCTTCATCGCCTGCCCCCTGTGTTCGACTTCGTTAAACTATACCAAATAACCCTTTACTGTAGGCCTACATATATATATATATATATATATATATATATATATATATATATATATATATATATATATATATATATATATATATATATATATATATATATATATATATATATATATATATAAACAGAGACTTGTTCATAGTGTAATAGACTGGGTTTGCTTAAATGGGTATATGAGCTGAAATATAAGTTACGTTAGAGAAACATTTTAAAGAGAGAGGGAAAGTTGAAACGGTTTACATATATATATATATATATATATATATATATATATATATATATATATATATATATATATATATATATATATATATATATATATATATATATATATATATAAGTTAATGGAAAGAAGAATATAATTATCAAACCGAAATGGTCTTCCTTTATTTGGGTTGTTAAATATTAAAGCGACCGAATTCACTTTCAATCTTCAAATCCATGCCAACTATTCCCAATAAAAACATTTGCTTGTTAACATTTTAACATTGCAGAACGTCACAGGAGGTGTGAAAAATACAAGTAGGCTGAATGCATGGTTCTGGATCGTAGACAGATACTACAATTAAAAGATATATTACTTCAGGATAAACATGTGAATAACATTAATAGCTATAGAAAATGCTTTTGTACAGACAAACATTTGAATGGATTGTAGTTATTATCATTGGAAAATGGACAATCATTACAACTCACCGGAGGGAAAAGCTGAGAGGAATCAAGAGAGAAGATGGATGCACAAACATTGCACCATCACTCCACTTGGGCATCTACTGTATAGCCAGCCAAACCAAATAAACCGTTCCCCTAGGAAATACAATCATTACAGTTATCTTACTATAATTTTTTTTAACTATTTCTTACATTTCTTTCCAATATATAATGCAGATGGCGTTCATTTCGTTAAGCAGATAACAGATAGCAAGCTATTTACATGTACATAGTTGGTACCTCTTATATTTTTATCATCTGTGCAGATTCTTGCATGTCCTCTATCTATGAATATGTACTCCTAAGTTATCTCCTACTTTAATAGCAGGTGGTCATTATTCAACAACAGGGGTTTTGTGATCGCGTGCACGCAACATTTTTACGCCCCAGCTAACAAGAAAACGTTATTTTACGTCCAAATTACGTTGTAAAACGTCGTATAACGTTATGCCATAGTAAGGGAGTGATCATTTTTTAACAACAGGGGGGGGGGTGGTGGGTTTCCGCGCGGAGCGCGCGTAATTTTTTACACCCCCCCCCGGTCAAGGGGTCAAAATTTTTTACCCCCCCCCCTTAGGGTCGAAAATCGGCTCGCGCGCGGGCCCTTTGAAGCATAGTAACGCGCGGGCTTTTTGGCTCAAAACTGGTCAAATTTTTTTGCCCCCCCCCCAAGAGGGGTCCAAATTTTTTTGCCCCCCCCCGGTCAAGGGGTCCAAATTTTTTTGCCCCCCCCCCCCCAAACCCACCACCCCCCCCCTGTTGATAATAAATGATCACTCCCTAAGGATCCTTAGAGAAACGTTATATAACGTTGTAAATTGTTGTATAACGTTTTTTGTTCACTGGACCCTTCCTTCTTGAGGATTTAGAATTTTTTCTCCCTTAAAATCATAGTAAGATACAAGCTTTTTCAAAGAAAACAGGTGATTTTTTTTTCTGTATTCCAAACATTTTCCCTAACATTTCCCTGATCTGGAACGAAAAACAAAAATTCCCTGACATTTCCCACAAAGAGCTGTTGGATGAGGGTGTGCACTTTACTGTGCATTAATTAACTCTTCTAAGAACCGAATGATGGATCGAAGTGCATGTCAATTTGTCATTCTCATGCATTAACACAGCCCTGGCAGTTAACTCACTGATGTTGCATGATACACTGATGACTTACTCATCAGGGCTGCATTCATGCATGATGATGAGAATTGGCATATTGAATTAAAACACTTTGCCATGGATAATGGGTTAAGGACGGAACGAAAGGCAACAACTTGCTTCAGCAAACCAAATGGATGTGGATTCACAATCAATATATTGGTCACAACATTAACCAAGGTATTAACCATGGAATGTCTTTTACAACCACCTGTTATCAGGTTTAGGAGTGCACAGATTGGAGATGTAACTTGAAGCCCCGTTTTCTACTGAAATGTTTATCACAAATACAGCATTCATACAGTGTTGGCTCTTCATGGGTTGTACAATGAGCTTTGAAGTCTCTAAATTGCGAAAATCTTTGGTCACCTTTAAGACATTTGTAGAGTTCTTTTGGGTGAGTCATTACATGTTCAGCCAAGTCTGAGATATCACTGCACGAGTAGGTGCAGACTGTACAAATGTACGCTAACTGCTCCCAGTCCATGACTTGGTCATCTTGTAGACTGGCAGGATTCCTGAGCTGAAGACAGCACTGTATCAACTTGCCTGGAGCCCACTGTGCGTCAGTGAATACATGGTTCTGGAGACCCCCAAAAAACGAGTATTTCTGACCACAAATGTTACATCCATATGGAGTACTCACTGCATGTTTCGCAACATGTGACTCAAGAACACTTGCCCAGAGAATCTCTTTTCCACACTTCGCACATCCGCCAAACTTATTGTCTTCATGGATTTGAATGTGATCCAGTATATCCCTGACATTTTTGAAACTAAAACCACAGATGGAACACTTAAATGGGTTTCTTACTGAGTTATTTGTATTGTCAATAAGATTTGAGCTGCGTTGCTCAGCATCACCAACTGCTAGTCGTTCATGAAGACTAATATGGGTGCTGATGTATGTTATGCAATCAAATCGCCTTTCACAGAAGCTACAGCCATAGGGGGTCTTTCTTTGATGACCCATAATATGTTTCTGTAATGTCGGAAAATTTTGGAATGCTTCAACGCATACGGGACAAATCATTGGCCTTACCGCTCTGTGGCATTGCATGTGATACAAACAGTGCATTCTACAATCCATGACAAACTCGCATTGTTTGCATTTGTAAGGTTGATGAGTGCAGAGTACATGCTGCTTGAGGTGCTCTACTTGTTGGAACTGTTCCTTACACTCGGTGCAATGACAGGTAAAACGTCCCTCACTCTGTAGGCCTACCTCACCATTCTGAGTATCATCCTCCCTTTGCCCATCCTTGGTTAGATTCCCCTCAACATTATGTGAATATGCAAACTTCTCATTGGCTTTACCAAAGGTGTCAGGGCTCTGAACAGAGTTCTTTGGTATTGGTTTCTCTTTGTCATCCTCATTGTTCTGTGTATACTTTTCCCCAGGCTCCAGCTCATCTAGGGACAGGTCCTCTTTCATGTTCTCCATAAATGAGCCATTCATCTCAGAGCTCTCACTAGACTCTTGTTCTTCACCTGTATATTCATCTTTGATACTATGGTTGTACACAGAATCCTCATTAGATGCCTGTCCTGCATTGCCTGTGTCCATCTCCATACTCTTGAGTTAGTACAAACTTCAAAGTAGTAACTAGATTTTCTGCTGAGTGAGATGTTTCTTCTGCTGCTTTTTCAAACTCAACTTTAAGGCTGCCTCAGTCTCTGTGTAAACATAAGAATTTTCCAATTGTAAGAATGTATCAATTGTGAGCATCCATATCACAAATAAATTGTCTGAGAACGCAGACATACTGTAAAAGTAAATATTTTCACTGGTATAAATTTCTGCGGACTTGCTATAATGTACAATTTCACGTCGATTTTAGCTCGCGAAACAACCACTAGCTATACAGTTTGTATTCTCCTTGTTTCCCCGTTTCTAAGCCGGGCCTGGAATATAAGCCTGCCCCATTTATAAGCTGAGTCAAAAGAAGTACTACTAGGTCCTATGTAATTTATTGAAGTAGCATAATCACCGAGCGTATCCCACTCACAATTCTAGTACTGTTCTAGTCCATGTTGCTTTGAATTATTAATTTAAAGAAATATCGGAGGTGAAAAATAAAATAATAGCCTGTCCCATTTATGAGCCGGGCCAATTTCCCATTTGAAATTAGTATAAGAGAAATACAGTACTTCAATATATTTAAAGATAATAATCAGGAGACAACAAATATATATTTGGAATATTTGAAAAACAATATGAATACAAATAACATAACTAGATCACAATATTGGTTTCAAGTGGCTTATATTAATTGAAGTTTGAACCTACAGTCTCATAACTGAAAAATGTCTGCCAAAATCATGCACAACAGGGTTTTTGATGTTATATTACATCTATTTAATGTGAAATGAGATATTGAATACCGACAAACTGAGAAAAAAAAACATGTGATAGTTAACTGAATACACTTATCAAAAATATGTTCAGTTCTTCTTACTGACAAGAGCCATTTTCAAAATATCTGCTATCTGAAAGAGGTTTCTTTACACGATAGCATTACATGCTAAACATGTCTCTCTCTTGTACATCACCGTATTGAACTCAACTAAATTTTACTATTTAACTTTATTACCTTAACATGTGTATGAGTCTCAAGATGATATGATCAATCACAACATCTTTTATTTAGCAATAACAGATATTATATCAAGCTCACCAACATAAGACGACCCCTTACACACTACTCATGTACCAGCAAGCTGGGCGGACCATGCACTTTATAATACACCTCCCTACCGAGGAATCCAGTAGCAGTACATGTACTTGGATAACTTCTAACATTTAAAGCTGGGCCGTCAGGGAATAAGTCCAGCATTTTCCATACATAGACTAAAATAACAGTTCCACCAGAGGGCAGCAGTGTTTGGACAGGGGACCATGTGCATTGTCCAGCTACAACATATTCACCCTATATTGTGCCTGTAAGAGCTGAGCTCCCAGCCCTTAAGAGCCCTCTTGTGAATCAAAACTGAAATGTATCCAAAAGTGCTTTTGGCCTCAATTCAACCATGATGGTCAGCCATTAACTCATTAATACAAAAAATATGTGTACCTTAAATGATAACCTAATGGATATAATTCATACATCCGATCATGTATAAACATAATACAACACAATAAATGCAAACAAGTCTTATTTGTTACATAAACGTCAGCTACCCATATGTGTATACATTTAGAATCTGATTAATCAACAGTTGATGGTAGGCAAATATCTGACAATAGCATAAGCACAAGTGAGGTACTTCAGCTTCTTGGGTAAATTAATAAACATAAAGCATGCCCTGCCCTGCAGTCAACCTTTGGGATGAGCAGGTGCCTGAACCATATGACAAGATTTTATGAAAATCCTTTCATTTACTGCATACATTTACATTGATTCCATTTTCTTTACCTGAGTTTTTCACTTTACATCTGATGCTAGAACCATTAAGATAATTGTACAAATCTCCTGCTGCCATGATTCTTGCCTTTTTTTCACATTTAGACTGGAGCTAAAAATGTGCAGCCATGTGCATCTTCAGATCATGCAGACGGGTGAATCCTCTTATACAAAGACAACACTGAGTGTATGTGTCAGACGTCTGGTACTGCTTGTGTTGTTCTAGGGCTGTCTCTGAAAACAGCTGCCCACAGTCACTGCACAGTACAGTCTGCTCTGTGGAGCGAGTGGAGTCAAAGCTCCATGTCCTCTTCAGTTGTTCAAATGGTACAGAACACAAAGTACAGACAAGCTGCTGTCTTGTAGGTGGCATGAAACCTAGGCTATCCGATTTAGCTTTGAACTTATGGCAGATTCCACATTTGAATAACCTTTTAGTCATCAGCTGATGAGTTCTAAGGAGGCTACGCTTGGCAAATGCCTTGTTACAGCAAGAGCAAAGGTAAGGTGCTTCACCTCTGTGTGCTCTTTCATGGGCAATAAGGAGAGGTATGGAGGAATGAGTCTTCCCACAGTAGAAGCAGACTTTGGGGTGAGTGTGTACATGGATCTTATAACCAATAACTGTTCGAAACCTTCTCTGGCATCGGACACATATAAATGGGTTCCGCGTTATGTAGTGCTGTGTATGTCGTTTTCCTGTCTTGTGGGTCTTAATGTAGTGTTGTGTAAGTAGTTTTCCTCCCTTGTGGGTCTTCCTCATGTGGCGAGTTAGGTCCCTTTTGTAAGTGTACTGTCTTGCACAGATGGTACATGGGAAAGGTTTGGGCTGTATAAGCGGCTCTATATTGTGGGTCTTCCTCATGTGGCGAGTTAGGCCCCATTTGGTGGTATACTGTTTAGTACAGATGTTACATGCGAAAGGCTTGGGCTGAGTATTTGGTTCCTTTTTTATGTGGCTCTTCATGTGCTGAGTTAAGGCACTTTTGAAGCGGAACTCTCTACTACAGATATTACATGGGAAAGGTTGGCTATGCCACTTCATATGTGCAAAATAGGCCGAGTGGCGACTGAAGGTTTTGTTGCACACTGCACATGTATGAGGCTCAACATCAAGGTTGTTTTGAGTTTCTCGCCCAAAGTATTTGCCAATGCTGGGAACTACATTCTGCTTTTTAGTATGTGATCTAATATGAGGTCGAAATGATGAATTTGAGGAGAATTGTTTGTCACAATAGCAGCATTTAAAGGGTCTTTCCCTTTCATGAGATGCAAGATGTTTTTCAAACCGTGACAAGTCTGGGAATTTTTCACCACATTGCACACATCTGTGCAGATTCGGTTTTGGATGGGATTTCACATGAGCATCTAGGCGTGGTAGATCACAGCATGTATAGCCACAAATTATGCAGCTGTAGCTGTCCTCACATAAGTATGGCACTTCTTGTCTGTGGCTAAAGGCATGCTCTTGAAGGTCACCCACCTTACGGAAATGCACACTACATATGTTACATCCATAAGACTCTCTTTTAGCATGCCTTTGAGCATGTTTTTTATAATCCCCTTGGTTAGAGTATTGCTTTCCACATTTCATACATTCACAGGTCTTTGGCTCCTCATGGGATATGTAGTGGACTAGGAGATTCTCTACATCATGACAACTGTGACCACATATATTACATTTAAAGGTCACTTGTGTGACTTCATTATCTGGTTCACTTGGTTGAAGGTCTTCCTCAAAATATGGCTCATGGTGGTTCATGTGTGGTCTAACGGCCGACAGGTTCTCAAACTTCATTCCACAAATGCCGCAGCCATAGGGAGCTGTACTAGGCTCACTGTTAGCATCTTTTGTGCCTTCTGTGGGTAGCAATGATATGTCAGGATAGCATTGAGCAGTTGTCTTCATTGCCTGGCCAATATCCTGCACATACTCTTTATCTATATATGATTTTTCATGTTCCTCATCAATGAGAATTGATTTGGAGCCCTCCAGAAATATCATAGACGTCTTAAAGGAAGGAAGCTGAGTTTCTAATGATGGCATTCCCTTACTGTTAGCGGAGGGTAAACAGGGGGCATTGACAGCAGAAGAATTTCTCATTGAGTCCTTCGCTGAGTACTCATTACAGGTGATGTCAATTTCTACCATATTTCTATCCTTGGAGACATCTGCATCATAAATAGTAGGGTGTACTACATTGTGTGATTTAAGATGCGATGCAAGGTGAGAACGATATTTACTTAGTGATTGGAAGCATTTTTTACAAACACTGCATTCATGAAGGTGATGAGTCATTAGATGTTTCTCAAATGTGGAAAACAAGAAAAAACCTTGACCACATATGAGACATTTGCAGAGATCTAGCTCTGTATGCAATTTTACATGTTCATCCAGGACTGACGAACCACAGCATGTGAAACCACAGACCATACACTTGTGAGAGTTTTTCTCTCCACCATCACTTCCTTTTTCTTTTTTGACACCAAAACACATATTATTTTCACCAAAGTCCATCTTCTCATATAGTTCTGTGTGGCTCATTAAATGGTTACACAGGGCTGGCAAACAGATCTTGTGATCACCACAAATGTTACATCCATAAGGCTCATCATTTGGATGTTCTCTTAAATGTTTGAGGAGACTCTCTGCCTTCCTAAATTGTGCTCCACATTTCAGACATTCACACAGATATCGATCTTCATGCACCACTGTATGATCTAGAAGGCTTTGTATGTCACAGAATGTATAGGAACAGACATTACACTGATGAGATGTCACCTCTGAGGTATATAAATTTTCCTCGGCTTCCAACTGTTGATAAGAACGCTGGGTATGGGTTTGCATGTGGCATTTAAGGGAACATATTCTTCCAAAGTGCCTTCCACATCTGCGACATCCATAGGGAGATGTTGGATGTTCTGTCATGTGCTTTTTGATTTGACATAGAGTTTTAAAATCTCTATTACATATTATGCACATGTACATTTCTGCATTCTTATGGGAATTCTGCAAATGAACCATAAGACTGTAGTTGGAATCACATACATATCTGCAAAGATTGCATTTGTTCACCTCATGGCTTTCATTGTGGGTCTTCAGTGCTGCCAGTTGTGGGAAACTTTCATAACACAAAGTGCAGAAATATGGATTAACCATCTCATCCCCTGGCTGTGACGGTTCTCTCGTCAAATGACCGAGAAGCTTCCAGTCAGTGTTGTGGGTGGTTTCATGTCTCTTTAGAGTTGCAAAATCCGGGAACGTTTCATGACATTCTGTGCATGTGTAATTTACTCTGTCATTCTTTGTTTCTTCACCCACAGAATGCTCAACTGTTTGTCCAATGTTGGTTGTGTCTAGCAGTTCTAATGGATTCATATTGTCAAGGTTCAAAGCTGTTGCAAGTTCTTGTCGGGTTTCTGGCTCAGTCTGTTCCGAATGGGTCCTTATGTGTATTATTATGTGTGCAGTACTAGGTAGCTGCTTCCCACATATACCACAACCATATGGGGTTCTTGTTGGATGTTCCTTCATGTGTCTTCTTATTTGAACTATGAGTCTGAACTCCTCACTACATACAAAACAAATGTACTTCTTTGCTACCTTATGGGCCTTCTTTAAATGTCGAAGAAAATTATGGTTATTATTCATTACACGTCCACACTGTTTGCATTCATACCTATCATGGCTGGTGAGGTGTCTTGTGAGGTCTAACAGTGCTGGAAAACATTCATGACACTCAGTGCACATGTATGGATTCAGCCAAGCTTCCTGCCTTTCTAACCTGCTGCTTTCTGTGTTTGTCAAACCTGAACCATCAGGATCCTTATGAGACTGTTGTACCCCACCTGTTGAGTCCTTTTTCACACTAGCTTCCTGCTCAAATGGTTCTATCATATTGCTCCTGTTTTGAAGTGATGACAGTTTCTTGTCATCAGAACCTTCAAGATTTAAGGTCATTGCTAGTTCTTCTGATATTTCAGCACCTTCCATATTTATCTCTGATGTAATCTGTGCATCTGTGAAACATTGATGCTCCTGTACCCTCTCCATGAGGACTTCCTCTATGCTTTGAGAATTTCCAGCACTATCATTTGGTTCTTCCTCTTTGCAGTTACCTTCTTCTACCTTGATCCTCTTGGAATACACAAAGGTTTCATCAGGAATCTGTCTCTTTATGGATACCTCATTCTTCGCTCCTACATTGTGCTCAGCACCTGGACATGAAACAACAGGTAGGTCTAATTGTTTGTCAACTTGAGACACCTTATAGTTTTGTGTATTCACACATTGTTTTCACGATGCAACAGGTCTTTTTCTATGTTGTTTGATGGTGATGCCTTTCACGGTGCTCACTGCTATGGCTTTGTCCTGGGCCACAACTGTGAAGCCCCATTAGATCCTGTCATAAAAGGAAAAATCCAGTTTTAGTCATCTATCAATATAATGAATATCAAATATTTGACCCATTGGAAGACTTTTCATTGAGTCACCTTGTGTTATGCAGACAATATATTTTTTGTATTAATTACTGATCATGTTGATAACGATTTCCTAACAATAGCTGTATGAGATCAACCAGGATTTGCTGGAAGGTATTGTAAACGGAATTTGGATGTGATAGGGCATCTGTTATCAACCACGAAGACCAAAACTACTGTAAAACCTCGCGTAGAAGCTTCAGCTAGTATGCGAGTCAGATCCCCAGTGCAGCATATTAGTATAGGATCTGCCCAGCTAGGGTGCAGCGTTATGCTGCTTAAACGCAAGTTTTGGCACTATTGTACAGTACGTAAGTCACAATAATCACATTGCCAGTGCGGCTTATAGGATTGTGGAAAAGTCTAGGTGCAGCTAGTATCCACAGAACTGTTGAAGCACATAACAAAATATTCCCCCCTAAAATAATGAAATAATAATCGACACTTCACATAATTTGTTCATCTAATTTAATGGTATACAAACACTTAAGACTCAAGAAACAAGAACAAAATCTCTGCATATATCTCGAGTTTATCTATCTATAGATATACTAGGTAAACTTATATCATGACTTTGTAATATATGTACATCAGCTTTAACCCTTGTCTGAAATAAGTCAGATAGCACACACTTTTAATCTATATTTGGACATGAACCAATCAGTTAATTGAGAACAATTTCTCAACAACATATCTTCAGCAGTGGTGATACATGCTGAACACAAACAAGAGTCATTCAATAGCAGTTGCTAATTAATTGTAAGTATTAGTCTATTATTATTGAATTCTATTCAAAATAGCATCAGAATACTTGCATTCAGTTAATTACATAGTGACATCAAGTAGTGTCACTAAGATATACAAATTACAATGCTGTAGCTAAACATATACCTTGATGCTCCATGATGTCAGATAGCACAGGCGACATAGAAACATTGACCTCGGGGAAGGGATAATACTAGTATATCAAGTTGTCATGGTATTTAAGTAGTAGCAAATCGTATCACATTAACTTATTGACTTACCTCATTGCCTAAGTGTAAATGGGTTATGAATGTTGTATACATGTGCATTGGACATATCTAATAAGCTTCTCAGCACAGATACCCATTTCCCTTAATCAGAAACTCATATTTCTCTACATTAGTGTCAACATTCATTTATTTCTACCAAAGGACAAACTCTTAAAGGTCCATAGTATACCTCAGGCTACCACTACTTGGCGCTACCGTCCTGCAATTGGCCACGCCCAGTTGACCCTGACTATAGGTACCATACTCCAACCCAGGTGACACGCCTATAGCAAGCGATTTGTTCATCCCGGTATCGGAGTTTATAACTTTGATATCGAAGTTATTAACTCTGATATCGAAGTTATTAACTCCGATACCGAAGTTATTAACTCCAATATCCAAGTTACTAATTCCGATATCCAAGTTACTAACTCCGATATCCAAGGTAAAAACTCCGATATCCAAGTTACTAACTCCGATATCCAAGTTAAAAACTCCGATATCAAAGCTAAAAACTCCGATATCAAAATTAAAAACTCTGATATGAAGGGTGAGCAGATGGTTGAAATAATGGCTTGCCACACACGCCAGTGCAGGACTAGGTCGCCACGGTTCACTGAAGGGGGTGAGGCAGCATGTACAGGTAGTGTGGTGATCTGTACCCTTATCCCGACCCTTGTGCGGTTTTTGTCTACCTGCACCACATAATGACTTTGCAGTGCGGAGTTGAACCTGACTGACACGCAATATTCCCCCTCCCCTACACCCCGGCCCTACACACAAATATATGTATGTATGTAAATTATTTTATTGAAGGCGTATAGGCATACAATATTGCCTGTACTTATTTGGCTTCCAGTCAAACTTTATTACATCCCCATACACCTCCCGCCTAATCACCAATTGCTGACCCCCACCCACTAAATATGAGGCTGAGTACTGGCTCGGCTCCACCCCGACTGCTGCTGAAGATTTGCACCTTTAGCCTGTGGTGGGAAGGGGGGGGGGCACTTTCACATTTATTGATACCATGTGCGTACATCACCCTGAATTTGGACCCCTTTCACCAGGACAAAAATCCACCACAACACCCCCCCCCCCACTTTTGGCGGGATAACCCCCTAAAATTGGCCAGAAATGAACCCCTTTTGACAGGATACTCTGAATTGGCCAAAATTGGACACCTTTTACTGGGATACCCCCATAAATTGGCCCAAAATGGACCCCTTTTAGCGGGATATCACCCTAAATTTGGGACAAATTCCCACAAAATGTACCCCTTTTTACAGGAACTTTTGGAATTTTAGATTGGTTATTCCTGGTATAAAAACATACTACTTTTGCCTCAAAAAGGTCCCCTAATGGCGGGTCCGGCTGGACCCGCCAGTGGGACCCAAAATGGACCCATTTCCCAGGTTTTTGTCTATGCACATGATTACTATAGAATACATAGGAAGTGCCCCCCCTGGGACCTTTAGCCATGGTAGTTGACCCTGCAGACTGCCGGGTATAGGGAAGGTTACATATACTTGATTGCTATTCATATGGGAGGTGCTGTGGGCAAACAAACCACTGGGCTGAGACCCCTAGGTATATGCACCATGAACCAGTCAGTTATATCATAATATAAAGAACTTAATGTGTCCTAAATAAGTCAAATAATTTCACATCCATGTATTGTACCTCATAGTGAAATCTGGAAAAATAAATACAGCCGACAGGCAGTTAGAAATAAACTTTACAGCATTTATCTTGGTGTGTTGCTATCATGGTGAGGTTACCCAACCACATGTAGCTCTCTCTGTTTGCCCACACTGTGACGTTGCAGACCTCTATAATTATGTAGGCCTAACCTTCCCTATACGACAGGCACTCCACTAGATGTATAGGGTTACAGCTGGCCATGGTGCCTGGCTTGCTAGGGGAGTGATCATGCAGTGGGGGGGGGGGGGGGTGTTGTTGAAGAGTGCCAACTATGTTCTCCCCCCCCCCCGCCTCTTTTGCTAAAAACAAATGAAATCAACCCCCCCTAAAGGAATTGGATTTTTTAACCCTGTTCCCCCTTGGTCAAGAGGCCTAATTGTGGATTCATGTCGTTTTGCAAAAAAACTTAATTGAGCATAATATATCTAAATCAAATAAATATGATGCAAGGATACTTTGAAATTACATTGTTTGTGTTTTATTGATGCCCTACTCAACCAGAAACAAAAAAATCCGGTTTTGGGGAAAACTCTTTTTTTTTGCCAAATTTTGATGAAAAACCTGATAAAAATGGACAAAATTGGTCATATTTGGTATCAAATTAAAGCTAATAATGCAAGCAATGCAGTGGTATACGAATAACTTAATTTTCTCCACTTTTAAAAATCAATTAATTCTTAACCAATAAAATGTGAATTTTGGCCAAAAGAAAAACTAAATTATGCTTTAGATTTTGGCCTGCGAGTAAAAAAAAAAGAAAAAGCCAACCTCGTCAGATTTCTCAGACCTTGTTGATGAGAAACCACTTTTTTTGAGTGGCTTAATTAACTTTATAACCTTGTCACCCCCCGCCCTCCACAATGTATACAATAATGGTCACTCCATGCCACAAATAACCCAGGTGCACTGAAACTGGCATACAGAGGTCAGTTCAGGTGACCCAGATTCTTGGGTATTATGCATACTATGACCAGCAGTGACCTGTGGGCGGGATCCACTATGCTGTGGGCGGGATTCACTATGCAAAACAGGGTGAAAGGTCACCCAAAACGGCCAGCAATGGCGGAAAACCCCACGTATACACTGTCCCTTTAAACCTATTAAACGAATCCCTTCCCCCACCATGTTTCAGACATTATTTATTACAAACTACTAGGTTTTATACTAACTTAAGACTAAGGTACATTATATTTCCTAACAAACATATTAAAGACGAACCAGTTACTTTTGATCTTTACATTTCACACTAAACATTGAAGACTATGAGGGTTGTAGTAATGTTGGTAACTTGCATAACATCCTCCTATGTGAGATATGTTTAGCATGCAGTTTGTAATTGACTATGAAATGCATTATAAAGTGAGGTGCATTCCACTGACTTACCAATAGATTTATGCACATAGATCTCCGAATATCATTGTCACTGAAATCCAGTGAATATTGATAAACAGTGCTTGTGGTATGATGTAGTATCAGGTATATTAAGAGGAAACCCAATAGTTTCCCAAATACTTGTTTCCCCTGCTACTTCAGCATTTTATCTATCACTTTTTTGCTTTATCAAGGAAAGTCTACATGGTCAAATGTACAGTAATAAGTCAGTTCTATCAACAATGTGAAGCTATATGAATGGCACGCATGGGTTAGCTCTCCCAGGTGAGAGGACAGACGTTTAGAGCGTTATCTTAATAAGACTATTAAGACAGTCTTAATAGTCTTAAAGTTAGTTCATGAAGTGGCCACCTTACCTTCTACAAAATCCGACAGATGGAGCCAGGATGATTCGCCCTACTGCTCCCTGGGGGTGTGGGCCTCTCCTCCCCGGGAGGGGGTGGGGTAAGGCCTTAATATTTCGAATAGTAGGATAGCCTTGTTAAGGTTGATGTCATGGGGGGCTCTGCCCCCCAACCCCCGTACTTTTACTTTTATTTTTTATTCTACTCTTCCTACTGCTAACTGCTCCCACTGTTCAAAAGCAAAATAAGACACTGAATTAAGACTTTAACACTTAAGATTAAGATAACGCTCTAAACGTCTGTCCTCTCACCTGGGAGAGCTATCCAGTATTTTCATATGAATGTTCATATCATCCAGATCCACAAATCCACGCACACACAGACAACACTGAAAATATGCACCTGATACTTGAGACTCCTTGTGTTCTGCCAAGCTGTTTAATGTGAAACACTGTCCACAGTCGGGGCACAGTTCAGTCTGGTCTTGAGCAGGTGCCCATTCATTCTCATGAGGGGTTTGGTGAGAATATGGCACAATACATTTGCCACATAGTAGTTGCTGTCCCTTCTTCATGATGTAACATGGTGTCCTCACCTTGCTTCTACGTTTATGACATATACCACAGAGGAAAGACTTGTCCATCCTTCTTTTATGTTTCTGCAGAAGTGATGACGTGGCAAATGACTGGTCACAGCAAGAACACATGTATGGTACTTCATGGGCTTGAAGTGTTTGTGGGTAAATTTCATTTCCATTTGTACTCCTGGATAGGGTCTCGAATGTGAACTGAGAGAACTCTGGCCCAAACGTAGAACTCTTACTAGGTTCTAACTTTATATCTTGGGAGATCGCTGTGAAAATTCCACTTTCAGTGGCACCGGCACTTAAGTCATTAGCCTCCAACTTGATACTTTGAGAATAACCTTTGCTTCCATCTATATTATGCATGACCTGCTCCTCTACCTGGGGTTCTACCAGGTTAGGGTTACTATTCTCAGCACAACTTTGGCACAACAGATAACTGTCTTTTTGTGATACAACTTTCAATTTCTGAGACTTATTCATATTAATAGTTCGCTGACAAATTGCACACCTGACTTTGCCTGTCATAAAAGAACGGTGAGCTTTGTAGATAGTGAATGTGGCAAAAGCCTGTTCACAACAAGAACACACGTAAGGCACTTCACCTCTGTGGGCGCGTTCATGAGCGTGAAGGGTCACCGTGGAGGAATATCCCTTGTTACAGTAGAAACAGACTTTTGGGTGGACATGTGCATGAATTCTATAACCCACCACGCTTGAAAACCGTTTCCTGCACCGCATACATTTATGTGGTTTGTGATACAGTTTGTGTTTTTCTGCCTTTCGGGTGCATGGATGACTTTGGTTATCATTCTGAAAGTTTTCATTTCCAGGAATAGCATTGCTGATCTTGACTTTGTTTTTGGTAGGAGCATTCAGCCACTGTCCCGGCTGAATCTTCCAGGTTTGTGAACCGCCCGTGCCATTACCACTGGTCACCTGGTTTAGATCCCCTGCATGGGACTTTTTTTTGTGTGTAGCCAAATAATAGATTGAGTTATACCATTTACCACACACATCACACTCAACTTTTTTCTTTGCTTGTTTATGAGGTCTGCGGCGGTGGATCTTCATGTGTGATTGGTAGGCTGAAAGACGGCTGAATGTCCTTTTACAACGCTTGCATCTGTGGGATAAGGGACTTGGATGAGCTAGGATTGGAGCACCACTTTGAAAGTCCTGATTTCTAGAAATTCCACTGGTCTTGACTTTCTTTTTGACCAGCAGATTCGGCCAGTCTTCCAGCTGAACCATAGTGGTTTGTCTATAGCTTGTATTTGTATCATTTCCAGTGACATCATCACCAAAGATCTGACTTACATCAGGTTCAACCTTAATGGTTTGTCCACTGCCGGTGTTCATATCATTTTCAGTGAGATCACCACCAAAGGTCTGACTTATATCTGGTTCAACCTTAATGGTTTGTGCAATGCTGGTGCTCATATCATTTTCAGTGACATCACCAAAAGTCTGACTTACATTTGGTTCAACCTTAATGGTTTGTGCACTGCCTGTAGGCTGATTCAGGTCATTTGGTTCTGCGTGAGATCTCTTGTGTGTAGCCAAGTTATAGCTTGAATTATACCCTTTATCACACAAATCACACCTGAATGGTTTCTGGGCGATAAGGTGAATCTTAATGTGTGACTGGTACGCTGAGAAACGACTGAATGTCCTCTCACAAAAGCTGCATGCGTGAGTTATCTCAGGTTCAGAAGCCTTTACATCAGATGTGTTCTGATCACCACATTGACTAGGATCTTTATCAACATGTGCACGTTGAAGATCTTCACGCTTCTTTTGGGCATGAACTTTCACATGAGACTGCCACGCGTTCTTTGCACTGAAGCGTTTGTCGCAAAAACAGCATTGATACAGTTTTTCTCTCTCATGTGTTGCAACGTGATTCTCAAAAGGTCTCAGCCGAGGAAATCCTGCACCACATTGTGTGCACCTGTACAGATTCAGTTCTGGGTGGGTTTTCACATGTTTTTCCAGACGCTTAAATTCACTGCTGTTATAACCACAAATGGTGCAATTGTAGCGCTTAGATGTCCAAGATCTAGTCAGTTCCCGGTGACCAGATAAATGATTCTTAATATGAGCCAATCTTTCAAAATGTCTCCCACATACATTACATCCATATGGCTGATCCTTGGAATGCTTGAGTACATGAGGCTTCACATCCTTGAAGAAGAGAAACTGACTTTCACATTTGAAGCATCCATATGGCTTAAATTCTTCATGGACTTTGGCATGTTCAAACAGATTTTGCAGACTCTGGAAATGGAGACCACAGATACTGCATTCAAAAGTGTTTTCTTCTGGATGCTCTTTTTCCATCATCCCTAAATCATTTTGATATGACTCTACTCCATGAGCCTTCATATGCCTTGAGAAGAGATTGGAATTTGGAAACATCCTCCCGCAGAAGCCACAGCCGTACGGTGTCTTCCCTGGATGTGTCTGCATGTGATTCTTTAACTGGTTCATTGTCAGCAGTTCTTTCCCACATTCACTGCAAACCAATCTCTTGGTCTTAATGTGCATCCTCATGTGTGAGATAAAGTTCAGTTTAGTACTAGAAACAAGACCACATACAAGACATTTGTAAAGGTCATGGAGTTCTACATGGGTTTCTAAGTCTACCAGCTCCGGAAATGTCATATGACATAGCGTGCACCTATAGGGATGGAGTCCCTGGTTTCCAAAGTCGATTGCCATATTTATGTTTGGATAGCTAGGAAGACTGAATTCACCGAGTTCATTCTGTTCGGTTTGGTCTTCCAGAGAGTTCATCAGAAAGTGGTTGATATTCTCACCAACAGATATGTCTTGTGGATCTTCATGTTTGATATCCATTAGACCTGCTTCAAATGCCTCGAAACATCTCACTGGATGGGGCACAGTGGGGTGCCTCTGGGTAGCTAGTGGTGGCATTTCGCCATTTCTGACTGAGTGTGGGAAGGAGCTATTTGAGACTGAGATAGTGTTGTTGCCAGAAAGCTGAATATTTTCTATTGAAGATGGATTTAGAGTTCCTCTCGCTGTGTTGGTTAGGACTCCAATGAGGCCCATATTATCATCTTCAGGTGACAAAGCCACTTCTAGGCGTTCTAGGTGAGACATTCTCTGCTTTTGTTCGATTTGATTATCACTCAGCAATTATCCAAAAGCTCTTGATGCTGCGACACTAAGCTTCAAAGCCGCCTCAGGCCCTGGAAAGAAAGGGAAAATATTTGGAATAATCTACGTCAGATTAAGCTGACCAGTACTAAAGATTAAGATGTATTGATATTTGTATTTCCTCAGCTTAAAGAGGTTACAAATGCAGTTTAAACTATTGTGATAAAAAGACTGTCCCTGACGGGGAAGAAGCAGACGACTCTGTTCGCTTAGGTTAACTCTGGTTTATTCATAGGCTCACACCCAGGCCTCTCATCTGGGAATCAATCATGGTTCGGAATGATGCTTTGTACTGTAACTCTCAACTTTTTCTCGAATAGTCGATGCGGTATGACAATGTTTAATCAGGCTTGCCCAGTGCTGGCTCCCTTCTACCTCTCTTCAGCTTGACACTGACGGACTGTGGAGACACCGGCGGCTTTATAGACGCGCCGGTGGAACGTGACGTCATGCCCCAACGTCGCGCCCCGACACAGCCGACCAGGGCACTAGCGGCCCACCACCCCGTGGAGCCGGTGGAAACCCCCCTTCCCATAGTCCTTACACTTTTCCTTCATAAAATGGACCCATGTACATGAGGATAAAGGTTTATAATAAAAACACCTAGTCAGGGTTTTCCGCTAAACTGCGAGACCTTTAGACAACATTACTACTAGTGACCTTTAACATGGGTCATAACTTGGTATGGAGATATCCGTTAACATGATTATACTCTTGACCTTTAAAAGGGGTCATAACTTGGTACGGGTGATATCCGTTAACAAAACTAGACTTGTGACCTTTAACATGGGTTACAACAAGGTATGAGTGATATCCGTTAACACCCCCTTGAGTGAGGGAAACCTTACTTAACGTAGAACTGAGGCTTGGCACCTTACATTTAGAGTATTATGTGGGAAACAGGTAATACAATGACGCCCTCCTAGAATGGAGGCTTTAACCATTTACACAGTTTGATGAATTCTACAAGTCCACCTTACATAGGTATGCCTAGCTTAAAGACCACATCCGGAGGTTTTGAATAATATGAGAAAACTAGAATATGCCACTGCAAACATATTGCTTTAAATAATCCTTTATTATGTATTACAGAAATATGTTGATACAGTGGTGTTTTAGCAAAAGTGGGAAAATCTCCCCAATTATTGATTTGGTAAATGTGCGCTTTCCTCACTTTGCACAAGGGGGCACTGCTGTCAGTGGTCAGCTGTGTGGCCGTTGCTACGGGCAGGTGAGCGTGTGGGAAGTGGGAGGGTATGTGTGTGTGTGTGTGTGTGGGGGGGGGGGGGGTACTACCGAGGGGTAATTACAGGTGGGCATACTCTAATATCAGCCTCTAGGTCTGTGAAATAGGGTTAGAGGTGAGCGAGAATTATCCCCACTCGATTCTGTATTGGGTATATGCACCAGATCTCACCCAGTTAAATTATCAAACACATATATATTATTTTAAAGATATACATATATTTCTACAAAGAGATCAATTCAGTCTCATATGTGTGCCAATTATCATCATAGTAGAAACTGCAGAATACTATGACCAAAGTCCTGTAATAAAATACAGTAAGGAGTAATGGTGTTATTATGGTGCAGCTACCCATCCATGTGGTGGCCTTGTTTGCTGGCGGTAACCTGAGGGGCAAGGGGTGGGGTAGTATGGCGAGGTAAAGTGGCAGACTGTCGATGGGGTATAGACAGGCGCAGTCAGGGGCACAGGCTTGAACTGAGTAGCATGCTTAGACTTGGAGTAGATGATTGTATACAACACAAGGCTAGCAATCACAATAAATATCAGAGAACTGCCTCCAATGACGCAGATGGGCGCTATAAAAAATAGCTCTGCCATCCCTGGTAACAAGTCACAAGATATTCCCAGGAATTTGTGTTTAATCACCAGATTTACCTCTAATGAAACTTGAGAATAGGAACCTTTAGCAAATCCATAGCAACGTCCATGATGTAGAGTAACAAACCACACTCTCCCACAGGGAATTATGGCACAGTCAGCACCAGTCAGAGTTCACGTACCTCTCCCAATACATGCCCCAGTAGCTCAGAAAGTAATGTACCTGAATCCCTATATTTTTATAAGAATATTCAATTAAATCACACAGGAGAAGTCCAGTAGAACCATGCTGGTCTACAAGTAATGCGATTCGAACCTATGCACCCATCTTTACCAGAATCCTGTTATATTACGGGAAATGTTGCTGACAGAATCTTGTGTTATCACGGGAATAATACCCGGGTCATTCCCAGGACTGACCCCCTAATGTAGATATGAGCATGCTACTCAGTTTAAGCCTGTGGTCAGGAGTGTTACCGGGTTGAGGGGTGGGGGGGGGGGGGTGGGGGTATGGACAGGCGGGATGGTGGGCTAGCCTATGGTTGGGTTTAGATACCCACCTGGCGTTTGCTTGCATTATAAGGGAAATCTACAACTCCAACACCCCCTCCCCTGCCACATGCAGTGGGCCGTTCTGATCCACCCAGTGGGAGTAGGCACAGAGGCGCAGAGGCAGGTGGGGCGGGGGGGGGGGGCACTCTCACTCAGCTTTGGTTACCATATGTGAACGTGATTCCAAGGGAAAGTGTCCATTCTGGGACACTATATGGACAAGGGCACATCTAGGTAATTTCCCATAAAAAGGGTCATAGTTTGTTGAGCTACCTCCTGTACAAAGGGCACCAAAGTTTAGGTTATGTTCTCACATAGATGCAATTACTATAGACAATAAAGGGAGTGCCCCCCCTCCCCCCCCATTGGGTCGGTTGTCACAATATGAACTCACATTGGGTATTGGGTACTGTAGTGCATGTGCTTCTCACTGGGGACAGCACAATCACTGATATTTCGGGCCTGAGAGTCACTGATAGTGGTCCCAACTTAACCCAATAATAAGTAAATAAATATGCACCCCCATGTGTTAATTTTTATGTATGAAATTAATTTATGTACCAAAGCACCTGATTATGATAGCGGTTTAGTCATTTTAGAACCTCTTGATTTGGTCTTTAATTATCTATCCAGCTGTGGACCCGGCCGCCCACCCTCGCGTACCCAGGCCCCATGTCCGACCGGGCGCACAACCCGCCGGCGTACTGCTGGAGAGGGTCTTGCCCCTCCACCCTGGACCAGGGAAACTGGACTGGCCCCAGGGGGAAAGGTGGCCACTGGAGGACCCAGCCACGGAGAGAGGGTGTGGGGGTACTCCATCATCGGAGTCGGAGCGTATGGGATGACTCCGGGTGCGGCTGGCTGCTGCACTTCCTGTCTCAGGGGGTAGCCTGCCCCCTGTGCGACCCCTGTCGGCTGCGCCGCTGTGGTCGGGGGCGCAACCGTGTGGCGTGCTCCAGCCCCGGGGTCTGCGGGAAAGTGGGTGGCCTCAGGTTGCATCATCGTGGCCACCGGAGGCGGTCCCCATAGACCATGTTGGACCCGCCTCCCAATTAATCGCCCTGTTGCCCGGGCGAGGGGTCGAACCCGACCATCACAACGGGGGTTGGGGGAACGACTCCTTTCCCTCCCTAGTGCTTTTTTCGGGGGTTCGAGTGGCACATGGTCGGCGCTGCACTCCCCGAGACCTTCTTGGGGACTCGCCAGTCCCGTTTTGCGGACAGGGGTAGATCCATCCGAGCCTGGGTTCTGATTCTAACACCGGGGAGAGGGTGACTGACCGTGGTCAGATCCCTGTGCCTCAACCCTAGGATGTGGCTTAGGAGACGGGGAGCGAGGTGAGTGACTGTCAGTCTCGGACTCCCACCCCAATACTAACGCATGGGCTGGGAGCAGGTCTGCATTTCACTTTTGCGCCAGTTTGGTGGCGCAAATCAGTGTGTAGTGGCAATACACATCCAACTACAAATAGATTCTTATCTTGATCAAAGGGCTAATTAGAATATGTGTATTAGGCGATATGCTAGGCTGCTCCCAGGCTATCCACCTTGTAGGATAGATGCTGGCCGAGGCTGAGTGACTGTGGTCACCCCTTGTGCCTCACCCAACGTCGTTGTCGGACCCTCCACCTGATCAGTCGCTACCAGAGAGCAGGGCAGCTGGCTGGAGCCATCTCCCTGTGCCTCGATCTGGGTGAGATGCAGCTCCTCCTCCCCCGTCCAGGCATCGGAGTGTACCTGCACCACGACACGGGTGTCACCCGAAGACTTCCCCAACCCCACCAGGCCAGGTTCGCTGACATCTTCGGTCTCCCCCTAGGAACACCTGCACGTCCGGCTCGGTGTCTTCGAGTGAGGCCTCCTGGGTGTTGCCCTGCAATGCCTGTTTGGCGATGACCGCGTACAGGCCGGCACGGGCATCCCCGACTGGTTGCTGGCCGTCGAAGAAACCGCGGACTGGTTGTGCTCGTGGACCGCCAGCACGACGCGAGCCACGTGCGTGGGCCCCCCCCCCCCCCTCCACTCGTTCGGGAGTGGAAGAGGCCCCGTGTTGTCGGGCTACTCTCCCTTGGCCGCTGCACGAGCTGCTCCGGGCTGGCGGGCAACGTGGACCCCTTCGACCCGGCGATCGGGATACAGACGGTGGGGATGACCCTCGACATACTCTCCGCGACTGTGCAGTCCTCCGAGCTATGTGCATGATGGCACTCATGCCAGTGCCGGAGACTTCAGCCTCCGCTTCATCCGACAGATGAAAAGCAGCTGTCGCGACCGGGCTGGCCAGGGTCAGTCGACAGACTACCGCGGATTAGCCGGCCCTTCCGCGGGACGTGTCCCTCTGGGGACGCTGTGGGGCGCGACGCCACTCAAACGTCTGGAGATGAGGAGGGTTTTCCCGGCGAGGGCGACTGATCACCGACCGACCTAGACCGTTGCGGAGGAGTCGCATGGCTCGACTCCTGTTGTGGCGGCGTACGGACGGGCGACCCCATAGGGGAGCGACCGGGACTTAAGTTGGGGGTAAGTGGGTATACTTTTTGTATCCCTGGGAGCATCTAACCATAGTTTATAGGTTCTATTCTCAACAGATTTTTCATATTTTATTTTAATATTATTAACAGTTTTGAGTACAGGAAAATCATGAGCTCTGGTAGTACGGTATAGAAATTGTAATGAACTTGGTAAGCCCTTGATTTCCTCTTAAAAATGATTCCGGGAAATCAAATGATTACCACAGATAATCCCCTCGGAATAGAATCTCTGCACATCATATCCCTTTTTAAAAAAGTGGACCATTATTGTAGGTAAAATCAATGGTCAAGTGATCCAATTGGGGGGGGGGGGGGGGGTCCCCATGTCGCATGTCGGTTAATCATTGTGTAACAGTCGCGGAAAAATCATCTGGAGAAAGCGGGACTCAAAACGCACGACTCTCAGATCACGTAACCTGCTGCTCTACCAACTTAGCTACTTCCCCGTCTGACAATCTGACCGCGCCGTACGTTACTGGGTCGGTTCGGTGCGTGGAAGGGGATGGTAACCACTTCCCTTACAATTTTAAGAAATGTCACATGTCTATGTCTCGTAACCCCTAAAAGGTCTATATGTACAGTGTGGAGGTAAAGATTCAATTGTTTAGGGCTTACTGTACGCCTTTATATGCAGTCCAGTTATGGTTGTAGTAAAAATTACCTAAAAAAGCGACTTTGCGACCTTGCGCCTTTAATTTCGGGGACTTTTCAACCTGAGGCTGAGGGAGGTACCCCTCTGCACCAAGTCAGCTTTTATGTAACAGTATACTTTATGTCCCACTTGATTTTGTGAAAGCGTGAATGATGAGTGTAAGGAAAAGAGCTGATATAGGTAACAGTCACTAGACTGAAGAAACTAGATGAAATAGGCCCCTCCATGGGCGTGGTTCACCTGTTCACTTGTTCTCATTCTACTATACCTGTTGGTACAGTGGCTGAATTGTAAGAGATTGAAATGTAGGTTTCCATGTAAAGAGAATAATACTTGTTTGAGATTGATGTAAAACCTATATTAAAATATGTGTAATCACCTATAGTTACACACCAGGGCTATGATACGGGGAGAACAACTGCAAACCTTGTAAATTTTCCTGGAAATAAAAACCTTTTGAAACTTGAAACTTGAAAAATATGGTAGATCCTACAAGTGAT